>CM066732.1:44082500-44682500 GCA_033961575.1 Aselliscus stoliczkanus | reverse complement strand
CAAAAATTAAGGTGAAATAAAGACTTTTTGAAATAAATGAAAGCTGAGAGAATTTGTTACCAGCAGACTTATAAGAAATATTAAAGGAAGTTTTCACTTAAAAAGAATTACAGATGGAAAATTGTGTATACATGATAATAGGGCTTCGAAGTATATGGAATGTATACTGATAGAAGAGAAATGAAAAATAGACAACCCTGCATTTATAATGGATATTTCGTATACCTCTCTTTGAAATCGATATGAAAATAGACAAGGAATAAAGATATAGAAGATGTGAGTACTGTTAACTAATTTGAAATAATTGACATATATAGTATATAGAAGAACTCTGTATATTATTAACTAACTTAAAGTAAGTGTCATTCATAGAAATTAAACAACAGACTTCTAAATACCTCATAGGTCAAAGATGAAATTAGAAGAAAATTACAGAATATTTTAAAAGTGAATGAAGGGCTGGCCAATTGGCTCAGTTGGTTAAGAGCTCGCTTAAGAGTGTAAGCTGAGCTCTTAGCAACAGCAGTTTGATGCCCAGGCCGAGCCGAGCTGCCGCTGAGTGGCTCAGCTAAAAAAAAAAAAAAAAAAAAGTGAATGAAAATGAAAATGCAACTCATCAAATGTGTGGGATGCAGTTAAGCAGTACTTACAAGGAATACAGAGGTTTCCATGCTAAAATATAAACAGAAAAAAATGGCTAAAATTAATGATATAATCTTCATGTTAAGAAGCTAGAAAAAGAGTAAATTAAAATGGAAGTAAGTGAATAAAAGCAAACATGAAAGATAAGATTGATAGTTATAAAGAAATTGTGTAGACTAGAATAATCAATAAAAGCAGAACGTTTTTCATGATACTGATAATCCTTTAGGTAGACTGATGAAGAAAATAAGAAGACACAATCAGTAGGAATGGAAGAAGAGATATGACTCTACTTTGTAGAGACACAAAAGGAGTAATTAAGGAATTTAAACTTTATGTCAATATATTGGACAACCCAGATGAAATAAAAAATTCTTTGAAAGCCATGGTTCTTCCAAAACTGATTCAGGGATATAAAATTGTTACATTTACTACAGATATTTAATTCATAAGGGAAGTTCTTTTCATAGAGAAAGAAGCAGACTCAGATGGCTCCTCTAGTAAGATCTGCAAAACATTTGCAAAAAGGATATTATCATTCTTTTCATTAGGAAACAGTGAAGAAGGAATGTGTCCTAACTTATTTATGAGGACACCATAACCCTGATACCAAAAGCAAAGGTGTTACAAAAAAGAAAAAATATAAACCAATATCTGTCGTGAATGCAGATGTAATAAAGTATCATAATATTAGCAAGTTGAAATTCAGCATTATATAAAATAGATAATTCATCATGGCCAAGTATGGTTTATTCAAGAAATGCAAGCTTCGGGCTGGCCGAGTGGCATGTTAGTTAAGAGTTGGCTTAGGACCCCAGCTCTGAGCAGCAGGGCCCTGGTTCGTTTCCCACATGAGGGCCATTGACTCTGCACCCTCTATAGCTAAGATGGTGAACAACAGCTCGACCTGGAACTGGGCTGCCATGAGTCACTGGCTATGGCGTAGGCTGCAGTGGGGCTGGCCTACAGCTGGAGTGCACTTTTGTGAGCTGCTGTGAGTGGCTGACCAATGGCCAGTGAGTGACTGCCTCACCTGGGAAGAGTGCAGTGATAATACCAACATGGGCCAGTGAAGTGATGTTCTCCACAACTAGACTGAAGAACAAAAGGACAGCAACTTGTCTGTTCCCCTTCCCCGATTCCCCAATGCTGTTCCCCTCCCCCAATTCCCCAATAAAATCTTAAAAGAAAAAATGCAAGTTTGATTCAACATTTAGACATAGTTTAAGGTACTTAACCGTATTAACAAAATTAAAGAACAGAACCATGTGATTACCTCTGTGGAGGCAGAAAAAAACACTGAATAAAGTTCAACATGTATTCATGATAAAACTCGTAGCAAACTAGGAATAGAAGGAATGTTCTCAATTTGAGAAGAACATCAATTAAAAGAAAAAACAGAAACTTATTCCTAACATTATACTTAATGGCATCAAGCTAATTGTTTTTGACCTAATTATCATAACCCCTTTAACACTTCCATTTAACATTATACTGGAAGAGCTAGCCAGTGCAAAAGCACTAGAAATAAAAGACATATTGATGGGAAGGAAAGAAATAAAACGGTCTTTATTCTCAGACAACCTGACAGTGGACATAGAAAATTCTAAGAAACCTGTATGTTTTAGTTCAGTCATGTTGCTATGACAAAATATCATGAACTGGGTGGCTTATAAACAACAGAAATGTATTTCTCGTTTTTCTGAAGGCTGGAAGTCCAAGGTTAGGGTGTTAACATGGTCGTGTTCAGGTGAGCGCCCTTGTTGTGGTACATAGCTGTGTTGTCTCTCTGCATCCTCCCATGGCGGAAGGGGCTGTGGATTGTAGGAGGGTTGTTTTTGTAAGGCACTCTCCCATTCATGAGCGCTCTACCCTCATGGCCTAATCACCCAACTCCCCACCTCCTAGTAATATCAACTCTGGGCTTAGTATTTCAACATATGAATTCTGAAGGACACAGACATTCAGACCATTAGACCATCTGATATTTCTTAAATAAGGGCTGGTCAGTAAGTTCTTCTAGACTTCACTGTCAGCAAAATATATATATACCATATAATACTGCCTTCTGTTAGAAAATGAGACTCATAATTCAACAAATTTTCCTTTTGGTGTTGGTTTCTAGGAAGTACAGAACTACATTTAATAATATTTAATAATTAATATAATAAATCCTAAATTCCTGGCTCCTAGGCAATTATCTGCCTCTTATTCGGCCAAATTCCCTCTTTTAATATTGTAAGTCATATTGAATCATTTTTAGGCATAGAGAGAGAGCAGGAGGTATTAATGAGGCCCCCAAATTTAGCTGCTGCTTACTCTAACTCAGTGAATCCATAGGACTGAGAAAGAATTAAAAAATAATAATAATAAAGATAGTATGGCTGGACTGAAATAAATTAAAACTTCAAGCATTTGGAAAAAGTACATTTATGGAGTTTGTTATTTTTATTGATAACCACAGAGAACATGTATGTTGCCTACTGCCTGTAATGACAAGAATTTCACATATTAAATGATTCCTAAAAACATTCCCATGTCCATGCCTCCATAAAAGAAACCACAGGGGCCGGCCGAGTGGTGCGGTGGTTATGCGCTTGCTTTGAACGCCAGCGGCCTGGGTTCAGGTCCCACATATGATGTCCAGTGACACTGCCCTCAAAAAAAAAAGAAACCACAGCCATGCACTGCCTATGTCAAGTATTGATTTGTTTTGCTGTTTTAAAAGACTTTTTAAAATGGTGCTCTAAAGATGGACAACTTATTATCTTGCTTTTTTGCTGAATGATTCCCAGAGATAGTTCTCAGGTGAGTGAGGTCATAAAACACTCTTCGGAGGGTATAAGAAAATGGTCTGTCTTCCTTCTCCTATGGAATGAATGATTGAAATGACCTTCCTGTTGCTAGCAGAGTATCTGGTGGCTACATACCCACCCCTTTCATTTTAAATTAAGCAGCATATTTTTCTCCCTTCTGGATTCTTTTAAATTATTAACAGTCACATTCTCCATGATTTTTCTTTCAACCCACCAACAGAGACAAGGAGAAGAAATATTCTCTCCAAGGGCATTTTCAGCACTAGCCCCTAATCATAGTAGAAGGTGGGGCATTCTCTAAGCTGAGAAACCTTCACATGTTTTTGATAGCAAGAAGAAAGATTTTATTTTAAATAAAAATCTACTTCAACTTGCATTGGAAAGAAAGGAAGGAAGAAAGAAGGAAAGATGCAAACAAAATGTTACATGACAAAATGATGCATCCAGTTAATTAAAAATCTGCATTATTTTTGTTCCAGTTATTATCAATAAATAGATTTTGAGGTGTATGATTAGGTATGTAAACAAATATGTTGGGCCGACTGAGTTTGGGTCCCATATATGAGGGCCAGTGACACTGCCCTCAAAAAAAAAACAAAAAAAAACAAACCCCAAATATTTACATATAAGGATATTGTTATGGTATTATTTCATTAGTGACAAATTTTAATAAACCTAAAATTCTAGCTAAAGGAGGGTGGTTGAATAAAAACTATGATACACATTAATTTAATGGCTACACACGTTCCATGTTATCAAGAAATTTTAAATGCATGATGCTCTCCTAGATGTGACACTGAAGTTTCAACTTTTTATCTGGTACTCAAGTGAACTCTAATGGGTCTCCATTTATAGATAGATAGGTAGATAGATAGACAGACAGATAGACAGACAGACAGACAGATGGCTCACATGAATATGGAGGCTGACAAGACCCAAGAATTGCAGTCACAGTCTGAGATCCGAGGGAGATAGCAGTGTAGTGCCAGTCTGAACGCTGGCAGACTCAAGACCCAGGAGGAAGCTGTGGTTTCAGTTGGAGTCGGAAAGCAGGCAAAAACAATATCCCTAGTCAAGTTAACCAGATGAGAGGAAATACTCTATGATTTGCAGAAAGGCCAGCTTTTGTTCTGTTTAGACTTTCAATCCATTGGATGAGGCCCACCTATTAGAAAGGGCAATTTGCTTTAAATCTATTTATTGAAATGTTAGTTTTCCAAAAACACCCTCAGAGAAATACACAGAATAATGTTTTACCAAATATCTGGACACTCTGTGGCCTGGTCAAGTTGACACATAAAATGAACCATCACACAGAGATTTCATGTGAAAAGCAAGTAGCCCCATATTAATAGATAAAGATTATTGACATATAGTTACGGGCTGGTATGGCGAATGACAAGAAAGCACAGGGTTTGTCAATACCTTTCCTGGCGACAACGCAAGAGGATGCATGCTCTGAAACTGTGTTTCAGTCTGTGTGTTATCACTGTCCCCCTTGTTTTGAGATTCTTTTACTCCCTTCAGTGCTTATATTCTGCCTTCTAGGTAAGGTTTGCAGGGATGTGGGAACTATGCATATGTCCCAGTTATTATCAACCTTTCCTCTGTGTTATCCCTTTTAAACTACCAAGGCAAGATGTCAAAGACTTGGAAATGGGCAAGAAGCATCCTGGGGTGTCCTTTTTTTGGGGGGTGGGGTGGGACATTATCTGGTGAACCCTCTAGGCAGTACCGGTCCACAGGGTTGTCTTTCCTTGTCTTTGGTAGGCTAGGTACTAGGCTATTTCACAGCTATGTAGAGGCAGAAGAAAACTCAGTAATGAGAATGTTTGCTCTCCAGAGCAATGCAAATTATTCCTGTTCATAGAGATGAAATAAATTTTGTTTGATAGAGTATGTAAATCTCTATAAATTAAATTCTCATTTGAACCAATTTCAGGTTCTCTCGTTAATTAAAAAAGTTATATAAAAATTTGACATATGCTCATTTTATAAGGTATAAAATATTTATATTTGCATGATACCTTGAACTTCTTTGTAAAATTCACTGTTCTTGTGATTACTTCCTCACAAATATGTTTTAACTAGTGGCATACAAGTTCTGTGAAGGCAGGGACCACATTTGTATTGTTTATTGCTATATCCCCAGGGTTTACCAGTAGGAATTTAGCAGGGGCTCAGAAAGTATCCTCATAGTTTCCTGAATTAGTAAATGCAAATGGATCAAAGGTATGTCTGAGCAATCAAATGAGTTGGTGGGATGAGGAGGGGGCAGTTATAGTGGTGTTAAGAAACCATTGAATTGGCCTCATTAAATCAGTACCTGCAAAGTATTTACATGCAAAATTTATAATGAAATGCACTATTTATTTAAAGAGCACTTTGACCATCATTGCTGGGAAACCTCCATGGTTTTGAATAGGTGTCCTACAGCGTGAAAAAGGCATGGACTATATACACCATTAGGACTTAGAGTAGAAGCATCTTGGATAACAATACCAGATCATTTTTTAAAAATAATTTTTATACTTAGGGATTAAGAAAACATTTCATATTCATTTTCCGTATTTTTTCATTTTTAATGATGACTTCTTTATTTTTTCAGTTAAAAATTTCTGGTTCCTGTAGAATATTTTGCAGGGAATTGAAGTCAAGCCTATGAAATACTTGTGCCTTTTGCACATCATCCAGTTAGGCTTAGATCCCTTGCAAAGTGACACAGTTTGTTTAGTACTACATAGGTGATTTTATAAAGGCTGATGAAAAGTGAAAATACATCTTTCCTAATAGACTCATTGCTCTTGTTAATATTAATGTCTAAACTCCTGACATATAAATTCTCAATAAACATTGAGAAAAACAAACAAACAAAAACAGACAACAAACCTACCATTCCTTTCCTCTGCAACATTGGTAATGAAATTTATTGTTCTGTGTCTCTCTGTGGTATTTGTATGTTATAGAGACAGGCGGACAGGTACAAAGACTTTCTATGGAAGTACTTGGTATACGTCCCGCATAGAAGACAGCAAAAACAAAAAGAACAACAATAATAAGACCTTTGAAAATCAATTTGGAATTCTGATTAGGCCGTTAGAAAACAAACGTTCACAGACCATTAAACCTAAGGTATTAAAATATCCAAAGATGTTTCCAGTATTATGATCTTGTTACTAAGAATTCCTGCTTTACAACCACAACCACAACTATTGGAAGGGATTTGCTTTGCATCAACATATTCAGTAACCATGAGACCCTCAGTCGCTTTTTTTTTTTAGCCTAACTCCCAAGGACTTCCTTTTATTTTATTTTTCTCTCCCAAAATATTTCTGATGAGTTAATTATCATTTCCAAATGATGTACCTCTCCCTCCGATATATGATATTGGGTAAATTAAATCTGTGTGATTACCATCTAGATTTGTCTAATTAGTAATTAATATGTTTAGAATTCTAATAAAAGGGAAATGGTCAAAATGGAGATAGCCTCATCTACTGTCATGGTTTCCCTTATCTCTCTATAAATTCATAATCTGCAGAGGCCTAGAAAAGAGACAGCATGTAGAAGGATACTTTTTTTTTTTTTTAGAGGGCAGTGTCACTGGCCCTCATATGTGGGATCCAAACTGGTGCCGCTGGTGTCCCAGGCCAGCTCTTAACCACCACGCCACTCGCCACTCGGCCAGCCCAGAAGGATACTTTTTAAATGGAAAAATCATAAGGCACTCTTTGCATCACAAGATGCATTCATTGGTACATTAAGACCCAGGTTTGAATTCTGAACCCATCACTTAAGTGAACAGCTCAAGGTCATAGAATGGTTAACTGCTCTGACCTTCATTTTCCTTATCTATAGGAATGAGATTGAGGATTGAATGGAGAAACCCATGTGAAGCACATTGCACAGTACCTGACCCTTTGCATGCTCTGACTGTGGCAGCATCACTTGATTTTCTTAATACTATTGATTATTGAAAAGAGTTGCTATGACAGTCTTTTTGCCTGAAATCCTTGTTTCAGTCAAAACTCTTTTACACATTTCATTAAAAGTTTCAACTAAATAGCAGGGATATCCAGGAAGACAGCCAGAAAGAGAAACAAGGGAAATCAAAACAAAATGAAAACTTGACAAGGGGAATAACACATTAGGCCTAAAAATAAGGTAATGAAGGAAAGAAAAAAGTAAATACCAAGTCACATCGTGTGTCTGGCTGAATTAGTACAGCTACTTATATGTAATTAGCTAGCACTCAGATTGCAGTGACATGAACGTTTGAGAGAACTGTATAGTTTCTGTAACAATACAACTGATGGCCTAGAAAATTGAGATGCTTTTACTATTTATGGGCTGTGCATCTTCAGACAAGGTGCTTGACCCCTCTGGGTTACCTTGTTCATGGGAGGGTCTTAGAGCAAGTACATTCTTTGCTTCCTTCCAGCGTAAACCTTTCTACAGTCTATGAGCCTTTGAATCCCATGCCCATAGTTTATCTGTTGACCTCAATTTTCTCTGAGGCGCTAGTCACATAGTCCAGGTGTTTGCTCTTTAAACTGTTCTTTCCTCCTCAATTCTGTACCATTTGTCTTATATTTCCTTTTGCCCTGTTCTTAACGGAAATAACCTTGGTTTGGTTTGTAAAGAAAAGATAAGACAAGAGTATACTTAGAGAATATCTTCAAAATAGAATAGTGTTTAGTCATGAAGTTCTTCTATGTCAACTTGGATAAATTATTTGGGAATTAACCATACCTCATAATCGCATAGAAGATAAATAGTATAACTAATGCTGAAGTAAGTCCATGAAATAGTTATCCTTGTGATATCATAACCATCCCTCCTACTCCCATTTTTTTAGAAAAACAAAATTAGAATCTAGTGTCTGTGAATCCCAGAGTTCTTATATGAAAAGAAAAAAATAGCAATCAAATTCCACTGGGTGGATTTATTTTGGTTTTGAGGTAGGCTAAATAGTAAAGACCATGTAAGGTAGGAAGGGCTGCTGAAAACTATCCTGGTCCTGTGATGGGCAGGTTGATCACCTGAGGGATTGTTAAAATCATGCAGATTCTGAGTCAGTAAGTTTGGGGTTGGTACTGAAATCGTGACTTTTTAACAAGCTTTCAGGCAGTACTGATGCTGCTAGTCTGGGGACCAGGTTAAGCATGATGAAGGCCTGGATTGAGTAACCCCAGCCCCACTGAAATCTCCATAAATGAAGGTTAAGATGAACACTTTGTAAGCGGGCATAAAAAGCTATATGATGAGTTTACTCGTTTCCCGCAAAAAATGTGTGAAGAAAGTACAGCTGCTCCTTCTCTTTGTTCAAGACCTGCCCATTGGATAGTTGGTTCATTTGTTTGGTCTCCTTCTCTGAAAGAGGATGGAATTTTACTTGGTTTGACAAACGGTTAAAATATCCAAATGGAACAATAATACAAAATGTTTTCAACAGTATAATAGTAGGATGTGGGGGAGGAGGACATTTTCCTCTACCCACAAGGTTCTTTAAGCTGGTCTCATAAACAAATAGACATGAGACAGATTAGCAAGAGAAAATGACCAAATTCAATTACATACGTATGTGTGGGAGCCCTGCATACATGAGAGAGTCAGAGACCCCACATATATGAGAGGTTCAAAGACAGAAAGGGAAAATGAAGTCAGCATATATGACATTCTGAGCCTTGGGCTTTAGAGGGGATGAAGGTCATTGCAGGATGATAAGAACAGATGTTCAGTAATTAGAAATTTGCCCTGCCCTATAGATAGGTCAAAAAAGGTGATCTCTGATAATCACTTATTATAAACAAGGCCCCTAAGGCAAGTTCTTCTAGCTAAATAAGGGAGGCCAGACGTTTCTCTTGAGTCTGTGGGTTCTTGTTTGCCTTCTGCTCCCAACAATCCACATACCACAGTTACATCTTAGGGTGACTCATTCTAACCCCTACATCACTGAGTTCCATTGATTCCAAGGATTTAAAAGAATCTTCTGAGAATCTGGTCTGAAACTGCTACAGGTGAGTAAAGGGAAACAAGACTAGGATGAGTTCAAAAAGTCCTTTGAGATGCTTTGAAGAGCTTCAGAGGGTATATGTTTGTCTTGGGGTCAGCTAGCCAATATCTACTACATAAGAATCCAGGCTCCAGAGATACCCTCAGTAATCAATTACATCAAATATATGAGCAAACTCTTGATTCTTTTTATTAGAAGTTCAAATAACCATGTCATCTGTGTCTTTCCCATTAAATAGAAAGAGAGAACAGTAGGGATAGGAGTGCAGAGAATAATTAATTATCCAGGCTTGGTGTCCAACAACCCTGGGCTGGAATCCTGGTTCCACACCTGACCAGTCACGATACATGGCATCTGTGAAGCAAAATTCCTTCAGTTATAAAATGAGGCATGGTGGTAATTAATAGCACTGATCTCCTAGGGACATTGGGCGGATTAAATGAGATCATGCATATAAAAATTTTCGTTTGATGTTTTGTCATCTAGGAACTGCTAAACAAAACAAGCAAAACCGAAAACTGCACAATGCACACATATATACACCCAAACATAAAACCACAAAGTTAATAAGAAAACTAAATTTCCTAAAAGGGAAGACAACTTCTTTATTAGTTTCCAAGATCTTAGTTTAGGGACAAGATTTTGCAAGGTCTGAAGGCTGATGCTAGCATCATTGAATGACTGGGTGTGAGGCACTCTGCCACATGCTTCATACATAATTTTATTTAATTTTTACTAGAAACCAGTCGGGTAGATACTTTTATTTTCACGAAAAATTCACTGGCTTTTCCCTTTCTCCTGAAATCTGAACATTTGATTCCTGTTGTTTACTGTGCTGGCCACAGGAATGCACTGTGCTTGCTTCAGAATTATTATTAGTTTGGCCAAGGGGTCATTTGGGCCAGAATTTAAACTAAGGAAGAACAGGCCAGGAAGATAGTGAATTTATCGTAGAAAACACTGGGACTTAAAGACAGAAAGACCAGAATGGAAATCTCAATTCAGCAAGTCTCAAAACCTCAACAAACCCCATCTGTAAAATGGAGATGACAAACCTCAATTCAAGTGAAGTTATGAGGATGCAAAGACTGTAGTGGATAGAAAGTCACAAAGGAAATGCCCAGTAAATGTGTTCTAGTGGAAAATTATTTTGGAAATCACTTTTGCTGAGAATTTCACTTGGACCTTTTCCTGGTCCTCTTTCTTCAGAGAAATGATGAATTCTGTGACCGAGGATTCACAAAAGATTGCTGTAGGAAATAAAGGGTTTTTCTGTTTACTTCCAGGTAACCAAAGTATAAGTAATGTTCATAACCACTCATATTCATTGAGATTTCCGAATAGGATTTATTCAAAACTGTGATTCACAGATTTAGCCTTAAGGGAGAGAAAAATAGGGGCGTCCTTTCATTTTGCTCCTTGGCTGGCTTTCTGGAGCAGCATGTATAGTGCTTGGCAGCCTGTAACCTGTTCCAACATCCTCTTGAAAGTCCATGCTTTTCAATATTGGCTTTTCAGCCTGGTAGATTGAACTGGATCAGGGTATAAGACTTTTCACATAAAAGGGTAGAACCTGAGATTTCAGAAATGTCAAGATTATGTCCTTCGAAGATTCTCTAACCCTCGGAGAAAAATGCGTGTACCACAGCACAAGACTGGTCAATATTCAGAGATTCAATAAAAAGACAGGCTGATCAAGACATATGATGTGGCACATTTTCTCCTCAAATCCAGGAAACAGTTTTGACATTTTCCTTTTTGCCATAATATAATGCACTTTCAATGCTGTAGTGGAATGCTCTCAGGGCGAAGCCATTTATCATAAGACTAATGCATGAGCTGTCTTGCTTCATTCTGATCTCCAGGCTGGAGCTTTTGGTGGACTCTAAAATGTACCATTACAATTAAGATTTGTTTCTAACATGCTGATGGTAATCCCTCTCTCTAGGACTGACTCCAGGTTATCAGTAAAAATTTCATGAATTTCTTTCCTAAACCAACGGCAATCTTGTAGCATATAGATAGTAGCATTTTGCTGAGCTTAGGAAATATATGATGTTTAAGATCACATGGCTCTTAATTGAAAAAAAAAATCTGTTTTGTAACTATTAGCAATCAAAATAATAACAGCTATTATTCTTGAATGACTGTGTATGAGACACTCTGCCAAATCCTTCATACATAACTTTAATTAATTTTTACTAGAATCCTGCTATGTAGATGCTTTTATTTTTATTTTATAGGTTAGGAAACTGAGACATCTTAAAATTGTAATGCAAATCCAGAAATGTCTGGTACAAAGGTATGTGGTTATTTCTGAAGTTTTCCAGAGCCTAGTATAATTAGAAAAATTAGAAATACAATTCAGATTAGAAACACTTAAACTATAACAAGAAGGCTTCCACATCTTGACAGATGAAATAAATATACTTTTCCCTATTTCTCTTGCTACCTCCAACTAAAAACCCTGCATGTTATACACAAAGCAAACATAAGAAGGCTCTGAAAGTTGGAAAGAAGAAAATAGATTGGCTAGGAACTGTGGGACCCAAGAAATAGCATGCATGCTGATGAGTGCCTTAGGTTTTCTTTTGGGCTCACCTGGCTTAGACTTGAAGCTTAAAAAGCCAGCAATCAGGAAATGCCAATGGACAAATGCCAATGGAGAGAGAGAGAGAAAATATTCCAACCAAAGTGCATTCTCTCTAACCAAAGGATGAAGGAAGGAACATCTTAACAAGACAGGAAAAATAATAGACTACAATAATTTTGACTGCACATCGCAGAAAAAGCTGTTGCCCACCTTCTACCCCCAATAGTAATGGCAGGTGGGAGCATAGTGGCACCTGTCTGGCTGTATGGAGTATGAGTGATGGGGTGGTGTTACAGCAGCTGTGACTTCCATTCTTTCTATAAATAATGGGGCCATCCCTCCCTCTCCTGCAGTGGGACCACATGGGAAGCTTGGGCTGCCATTTCCACTCAGCTGTAACGTTGTGCTCTTTCACCTCAATGCTGGGGTGGTGTTTCAGGATACCTGTGAAGTAATTAGGAATTTCACCACTGCCCAAAAAGAACAGGGCCACTGGGGTATCAGCGGAAGCCAAGTGGGAACCCTGGATATCCGCGCCGCCTGGTAGAAAGGAGGGAGGCACTGGCACTGCTTTTCATTTCATCATAGCATCAGAAGAAGCCAGCTAAATCAGAAATTTAATTCAGATCCAGTTTCATAACATAATTCACCTCATTTCCAGGTTTCAAAAAATACTCATTTACTGGGTTGTCAAAAAAGCCATGACGTATTTTTCCTATGTTTTTCATTGTAAAAATGTGTCATGACTTTTCCGACAACCCAAAATAGTACCAGGAACCACAAGGATCCCAAAATGAATGAAGAAAAGGCAACCAATAGACAGCAATGCTGAGGTGGCAGAATGTTAAAATTATCTGGCAAATATTTTAAAACAGTCATAATAAAAATGTTTCAGTAAGTAATAATGAATATGCTTGAAACAAATGAAGACATGGAATATCACAGCAAGACATAGACATTCTCAGCAATAAAATAAAAGGTATAAAATAACTGTATTGAAATTTATAATTGAAAAATTCAGTAAATGACATAAAATACTCAATAAATCACCTCGACAGTGAAATGGAACATGCTGTATTCATGGATTGGAAGACTCAACAAATTAACAATGTTCATTGTTTCCCATTTGATTTACCTTAAAGTAATTATTATGAAAATCTCAGGAAGATTTTTTTTTTTGTACATATATGTGATAATGACTTAAATTTATATGGAAAAGCAAAAGAAACATAACGGTTAATACAAATTTGAAAAAGAACAATAGTGGGAAGAATCAGTCCACTCTTTTTTTTTTTTTTCTTTGAGGGCAGTGTCACTGGCCCTCACATGTGGGACCCGAACCGGGGCCGCTGGTGTCCCAAGCCAGCACCCAAACACCGTGCCACCCGGCTGGCCCTCAGTCCACTCTATTTTATGACTTATTACACAGTTACATTAATCAAGATTGTGTGATATTTGTGGAGGAATAGACACATCAATGTACAGAACAAAATTTAAAAACTCAAAATACACAGAAACAGTCCTTAGACTGGACTCCAAAAGCACAATCCATAAAAGAAAAAGTCGATATTTTGGACTCCATAAAACTTCAGGCTTTTACTCTGGGAAAAAAAAAAAGTTGAACAGATGAAAATAGAAGCACACAAATATGAGAAAACATTTGCCAACCACATATCCAACAAAAGACTGGAATCTAGAATGTACAAAGCAATCTCAACAGTACAAAAACAAATAATCCAATTAGAAAATGGGCAAAAGTCACAAAGAGGCATTTCACCAAAGAGGATATACAGATGGCAAAAAAGCAAAGAAATATGTTGTAACTAATTAGCCATTATGGAACTGCCTGTTCACACCACATTAAGATATCTCTACACACCTATCAAAATGTATTAAATTGAAAATACTGATAACACCAAATGCTGGTAAGGCGGCAGAGGAGATGGGCCTCTAACACACTGCTGGTGAGAATGCTATATCCATCCTGCAAAACAGTTTTGCAGTTTTGTAGAAAACTAAGCATACAACCCGGCAATTGCACTCTTGGACATTTATCCCAGAGAGATGAGAAGTTGTGTTCACATAAAACCTGTTTACAAATGTACAGTAGCTTTCTTCGTAATACCCCAAACTGGAAACAATCCTGATAGATACCCTTTGATAGATGAATAAAATATGGCGCCTCCCTCCATGGTATATAAAAATGGAATAAACAATAGATGATGCAATAATCTGATTAACTTCCAGAGAATTATTCAGCTTTAAAAAAAAGCCAGTCTCAAAGATTATCTCCTGCATTAGTCTGTTTATATTACTTTCTTGAAATGACAGAATTGTAGAAATGGAGAATAAATTTTGGTTGCTGGTGGTGAGGAGGGGATGGGAGTAAGAGGACAGTGTCGGTGGCTATAAAAGGACAACGTGAGGGGTCCTTTTGGTGGCAGAAATGTCTTGTACGTTGATGGTCAATGTCAGTACCCTGGTTGTGATGGTGTCAGTGTTGAAGGAAATGGGGCAAATCACACACTAGGATCTTTCTATTATTTGGTAGAACTGCGTGTGAATTTGTTGTTATTTCAGAATCAAAAGTTAAAAAATAAAACACAAAGCTAAGGAGAGTTGAAGAGACTGTGACTTTAGTGACTCATAACTTCCCATTATCGGCTGCATGGGAACCCGCTCTTGATATTCTGACAACTTTTCTGTTTTGTTTTTTTTCTGATTAAATCTAAAACTCTTTTCAAAGTAATACTTTATTAAATGTTTGAATAATAAATGGAGAAACTGTACAGATATATACATTTATCTGTGCTATTTGTTTGTTTTTGTGTGTTTGTTGTTTTAGCTGAGCCATCCTGCCACCTGTTGGCAGCTCAGCTTGGGCTGGGCATCGAACTGCTGTTGCTCAGAGTTCAGCTCACACTCTTGAGCAAACTCTTAACCAACTGAGCTACTCGGCTGGCCCTTATCTGTGCAATTTGAAGAATGTGTTTTGAAAGAACATTATTTTCTTTATTGTGTAGTGCATTACAATTTTTTTAAATTCATGACATAATCATGTTATACCTGTACATTAGAGATTATATATGTGTGTGTGCATGTGTGTGTATACATATGTTTAGAAGAATGAGATACAATCTACATTTACTGAAATTTAAAAAAAAATCTATGATATTGGTAATAAAAAATGTATTGTGTGCCAATGAATAAAACCTGATACCACCTGATAATTTTGGTTTATAAGGGAAGTATATGGGAATATATATGTATATATGGCTATGCTTTTTAAAAGATTGCATGCAAAGCTAATGATAAGGCCCCCTGGGATCTCCTAAAACTCAGCTATCATTATGACACTTAATTTTCAGATCACTAAATCTACGCAGGCACTGAACTCAAAGAAGACACAGTAGTACTTGTTGAACTAAAATTTTCCCTAAAATATTGCAACTATTGTATGATAGCTTGAGGAGACCTTCATTCACACCCCCATTTTAAGAGCAGAGCTCTTCCCAGCACACTTTAATTCATGGTAGGGCTGAAGAGAAACGCTTTCTTCTGCACTTTCTTCAGCCCTGTTTTCACCATCATTTTAGCACATGACAGGTGCTTAGTAAATGTGAGTTACAGAGAATGAGATCACTTTCTTCCTGTATAGCACCTCTCTTCCTTTTCATGGTCTCACCACCTCATGGTTGAGACTGCAAAACTTGGCAATTTCCATTCACAGTTTTGAATGATTTAGAATTCTGTTTTGCATTTCAGTTTTGTCTGAACCCATATGGCAAAGTCAAAACTCCAAACGAATCTGATAAATTCCATCTTGTGCTAGCCATTCCCTGTGGTTTGGGAAAGCAAGGCAAGCTTTTCACTGCTTAATTCTTCCTTATTCCATGACCATCTGTACATCCATCTTCAGACTTGTATGTGTCTTTGAAACACAGCATAAAAGAGTTCTAGTGCATTCCTGTGTTAACACCGAATCTCCAAGAAACCAGAAGAGTAAAGAAATCAACCCAAAAGCACAGAGGTTGTGGTACTGGAGAAGCACGCCACCTCTCAGCACAGCTGTACTCACCATTACAAGACCACTCTCGGAGCCAGAGTTCATAAATTGTCACTAGCATGAATATTCACCAAGGAATTAATATTGATCAAGTACTAAGGAGTTCACATATATTGTCCTTTTCATGTCTCCATGCAATCCTTGGAACTAAACACTGCTATTGTCCCCATTTAATCTTTCAGCTTAGTTTCTTTACCTATAAAAGTGCTGGGCACTCAAGCACCTAAGTTGTTATTTTTTCACTGCCCAAGCATTAAGTGACATATATGTTGTTGCTGCCTCAAGTATGGAGCTGGGCTTCAGGGAAGATTTTACATTTGAGCTGTGTCTTGAAGAACAAGTGGGATTTGAATAGGCAGAGCATGATGGAAAGGATATTTGGGGGTAAAAGACCATCTATACAAAAAACTCCAAAGACACTTGTAATTGCATGATTTATTCAGACAACAACATGGCAAAACATAGGACTAGGGAGCTTGTGAGGAGGTATCTGGTGACTAGAAAAGTTGCTCTAGGACAGTTGGGTGGCCTTGAATGCCAGAAGTAGCAGTCTGGGCTTCATTGTCTAGGTGGCGAGGAGCTGAAACGTGTGATGCTGTGATGCCCTGGCAGCAGCGTGGATGATTCATGGAAGATGAATTGGAGACAAGGACGCCAGGTAGGTCTCCTTAGATGAATTGGTCGAGGGTGAACATGGGCCTGAGCTCATTAATATGCTTTGCTCTCTATTAGACTTTATGTCCTGTGGCTCATTAATTCCCTGTTGATATATCCTCAGGCTGTTTCCTCCTCACTGGGTTCACAGGGTAAAGTTTTTCCACTCTGTCTCCAAACTCTATCAGCAGCCAGCCTCTCTGAGCCATGCAGCCTGTGCCGATTCCTTCGTAAGCACCTCTGACCCCTAAGTGAGTTTGTTTCAAACTTTAACTCAAGAGTTGGGGAAAAACATGAAATGTGATCAGATCTGGCTGAGCTATTCAGGCTATTTCTGAGACTTTCCACAACCAAGACATAGTTTCTTTGTTACGTCCTTGATCTTATTTCTCCAGAGAGGGGAAAGTGTGATGATTTGGGGGGTAACTTGTATCATTCAGCATGTTTGTTTCATGGGAAGAGTTGGTGAGGTCAAGGCCAAGCATAGGTAATTTTTTTTATCATAAATGGAAAATATTTATATAATGTTTATGCCTCTTGCTATGTACATAAATGGACAAAAATAAAAATAAAATTTAAAAGAAGTGGATAATTAGAACAAATGGAAAATGCGACTTAAAGTGAAATGATAAAAATGAGAGTGACACTAGGTTTATTTCAGAAACCACACGGTTTATCTCAGAAACCTTCATACTTTTAGGTACTGGGCCATAAATTGGGCTCTGACCCTTTAAGGAACTCAGGGATTGTGCACCATTTCAATGTCATTGAGGGAAGAAGGGGAAAAGTAAACAAAACACAAAAGCATGCAGTTGGAAGCATGCCATTTCTGTTCTGATTTTTCCAATATCCTGTGGTACCCAGGTGAATCTTATGGATTTTAATGAAAACAGTCCTTCACATGTATTTTGGTAGTACAGCTGCCCTTCTGAGAATCTTTCTCAGTTTACCCATTAGTATAGGATTGAAATGCCTTCCAGTAACATTAAATGCTATGAGATAGGGTGGTGGATGGAAGAATACAATAAGGCTGTTCAAGTATATAGTTTTCTATTCAATTTACATAATCCAAGGATAGATTTGAAAGCTGGCATTCTTCACCTTGATGACATCGGTCTGTAGAGAATCTTTCCAGGTGCATGGCTGGGGCCAGCCCCAGATATGTTAAAATGTGTAATCTAGGGTCCCACTAAGGTAAACTGGATGTTAAATATACAGCTAAGGAGGTGAACGTACTAATTCATGATATGGTAATAATAAGCAAGTCAGTTTAATACTGGTACACTTGCCAAAATTACCGACTTAGATCCTACAATAATTAGTTGTAGTTTTTGACTTGTTAATTACAGTTGTTTGACTTGTCAAGGCAATAATTGATTTTTTTTTTTTTTTTTGGAAAACAAAACCCAAGCACATGGGATTTCATGGAGTAGAAGACAAAGTGATGAAAGAAGTTGTGGTCCCCAAGGACCCTGAGAGCCTAATATTGGGAGCTGGGGAGGTGGCTGGGGGGAAATAGAACACATTAGAGACAAACTTCTGCTCCACAGCCTTGCAAGTGGCTGTTCCAGCTAATGAACCGTGTAAATTGGATCCCATTTAATGGTAGGCTAAAAAATGAGAAAGGAAGTTTTATTTCTTGCTTTCTCCATTGAGAGTTTCAGCATCTTTGCCGCACAACCTCATAAAGTTATTTAGCACAGGTGTGCCAGTAATTATGATATATTATAAACATTTACATTGTATAATGGTCCTCAGCTTCTTTACCTGTGACCTGATACCTGAATACCAAGCAATCAAGCGAAGCACATAGAAACACATGCTGCCAACATAAGATGTTTTCCTCCTTTTAGTTGTGCCAGTCTCGTAGGGCATGAATGTTTAGGGATTTTTTCCCACTTCAGTTGTCTCAATTGTTGGCACTGAATTGCATTTTTTTAAATCTGAAAAATTAACAATTTTAAATGAAACCTTTCCAAATGACATGCATGCTTCATTGTCTTCTTAAACTAATTAAAGTCGAGATAAATTCACATTTATTTTCTAAATGACCTAGATCTTACTTTGTCAATAATTAGACCATGATGAAATGCATCTTAGCTGTGGGTATTAATGATACAAAAGCAGGTTTCGCTTGTGCTAAGTGATCACATATGTCTTTGTCTTATGAACTCTTGACTTTGTTTAATAATAATAGCAATAATACATCTTCTACTAAATTTTAGGTCCAACTGCTTTTCAGAGGTTTGCTTGATGATAGTGTTTCTACATCTGGTCTCATTCTCCCGTTTTATCCCCATTATAATGGGTGTATCTTTTTCTTAAAGCATCCCCACTATAACTGCAATGGTCGTGGTGACAGTCATCACCCACTGCACTTATCCATGCCTAATGGATCCCAGAAACTCCATTAGAAACTAAACTTAACATGTGGTGCTTGACTTTCCTTCACAATGGCTTCCAAGGCAGTTATCATTAACCCAGGTGAAGAATTATTTAAGAGCAGAGAACTGAGACAAAGAAAATATCTGGTTTGTTTGTGACGACTTGGAGTGGAAGTTGCTGGTAAATACAAGCTCCTATTTCACGACTTTCAGAGAAGTGAGTCCTGATGTTAGCACAGCTGAGCAGGGTAGAAAGGAGATGTCACTTTGTGGCTGTCACCGTGACTGTGGCATTGAGGATACTGGAGGTCTGAACTCCAGAAAGACAGAACTGAATATGCTGAAACCCTGAAAAGATGAGTTTGCTAGATTTCTTTTCTTGAGAAATCATTAAGTTGCCAGAAAATTAAGAAAGAATATAAATTCACATAGCCCTAGAATCCACACATTTCAAGATAGATGATTATGTGGTATTCACACAGATAATAAAATAAAACAAACTAAAAAACCCACAACTGAAACAAACACAATAAAATATCCTTTGGAAGGAAATCCATGCGCACATCTATTTTACAGGTAAATAAACTAAACCGATTATTTCTAACCAAAGAAACTCAAATGCAACACTCACAGGAAATTCTGTAGACATATGAAATTTGCATCTAAAACAATGTAAGCCATTGTAAATTTTGGATTTTTCTTTTCTTTTTTTTTTTTTTTTTTGAGCATAATCCCTGTCTCTAGCTCAGTTCTGTTTATGCTAATTGCAATGGGAATTCAACCCAAATGGTAGCAGAGGGTCATGGATGTGGTGAGCAAGAAAGATGAAGGGCCCCAAAAGTCATGATGAGAATGAGAATACTCATGAGAATGTCCTAAGGGCTGAAAAGGCTACTAAAAAGCTTCAAGATGAAGAAAAGGAGCTGATTTGGGGACAAAGAAGTTCGGCTCTTGACAGATTGTTTTGAGGTGGCAGCCATGCATCTATATAGAAGGCACTATTTAGTGGGCAGTTGGTTGTTCTATTCTTAGGATCCAAGGGACAAGCGGACTTGAACCTGGTAACTCAGTAAGCACTTTCATATGAGAAGCCTAAGGGGGAGATTAGCAAGTAGAAGGGATGAGACAAGAACCCAGACTAATGTCCTGTTACAGCAGCCCAGGAAGGAGAGGATTTCAAAAAGGATGGGGGTGGGGATGGGGGTCAGGACTGCCAAATTATTCTTTGAAAAAAATTAACATATTCTCAGGGAGTCTTTTATGTGAAAATGCAACTCCGCCCCAATATGATAGGAAAGCACCAAGTTTGTAGATATTCTGGCTGCCCCTTAGGTGTACACTGTCTTTTTTGATCATTCTTTGAGAAGGGCCCATTGGATCCAATGTGGGCTGCTCATCGTGCAGTTTAAGTCTAAGTGCTTACCTTTTCCCCTTTTAACTTTGTTCACATTTTGTAATTGCCAGCAGGAAAATGTGCCACCATTTCCACTTGAGCCTCTCTCTGCAATTTTCCTGGTTATTCCTCACTTGACCACACTGTTTCACCAGCCTCATAGATGAATTTTTCACAGTTCACAATGTCCCCTCCACTTGTCTAGCCTGTGCCATCCTCATGGACGAGTTCCCACAGGCCACAGGTGTAGACTGAACACCAAAGAGGCCATGTGAGGAAAACATACAAGCAACTGGAAAGTTCCAAATCATTATTTTGTTAATCAAACTTTTTAAGTATCAGAGCTGAAAGGGAACATTTTTTCTGTTTTTTTCATTTTTTACTCGTTAATTAAGCTATTCTTCCATATTAAGAGGTGAAACATTTTTTTTTTCTTTTTGAAACACTTTTAAAATCTATTGTCATTCAACATCACATTCTTGTTTTATAGGTGAAAACAAAAATGCTTAGGTATAGGAGGACAAATAAAGCTTCTGGAAAGGGAAATGTGTGTTAATAAAATATACAATATTTGTATGATAAAACATACAAATAAGTGTTAATAAAATATACAGTATATTTTAGTAAGCTTGGTTTGCTCAAACAAAATACTATGGGCTAATGGCTGAAACAACAGACATTTAATTCTTACAGCTCTGGAGGCTGGGAAGTTCAAGATTAAGGTGGCAGCAGATTCGATGTCTACGGAGAGCTCTCCCTCTGATTTGGGCTGCCTTCTTGTTAGGTCCTCACGAGGCCTTTCCTGAGGACTGTTTCCCTCTTCTTCTCATAAAAGCACTAATCCCATCATGTTGGTGCCATACTCATGACCTCATCTAACCTAATTCTCTCTCAAAGGATTTACCTCCAAATACCATCATATTGGGAGTTAGGGCTTCAACATAGGAACTTGCGAGGGACACAAACATTTAGTCCATGAAATTCACCGGGATGAAAGCCGCCCAGTTCTCATTTTCTTCCCTGCCTCCTCCTCTCTAGCTGACTCTGGTTCTGGTTTGTTTTGTTGTTTTATAAGCTGTCACAGCACTAGATGCAGAGTGAAGCTCCAGACTATTGCAATTAAATCAGGAAAAAGATAGGACCTCACCAAGGTTAACACAAGCTGCAGCTTAATCGGGATGAAACAAACAGATAGGAACTACCAGGACCTCAGAATAAACACAACCATTTCAATCGCTTCTCTCCAGTATTCCACCATCGATAACCTAGAAAACATGTACGATCAAAAGCTAAATAAATAAGTTCCCAAATCAATATATATGTCCGTAAAATTTTCAAGCTACAATGGAACACGTCATTTCAGTTCATGAGCTAATGTTCCCAAAGCAATATGATAGTATTCAAGGCAAATTTTGATATATTAGAAGCTCCCTATATATAAACCATAGCACAGTTATAAACTTAGCACTGATCTAAGTACATATAGAGAGCTTAGTTACCTGAACCTGTATTTCAATACATATCTCCTTCCAAATTTGATTTTCAGATATAAATTTTAACAAATTTCATTTAGTGCTTCCTCTGTAGGCTTATCCATCTTACATCTATGTTGCTATGTATATTACAATGCACATTACATTGAGGATGGTCATTCAAGTATAATAGTGCATATAAACTTTATAACAGACTTTTGAGATGGCATTATATTTATCATCATTTCTTGCCATTGTTATTTAAATAGCCTCCTATTTCATTTGAGTGCTTTCAGTCTCTTATAGGGAACTCTCTGCATTGCTGCCAGATAATGTCCTTTAAAAACCTGACTATTAATCTTCTCAAAAAATGTTTTATGGGTCCCTTTTCCTGATTGCTTAGACCATCCATGTTCTGTTCCTTGCCCATGTTTTCTCTTTCATTTAATGGGAATCTGTTCCAAGAAAGCCTGGATAGACTGACTACACAGGTCTGATGACATCATCTTTGACCAAGCCTCCATAGCTTGGACAATCTTTTCCCTAACTCCACATCTATCAATATTCTGTTCTTTCTTCAAGACTGAATTCAGATTTATACCCTTGGCGATACCTTGCCTGATGCTACCAGTTGTATTCACCCTTTCCTTTGTACCTCCCAGCAATACTTAGGCTATGTTTTTTGAAATAACATGTGTTTTAGTCATGTACATGTATATCTCTTGACCTAATATTTTCACATCTTAAGGTAAAGGGCCAAATCCCATTCATTGCTATATTCCACCTCCATGTAATCTACAATACTACTGGCACATGGTAGATTTACATTTATTAATTCATCTTTTTATTCACCCATCTATTTATCCATTTATTCAATCACTTATTTCTCATCACCCTAATAAACACTAAATTATTGTATGGGCTACCCAGTGATAATGGGGACATAAGGAATAAACATAACTAAGATGGTGGGACCTGCCTGGACTTCACTGATATCCCAGTGCACAAGAATAACTTTGACAAGTAGATGCAGTGAAATGTGCAGTGAGCGTTCGGCAGTGTTGGAACATTTGGAAAGGAGAATGACAGTCTACAGGTCACAGAAGTCCTCTGAGAAAGTTATCTTTAGTTTGAAGCTTGAAAGATTAGATAATATGTACCAGTCTAAGAAGTGATGGGGGGCTGAAGAGGGGTTTTTGAGTTAGCTATTCACTCTGAAAAAGAAAGAATGTAGAGACCTGGAAAGATGAATGGTTACTTTCTAAAAATGAAAGTGGGAGAAAGGAATGAAAGAGAGAGAAAGAGACTGGAATGAAAGAAGTTTTGAGGAATAAGGTCTCTTAAGAAGGCAGAGGAGCTACTTAAATTTAGAGTCCCAAGCAATATGGCAATAAGTAGTAGGCTTTAAAAATATATTCTGACCTCTCCAAAAGAGGGTGTAAGGAGGATGCTAAACAGCCATCATGTTATAAGAAAATCGGAAAAATAGGAAGCACTTCTTTCTAAAACATCTATGATAAGGCCAAATATGTTTATTTGAGCAACTTGTATCTCTGTGCCTAATTGGTTATCTTTAGTAAACTCTGAAAATGTATTTATATTTAATTCTCCATTTCAATGTCAAGATCCAGAACTTAATTGGTGTCCAACTAATGATTGTTGGGTAATAGTGAATATGTAAAATTTTACATATCTTCTAATTATGTAGAAATTGTCACATTGTTCACATGTTATAGAGCCATGGCACAGCTCCCACTTTTACTTTTCACATGATTTTGTTGTACATTTCTTTGTTAGCTTCAAGTTTCATATTCATCCCATAAAATCAGCCTTAAGGGCACTGTTAGGCGACAGTCATCTTCCTACTCCAACGTTATATATCTCCACTCCTACACCATTACTTCCCAGGGTATGTTACTTTCAGAATTGCCTGAAATTAGGATTCTCAACTTCCTTCCTGTCATTCAGATTTAATTTATTCTCTTAAAAATTATATTCAAGCTAGAACTAATTATTACTAAATGTTACATTTTGTCATTTTCTAATATTTATTCTTTCTTTCTTTCTTTCTTTCTTTCTTTCTTTCTTTCTTTCTTTCTTTCTTTCTTTCTTTCTTTCTTTCTTTCTTTCGAAAAACCCCAAAGATCAGCTAGTTTTTAAAAATCAATTTGTAATTTATTTCTCCATTAAATTTATTGGGTGACATTGGTTAATATGATTATATAGTTTTCAGGTATACAACTGAAAGCAACAAATGAACAAGACAAACAAAGAAAAACTCATAAACACAGGCAAAAGTATGGTGGTTACCAGAAGGAAGGGGAAGGTAGAAAAGGGTAAAGGGGTCAAATATATGGTGACGGAAGAACTGACGTTGGGTGGTGAACACCCAATGAATATACAGATGATGTTATTACAGAAGATCAGCTACTTTTGATCACTGACCCCATGCTCCCATCCACTATGCTGGGCTACCAGGCTGAGCCAAGCAGTCTCAGTGTCTTTTGACTGGCTCCTTGAGCCTGTTGGCATACAGACATTGTGCTAAGGTGCATACAGACATTATGCATAAGATGACATTAGCTTATTTGGTATGTATGCCAGAGACATTGATTGATGTAGTCAAAATTAGGAAAATTTACATTGATACAATATATTATATAGTCTGCAGTCCAATTTTAAATTTTGTGAACTTTTCCAGTAGTGTTTTGTATAAGTATTTTATTCCTAGTCCAGGGACCGATCTAGGATTATGTATAAGATTTACTTTTTATGTATATTTAGTCTCTTTGATTTGGAACAGCTTTTCAGCACTTCTTTACATGTAGTGACCTTGAGAATTTAGAAGAATATTGGACAGTTATCTTAAAGCATGTCCTACATTTGGGTTTGTCTAATGTCTCTTAATTTTAGAGTTGTGTACTCATTACTTAATGGGCTACCACTGAGATAGTGCTGTATCATTCTCAGTGCATCATATCAAAGCACAGGATGCCAATTAGTCCCAATACTGGTGACATTTACCTTAATTACTTGGAGGGTCAGTGAGTTTTCTCTACTCTAAAGTTGCTACATGTTCCTCTGGTAAAATGCTAAAGCCATAGACATGTATGTCTTTAGGCAATAATAAAATTCAGAAACTGTAGTTCATATTTAAACATACAGGGTTCTAATTGGTCTCCATGATATCTTTTGGTTGGCAGCAAACACTGGTGCTGAGACCCAATCTAATAACCACATGTGTTGGTACCCCTTTCCATGGATGTGACCATACCCAATAAGGCACGTGAAATGATAAGAGGATGATGAGGTTTCTAGGAGACAGTATTAGGGTGAAAAAGATGAATTTAAGAATAAGTTTAGGAACGTTGGGATATTTAGTCTTCAGTTTTAAATTGTGCCCTGCACATATGAACTGACTTAGACGATATACCTCATGTTTTTGAGTCTTGTTTTTCTTTTGCTATTATCTCTTTTGCCTATGATAGATGCACACCTCCATTTCATCTGTAAATAACTGAAACATTGTTTTCTTAAAAAGCCACTTCTTTGTGAAGTATCTTTTGTCTTTTTCATTTCATTCTGGTAACGCAGAGTAAGAAGTAAGAGTTCTACCAGTTTCTTTTTAGTTTAAACATTCTCTGATGAAATCACACACACTTATTTTCTAAGAAATCACAGTATGCAGAGAGCTAGTACCCTCTAAGATCCCCCAAAAAGTACATGCCAGGGTCTGGGCTGGAATTTGGTGCTCCTAATTTTGAGTTGTATGCAATTCCTACTGCAACTGTCTTCCTTATTTTACTTTACTTCCTCCTCTGGATAAAAGTGATATAAATCCTACCTCAACAAAATGTTTTATGCAAGAATCTCAGGGTGAAACATCAGCAGATCTTCTCTAGTTATATATGTATATGACTTAATTTTCACTACATCATCGATGTTAAAATGAGGAAAGCATTCCAGAGGGCACCTGCGTGCTCCTGGCATGTTGTGGGGTTTTAATTCAATATTTATTAATTACCATAGCCCAGTGCCGTGTTGGGCACCAGAGAGAGTAATAAATAAGACACGAGCCTATCTTCGTGGGACTCACAGGCTAGAGAGGCTTGTGATAAATATTGTGTTAGGGACATAAAATATGATATAATGGAACAATGGTGGTGAGAGTATCTAGTCAGCAATTACAGCAGGATTCACAGAGACAGTGCTGTTTGGCCTGGATTTTGAAGGATGAATAGGATTTGTCTCAGGTCGAGAAGATGATAGAATGACTTTCCAGACGAATGTGGATACTGGGTGTTCCTGCCAGACTCGCCTTGGGAACCAGGCCTTCATTCTTCTGTCGGCCTGGAGTGTAAACTATCGACAGCCCACAGCTGAATCTTTTTTGGTGACTTGTCATCCATAGGAAGATGGCTTGCTCAAGATTATGACCCCTCCTCAGGGTCAGATTGCACTCAGTGACAGGTCAGTTTGGGTACAAAATCCTGGGTATATTGCCTTCATTCAGGACAATACAGAATGAGATGAGCTAAGGCTTCTATTTCAACTTCTCTCCCTACCCAGCTCCATTTCTCTTACTCCCTTCATTTTGTTCCAGAAAGCATGCCCCAGAAAACCTCCTACAGTCCAAATAAAGTCCCTTAGAGAATGTTACCTGAGACATAGAGAAAG
Source organism: Aselliscus stoliczkanus (assembly GCA_033961575.1). Taxonomy (NCBI): domain Eukaryota; kingdom Metazoa; phylum Chordata; class Mammalia; order Chiroptera; family Hipposideridae; genus Aselliscus; species Aselliscus stoliczkanus. Next base: position 44,655,787 of record CM066732.1, on the reverse strand, counting down.
GGGATATTTTATTTAAAGTACCAGGAAGATTCAAGAGAGTGGTTGAGAGGGTTGCATGCATGGATTTGGCCAGCCTGGAAGGAAGGACTGAAAATGTGGCTGAAGGAGAGGGGAGCTTGTTGAGGAATTCCAAACGAACCTGAAGCATATGGTACATGACAGGAGGACAAGGGTCAGTCACGTGTCCATCCAGTCTCAAGAATACAGTGTGCCATTGAACCTAGTCCTGTTTCCTATTTTATCACTGGAATTTTCTATGCTGAATTTAGTCTGTTATTGTTGAGGGAAAAAAAGATTACTTTGAAAGATATATCGCAGTGTGTGAAAAAAAAATGAGGTCATGGTTTTCGCTGTCAAACTTTCAAAAACTGTCTAAGATTCAAACTGCAGAGGAAAAGGTTCACTCCATAAGAGAGAGAAATACTGCTAGGAATTTTGAGGAAGATAGTGAAAATAGCATATGGAAAGGCTTTCATATCCTATTCAGATACTTCTCACCCATCAAGTCTCAGCTGAAATATCATTGGAGACTTTTTGTTTCTATCAAATAAAAATGATTTTGTCTTCTTGAATGATATTTTACCTGAGATTTGGTGGGTGAAAAAGATGTGACTATGATATGAAAGTCTTTCCACATTCTATTTTTATATGATATTTGCCTTCCTCCTACTTGGATTTTGTGATACATGGTGTTGCCACAAAACTCTCACTGTGGGCTCACAAGACCTGATTTCTAATCCCAGTTCTTTGTCTTTCCATCATGTATATCTAACAAGTAGAATGATTATCTTACTGAAAGTTTTGCATTATAGTAAGTATATCAGTATTTTCTGGGTTTTATTTTTTTAAGATTTTACTGGGGAATTGGGGAAAGGGGACAGCCAAGTTGTTGTCCTTCAATCTTAGTTGTGGAGAGTGCAAATAGCTGAGCTCCAAGTCCAGTCATTATCCAGGCACCAGTTGGCAGCTCAAGGCCGCTCAGCTCAGGGTGCCATGTTCAATCTTGGTTGTGGGTGGGCATAGCCCACCATCCCACGTGGGAGTCAAACTGGCAACCCTGTTGTTAGGAGCACGTGCTCTCACCAGCTGAGCCATCCTGCCAGCTATTGGCAGCTCAGCGGCAGCTGAGCTCAGGTACAGCTCACTGGTCCATGTGGGAATCAAACTGGTGACCCTGTTGCTCAGAGTTCATGCTCTTAACCAGCCCTGTATTTTCTGTTTATTGATTTGGGGAGGATTCAGCTTACTGAGCTTCTGTTTTCTCAATTAAAGAAAAGTGGGGAAATTAACCCTTTTGAGTGTACACCTGAGAATCAGAGGTGTTAGGACTATGACAGTCTTTTCCAAAGTGTAAAACACTATGTGGCTGGGAATCAGAACAGTAAAGTTCTGGACAAAGCAAATAACTCATTTCACAAAGTGTTGGATGACTGAGCTTTAAAGCTTCAAGCTCTCAACATACCATTCAACATCTTGAAAACATAAAGTTGAGAGAGAGTAGAAAGAAAGGAGCAAACTACAGCCTCTTGGAAGGGAACCTTAACGCCCATTAAAACGCGTCTAGCAGAGGACATAAAACCAATGAGAAGGAACAATTTACTTTTACGGCAGGGGCAGGAGTTGTGCAACTGTTTTTACTAACTACAGCTGTTCCCAAGTCTATCAGAGTCCCTGAAATATTTATGATAGCTGTCTGTTACGAGCAGAGAAGCTAACCTGTGTTGGAATGTGTTTGTTGTCATTTTCTTATCTGATAAGTAAAGCAGTGAAAATAGAGAGGAGCTGAGGAAAATTTTCATATAACACATCAAGAAATGAACAAGGAGGAAACTGTGGCACCATGCCAGGACTGAGCTTTGCCAATCTGGCACTTTGCCTGCCTAGGCGTGGGGATTACCCTGCAGCATATTAGAGTATCAGCTTTTTAATTTACCATATTATTTTCCAGATGTTTTTGGTAGGAAGGGACTTCTCAGCAAACACTTCAGTGCTTGTCAGAGAATTACACATTAAATATTACACTACCCATTCTTTTAATTAATGACAGGAAGAAGTGGCTTGAAGACATTTCTGAGTCGCACAGAAAAGGATATTAATATTTTATGAGGGGAGGAAATTATCTTTAACATTGATGAATTGGAATGTTCAAAAATTGTAATAGGAGGAATATTACTGAAAAAATGAGCTGGTTGTAGTGCCATTTAATGTTATATATCGATTCTGATATAAAGTTGATATTCAGGAACATGATGTAATATTAAGATATAGAAACAACCAAAGTGTCCTTTGATAGATGACTGGATAAAGAAGATGTGGTATATATATATACACACACAATGGATTATTACTCAGTCATAAGGAAAGATTAAATACTGCTATTTGTAACAACATGGATGGATCTCGAGATTATTATGCTAAGTGAAGTAAATCAGACAGGAAGTCCAGCACTATATGACTGAAAGAAACAAACAAAGAAAGAAAAACTCATAGACACAGACAACAGTTTATGGTTACCAGAGAGTAAGGAGGAAATCGGGGTGGTAGAAGAGGGTAAAGGGGGTCAAAAAGTAAGTTGTATGGCTAACAACAATATTGATAAAAGTACAAATGTAAAATCTTCTCTAGTATAAAAGAAAAAAAAAACATATGAAATAAATATGTACCATGCATGAAAAGTCAATAAATAATAGTTCAGTGGCTTTATAAATAGTGATGAATGCAGGAGACATAAATCCTATCTATCCTCTATTTTATTAGCAACTTTGTGTATCAACACTGCGACTTTCATTTACTGAATGCACCTATGTGTCTGGCATTGTGTTAAACTCTTTACATACATGTTGGAACTTAGAGCAGCTATTTGTGACTACTGAAGAGAGTGAGGCTCATAGAATTTAAATAATTTGCTCAAGTTCATTGAGTAAATAAGTGGCAAATTCATTCTATGGTCTAAGTTTTGAACTATGTTACAATTATCTCTCTGAGTCTCTCAGGAAAAAAAAACATTAAAAAAGCTTAGATTCTCTAGCTTTCAAACACATTTCCTGCTGTAGGAAATCTATTGAATGTGTCCAGTTTTAAATTTCAAGGTTTCATATTCAGTTTGCATTAATTGTTCCTGCTATGTTCCAGTCTCCGCAAAATCAGTTTCCTCCCAATGCAGTACTTAAGACATCCAACCTTCAGATACCTGCTTAACGTTCCCCATCTTGACCCCAATAAGTTGTAGCTATGTAGGAAGCCTCTTTCTTTCAAATATATCTGGAAAATAATATGGCAACATTTCTAGACACTGCACTGACCGAACCAGAGAGATTAAGATGAAACATGTACCTTGACACATCCAAGTGTCATCACAGTAGCTTCATCTCACAAGATGTTCATTTGCCTCCTGAAGTCCCTGTGATTTTGCCATCACAACCATCAGTTATTGGATCCTCCTTTGTTCCTTTTCAAGTGGCTGCCTCTTTGGTAGCTCTTCCAACTGAACTGTTTTTCTTGTATTTTAAAGATTTACAATCTTGGAATTACTTTATGAGTGAGGTGTAACTTGAGAAATGGGATGCTTAGTCGTATCTATCAATGTTGGAAGACGATTTTTTTTTTTTGTAATACATTAATACTAAAGCAAGTAAGACCTTGCCGTTCATTGCACTCACTTACTATATCGCTCTAGCACTTTCTTGACTAGGAGAGAAAACTGGTAGAGATATGGCCGATACACACATTCATGGATACGTTGATGGAATTCATTTTTCAGAGGTCTGAAAATCAACCACCATTTATTGGCCATACGTAAATGTCCAGATCAACGTGACTTCTGCAGCCTTTTAACATTGAACCCCTCCAATAATGGCTGCCAGCAGATGCCTTCTTTAAAGTAGTATGGCGGGCAGTCATTCTAATAGCATCCCAGACTCCACTCAATCTGAACTAACATCGTTAGTGTGCATTGAGACCCACCTCTGTGCTTTCCTCCCACCTTCATAGCCTTGACCTCAACCAGTTCTGAAGTCCTGCCTGCCTTCCAGGCTCTCCCTTCCCCAGCACATTTTGCCTCCCAACCCCCAATGTCGGCTCATGTATCACTTTTCTTATCCTAATTACTTTGCCCTTTAGAATGAACTTCTATTCTTGTAAAAATGATTATTTCAGTATTTGGAAGGTACAGCACAGAGTATACTTTATGGTTTAAGGGATTTATAAGCAATAAAAGTTTACTTTTCATACTCAGTGCAAGAGCTCTGTGAGTGTTTAGTTGCTTCATTTCCTTGGCTGTGTAGAGAAAGCCCAAGATAAATGTTGCTTTTATCATTTAATGGGAATGTTCACAGATGTTTTAAATAAATATCAGAAGTCAGATATTAGTTTACCTTTTAAGGGATATCTGATATTTAGTTTCAGGACATAAGAACCAATGCCTAGCTGTCACAAAAACCTGAGCTGTAATTCAGGGGTTAATATTTCTAAAACCATTAGTTGTCAAGTTCCAGGATGATGATGCTTCCACCCAGGTTCCAGTTGTACCCAAGACAGACTCGCATACATTCCCAGGATAGTATTTCTGATAGTGTCAGAAATACATAGGGACACTGGATGTAACAAAGCCGGTCGCAATGCTGACAAACTGAATAATCTAGAAGAAATAGTTAAATTCCTAGAAACGTACAACTTACCAGGATGACTAATATACTAGAAATTATCTGAGAAAACATCTAATTGTCTTCTTACAGGTGAGGATACTGATGGATTTAATTTGCTCTAAAATGTCCCTTTTGTCAAAGATTTTGTCATGTTTTTGTCTTATATACCCAGCGTTAGGAAAGGACCTGGCATAGTCAAGTCAATTAACATTTAAAAAAAAAAAATAGATTGGGAATTGGTAGCTGGGAAAAGAGGCTGGCTAATAAATTCCTGGGAGATTTCCCCCAGTCCATTGACTCAGGGAATTATTTTTCTTCTCTGATTCCCCAGAACATTTTTTGTATATACTAATTCTATGTTTTTCCTACAATATCATATATCTCCCTGTTTGCTGATACACACTTTCCCAGGACCTACGATTAAAATACACACTTATCAAGTGACTGAAATATACTAATCATGTGGGTGAATAAACAATTTAAATACAGTGAGGGGTGCTTATTACAAAAGTGTCCTAAACAGCTGCTTTGATAGCTGATTCATCCAAATTTCTATGTCTATGCACACATGGAATGCTGAGCCTCCCACTGATGTATCTGATATTGGGATTGCAAAGAAGATAGAATGTGAAAATTTAAAGGTTTGCACAGTCACAGGCTTTATGTTTTTAAAATAACTCCTTCACCAACTCTCTTCGTATTAAAATTTCAATTTGGGGTTTGCAAATTATGGAAGTTTAGTTTTCCAGTTCACATGAATGCTGCAAGTTTCTTGTAATATTTTGGTACTGAATACATTTAGAACTTTTCAGATTCTGAACTTCATTTAACTGTTTGAAGAAGCTAAGAAAACGAAATTGCTAAATTAAGGGAGGCAGCATAAATTTGCTCTATATTTTCCCTCAAGAGAGCAAAGGGTTTATATCCCACAAATAAGTGAAATCATATGGTTCTCAACTTTTTCCATCTGACTTATTTCTTTTAGCATGATAGTCTCAAGATCCATCCATGTTGTCACAAATGGCAGTATTTCATCTTTTCTTATGGCAGAGTAATAAACTGAAAGCAACCAACCAATAAACAAAAATTCACAGATGCAGATGCACAATAGTATGGTGGTTACCAGGGGATGCAGAAGATAGAAAAGGAAAAAGGGAGTCAAATATATGGTGACGGAAGGAGGTTGGACTTTGGGTGGTTAACACACAATGCAATATACAGGTGATATATTATACAATGGTACATTTGAAACCTAAATAATATGATTAGCCGATGTCACCCCAATAAATTTAATTAAAAAAGAACAAAAACTGTTTGTGAGGGGCTGAAGGATTATTTGATACCCACCTTGATGTAATGTCACATAGTATAGACAAACATAAGCTATCAAATTATTAAGAACCATTCACGTTTTGTAAGTTATTTTTCTGAGATCATTGTTTTCTTTAATGTCTATCTCTTTTATCATTTCTTTAAGTAAGAACTCTTTTCAAAATAGTTCTGATGCACTGATACCAGACAGACATTAAATAAGGCTCATAATGTGTCATTCTTGGGGACATTATAATTATCTGGCTTATAAGCATGTACATTTTTGTGTCACAGAGGAAGTCTCAATGGGAATAATTAATAGAAAAATGATTCCACTTTAGTGAGAAGATTTTTTTTTTTTCTTTCGGTTGAGGACTTTTTTTCTGATTAATAATTCTCTCTGAACAAAAAATATTTTTGAATATAATCATATTTCTTTCCTTTTTACTTTTTTATCCCCAGATAACTAAGAGACAGTGATTATGTTGACTGGATTTCAAGGTCTGTTAAAATTATTTGCTCAGCTCTGTGAATGACAATATATTTCTACTGTAGTGTTAAGGAATTATTTTCAGTCCTGATAAAATATTGCTCATTTTAACACTCTCACTTTTCATTTGTTAACTGTCAGAGCCCTTGTTTTTCTGCAGGTGTTGCTATTGTGGTTGTACAATAAATATGAAGATTTTCTTGTCACTTGCTTGATTAAAATAATGGAAAACATACAGTGAGAAGAATATTCCAGTACAATTCACTCATTAGCATAGCTTCCTTTTATGAGTACTGTTCTTCCAGCAGCTTCACAAAGCATATTAGTCTGTGTGTTCTCAGAAGTGATTTACAAAACTCATTAAATATATAGAAATTATTTTTGAAACAAAGTTAAATTTAGGAGTGGTGATAAATCCTATGTATGATTTCAAACAGCACACATATCATGTGAAGAAAGCTCTTCAATCAGTATTGAAAATTGAGCCGGGATTTTCTAAGATAGACACAATTTCCACTGTTTTCAGTGATGTTTTCTTAATTTGGATTCAGAAAATATGATCATCTTACTTGCCAAAGAGAATGTGGAAAGGCATGTGAGGTGTTTAGTTAGTGAACTCTTTCTACCATTCATGGGTTCTGGACTACTACATGTCAGGGGGAAACTGATCTAATGGTTCTTCCGCTTGCATCATTCAATAATGTTCTCTGAAAAAGAAAAACAGAGTTATCTCACGGGTTCACTAAATCCTACTTACATCTCTGCCTTTTCTGTTGCTATATACCATGTCACATCCCTTATGACAGCAGTCACATTGAACTTGAAATCCCTCCAATGCCAGGATCTCTGTGGCCTTGAGTTGTTCCATGAGCTGTCCCTGTGCTAAATCCTCTTTTCCGTTTCCTAATCTCACTTGGCCAACTCCTAATCATCTTCCCTCCTAATCAATCAGAGTTTTCCAAGAGTAATTGGAATCTAAACTGAATAGGTCTTTTCTACTTGCTATGCATAGACCTGTCTTGGCCCTGTCTAATGTGATGTCAGCAGAAAAGTTGCATGAGATTTCTGTGAAGATTAAAGATGAAAGATGCTAACCCAAGTGGGATCAGCTTTCCTTGCCTCTCTACCTTTTTGTCCTCTGCTGCGCTTCACAGAGAGAATGACTGGAATTGATGATTGGAATTCCAGCATCTTGAACAGGTTGTGGCTTTGAAAATGGAAAAGATGCCCTAGAATGGCAGAGCAGAGAGATGGCCCAGCCTGCGTCCCTCATGTCACAGGGCAGCTAACACGCCAGCCCTGGGCTACCTGCATTCAGACTCATTTTACACGAGAGGAAAATAGACTTATACTTTGCTTTAGCTAATGTAATTTTTCAGTGTTCAATTTTATGCAACTGAAACTTCATCTGAGCTTTTATTATTGGTATGAAAATTTATTTCAATAAACCATATGAACGTAATTAATGCAATGTTATTAAATATTATGCTATATATTACATTATATTACATTATAATCGTATATATGGAGAGAAAGACAGACACAGAGACATTATTTTTTTCTTTTGTTTTTCTCGAGAGTAAACCAACCAGCTTCATGAGGTATGAGAGTAAATCTTAATAGCAAAATGTATAGCACACGGACAATGGACCTCATCTTTGAGACGATTCAAATTACTCCACACCCCTAACCTTTCCAAGATGTTGCTAAAGTAAAGTTTTAAAAATTCTGTCTAAAAAATTAACAGATCAGTGTGATCTTTGTAGAACTGTACTCTGCATGTGTACCTTAGCATCAAGATACACACAGGCCAGGCAGCTTTGGGAGTGATGGTCATTGGCCACGTTACAGCGATACAGAATAAATCTGAAGGGCTGACTGATGCTTCAACTATTGAAGTCTCATGCATGCAGTTAATAGATTATTGTTTTGAATATGCAAATTGCACATTTTTCTTCCTTCCTTGAAACACCATCATAATTTGGGGGCTATTTGTATTAACACTTTTGTCTTGGATTCCAAAGGCACTTTTTACATTACAAGTTGAAAGAAAATCTGTTTCAGTTACATAAGATTAAGTTCTGGAGACCTGTTGTGCAACACTAGATTGATAGTTAGCATTACTGTACACTTAAATTGTTAAGAGAGTAGATCGCATGTTCAGTGTTCTTAACACAGTTTAAACAATGGGAAATATATACATTTTCTAATGGTTTCATGCATTTTTATTTCAGATAAGTAGACCAAAGTAGTTGCCTTGATCTGATTTACATGCAGCTTGGACTTAAGTTTTTTTTGTTTTTTTTTTGGTTTTTTTTTGACGTAAGTTTTTATTTATATATTTAAGCTGAAATCAGGCTTTCTTATTCGTTTTGAATGTGTCCAAATGTAAGCATCCCAGAAAACGGCACCATAGACGGTTCCCCTGCTGGAGTTGCCACCACAGCAGAATGCGGGTCTTAATGTTTATATTTCAAGTCATAAGCACAATGCCCAGCTTGCTGTGGTGCTAAAAAAAAAAATATGCTGACGTGGTGGTGCAGTACTTTAAAAATTATTTTCGTATAAATATGTTACAACAGATTAAGCTCTAAATTGATATCTTGTTTCTGATGGTTCAGGCTTTTCCAAAGAAATCCTCATAGATTTTCCTTCACCTCTCAAATTATCATCCTTCGTCAGTATTGATTAAGTATCTCTTTTAGCTCGGTTTCCTTGTACGCACTGGGTGAAGCAAGCTCAATTAGCAGCGTTTCTGCTTTTAAAGAGCCTTACACCCAAGAGATACGCCAGTGGTTAACTCTTAAGAGAGTCAGGGCAGCACATGTGTGTCTTATTTTTCATCCCAGAGAAAAGATGTTTGTGGAGCTGAAAACGGAGGAAGGCAAAGATTGAATAAGGGATTCATGGCTTCCCTGCCTTTGGGTTTTTACACAACTCTGACTGCTGAAGTAAATACCTCTGTGAAGAGCCAGAGAATACAGTGTGGTTCTCTGATCTGAAAAAGAAAATATTCAACTTGATGTCAAACTTGGAAATCTGTGATAGTGCTTTGGAAATAGTTGAGCACACAGAGCATTAGCTAAAAATGTGATATCATTTGGTCTCTTTTTATGATTATCATATACTTGGGAAACTTTCCTTATATCAGTTTGAATTAAAACATTTATGTGGATAGGAGCAAAACATAGTTATGGAAAGCAGAAGTCAATTAAAATGCCTTTCTTAGTACTGTTGTAAGAAATAAAATGCATAAAAGTCTTCAAGTAAAAGTCTTAAAGATAGTAATGTTAATAATGATAGTGATATTATTTCCACTGTTTTCAGCACATTTGGGTAAATACTATCTGAAGTACTTTGTAACTATTGTATAAGTGTAATCGTTACAATAATTGTACAACAGAGTTAAAGATCTTCAAAATAGCTTCACTACAAAAGCCCCTCTAGCAATTTTTCTCTAGATGTATCTTTTTATTCACTAAAACCCCTCAATTATGATGGTGATGGATATGATGGTGTCTTGAATTTGTCTTTCCTGTCTGCAGACAATTTATATCACCCTGTCAAAAGTTTGTTTTGTTGTTTGCTGATGACTGGATCTCAGAGGAGCGAATGAAATTAAAAAAAAAAAATTATCATACATTTAGTAGAATTACTTCTCATGGTAGCGAAGCATGAAAATTCAGTGTTAATACTTGAAGTTTTCACAAGCCCACTTAAAGTAAAAAATGACTGAAATGCAGAAAGCAGTAATTAAGTTTTTAAGCATTTGTTTAAGCAATTATTTCATTGTGCATTTCCTTAAACCAAATTGACTTCTTGTAGGTTCACATCCAGGTGAACCTGCAGGTTGGCTTCATTTCTCATGTTTCACTTAAGTTTGTTGAGTACTCAGTAAACATCTGAAATAACTGTTGTCCATTAATATAATACTGTAGTTTGTATTTGAAAACCACCTCCCTCTATAGGATAAATTGACAGAAAAGAATGCAGCCTATACATGTAAAAATAAGAGCTGCTAAGTGATAAAATATCAGGCTGTTTTAGCGAATAGAAAATGAGAATATTTACTTGTTAAAAATAAGTATTTTTTATTTGTGGAAATTATTGTTATGTGGAAATGTTCCACAGTGATATATGTGTGTTGTTCACAGAATACATTCAAAAATATAGGCTAGCCTCCAAAAGGTAGTGAATAGTATGGTAAAGTCTAGAATAAAGATACGACTGTGTATTGAGTGATGAAGATCTGATACTTTAACCGTTCTTTAGATAAATTATTTAATCTCATGGTTTTATAGACCAAATAATTGTACACATCTTATTTGCTTATAGTGGTTTTTCTAAGTTCCTTGGTATTAACTGTGTTTTTAAAAAATGTTCCTTTTAACATTGCTACAAACACCTGAATATAACATGCTCCTTGGCCTTACTAAAGAGAAACCAGAAACACCTGGCTGGTGACCAAATTGAATAGATATGATATTCACTTCCCTTATATAATGTATAAACATTTCACAGTTTACATCAAGGAATATGTTATATGAAAGAGTGTGTATTATTGTCATTGTTACTCCCAGATACAGCTAATTTAAGATCCTAAGCCTCTAATCTAATGATAGTGCAATGAAAATCTCTTTAATATGAATTTGGAATGGCACCATCAACACAGAAGTTTATGTTAAAGCGTTCAAATCAAAACATATTGCTTTCCACCTAACAGATACACAATAATTAAAATAAATCCATCAGTGCTATTAAAAAAAGTTTGTATGAATGAAATAATTTCATTGGACTGCTTCCTTAAAAATTTAGTTGTGATTTTAAAGTGGGTGATAATTTTTAAAATTATTCATGTAAGTATGTTTTTCTGGTTAGGAGATTATGAATTACCATAGATTGATTACAAAATTGGCTATAGGTGTTCTTTCTTTCTCTGTATTCATGGCCCACAGAAGACAACTTTGAATTTCCTCCCATGAAGAAAGCGTGTTTTTCCCAATTCTTAAATCTGTGCTAGCTTTGGGACTTTTTCTGACCAACAGAACATGGCAGATACAATATCCTGGTATGTGCTTCCTTTTAGTCCCTTGCAACCCAACTATTGCCTTATAAATAAGCTGAAGCTAGTCTTTAGGATGATGAGAGATAAGAAGCCCTGTCACCCAATTGCCCTAGCCAACTACCATCCAGTCTTTAAAGCTACAGATTTTGGTGTGGCATCCTTTTACAGCAAGAGCTGACTAATAGAGAATTTATGGAAGAAAAGGCTTTAACTCATTTAGAGGATAGCAAAAACTGACTTACAAAGATGTAGGATGGTAAATGAGAAACACTAAGCCTCCATTTTGAAGACTGTGTCATTTCCAATAGTTGCTTTTTATTGTGCTCCTAAAAATGTTCAAGAGATAAACATTATTCTTCTCCCTCACCTAAGGAAACAAACACCTGAAAACGGAAGCTTAGACTGAGTTGACATTCACCTGAGACCTGTGAAAGTGGCTCAGAAAGGCAAAGATTCTGATATTAACCCATGATTTTGCTCATGGCTAGAAAGGCAACAGAAAGTAAAATACAGGTGTCTTATGACCTTGTTCCATTGGATGAAGGCAGGTAAGCTGCTCATCCAAACTTCATGCTATCTCTTAGTGTTTATTGATTTAAGTGGCAGTCTATGAGACAGAAAAGGCTTTGTTTGAAAACTGCCTTGAACATCTAGGTAACATAGTGAATTCGATAGGATGCTGTCATAGAACAGTGGGCCTCCTGCCCATAGAAAAAGCATCAAGGCAAAGGAACATCATTTATCAATGTATAAGTGTGGAAGCGAGGATGGGAAGTTTCAAGGGAAGGTATTTATCATGAGATATTGTTCTATTAAGCTGGCTTTATTTTGATTATGCCAAGTGATTGATGTGCAGCAGACATAATCATTTTGTCGAGAAGATGTTAGCTCGGCAAAGTGTCAGCTGCTCAGTGTCCCGTTAGTGAACGGCTGCTCTCGCACTGACTCCTGAACAAGAGACTTTCAGCGTTAATCAGAAATAGGCAATCCAAAAGCAAAGTCAAAAGGAGTGATAAAAGTGCTTGATAATCTTTTAAACTGTCAATAGAAAAACAAAAAAACAAAACAAAAAAAACCAAATTACATTAAATACAACTTACCACTGAAGAAAAGGCAAAAAATAACCTAAGACAATAATTGAAAAACCATACACTGTTTTGAAACTTTTTTTCAGTAATTGACTTTTATCATTTTCTCTCATGAGGAAGATAACTAATCTTGGGAAATGGTTGATGGCTTTAAAATTAAAATTCTTTGAAAAAACTGAATAATAGACTTCATATTTTTTTAGAAAGCTCGTCTAATCTTGGTCCTTATTCAAAGAGAATTTTCTTGAATTACTGACATTAAAAAAAGAAAAAAAATCTTCACTTTGACATTTGCTTGAGTCTCCCATAGCAGGGACTAGACTTTGACAAAATGTTTCTCTAATTTAAAAAATGTAGTTAACACATATTTTATGAGCACTTACTGAATGCCAGGCACTATTTTAGGCACTGGGGATATAGAAATGAATAAAATTATTACCTAGTAGAATTTCATTTCCTTTCTTCCTGAATTTAACCAAATTGACTTTGGAAACACCCAGTAAGTTCCAGTTCTTAAGACCCTACTAACTGTCCTTATGGGTGCCATATTGGCTGTACTCATGGCTGCATATCAGGGGGTTGAGGGGTGGGGGTGGGGGAGCCAGGAAGAACTAATGGAAAATATGTACCATGAAGTTAGATATGTACGCAGTGGTAGCCTATGGCCTAAACATTTTCCTAGCTGTGTGGTTTTTGGCAAGACATATAATCTTTTTGATCCTTCCTTCTTTATTATGAAAGTAGGGGTTATCATATTTCCATTATAAGATTATTAAGAGGATTAGGGTTACATAATACATATCAAGCAACTAGTACCGTAACTGCCTATAATAGTCATTCAACAAACTGAAGTTAATGTGAAGTCTTGAGGAATAAGGTGCTTGCATTTTTTGCATATTTATTTTGGGTATTTCATTTTTCTTTTCCCCTTTGGAAATGCAATATACAGAGGGTGCCAAAAAAATGTATACACATTTTAAGAAAGGAAAAAAAAACACTGTATTAAAATTGTGATACAGTGAATGACACTAGCATTCATTTGATTAACTCCATCTTTGAAGCGAACATCATATTACACATTGCTACCGTAATTTAATTCAACTTTGAAAAATAATATATAGGTAACATCTCTTAAAGTGTGTATTTTTTTTGGCACCCCCTGTATAACTTGACTAGGTCATGGAAAGTTCTCCATCCCATGATGTATAATCATATAGAAAGGAGAAAAACAGTTATAAAAGATCTATAACTGATGAGGAAACATACTTTCCAAAAGGAAGAAATTATCTCTATGACTTGGGCTCAGTCCTTTTGTCCTTTGGCTTTCATTCTCTCTGTCATGAAACATAGTCCTGGCCTCAGGTGAGGTCACTAAGGCTTTTTTGCAAAAATTTAAGAGGACACCAGGATTCGAGTAAATCATATTTTAATGCAGTGTTATTTTTCAATTAAATTTAATGATTAAAAAATTGATTATATGATTCACACAGTATCAACTTTTAAAAAAGACAAAATCAGTATCATTTAATGTTCCGTTTGCCTCAGGCAATGTACACACATTAGTGTACAGCTCAGTGAATTTTCACAAACGAAACACAGTCTCTGACACCAGCCCTTGGTCCAGGACGCGGAACATGACCGATGTCTCCAGAGCTGCCGCCTCTTCTCTTCCCATCACTAATCCCCGTTGCCCAAGGGCTGCCAAAATCCTGCGTTTTAACAACATAAGTTAGCTTCACCTATTTTTATAATTTATATAATTAGAATCCTACAGTGTGTTCTCTTTTTGTCTAGCTTCTTTTGTTCAACTCTATGTTTGTGAAATGTACCTATATTTTTGTGCAGTTATAGGAGGTGCATTCCCATTCCTGTATAGCGTTCCACTGGGTGAATATAGCACACTGCTCATTTGACTGCTGATGGGCATTTGAACAGTTTCCTGTATATTAAACAACCACAACTCAGACTTTCCTTCCCCAGTAGGAAACACTCAGGTCTTCCCTACTGCATTCCTCCCTGGGACTCTCTACTAATCACACAAAACACTTCATTTCTGACACTTCTGGTCACCAATTGTATGGACTTTTCCCCCACATGGAGCAATTCTCTGTGATACCAACTGGGTGTCATGCCATTTAACTCAATTCTGACACTATCTACATGGAAATAGTGTCAGAGCCCATAGGTCAAGGGCTCAGCCCCACGTGACTGACCCTCACCCCCACATGACTGGCCCTCACCCCCCACTTTGTATGCCACTCACAAGCCCAGGTCATCAGCTGGGCTCCTGACCCACCAACTAGAGATCCATTTCCAACGACTGCTCCTCAGGTTCCATTAATTTGTGGGAGCAGCTCACAGACTTCGGGGAAACACCTACTTCTACCAGATTTAAAGATGTGATAAAGGATACCGTTGAACAGCCAGATGAACAGGTGGATACACCGGTTGAGGTCTGGGAGGGACCCGAGCATGGGTGTGTCACCCTTCATGTCATTGTGTTCGCCAACCTGTGAGTTCTCCAAACCCTGTCCTTTTGGGACTTTTATGGAGGCTTTACCATGAAGGCATGATCCATCATTAATTCAGCCTGTCTCCCTTCTCAAGAGAATGGGAGGCGGTTCTGAAAATCCCAAGCTTCTAATCACGGCTTGGTCTTTCCGGTGACCAGCGTTCTTCCAGGAGCCATCCAGAAGTTCACCCAGGGCCCCCTCAATAGAGCAGAAGATACTGTGATCACCCGGGAAATTCCAGGGGTTTCAGGAGTGCTGTGTTAGGGGCCAGGGTCAAAGATTCATATGAGAATAAGAGCTGTTCCCAGTGCTCTTATCACATAGGAAATTTCAAGGGATCCTATGTCAGCAACCAGGGACAGAGACCAATATAGATTTTCCATGACCTCACACGGTAGCAACTTACCAAAAAAAAAAAAAAAAGAGCATGTATTTAATAACACAGTAACAAGCAAACCAAAAATGAAACCAGGCAAACAAAACCAAACAGAGGTCATAGGCATTTACTTTGTGTGTGTGTGTGTGTGTGTGTGTGTGTGTGTGGTAGCACCTCAAATGTCATTTGGGAAACTTCTACTCCCTTATTCTGTATTGTGCGGTGGGGCTCTTCATAAGAGCAATTTCCCTCCACCTCCCAAACCAAGATCAGTTCATGACCCAAATGAAAACAGCCTCTGTAATTCTTAGCACAGTTACACACAGAAAATGTTAGATAGTGCATGATTACCTGCTAGTAACACCTTTTAGCACCCCATGATCCTTCTCCTCCAAGATACCCGAGTGGCCAGCTTGGCATCTGATTCTGTAAGCTCCCCAGGGTTTCTTCAATGGGCTGCTTTCAAAGATGAAGGTAGCCAAATTATGTTCCTGGTGCTGTGTCCACAGACTCTTATCGGAGAGAAGTTAGAGCCTGTCACATGGGAAGAAAGAGACCGCTAACCTGAATAAATATGAAAGGCGGGAAATATAAAACTGGGATATTTGTGTATAGATAGAGTTTGAAAATTTCCCTTAGTAGGGACACTATGCATTAAAAGGTTTTGAAAAGCCAATGAAGATTTATGCTTTAAATGGAATTTTCATCTTTATTTCTGACGTCCTATCTCTGTCGGCTTTGGAACGTGATGAATGTGACTTTTGGAAATGGCCACCCAGGTGTTTGACATAGTTGTCACTGCGTAGAGCATACCTGAACTCAATATGTTGGGTCCTGCAGCTGTCCTCTCCTTAGGGGCTGTAGTATCTGATATTGGGGGCAGGCCATACTGTAACTTTTCCCAGGTCAGAAGCTTGTGTGGAACATGATTGGGCATGACTTTAAAAAGGCACAAGGTATGAAATGTTTGTTGATAGCAGCACAGAATACAATCTGTCATCTTTATTCTCCAGTTCCTGAAGACTTGGAAACACTCTGGAGGTTTTGAAGAGACACACAGTATCTCATCACCAGCTGTTGCAAAAAGAGTTGTCAATCAAGTGAAACTCAAAGCCACTTGTCTCTTCGGGTTACTTGGGAGACTCACTGTTCTATTATTTTAAAATATATATTTTTTTCTGCCTTTATGTTTTTAAGCCTTTAGCCAGCTCAAATGGCCATGATGGCTGAAACTCTTCCTATGATATCATATCTTCTCAGCAGCTGTCAACCACCAGAACACATATGAAAATCATGAAAGTTGTCACTATGATTCTATACCACCTCATCTTTGTTCTTTTTGTATAGGAGAAAAGGCCACTTTATATAAACTCTGCCAGCACAACGTTTTGGAATAAATAACTCTATGTTCAAAGGTAGACATTTTGTAGTCAAATTTAGAATGATTTTTACATGTAGAAGTGAAACAAATGGAGTGTGGTGTCTTTTTTCTACTTAAAACAGGTTGGATGATTTTAAATCATTTGTCAGACTTCTTAAATAATTTCAAAGCGAGGCTTTGTTCGCAAGTAAAGTGTAGGATGCTGGCTTATTTCTAATAATTTTATTCACTTAATCACTTAATTTTAGTTCTACAAATGAATAATGAACAAAAGCTCCTTGGAAGTTAATTTGGACTTTCTAGATGCCAAATGACTTTATTTACCTATTCTTCAGGCACATCAGGCCCAACTACCCAAGAAGGTTCCTATGATTGTTTCTTAATAAACTCAATATTTCAATTGAGTCTGAGTCCAATTTCAGTCAGAAATATGAGATGTGAGTTCAAATATGAGTTCAGTAGCTGTGTGTTCTTGTGCAAGTTACCATTTTCTCTAAGCACGTCTCCTTGTTTGACACCAGTGAAAAGAACACTACCTACTTAATAGGGTAGCTGTGAGGCTTTAAAGAGGTAATATATGTAAAGTGATTGGAAAATGTATAAGACTCTACATGTTTTTGTGCTGTGCTTCTTCCAGCTTCAAAACCTTCATATATACTGTTCCCTCAGTCTGGACTGCTCTCAATCCCTCTCTACTTTTCAGCTAGATAACCTGTTTTTTCTAGTTGCTTCTCAAATGCCTTGAGCTTCCAGATTGGATCTGGTTGTCATCATGCACAATCAGAACCGCTTTTATGGTATTTCTCATAGGCACTAGACCATCACATGGGATTTATTGCATTTAATCCTTGAGACTATATCTCTGTGATGATAAGGTCTGTTTTGTTCCTGTATGACCACAGAATAGAATGCAGCATTTGGTACCTGGTAGGATATAGTGTCTCTTTTTACAACCACTGCCACCTCCCAAAGGCCAACATCCCCTCTACTAGTCTTACTTTTCATAAATAGGATGATAGCGGTAGTGCTGGTAGCAAAGGATTTGAAACACCAGTATAAATAACCACTGGAGGAAGTATAACAGTTTGGCCAAACCTTAGGTAGCCCTCCAACCTTAGCCTCTGTGGTCCTCTGTTTTAGGCTTTGGAATGTTGGATGGAATTTTTCCTGTTGTTTTGGGTACTGTGGTCAAATAACCCACTTTCTTTTTGTACTGTAAGTGTGTATTACTGTGATTACAGCAGTCACACATTTTTTGAGACTCCACCCCTATCGATGATTACAATCCAGATTTTTTATCTTCTATCCATGATCAGCTATATTGTTGGATGTGGGTAGATCTTCAGAAGGGAAATAAATTATCACCTATCAATTAATTGTATAATCAGCGTGTGTAATCCTGTTTTCAAAGAGTTGAAGAAAGTTTTAAAGCATCTAAATCAATGTTTCTAATATATGATGATATTAATAGCTACAGAGTTACTGGTCTAATGTTACTTCCTTGAGTGTGGATGAGCTACTGAACCCAGGCCTATTTAATTCCAAAGACTCCTCGCCCTTTACACAATATGCAACAGTATTGGTTGAAATGAGTTACTTTTCCATTTTGCTTACACCTGGAAAGGACTTCTCAGAGGAAGCCTCATACTTTCCAGTCCATGAATATATTCCCTAGTGGGAGCAGGGAGAACCTTTCCGCCTCCTTGCCTCCCCTTTCATAAATGTAGAGATGTCGGTAAGAAGGAGTTTGGTCTGTACGAGGTGACCAGAATAGCTGATGCCAACAGAACAGAAGTGAAGAATGTCACAGGAGTAGTAGTCAAAGGTTAAACCATTCACTGCCTTTAAGCCTCAGTACTTTCATCTACAAAATGGAGCTAATGGTGATTGCGTACATATCTGATAAGCTTGTCAGAAACCAAGGAAACACTCAAGATAAAAGCATAGGTGAATTTAAATGCCATAGATAACATGCTAGACAGCCACATTATACAGAGTATGTTGTATATACATATGCACAAGTTGTATCATGGAAGAACAAGGTATAATACAATTGTGCAAATGCAAAATACATCTGTGTGAATCCCACACTCAAGCAATATGGAAATGAACTTCAGTTTTTCACTGAGAGGGATTCTGATAAGAGAAATCGTAACTTTTTTTTTTGCACAACTCACAAACTGATACTATAACAAGACTTGGAGTTTATTTCAGACCCAAAGTTTATTTCAGACCCAATTTAAGCTATTGAGTACATACCAATAAGAATGCCAGAATTCATTACATTTGGAGAGACAGATGGTCTGAATGGAGACAACTAATTAACGTAAAATGTGTTCTTTGTTGGCAGTGACCACAAAGGAAGCTCTTTTGTGTAGTACCTTGTTCTTAAAGCTTATCCTATTTTCAGACTAACGTGCCTTTATATAGAAAGTAAAAGTACTTTAGGCATCTCTAGGTAAAATTTTACGTATTTTTATGACCTTTATAGAAAGCTAATGCATTTAAATTATTGTTTTCTAACTTAAAGAATATGAAATAAGATAATGACTTGAAATATTCTAATGTTCCATTAATCACATTTTTTCATCCGGTAGAAAAATATAAGGAACTTGCTTTTCCAAAGATTGCTCAATGAGATAATTTCCTGCCTTCCTAAAAGCCTTCCATTAACTTGTGTAGATGTCATTAGCCATAAGACTTTCTCTGGTTTGTTTGCAGAAGAGAGAAAACACAAATGTATCTTTTATTTACAACACATAATTTTGTTTAGGTCCTGGCTGTTTGACCAAACATGGAAAATTTTTTTTTTTTTGAGGGCAGTGTCACTGGCCCTCTTATGTTGGACCTGAACCAGGACCGGTAGCTTCCCAAGCCAGCGCTTAACTACCGTGCCACTCGGTCGACCCCAGGAAAATATGTTTATAGTTGAAAATGTTCTAAGAGATCTTCACCAAATGTCCTATTATTGAAGAGTTATGTATGGTTAAGGTCACACAGGGAGTGCCCCTTTAGCCCCTGACCCAGGTCAAAGCCATAAAAAGGAAATCATGTTTATCTGGGATGCTAAAAGATGGTTAGAAGGTAGGAGTAGTGCATTTTCTTGGTATCATGTATTTCACGTTAGATCTTGAAAGCTAAGTTTCAAAGATTAAATACTATCTTCTGAGCCAATGTGAGAAGAGATATATAATTTATTGGGTTGTAGAAAGAAAATGTTATCTTTTGTTTTTTTTTATATATTTATCATCCTTTAAAAATTATCTGCATATTTTATAATATATCATATATATTAATACTGAAGTTCATATATTATTTACAAGTAAATATACATAAATTGATATTACATGCTTACATATTTTACTAACAAGTGTCTGATTTAAAAGTTTAGAAATCTCTGATCTAGGCAATGGTGAGTCAATTTGGTTAAACATGAGATATTACTTTTAGAAAATAAAGAAGTAAAGAGATGAGATGGGAAGGAAAGAAAAGAAGAGGAGGGGATATAAACACATATACATATCACATATAAAACATGTGCATAGGTTAATAACGATGATCATGTAACTGGAAACATCTCTCTATATGGATTTCCAGCACATGAATGTCATTGACTTTGAATCAAGTTAATTCTCTAAAATAAGACCAAGTCAGCTCGATCTTATCCCTAGAGGTGACATGGGCACTTGTGAAAGCTAATCTAAGCTCCGGGCATCAAGATGTTTTGTTACCTATTGTGTGTTGTGTTTCTGCTAATTTTTGTAATTGTTAATGTGCAATACCGGACTATTAAGTCTTGGAAGTACAGTAGTCGTATGTTGAAAGTGCTAATAAAAAGTGATATCAAATTATTGTTACAGAAATAAAGGTAGAGACGATAAGCATAATTATTAATTCAAAATGGTGATTATACAACAAATGGCTCTACAGGAAGAATCATGGTGAAGAAGAAAGAGCAATTTGAGCCAAAATACTAGACCCATGCCGAAGGTGTAGGAAAAATATTTCTGGGGTCAGGAGTGAAGATTTCTTTTTCTCTGAATTGTCGGATTTCAAAAATTTTGTACCCATATATAGGAACAACATAAAAGAGCTGGGTGCATTCAGAACAATATATTTCCCAGCAATATATAGATGTCATGGACAGAAAATAAATTTTCAATCAAATGATGAGCCATCTATCTGACTCCAATGCCTGGCACTAAGAAGCTGTTAGATGGGAGAAGCTCCTTAACCTCTCTGAGCTTAAGGTCCATCATCCATGGATGGGAATCATAAAACCCAGATAAGAGTATTTTAAATGATTCAGGTACAGCCCCTAGCTTGTGGGTTATCGGGGGTGGGGGGCGGTCTTTAACAAGTGGAAGCTATTATTGAAAAATGTCTTTTAATCACTAGTCTTAGTAATCAATTATCATAATAGATTATTTGGAAGAGAAATAGTTCACCATACCCGGCACTTAGCAAGGCCTGCCATGTTAGCCTGTTTGCCTCCTTTTTACTTATTTTATTAATTCAAGTAGTAAATGCAGAAAACTGTTTCATAAAGAAAGAAGAGATTAATTATTAAGCATTTGTTTAATCTCAGATAATGAATGTTTCCTATTCATTTAATTTATTATTTAAAAAAGATTCTATTCCTACTTCGAAAATGATAGTGTTTTGCAGGAGCTGATTTGATTAGTAGGGAAGTATTGACTGATAGGGAAGTATTGATTCATATTTATCAGAATGGGTTTTGTGAAGGTATACCAACGACATGTATAAACAAAGACAAAAATATATACATGATGAAAATATATTCAAGCTCCTCCTCAGGCTCTTATAGCTGAGCAAGAATGCCCACAGTGAATAGAAAGTAGACTTTGCAGTTACAACAAGATTTCATGAGTATACCTATGCTGAGAAAAACAGGTACTGCTGGTGTTGTTAAAAGTGTACAGAATAAGGTGCATTTGGGGCTTCAAGCATTCTAATGATAGTTAGATGAACATGTTTGATGGATAGTCTGGACGGATAATCTATTGGAGTTCTGACAGTGAACTAAAACTGGAGGTACACCAGCCAAACCTTTAAAATCCCAACATGATTATTTCATCTTTCATTTTATCATGATACCATTGTGAGTTATCTGCCATAAAAGTATCTCAGTTTATTTCTTTTTACAACTAAGTATTTGTTGAATGAGGGAGTGAAAGTTTCCTGGCACTGACTCTGTATACTCTGTGTAGGAATTTGTATGATCTTGTGTATGTGTGTGTTTCTGTTTTCTGAGAAGCATAAGGATGTGTCAAAAAATATGTAGGCTCTCTAGCCACGCAGGAGTGAATGGGGACATACCAGGTCGGAATATTAAGTTTGCAAGCTTTGTTACAATGATGTTGCTAAATTGTTTTGATATCAGAGGGATTATTCATTATGAATTTTTACCATCTGGACAAATAGTTAACACTATTTGGAAGTACTGAAAAGGCTGCGTGAAAAAGTTAGAAGACCTGAACTTTTCGCCAACAATTCATGGCTCTTGCATCACAACAATGCACCAGCTCACACGGCATGGTCTGTGAGGGAGTTTTTAGCCAGTAAACAGATAACCATTATTGTTATAACACACTCCCTACTCACCTGATCTGGTCTTTATCATCAGAACGATAAAGGAAATATTGAAAGGAAGACTTTTGACATTGAGGACATCAAGGGTAATATGATGACAGCTCTGATGGCCATTCCAGAAAGAGTTCCAAAATTGCTTTGAAGGGTGAATTAGGTGTTGCATCAGTGCGCAGATTCCCAAGGGGAGTACTTCGAAGGTGACCGTAGTGATATTCAGCAATGAGGCATGTAGCACTTTTTACAGGATGAGTTCTCATATATATAGTGTCAGATAGGTACTAGATTTATCAGGGTGATCACTTTATAAGGTATATCAATGTCTAATGTTGTACACCTGAAACTAATATAATATTGTATGTCAATGGTAATTGAAACATATACTAAAAAAACACCAATTGTAGATTTAGTTTTGTAGACTCTGCTAATGTAAAGGAATAAGTGAACATATAATTGTCCTCTGCCCTCAAGTAGAACATTGTATAAGGATCATGGAAACATGTCAACCAAATATATGTCAACACTGTTCAGAGCTATTTATAACATTCTCTTATTTAAATATGTGTAATCATTAGAAAGTGAAGATTTGGTTACGAAAGCGTGTTTTCATCTGTTCACCATCTTCTAGAACAATTATGCTTCCCTCTTTGTGGTAATAGACTGTGCCAAGGTCTGAGCAAATGGCAGAAAGGACAGTCTCAGCCTCCGCTGTACGCTAGAGACAAGAGTCAGAGACTCTGCAACACACCGGAGCCAGTTAATGCTAGGAAGAGGGATAGTGACACATCATCAGTGCTAAGTCATCCTGAAAGTCTAAGAAGCATTTCTGCACCTCAGCTCTTTTGTTAATTAAATCATTGTCATCTTTTTCACCATAAATGCTTGGGGCAGGGGAAACCATGGTGGCGCTTTCTCTCCAGTCACTCCATCTGCCAGTGTGCAGGAGCAAAGTCACTCTGGCTTCATTAAAGGGAAACCCTTATGTACAAGAAGGACTGATTTCAGAATTACATAGGGTGTACCTGAAATACATTTAAAAAAATAAATAAAATTAAACACACACACACACACACACACACACACACACACACACACACACAGAATTATGTAAGGTGCAATCTAAGTCTAATATTGCTGAAGTTCATGATATTTTACAGAAGGATAGTTGCATGAATTTAAACTTTTATATTTTACCAATATTAGTTTTCACGTTTAATCTTCCCAATGACTCTATGCACTAGATACTCTTATAAAACCATTTTCACAGATTAGGAAAATGATGTTTCGAGTGGTTGAGTGAGCTGTTGAATGTTCTATCGATAGTGCTGAACCAGAATTCACAGCCAGACCCAGCTGAACATAGACACATAGCTCTATACCACCACACAGGAGCAGAGAATTTCACAAGCCAAGGCTGACGAGAGATAGAGAGATAAAGAGAGAGAGAGAGAGAGAGAGAGAGAGAGAGAGAGAGAGAGAGAGAGAGAGAGAGGGAGGAGAGAGAGAGAGAGAAGTGAGGCAGAGGGAGAGGGGTCCTTAGCTTTGGATGGAAGTCCAGTGTATGTTACCAGAACACCCAATGGGATGGGCCTGCTGTTTCAGAAAGGTCTGGATGTCACCTGGGGATGTAAGTTCTCTCTGCTTAAAGTCATCACCCATATAGCTGAGGCCACTTATCTGCGTATTGGGAGAGGAGATGGGGAAACTTTGCTATCTCTTCCTTTATTCTCCCCATGTAAAAGACAGTGTCTCTATGACTTAGGCAGAGGGCAAACTTTTTCCAGTCTCCAGCATCCAAGGGACACAGTCTTTTTTAGAATGGCAGAAAATATTATGAGGTAGCTTTTGCTATTTTTTGGATAAGAAAGCAAACTCAGAACACTTAAGGAACTCTCCAGGGCAGTAGTAAGGAAAGAACAAGACTCCGAACACATGGTCTGCCCCCACAGACCATGCTCTGTGCTCTGTCCTTTTGCATGTGACTAAGTAACAGAAATTACAGTTGCAAATTGTAATTATTACAAAAAGCAAATGTTATAGAATATTTTTTAAAATCTCTGTTGTCCTCCCCTCCCTGCGTGAAAATACTTTCCTGGAGTAAGCATTCTAACATTCATATAATTAATAGAGGGAAAAAGTTAGCTCTTAGCACAGTTTCTGTCAGTTTCCTGGTTGATAGCTTTCCCTTCCAGGCTGGCCAGAACAAAAGCTGATGAGAAAAATGGTTTAAATCCACCAATTTTACCATTTGAATGAACTTGAAAGATAAGAAGCTCAAAAACATTACAGGATGTTCTACCCTTTGGAGAATGAGTAATATCGAAACTTTCGAGTGAAGAAATTTTTTTTTTCCTACAAATGCAATCTTAAGTGACTTGTGGACAAGATATAAGACATTTTCTTTTTCTGAGGCAGCTATTCAAGTCTTTTGAAGAATACCTGTGCAAAATTTGCATAAGCTTTATGAAGCATTTTCATCATCAAAGACATGAAACAGTTGAGTGGGTTTATCATTACATTAACTTGAATGTCTATTGCCCATCTCCTCATCAAAAATAGGATGGTGCCCAGTATAGTTGTGTTGATTTTGTTCCCTTAGCAGTATATTTTATAATAGAAAATATCGAACTTTTTTTGCCTCTACTTGAAAAAACAGCTACCAAAGAGGTAGTTTGTTCGTGACAAATTGTCAGATAAAACACCATAATCAGTGAAAATGTATTATTTAGGGAAAGCAAATTCCTTCAGTTTCTGGTGGCTGCTTTAATCATTTGAATAAAATAACAGTATGAAAAAGCTTGCGCTAGAGTTTGATGAGACTGTCACTTTCTCTTATCGGACAGAGCGCTTTATCACAACGCAGTGGAAATAAAGGAGGAAATGAGGTGGAAAATATTATTATAGGGTTTTTAGGGTACTTTGATAGAAACTCGAGACAGCTGTTAAAATCACTGTATTTAAGAGTAACTGTGAGTAATGAATCATAAAGTGAAATATGTAAGGCAGGGAAATATTTCTGGCAACACACATGCTCCAACATAAATTTTGCTTACGAATCACAATGTAAAGAGTGGGCTGAGGCTGGGTGGAGACATTGATCAGGCAGTTAAGTCTGCCACTTTGTTTATACAATAATGCTTTGTAGTAATTTCTGAAGAGTTGCAGGGTTACCCTGTGTGATGTAATAGAGACTGTGTCATTTATCTCCCACCTTCCTTCTCTCTCACTCTCTCCCTTTTTGCTTTGGCTGCCAGGAAGCCCAGAGTGCAATATATGGGACACATGACTCAGCCGTGCCTCTCAGTGTAATGATCATTTTTCTGTTAATGATATCTTCCTATTTTTCTCTGAATCTCTGCATACTATTTACAGTGATCTGAAAGTGACTTCATTATAATCAGCTTCAAATGCTGTTAGAGAAGCAGGTTGCTAATTCTAAATAGAAATGAAACAGATACAAAAGTTAAGTAATGAATTTCAAAGAAAATTCGACGACTGCAGCAGGGTGGCGATCCGATTCGTTCCCTCTCATTCCCTTTGCTGACTGTAACGCAGAAGGAGCTGGTGCCAACAGTGAGAAGGTGTTAGGTTGTGTTGGGAAATCATTGCTAACAATGTTTTGGGGTGAATACATGAGTAGCAACACGAGTTGTATTGATTATCATTGCACAGTTTGCTGTGTTAAAGCTCTGCTATTATTTTTCAGGCCCTGTCAGGGGAAAACCGAAAATTTTTCTCACACAACAATATGCCTACCATTTAGCTATGCTTTTGTCTCTCTTGACGATATTTTGAGGTTTGCGTGAAGTAAATATTTAATACTTCAAAGAAAAGACCATTGAATTGGAAATGTTTGCTGTTGTATATCAAAGATTCTCTTTTGATGTGAGTTATATTACAGATGGCTGATAATGAAGTTTTCATCTGTTTAATTATTGTCTTTGTTTTGAGTCGTTTTAATGATTTTTTTTGTTTGTTTGTTTGAACTATTTGTTGGGAGGGAGGTAGGAGAAAATATGACTTTACTAAACCTAAAAAGGATATGAGCTAGTAGGAGGGCGTAGAGGAGACAGCATTCATTTTTTAAGCAAGTAGAGATGCCCCCCCTCTTTTTTTTTAAGAAGCAGGGAAAAATGTGTCATCGAGGTTGCTGCAGTGATTTTACACAGGAAGAAAAGGAGCTAAAAAAATGAAACTTCTCCTATAATATCGCAGACTGAGCTTTCTGGCCAAACAGTTGGTAATTACCATCTTTCTTTCCTTAGAGAATGTGGAAGGCAGGGAACACACAAAACCTTGAACTTGAACTCTGAATAGAACTTGACCCAACAGTCTTTAAATCCTTTGTGGTCAAAATGAGAAGAATCTAGAAAGAAATGGCATTTCAAAATCAGAGACATGTATCTGTCTTACAAGAGTCAGAGGCTTGAATGCTCCTCTGGGGTGGGCTGTCACTTATTCCTAGGAAACGATCTGAATTGTCCTTTCAAGGTCACAGAGGTGAAGGCAGCCAGCTCCCCTGTGGGGAGCTCTTATCTCCATCTGACTTCTGTTACTCACTGCTAGCAAGGTGTGTGTGCGTGCGTGTGTGTGCATGGTGTTCATATATGTCATGAATTCTTTTTGTTTGTTTTTGTTTTTTTCTAAGCATGCGTATATTTACTAGCTAACCATTTATTATTAAGCAACTATAAGAGTAACAGTGTATATGACCCATTCTTAGGGTGACCATGCATTGTATTATCCAAGCCCAGATATGTTTGACAGTAAAATAGAATACTATTAACAATGTTACTGGGGCATTAGTCATAAGCGGGACTACCTTGAGTGTTGAGTCCCTCTCACTTTGGTTTGTTGAATCTAAGCTTTCATCTGTGATTGTAAAGATTAATAAGCAGAAACCTCTTTTAAACTGGAGTTGGGGGGCCTGGCGAGACCTCTCGCATACCAGCTCCTAGAGTCCAACAGGAAGAACTCCATTTAGAATAGCCCCCCAACTTTCTCTTCTTTGAAAACGTGTTTCCTCTCCTTTGTTTCTTGGGACATGCTCACTGTTCATCATTAGCCCACACATCCTGAATTTCAATTTTTTATTGTTCCCAAATAAACCCAATTTTGCTGGAGAAATATCTGGCTGTCTATTTGTTTAAGGTCAATATAGTGCAGTGAAAACATCATTATCACTTGAAGTAGGTTGAAATGAAGCAAATGTCAGATTCCAGAGGCAGGATTTTGTCACTCTTTTAGCCCGCAGAATCCGAGAGGTGTGACTAGACTGGGCTGGCTCAGGGTTCAGCCCAAGCCCCATACCTGAGGCCTTGCTAGAACTTGATAACTTGTTCAGAGAATGGAGTCTTTCTCTAAATGGTGCTCTTAAAATCAGCGTGCATATAAGTCACCTAGGAATCTCCTTAAAGTAGGTTCTGATTCAGTAATCGTGTTGTAGGGCCTCGGACTCTGCATTTTTGATAAGCTCCCAACTTGTGTTGCTATGCTGGTCACATTGAGTAGCAAATCTCTAAATTATTTTAGCCAATTCACAAATCTCGTTCGTCTCTAGTTTTGTAATAGACAACTCATTTCATAATAGGACTTAACAAGAATGTTACTAGATTTTCTGATAAAACTTCATGTTAGATACGCAATACATGAATTAACAAGGCATTCACTACTGATGATAGAAAAGAATTTGAGGAGGGCTTCCATTAACTACCTCTGGAGTAAAAATATCAAAGGGATAATTTTTTTAAAGTCCCATGCCTTGTCTATGAGCTGTGTTAAATCTTTCTTTTTCCTGGAAATAATTTAAAGTTGTTCATGTTTATCTGACCCCTTCCTCTCAACCAGTAATGGGCTTGTTCTTTTTCTCAGAGTTCCTCTTTGAAGCAGGTAACTTTCATCTACTATCTTCAATCTCAGTTCTGAGGTTTCAGGACCAATTGTGTCCTTCTCACTAGGAAAATGTCTGAACAGACCAAAGACCTCCTCTTATGGTAAGAATTCAGATACTTCAATATTTGGGTCAGTGCCCTCCCGTGATTACTTTTTGTTTGACATTGAAAGAAATGAAGAACAGAAGGAAATTGGAGGTGTGGGGGGTGACAGGACTATCAGTGTTGCTGAAGGGACTACCTGTTAGCTACCTTGTTGCTAAGGGACACTCCATCTGCAGACAACCATTGTATCCACAACAGCACCACAGGCTTGTGACTCTACCCCATGGGAGTAATGCCTCTATGGACTCTTTCTCTTGTAGAGTCTAAATTAACCTTAGAATTGTCTCAAGCCATCATTTAATTTGAATATTCTGAAGCATAATTGTGAAAGCATATTCATAACTTTTTTCTGCCCATGACTTTTAAGCAATATAGTATTGAAGTGATTAATGTGAAGTCATCTTCCTACCCCCACACACTGCCAGTTAATACAACTTGAAACTCTTCAAACAACAAAAGTAATATACCCCTTTCCTAGAAGCCATTATGTTTGACAGTACACGAGGTGTGACAAGTTAGCAAACTTGTTGCACTGCTGTTGCTAACCTTTTTTGATATCAGAGGGATTATTCATTATGAATTTGTGCTAACTGAACAAACAGTTAACCAAGTTTATTATTTGGGAATACTGAAAAGGCTGCCTGAAAAAGTATTTGTCTTTCTCTATTTGACTTATTCCACTTAGCATAGTACCTTACAGGTCCATCTATATGGTCTCAAATGGTAAGATTTCATTCTTTTCCTTTTTTTTTTTTTTTTTTTTTTTTTTAGCTGAGTTGTCCTGTCACTTATTGGCAGCTCAGCTTGGGCTGGGTATCGAACTGCTGTTGCTCAGAGCTCAGCTTGCACTCTTGAGCGAGCTCTTAACCAACTGAGCCACTCGACCAGACCAAGATTTCATTCTTTATTATGGCCACACAATATTCCATTTATATATATATATAATCTCTTCTTTATCCAGTCATCTACTGATGGGCACTTATGTTGCTTCCATGTCTTGGCTATTGTAAATAATGATGAAATGAACATAGGGGAGCATATATCTTCTCAAATTAGTGATTTGGATTTGTTTGGATAAATACCCAGAAGTGGAATTATTGGGCCATCAGGTATTTCTATTTTTAATTTTTGAGGACCCTCCATACTGTTTTCCATAGTGGCTGTGCCAATTTACAACCCCATCAACAGTACACAAGGGTTCCCTATTCTCCATATCCTCTCCATCACTTATTGTTTGTTGATTTATTGGTGATAGCCATTCTGACAGGTGTGAGGTGATATCTCATTGGGCTTTTATTTGCATTTTCCTGATGATTAATGATGTTGAGTGTATTTTTATATGTCTATTGGCCATCTGTGTGTGCTCTTGGAGACATGTCTGTTTAGATACTATGTCCATTTTTTAATCTGATTGTTTCATTTATGTTAAGTTGTATGAATTCCTTATATAGTTTGGATGTTTACCCCTCATTAGATGTATCATTGGTGAATATCCTCTCCTATTCAGTAGGTTGTCTTTATAATTGGTATTTTATAATGATGCAAGTCTAAGAAAAATTTTAACATTATAAGTGTTGGGGAGACTAAATCATAATTTTGTATTGCTACTTTTCTTCATCTTCTTAGAATATTACCACAAGTGCTTGGCAAGATACTTTGGTAAAATTATGCCATGTATCAAAATGACACCTTAAAACATCCATAAAGAGCTAGAAGGCAAAAGACCAACTACATTTCTTTAAAATTGTCCTTAACAAAGTATAAAATTTATGATTTTGTATAAAATAGAAATACTTTCATTTTACACCTATGTGTAATGATTGTTTGTGTTTTTCTTTACTTGTGTGTATGGCATTTCTGTTAAAATTAAATAAATGACAAAGTGCAGAAATTTTCCCTCCACTTTTAGAGCTCTATTGTGTTACAGCTAAATTTCAGAAATAGCCTTGTTTCTCTAGAGACAAAACTCACTCCTTGCAGGAATGCAGCTGTCATTAAAACGTGTGCATTTTTTAGCTAGTAGGGCATATAAACATGTAAACCTGACCTTAAAGTCAAATACATTTGCTCTATAATCACCAAAAATATTAGGAAAAATATTAAATGTTCAAATATGATCAATTTTTAACTTTTTTTAAAGAGGAAAAAAATAGAAAGTTAACTCCTTCAGATTCCGATGCAATATTAAGTGTCCAACGCTCAGGAAGTGTATATATCATTCCTGTTCCCTCAGCATCCCCTTGACTATTTGTCCCAACATAAAATGCCAGGGGCTTCTTCTCTTGCTTGGGGGCAAACAGCTTACTGTTCATGTTGGTCATGGTGAATGCCTATCTTTTCATTACAAAATAATTTCCTAGTTATCAGAATCCCAGTGGAGTCTGCAGAATTGTCCTTGTTTTACAAAGTGAAGGCAAACTATTGGACTTCAGATACCTTAGTTAAGGCTAATTGGAGCTAAATCATTTGCCAAAATTACAATAGAAATTCAAACCAAATATTGGTCATCTTCCAAATTCACATGAATGAATAAGAAGGGTACAGATAAAAATAAGCATGATGGAATCCAAGTTTCTTTCCCAATCCAAAGAGATTCAGCCACCCAAGTTGAGGTTGGAGCAGAATTGAAAGGAAAGAACTGCGAAGCAGGATACTAACAAATTGCAAATCCAAGGTCCCTGGTGACAAGGTGTCCCAACCAGGTGACAGGATAAGGCCTGATGTCAGAGAACAAGCATGATCTTTGAAATCAAACATACTTAGGTTTGAATCCCAGCTCTGATTCTGCTTAGCTTCGACTTAAGTATATTAAATTTTCTAAAGTCTCAGTTTCTTTTTCTTTTTGCTGTTTGTTAAAGAACGTAATACCTACCTCCGTTTTTGAATAATTAAACTAGAAAATATGGATAAAATGCTTAGCACCCTGTGAGTTCCTGGCACGAAGGCTATATCATTTCCCAGACTTCCTTTTTCCATTTTTTTTTTTTTTTTTTTTTTTTTTTGGCTGAGCCATCCTGCCACCTGTTGGCAGCTCAGCTCGGGCTGGGCATCAAACTACTGTTGCTCAGAGCTCAGCTCGCACTCTTGAGTGAGCTTTTAACCAACTGAGCCACTTGACTGGCCCTCCCAGACTTCCTTTTATTTGGGGGTGTGTGAGTGTGTGTGTGTGTGTGTGTGTGTGTGTGTGTGTGTTGTGATGTCTTGCCTCCATTCAGCTGCTCTATTTTCAGAGATTCCTGATGTAGGGCTGTGGGGGAAACACAACAGTAATATTTCAATTTGCAAAGAAAAACGATGACAGATTTCCTTGCAGTTCCTCAATGTCATCCATCAAAAAGCCACTGGTATGTTTTCAAAAGAAATAGACTTTTTTTTTTCCTTTTGTGAAATAAGTTATAAAAGCCTGTTCCATGAAAACTACCAGTAATGGGGAACTTTCCCATCATTAGGAAGGCCATAGAATGATTGGACAGCTCTAATTGTTAAACAAACAAATAATATTTTTAGAGCAGGTGAAGATTGCTGCTTCAGAAAGTAGAATTATTAGCAGTTATAAAGAAGTACTAAGATTAAGGCAGGTATTTGAAAAACTGTCACTTGGCAGAGGCATTGAAAAAAACAGTTCTTCCGTACTTGCCTTTTTCAGAATGAACAAAGATTTTCATGTATTTCTAAATTGAGTGTTCTTTGGATGCCACATTTCTGTTCTAATGCTGGCTTTGACAACTGTAGAACCTTGGGAATGTTTACTCACTTTCTTATTGATTCTGTTACTACTTATATAAAAAATAAGATGATCAAGGTGTATCTAGGCTTTGGGAGATGCCCAATACATGCCTGCATGTGTGTCTGTGTGTACAGAGGATGCTGAAAAAATGTATACACATTTTGAGAAAGGGAAAAACTATTAAAATTGTAATACTCAAAATATACAAATAATAAAAGATGAATACAAATCACGTTTTACTTCTGCAATTACAAGAGGTGCTCAAAGTGGTTACCATCACTGTCCAGACACTTCCGATTACAGCAAACTGCTGCTTGAGCAACGTTGACCAAAGTGTCCACTTGTATACTTTTTTTGGCACTATATATATATATATATATATATATATATATATATATATATATATATATATATATATAAATAGAACTGAGGGCATTATCTTCTATAATTGTGATAAAAGTGTTTTGTTTTTGTTTTTGAGGGCAGTGTCACTGGCCCTCCTATGTGGGACCCGAACCGGGGCCGCCGGTTTCCCAAGCCAGCGCTTAACCACCGCGCCACTCGGCCGGCCCCTGACAAAAGTTTTAAGGACTAGATATTCTAATTCTTATTTTTCCATCTGGGGAATTAGAGTGCTTACTTAATTTAAACATGGTCACAGAGGTAGTCAGTAGTGGAGACGGAGTTTGAGACCAGGTTCCACCTTCCTTCATACCACGAAGCTGAATTAATTGCTGCGCGAGTCAGATACCAGGCCCAGGGGTTTGCTGAAAGCTGTGCTTTTCCCTGGAGCCCTCCACAGCTACCTGTAAGTTCCCACCTTCGTTCAGACCAGCGTGTGAGAGGCTTTCCATATGATGCTCGTGTACAGGGAGAGATAGTAAGCGTAAAAAGGAGCCTTGATGTCCATGTGTTACATTTATTCCCCCTGCTTTGTATTCTTCACCACAACTTGTTGAGTTTATTTTGGATCCTGGCCCTGTTGTGGATTCAAAGTCCACATGCATGTGACCTCCATAACTTTTTCCAAGTTTTTGGTTAAGAGGAAGCCAAAGACGCCTCCTGAAGAGCGGTCACTTGGTGACATTGATATGTTACACAGCACTCAGTGAATGGGTTTCTCAGTGAGATGTAAGGGATAGTATCCATAGTTATAGAAAATTTTAGAAGCCCATTTCTTTATCTGGCTCAAAATGTGGTAATGGATATTTTTGCTTGTTGTAATAATGGCGTATTACATCTGTGCCATTTACTTGTTTGAAATCCCTTTCAAAGAGAAAGGAAGTGGGTAACAAACATTCAGAAACAAAAGAGGCCTAGAACAACTGGTGTATTTGTCAGTTTTACCCCTGGTGGTCAGCACAGCATCTCCCACACATAGTTGCTCAATTGAAATTTGTGAAATAACTTACTTTTATCAAGCCACAAAATTCGTTGACAGTACATAGTGATTTTCCTTCTGTTTTCATCTTCTTGTCTGCTGTATGGTTTTCATCAAATATGCAATGCCAAACCACACTCATTCATAACACAAATTCCTGAAAAGATAGCATTATGAGTGAGGCCACAACAGAGTGGGGACTTGACACTTGGCCCTGAGATCATCTGCCTTTTGCTTCCACAAAACCAAATCTGAGCTCTGCGTCCCAGCCTGAGACCTCCTTGGAGAAGTAACCAGTGGCTTGCTGGTTGCTTAACATATGTCCTGTCAATCAGTTGGCTAGATTTTCCACTGAGATGTTCTATTCTGACCTAGTTACACAGATAAATAAAATTAAGCCTAAATGATTTATTTATTAAGTCCTCTTATGGCCAAGTGTTATTTCCCAAGACTTGGTCTTGCTTCTCGACCTTGCAGGAGTTTTCAAAGGCTTTGAAGGCTGCAAATGAGAGAGGAGTAGCTACAAATAAATTTTGTATTAGTCAAGTTTTCCTAGCTTGGATAGTCTATATAGTGAGGGTTCAGAGGGGGAATTTCAGGTAAAATTGAGAATTGGGAAATAAAATGTGCTGAATAAGTAATCCATCCCCTACCCACAAAGAAAGAGGTGACCATTAAAAATGAAATGGAAATGCTTTGTAATTATCATAATTCACAAGAGAAGCCCCTTCTTGGTATCTATCAGTATCCAGAAAATCCAAATTTTAAAAGAAAATAAAAACAAAAACATAAATTTCTCCAGTATTGCTTTGTCTTTACAAAATGAAATTGATTTCTGTAAATATAATTTGTTTTAACTTTCTTGTTATGAAATTAGTATTTCATTAAAGAAAACTTTTTTCCAATAGTCTGCATTTTTATTCTTTTGAGAGAATTATGCCTTTGCACTCTTCTCCTCATTGTTCAATTTCAGAGCAATCATTTGGAATACTGTTTCGACTTTTATTGGGATGATTACACTTTGTACACTTATACGCATTATATTGATATACACATAATTTTATGAGAACATTTCAAAATATTCTGACATGTGTGCTTTTTAAAAAATGTTAACACACTGCTCCTAGAGGTATTGTCCTAGTGGATGTTACCTAGTGCTTAACACAGTGTTTACCAGATAGACAGACAGACAGAGGTAAAGATATATACATTTTTTTTTTAGGGCAATCACAGAGAAATGAATACTGAAGAAATATTAGCAAAATGACAAGAATTTTGGCATGCACATCTTTTGGTTAAATAAGCATGCAATGCGGAAAAGGAGCCGCTTACTGGTTAATTCATTGAATGGAAAAATCTTTCAAATCACTAATAGGTGCCCTGAGTTCAATGAAAGTTTGCTTTGAAAACATTTTAATTGAGTGCTACTAGTTAACTCGAATTGGCTCTATACCATAGATGGTTCTTTCTGTTAGAGAACAAGAGAGTTTTACAATAAAATGATAGCTGCCTTTATTATAGCTGATGTTTTGTGATGCAGATGTTGCATTCTTATGCAAAATGTAATAGATAATTGTTATAAAACATTATGCTGAAATTAGGCCGATTTTTCTATTTGATATAAAATGTCATGTAGTCAAGGTTATTTTCACTCATTAAGATGAAATGCAAGTGGCCATGTGTTAGAACAGTCTTTTAAATTGAAAGTATATTTGGCTGAAAATCGTCAACACACTCAGAAATATCCAAAGAAAAATAGCTTCCTTTTTTATTTGCCAAAGCATCTTCTCTCAATTAAAATGTCATTAGATTCCACCCATGGATGACACTTCATTATAACAAATCTGATCTAGAAAACAATAAATCATTCTACATATAAATTTGATGGCATTGAAATGTGTAAAATTTGTCAATACCTCAGAAATGGAACATCAGCAAAGAGGATTATTGGTCTACCCAAATAATAATGTAACCATTGAGAGGGTAACATTTTTCAATTGCAATTACATGCCCTCATTTTAAAGGGACCATCATTTACAATAATTTGGCAGATTTGGTCCATATTTCTTTCAGAAATTCATTTCTTCATTATGCCTCCAAACAATTTATGGCACATTTATGTTGGTGAAGATAATTTGCTCATTTTATTGTGAATGAAAATCAGTAATTACATACAATCCCATTTTCTGCAGACATAAAGTTAATTCATGGTAGTAATTTTATACAGAATATTAGCTTGTGTTAGTTATGATTAAAATGTAACTGGTAAATACCTCCATTATAAGTGAATTTCCTTGGACTTGATGAAGAAAAGAAATGTTGAATTAATACTAGCAATTCCATAGATGATTTTATGACAAGCCTGCAGAGCACTTTGCCCTACTAGCAGTGTTTGGACTATGTTAGAACTGACTTTGAATCCCAACTTTTCTATTTTTAGGCTCTGTGACATGGTGGGTCCAACTCTTAATTTTATCATTTGCAACATGGGAAAAAGTTGTAATGCTTATAGGGTTATTAATAGGGCGAAGTGAGAACTACGGGTGTAATTTCAAGTATGATGTTCACAGTAGAATTTTCATAGTTCATAGATGTCCTATGTGGTTGAGGAAGTTCCTCCCCATTGTTTTGGGGTACTTCATTATGAGATATTTTTAAAAATCATAAATGTGCTTAAATTTTGTCAAATGATTTTTCTGCATTTATTGACATAATCATATTGATTTATCTTTTATTCTGTTAATGTGGTGAAAACCCAACTTGGTCATAATATATTTTTCTTTTGATATGTTTTTGGATTCAACTTGCTAATGTTTTAGTGATGTCTGAGGTTATTAGTTTGGAATTTTATTTACTTGTTATATCCTTGTTTAGTTTTTCTATCAGGGTTATGCTAACTTCATTAAATCAATTAGAATGAGTTTCCTCCTCCAGTATTTTCTGAGTTTGTTTAAGATTGATACTATTTCTTCCATTGATGTTTTCTACATTCAACAATGAAGCCATCTGCCCTGAAAAATTTTGTGGGAAGATTAGTAATTTAAAAAAAATTATATGTTTAACAAGTATGATTGTTATCTATTTCTTCTTACATCATCAGTCATTTAATTTGTGCTTTCTGATGAATGTGCCCTTTTTATGAGTTGTCAAATTTATAGGCATCAAGTTGTTCATAATTAGAGTTTCAGTATCAATGCTACATACTTATTTTCTCATACTGTGTTTTCTTCTCTTTTTTCCTTAATCAGTCTGGTTGTAGACTTATTAAGGATGCTTTATTTTATTTTGGAAGGGAGAGGGTAGTATTTCCATGCTACTAATTCAATTTATTTTTCATTGATTTTTTTCTCTATTATTTGTCTGTTTCTATGTCATTTATTTTCCTTTTAATCTTTATTATTTGCTTTTATTTTGGATTAATTAGTTAATTTTAATAGCTAACTTTTATCAGCTTTATGGTTAAGCATTTGGGTAATTGATTTCAGACCTTTTTTCTTTTCTAATATAAGCAGCGGAAGCTATAGTTTTCCCTCTAAACACTAGTATAGTGGTATCCCATATAATGACATATTTTTTCTCTGTTGTCACTGAAAAAATGCGTCATGACTTTTCTGACAACCCAATATACCATTTTAAAAGTAAACCTTATATATTTTTTATTGAGTTATAATTGACATAAACATCATATTTCAGGTGTACAACAGGATTCTATATATATCTATAAATGATATATATCTATCTATATCTATCTATATATTTGTATATATCTCTATATAAATGATCACTGCAAAAAGTCTAGTATCCATCATATACAATCACTAAGTTTTTTTCTTATGATGAGAACTTTTAAGATTTACTCTCTTAGCAACTTTCAAATATGCAATACCAGTATTATTATTAACTACAGTATTATTACACCCTCATGACTTATTTATTTTATAACTGGAAGTTTGTACATTTTGAGGCCCTTCACCCATATATCTTTATATTGCTATGTTTTAATTATCATTCAGATTTAATTATTTTCTAATTTTGTTAGCTCTTTTCATAGCCGTAATTTATTTATGATTGTATTGTTGAATTTCCCAAAGTTCTGAGATTTTTCATATCTCTTTTTTTGATGCCTAATTTAATTCATAGAGTACAAACTATATGATGTCAGATCTTTGAAATTTAGTGAGACCGGTACTTTGGTTCAAAATTAGGTCTATCATTTTGAATGCCCCCTGTGCCCATACAAAATAGGATCCATCATTCGTGGTGCAGTGTTCTATAAATAGCAACTAGGTTCTTAGTTATATTTAAAGCTATATCCTTATGGAATTTCTGTTTACTTTTTCTATCAGTTACTGAGCATACAGTGTATGTCTTCTCGGTGAATTGCCTTTTTGTCATTATAAAATGCCCTCTTTGTCTCTGATAATGTCTTTCTCTTAAGGTCTCCTTTGTTTGATGTTAACATAGGCATACATGCTTTCTCTTGCTTACTGCTTCCATTGCTTTTCTTTGAACTATCCGTGTCTTTATTAAAAAAAAATGGTGGGGGGGAAGGGCATCCCTTGTAAACAGCACATAGTTGTGTCTTTTTTATTTAGTCTGAGAACCTCTGTCTTTTAATTGGACTTTAATTGAATTTTGATGTAGTTATTGATATGCTTTGGTTTATGTCTACTATTATGCGATTTTTAAATTATTTGTGTCCCATCTGTTCTTATTCCATCCGTCTAACTTCTTTTGGATTTCCAAATACTTAATGAGTAAGTGTGGTTAACATTATTATTCTCCTCTTTTTACTTTTTAGTTTTATGTGTTTATTTTACTTTCAGCTATAATTCTAGGGATTAAAATTTCAAAGTCAGCATCTATAGTTTACCTTGAATTTACCACTTCAAATATAATGCAAGACCTTCGAAATAATATAGCTCAATTTCCAACCATCTTCCTTCCTGTTTCAGAAGTTTTTATTCTACTTCTACATTTATTATAAATCTCAACACATTGCTGTTATTTTGTTTAACACAATAAATTATCCATTAAGGAATTTTCTTTTCCGTAGGAAAAGACCAGTCCTCTATATTTACACACCTTTTGCCAATTTTCTCTTTTCTTCATTTATTTATGTGGACCTGTTATAGTGTCAGATATCTCTTTCCTTTAGCCTGAAGCACTTGCTTTAGTATTGCTTTTAGTCTGCTGGTATCAAATTCTCTCAGCTCTTATCCTGAAAATGTCTTTATTTTGCTTATATTTTAAATACTATTTTCTCTCGACATAAAATTCAAAGATAACTTTATTTTTAGCAATTTAAACATATTTAGTTGACTCCTTCCTTGTACTGTTCTGATAAAACATTAGCACCCATTCTTATTAATATTCCTTTGTATGTTTCTATCTTCCTTCATCTGGTTACTTTTAAGATTTTTCTGTATTTTCAGTTTTCAGCAATTTAAGCAATAATGTGCTTGGGTTTGTCTTTTTCTTTTTCTTTTTTTTTTGTGATATTGTTTTGGATTCGTTTTGCTTCTTAAATCTGTAGGTTAGTATTTCTGCTGAATTTGGAGACATTTTTCTTTCCAAATCTTCTTTTAAATTCACTTTAGAATTTGGTTATGCATATCTTTTCACACATTATGTTCATCTTTCCTGTAAAATTCTTAACATATTTACATGGTTGCTTTAAACCACTACACTTCTAATTTCTCCAGTATTGTCTGTCATCTCTCATTCTGTTTCTATTGATTGTTTTCTCTTGGTTATGTGTTACAAATTTTTAAATTGTGCTATATGTATAAGAATCTAGATTTCATACTCAAGTGCTTTCAGTTTCATCTGTCAAGCATTTCATTTACTTTTTGCTCAGCTTAATTTCACCAGCACTAGTGTTAGGTGTTGTTATGAGTGGTCTAGACTAGTAACCCACACTCTAAGATTATTACATCAGTTCTATTTATAAAGAAAGGCTTTTCTGGGATTTTAATTGAATGACTGGCTATTCAATGATATCTCTATGTGTTTGGTGAGAACTCTAATGTTTCTCAGAATTGTTTGACCTCCGTAGAGAAAATCGTTCTTTGCCAGTCCTCCCAGAAACTCATCCTGCAAATATGAAGTTGGTATTCAGCCAAAGATGCAAAGAGATCACTGTGCAGCTGTCTGTGGCTCTTTCTCAGACTCACAAATTACTGCTTATTGAACAACCCCTAACTCTGATATCTGTTTCTTCTTTCCAATGAGACCATTGCTCTCTGTTTGGCCACTGCTTCCCTGTGACAAAGTTTGGAAAATGCCTCTAGACAGATAGACTCCAGAGTAGATATGGAGCTCACATCATGTATTTCCATTCTTTTTGTTGTCCAAGTCCTACAAATAGCCTCTGAAATTTTATCCATTTATATAGTTATTTATGGTTGAAGTATATGTTGGCTATCCATAACTCTTGTCTTCACCAGAATTGGAAATCCATTTTAATTATATTTACTCCCCATTAAATTTTGTTAGACCTGTTGAGTATGCCTAAAGTAATAGCCCCCGTTTAGGTAGTCTCTCTTTATTTATACAAGTAAAACTAGATTATTTGGCCCACATGGATACATTTTCTTTCAAGCATCAGTGACAGCCGGTTTTGAATATTTGTATAGTACAAAAGTACAAACAATCTTTAGACATAGTGAGATGAAACTTCTGTATTGTGAAATGATTTGTCAGGCTTCACAGGACATGTTTAGTAGGCAAGACACGGATCTGAGCTGAAGCTTTGAAATCTCAAAACTCACACTTAATTTTAATTTCCTGGTCTGGATTTAGGGCTGAGGAATAATGGGAAGTAGAAAGAGTAAAGTCATTAAAGAACACCAAAGTCATTAGAGGATTTAATTTAAATATATTTCATTTCACACATTGCATCTTCTCTCTCTCATATGGGTTAAAGAATATGTTGTACTTTAACTCTGTGATTGTTAAAGAAGAAAGAGAAAAACTACTGAAGTTTTCCTGGACTCTTTTTTGCCCAACAGTCTGGTTCTATGAGTCATTGTGTTGTCATTGTGTTTTTTTATTAATATACCCACCAGCACACATATCCACTGGGATATTTGCAAATGCAGAATCATTCCTTTATTATCACGGGGTGCAGTGGTAAAAGCAACAGGTTAATTAAGGGCTTTTCATTCCTTCATCTATTTAATATTTTCAAAAGATACTACTTAGTAATGAGTTAACTATCCATGAAACATAAGGTATTTCTTCTAACGACAACAACAAAAAAATCATACTGATATGACATGCTACAATTTCAGAATGTTCTCTTGTTACCCTTGAGAAATTCTGATTTACATAGTATTTTAATTATCATATTTTTTTCCTTTTAGATAGAAAATCCCCATGCTTGAGTTCTGAATGTGTAACTTTAAAAGGCTTGCAATTCATTTTTTTTTTTTGCTTTTTTAAGTTGCTGTGAAGATGTAAGACACAGACTGACACTGACCACTTCAATGCTTTGCTTAGAAATGGAGCAATGGATTGTGCACAATGCAGTTCATTTATGTTGGTGAAGGACCGAGCCCCTCAGGGATCCAAAGCGACAACATTTCCCTTTGTACAATTTTTCTCAAACCCTGGACCTGTATTAAGTGAAGTTTTTGATGTGGATGCCCTTGAAAATTTCCTATTATCAGTTCAGTTCTAGCTAGTTCTAATTATCTTGTTTAACAATTCGAAGAACTTTTTTTTTTCTCACCAGAAACTGCCAAACTAGAAGGGTGATTTAGCTCGAGGACATGGTGATTTCGTTGGTAGAAACCATTTTTGGAATTTTCTAGGTACCCGAAACCAGACTTTATACTTTTGATGGTGAAAATACCCTTGCAGCCTTCTAACGGGATGGTTGACCCTCCTTGAATATAACTGTGAACGAGTTCT
This sequence comes from Aselliscus stoliczkanus, assembly GCA_033961575.1. Lineage (NCBI taxonomy): Eukaryota > Metazoa > Chordata > Mammalia > Chiroptera > Hipposideridae > Aselliscus > Aselliscus stoliczkanus. The sequence goes on along the minus strand of CM066732.1, from coordinate 44,614,289 downwards.
ATAGAGAACTTAGTTGAAAATGACTCTACTGTAAAAAGGCTATTTAAGTAGTGGCAACTTATTTGACATAGGTTAATCCTATTAGTGATTTCAAATGCTGTATATTAGAGACTATTTTTTTTAGAAGAGGAAAAGAATGGTGTGTGTTCTTGGAAAAAAGAATATTTTTATCATTAATAAATACCTAACATGAACCCAAAATGATGACAAACAGTTTATATTCATTAATTCTGATCCTCATAAATGGCTATCTTATTGATCTCCATTTTATCTATCAAAAAGAACAACTTTAGAGAGATTAAAGAATATACTCAATTTCACACAGCTAATGATTGGACAGAACTTAGATGCAAATTTTGGTCAATGTGATCCTGACCTGACACCTTTTACATTATACATTTTAATAAAATATCTAAAGGTAAAAAAAAATTAGTATCCTTCAAACTAGTCCTTTTTTTCCTTCACATTTTTTATTCATATTATCATTACCTTGTCAGACTCAAAAATTTTAAATTATCATTACTTCTTCCCTCTAACATATCTTTCTAATCACTTCTGTATTCAATTTCTCTTACAAAATAATCAGTTGGACCATCTAATTATTAGACTATCTTCCTTGAGCTCATCGTGTCTCTTTTAGTTTTGATTTCCTCTGTGTTCCTTCTCTCCTTAAATATAACCCTCCCTCCACTCTATGAATAATACCTAAGAGCTTAATTCTAGCTTCTGCAACCTCATCTCCCATCATTATCTCCTCCACATCACTCTAAACTTAGAATAGAATTTTACATGTTTGCTTGTTTATTTGTTTATATATGTTTGTTTCTGTCCCATTCCCCAATTAAATCACAGGCTTTGGGAAGGTGGATTTTATATGCAAACAACAAACACAGTGTTATAAACCCAAAAGAGAAGGGGAGGAGAAAATAAACATTTTCTGGGTGTCTTCTTCAGTAGGGTATAGTGCTAATCCCTTATTTATTATGTTTATTATAAAACATCCAGTGTAGACACAACGACCCTTCTTTTGAAAGCTAGGAATGTATGGGCCAAGGTGTTCAAGTCCTTTACTTATGTCATCCAGAGAATCACGGGCTGCACCAACATTATTAACACCCGTCTCTCTGATTCGAACGCTGAGCTCATTCTATTACACTGAAGAACTTCTTCCACATTTCTGGTCATTTAACTTTTGTATTAATTTAGTTTCCCAATGATGGGTGATGGGGGAGTTATAAGTCAAATATTTTGATATAACATGCCAATGTAGGTTGCTACTAATAAATTTAGAAAGTCTGAGAGTCTGAATTATGACTTTCAGCAGTTGACAAATAACATAAATTGGAAAACCACACAGTCTGTATAAAATGAGGGGTGTGGTGAATAGCAGAATCAAATGATCAAAAAGTGAGATTCATGCAGATGACTTCAGCAATATAAGTAGACTCATCACCAAAACAGAGAATACATTCCAAAAGAGTTTAATTAACTCGCAAAAGTACCAGATGTTTTTGCTACTAAATTAGGACCATACACTCAGTGAAACCTGACTTCTTAAACCAGAGGAAAAAATAACAACCTTTAACTTTAAAAGAGATTTGAAGGCATGTGATGCAGCATGGATGATAAATTGAAATCTTCTGTCCCTTTTTATCCATTCTTCTTCATTTTCTATGGGTAGACAAGGTTTGCTAGAAGAGCTGGCCCAGTAGACACACATAGTACCAAGAGGTTATCCTTACCGGAGCAGTTCAGATTAACTTGCAAATCAAAGGGAATTGGTATCACTAGTAAAATGAAATCACATTTACTTATTTAAGCAAAGTTTCTGGAGGTCTGTGTTTATGTCACTAAATAAGTAGAGGGCAACCTAATTTACAATGAGAGAATGGCAAAATTTAGAGGGAATAAACTCCATCTTACCAAGCCACAGAAATGGGATTTTTAAAAAAGGTTAAAATTGAAGATGCAGCTGATTTATTTGTTACATATGACATGAATTACACAGTTGTCTTAATAGATTCTGGTGTTTATTTTTCATCTAGCCAGAATAGTTTATCTATTTGTTCCATTCCTGCCCTCCCATGCCTCTGCAATTGCTGAATAAAATTTTATATATCTGATTGTTTATTATAAAAAGAAATCTTAAAAATGGTATTTGAATGGATTTACTGGCATATAGTTCACATACCACACCATTTTCCAATTTGAATTGTAAAAGTCAATGCTCTATTGTATAGTGGGAGTTGTGTGACCATCCTCAAAATCAATTTTAGAGTATTTTATCACTCCAAAATGAAACCCTGTCATATCGAAGGCATCAGATCTAAGATGGTGTCATATCTAAGCAGTCATTACCTAACATAAAGTCATAAAGGCTTACTCCTATATTTTTCTAAAAGTTCTACAATTTTATCTTGTTTTCATACCCTTTAGTAGTTTACTTCCCATTTCCTTCCAACCCACCCAGTCCTAGGCAAATATTAATCTACCGTCCGTCTCTATAGAGTTACCTATTCCAGGTAGTTCATATAAGTGGAGTCATATACACCAGTTCTTTTGTGATTGGATTCTTTTCACTTTGTATAATGTTTTCAGGATCTATTCATGTTGTAGAATCTATCAGCACTTCATTTGTTTGTATGGTAGAATACAATTCCATTGAATAGATGCACAGCGTGGGTTTTTTTTGTATTGTAAAATCTTTTTTTTTTCATTGAAGTTTACTGGGATGACAGTGGTTAATAAAGTTACATAGGTTTCAAGTGTACAATCCTGTAACACATCATCTATATATCACATTGTGTTCTTGAGATTATTGAAATAATTCAGTCGACAGGACCCCCTTTCTGGCCTCTAGCCCCCACTTTCTCTGAGTCTCTGCATATAGAAAAACCCCTTTTTAGCTGACTTACTTAGATAACTCAGGATATGGCCTGAGGTTGACTGGCTCACACTGATCTAACACCTAATAATTAATGCCAGCTTTCAGCTTCTGTAAAAATACTTTGCTTATAAGAAACTGTCTAAAATCTATAGAAACCACCTACAAACTGTAAGAAAAACAGCTTGCGGTTTTTACCTTTATAAACACTTCACCCTGCTTGTTCGGGGCTGAGTTTGTTCAGGGCATGAGCCCATTCACAGCCACCGGCTGTAAATAAAGACTCCAAAACAACTGTTCAGTTTGTATTTATTTGCTGGGTACAACATTATTATGCTAAGTGAAATAAGTCAGACAGAAAAAGTCAACAACCATATGATTTCACTGATACTTGGGATATAAAACTGAAAGCAACGAAGGAATAAGACAAACAAATAAACAAAAACTCATAGACACAGACAATAGTTTAGCGGTTACCAGAGGGTAAGGGAGAGGGGCGTGGTAGATGAGGGTAAACAGGATCAAATATATGGTGATCGGAGGAGAACTGACACTGGGTGGTGAACACATCACACATTTTATCTGTTCACTCTTCAATGCACATTTAGGTTGTTTCCACTTTGAAGCTATTATGAATAATCCTATGAATATTTATGTACAGGTTTGTGTTGGACATATGTTTTCATTGTGGGGGGGGTGTATACGTAAAGTGAAATTAATGGGTCATATGGGAACTCTATGTTCAACACTTTGAGAAATTGACAAACTGTTTTGGAAATCCCAACCGCAATGTTTCAGAGTTGCAATCTCGCCACATCCTCACCAAATGCTTTGTTTTTTGGATGATAGCTATCCTCCTGTTTGTGAAATGGTATTCATTGTGATTGTCATGTATTTGCATTTCCTGAATGGCTAGTGACATTGAGCATCTCTTCTTGTGTTTTAATTGTCATGTGTATATCTCTTCCTTGGAGAAATGTGTATTCATATTTTTCCCCATTTTTAATTGGGTTATTTGTCTTTTAATTTTTCATTTGTAACAGTTTTTTGGATTTTTTGTTTTTGTTTTTTAACGGAATGAGGATACCATTTCCTCATTAGTTATATGATTTTCAAATGTTTTCTTCCAGACTGCACCTCATCTATTTTCTTTTTTATTATATCTTGTGATGCACAGTTTTAAATTTAGATAAATCTAATGTATCTATTTTTTTTTAAGTTTTTTTTTTTAAGTTTTTTTCTGTTTTCTTTTTTTGAGGGCAGTGTTACTGGCCCTCATATGTAGGACCCGAACCGGGGCCGCTGGCTTCCCAAGCCAGAGCTTAACCACCGCGCCACTCGGCCGGCCCCTAATGTATCTATTTTTAATTTTTGTTATTTGAGCTTTTGGTATCATGTCTAAGAAACTATTCCTAATCCAAGGTCTTGAAGATATATGTTCATATTCTCTTTTAGGAGTTTCATAGTTTTAGCTTTTACATGTAAATATATAATCCATTGTGAGTTAAATTTTTATTGTGGTATGAGGTAGGGGTCCACCTCTATTCCTCTAATTATCCCAGCACCATTTGTTGGAAAGACTGCCTAACTCCCACTGAATTGACACCTTTGACAAAAATCAACTGACCATACATAGGAGAGTTAATTTGGGAGCTCTCAATTAAATTTACAGGCCTATATATCTATTCTATGCCAGTACACACTCTTATTACTTTAGCTTTGTAACAAGCTTTGAAATATGGAAGTGTGTGTCATCCAACTTTGTTTTTCTTATCCAAGATTGTTAAGGGATACAAGACCAACATAGAAAAATCTATTATGTATCTATAAAGATATATACAGTGAGTTGCAAAATGTTCTTTTCTATTTTTTGAAAGAATCTGTGAAAAAATAGTATTAATTTATCTTTAACTATTTGGTAGAATTCACCAATGCAGTCATCATCTAGACCTGGGTTTTTCTTTGGGGAGGTTTTTAATTTGGTAATTGAAAATCTTTATGTGTTATAGGCCCATTCTTAATTTATTCCTGAGTTAATTTTGGTAGTTTCCAGAATGTCATCCATTTCATCTAAAGTACCTAATTTATTGGCACAGATGTTCATAGTAATCTCTTTTAATTTTTTTTATTTTTATAAGGCCAGTGGTGATATCCACTTTCTGATTTTAGTAATTTGAGTTTTCCCTCGCTTTTTCTTGTTTTGTGTAGGTAAAGACTTGTCAGTTTGATTCATCTTTTCAAGGAAACATCCGTTTTGCCGATTTCTTCTATGGTTTTCTTATTCTCTGTTTTGCTAATTTCCACTCTAACTTTATTATTTTCTTTCTTCTGCTTCTTTAGGTTTAGTTTTCTTTTCCTACTCTTCAAGTGGAATGTTAGGTTTTTAAATCTGTTACATTTCTGTTATAATATAGGCATTTGCAGCTATACATTTTCCTCTAAGCACTCTTTTAACTATGCCCCATTGGTTTTGATATATTGTTTATTTTTTTCTTTTATCTCAAAGTATTTTATACTTTTCCTCATCCTATCTTCTTTGACTCATTGGTTCTTTAGGAGTGTACTGTTTAATTTCTACATATTTGTCAATTTCCTCAATTTTTTTATTTCAAATTTGATTCCACTGTGGTCATAATCTGTATGTACTTTGATTTGAATTATTTGATAGCTATCAAACTTTTTTCCATGGCCCAGTATATGGTCTCTCTTAGAGAATATTTCATATGCACTTGAGAAGAACATGTATTATACTTTCTTTTTCTTGGGGGGAGGTTAATATTTTATAATGTATCTGTCACATATAGTGGATTCAAATCTTTAATTTCCTTGTTGATCTTCTACCTAGTTTTACTATTGATTATTGTGAGTGCGGTTGAAATAAGGACTCTGACTCTGTTTTTTGATATTTCACTACTGACAGTTCCTGAGCTTTATCTCTGTCTTCCATCTGCTCTAAGCTGATAAGAAAGTTCAAGGCCTCCTACCTCTAATGTTGACAGGTAATGCACATCCTACATGGGAACCTTCAGTCCCTCTCTACCCGCTTACCCACCATACAAGCTCCAAGCCAGTTTCCTTTCTCTATTTTCAGAGCTCATTTTTGGACTATCTTGGGAAGATGTTCTTGCTCTCCCTCGAAAGCCTTGTAATGTGAATAACAACATTTTTATGCCCTTTGATGTATATGTGGAGTCATCGGTCTCAACATTCATACCAATTTATAAGTAGAAGTCTATCCTGCTTCTTTGGGAAGGCTACAACAGAGGTACTGAAGCCTCTAACTGTTATTGTTTAATTGTGTATTTCTTCCTTCAATTCTGCCCATTTTTATTAATATATTTATGAGTTCCATTGTTTGGTGCATATAGTTTAAAACTTATTTTTTTTTTTAAGAGTTTATTGGGGAACTAGGGGAGGGGAACAGCGTTGGGGAATTGGGTAAGGGGAACAGACAAGTTGCTGTCCTTTGTTCTTCAGTCTAGTTGCAGAGGACGTTGCTTCACTGGCCCATGTTGGTATCGTCATTGCGCTCTTCCCGGATGAGGCAGATCGGTCGCCGGCCTCTGGATGGTCGCTCACCACAGCTCTTGGCAGCTCACGCTGGCTGCCGGCCACTCACTGTAGCCTATGGCAGCCCACCGCAGCAGGGGCTGCAGCCTACACCGTCACTGGGACTCGCACAACCCAGCTCCAGGTGGAGCTGTTGTTAGCTGTAGAGGGCAGTGTCACTGGCCCTCATATGTGGGATTCGAACTGGGGCTGCTGGCATCCCAAAACCAGCTCTTAACCAATGCGCCACTGGGCTGGCCCTTAAACTTGTTATATATTCTTGATGGACTAATCCTCTCATCATTATAAAATGTCCATCTTTGTCATTGGAAACATTTTGTTTTATGTTAAAGTTTGAACTAAACTCTATCTTTGCAATTTTTCTAAACCTAAAACCGTTTTAAAAAATATGTTTATTTTAATAATTTATTAAAAAGAAAATCCTCTTTTATGGATGAGAAAACTGCAGAGAAGTGAATAGAATTGGTACAAGGTTAGTGAGGCGTCCGAGAAAACTCTGAATTTTCCCACATTATGCTGCATGTTTATCTCGAAATGCAACCAGAAAACTGGTTTCCTTCAATTTCAGTCTCCAGGGAGGAAAACTGACTTCTTGCTGACAGAAAAACTAATGGCTGTTAAAAATTTGTAAAATAAACCAGAATAAGATCATTGTGTAGGATTCTAAAACAATGAATCAGTTCAATTTAAAAGATAATCACTATAAAAAACAGTTGCATCTGAATAAAAAATATGCTAGCGTCACAATTCTTAAATATGCATTTATGCAGCAAAACACAAAGGATACATCCAAGTTTGTGTGAGATGAAAATTGGGTTAGGGCAGTCACTGTTCCTACCTTTGAAGAAACAACATTTGCACACAAAAATGAAGGACTGGGGACATGTATCAAATCAGTCTGAGAATGAGAAATACTTTTGCTCCCTTAAAGTTCTTAGTCATCAGGTGGAGGTGAAGACCTAAGTTTAGAGTTGGGAAGTATTATGGTGAGAGACAATGAAAAGAAATTTTTTTCTGAGAGAAATTCAAATAAGACTTGAAAATGGGGTAGATTACAGAGTGAGCAAAAAGATCTATTACTTGGGAGAAAGCTGCAGGCATATAGCCAAATATTTTCACGATTCAACCTTTGTATTAGATTGCTAGAATACATTATGTGTTTAAAATTTGCTCAATTTTGAAGTCTTGAAGGGAAAGTATATTTGCATATAGTCATAACATTGCAGCTATTATAAATATCAAATATATAAAAATAATTCTAATATAAACATATTTCTAAAACTACCCATATGAAATATTTATATATTTAATACATTGCAAAGGGCATAAAATTTAAATTAAATTTTTTTATTGTTTTACTTCTTTTTCACTTCATTCTGACTATTGAACCCTTCCCTGGAGTTAATCACTGTTTATATTTTACTTTAGATTTGTTACAGTACTTTATTCTAAACTGGCTTTGTTCTGTGTAACTAAATGTATATTAGTGTCCATATCTGAGCCAACTTTAGAAAAGATAACTGAATATTATGTGCCTGAATTAGGATAAATCATTTAAATGTCAAGTACTATATCTGAACTAATTGATAATTTTTATGTATGTACATCATGGTGGCATATTTTTCTGGTTTCTTCTAATAATTTAAAGTCCATTAGGATCTTTTAAAAGTTATCAGTGAAGACACTCATATATTTATTTTTAAAATCAACTTACTCTTTTTTAGAATTCCTTATAAAAAAATAATATATGATCAGATTCCTTCGCATAATTCATTTTACTGAAATCAGTTCACAGATTAGAAAGTCGTTGTCCAGATTAGATGTTCATCAGCAAAACATGAGGAAAAATGGTACATATTACTATGAAACTAACTCAGAATTGAATTATTCCTTACGTTGAAGTCTTGATAAAAAACCATGTAGAATGTAAGAATATTGTATCCTATCTCATACAACATAAGGTTAAAATGCTCCTGTCTAGCTTCTCCACAACTCTTCTGAATGCAAACATTTAGATAAACAAGAATTTTCAAAGTTATTAGATTATAAAATCAAAGGTTATTGAAATAAAAACTATGAAGGGGGTCAAAAGATACAAGCTTCCAGCTATAAAATAAATAAGTCATGGGGATGTAATGTAGTGATGGGGGTGAATATAGTTAGTAATACTGCATTCCTTATCTGAAAGTTGTTAAGAGAGTAATCTTAAAATTCCTCATCACAAGAAAAAAAAAAATAACTATATGGGGATGAATGTTAACTAGATTTATTGTGGTGATAATTTTGCTGTATATATGAGTATCAAATCATTATGTTGTGCACATGATGTCATATGTCAATTATACCTCAATAAAAAATTACCTATTCAATTGCCAATAAGTAAGTGCTCAGTAAGTACTTAGAATATTGTAGTAGATTAAAAAACACTGTCTTATTTCAAATGGGGCCTACTGAGGAGTTTCATAACATCAAAAGGGGTCCTGGGAACCTGACATTATTTTTTCTTTCTTTAATTCTGTTCCTCATATGGGGTAAACAATCATCAAGAAAGTCCTACACATTGCAAGTCTCACATATTTCAGGATTTCCATACCGAATTACTAAATATGTATCTTTCCCAGAAACCTTTACTAGAGAAGCTAATGACAGACTAAGTAAAAACAAACTCTAAAATATATCACTGCTTGCAATTTTTCTTTTAAAAAATGATTCTATTCTGTGGAGGCTTCTGGAAACTTGGAGTTAGTGAGCCATTCCTTCATTTCTAACTCCCCATAATTCCAAAGTCGTGCTTAGGCTGCTTCATTGTGAGGTCATGAAAGCTATTTTCCATACCAGGCCTGCACCATTTTAAATGAAATTAGCACCGTCTCTTCACACATAATGTGCATCCTAGGGGTACTTTGAAAATACTAGCTACCTAAGTAAATAACATTGTCATGATGAATTAGGCACATCTCCGGTTTTATGTAAAAGTTGTTGGAAAGAATCGGGAACTTCATTAGTGCCATCTCCAGCACCCACTTGGTAATAGATATAGTTCTCAAAATAATTGCATATTGTCCTTAAGAGCCTCTCCCATAAATTACCCTCACTGTAAATAAAATTGAGAGTGAGCTTAGAAAGGACAAGGTAATAAGTCCTTTCACAGATGAAAGAAGACATATGTCGATTTAAATGATGCCATATAGATGGTAAATATAGACAGGCATAATCTGGAATATAAGTCAATTGACAGTGTTTTTGTTTTTTTCTCTTTAACAAATAATATGCCAGCTACAGCATTTGAAATATCATCTGTTAAATAAAAAAGTATCAATTTGTTTCCTGCTGTACTGGTTATAAATTGCCTAGACATAGTTGCATGTTAACTTCAGACTCTCTACTGTGTACTATTTTCTATGATTTCCAATGAAGGCAGGGCATTTACTCAAATGCCTCCTCACACCATTATGCACCCATAAACCTAAATTATGCTTGAATCATTTGTGTCGGAAGGAAAGAGAAATGCCCAATGTAGCCTACCGTTTGCTCATATAAATCTGAAAATGCAGATTTTGTTTTTATCATTTTGTCCTCAACCTAATTTTAGATGCAGTGCAGTAGATATAGGAGTTCCAATTACGTTCTTTTGCTTTTGAAAAAAAAAAGAAAACAGTCCTTTCAAAGATAAATAAAAGGGTTTTCTTTATGTTTAGGAATTGTAGAATTATAAATTTAAGTAGTGCCATAAGATACTTCATCAAAAAAGCTGATTACCTGTCAATAGAAAAGTTGTTGCACAATAAGAACTTTGGCATTTTAAATTTGGCCTGTAGAACTCACAAGTGTGATATTTTAATAAACCACAGTTTTGAAATTTTTGTAGGCATGTTTATTTTCCAAAGATGTTGAGCCAAATGTATTGGTAATCTATATAAGGAAATGAGGGGAAAAGGAAGGTAGTTTGGTCATGCTCCTGCACCTATTTTCAAGTTGGCAGTAGTCACTCAAATGATGGGATTAAATGCAAGCCTCAGTGTAAAACAGTGTTTTGTATTAGATTTGCTAAAACAATAGGGACAATCATTCTTCAAGTATGCTAAAAAGATTGCTAGTCTGGGTAAAGGAGAATTTCTTTCTGCAGCTTCCTTTCAGTTGTTCTGTCTTTTCTCTATTATGCACATTATATTTGATTGGGGTTTCAGATTAAGCCAAAAGTAGATTGTTTCCCTACCTGCCACCTCTTAATTATTCTCAATCTCCTGCTTCTTGTAGACCATAAAATACTGGGGGTGCCAAAAAATATACACATGACTTGTATTCATCTTTTGTTATTGGTATATATTGAGTATTACAATTTTAATAGTTTTTTTCCTTTCTTAAAATGTGTATACACTTTTTTGGCACCGTGTGTGTGTGTGTGTGTGTGTGTGTGTGTGTGTGTATCTTTTTTTGCAGTAACAGGCTCTTCTGCCATTTGAAGTGATAATCTTGTCAGAGGCACCTTGAAACAATAGCACTGTTACCACTTACATACAGGCCACAGGTCAGAGTTATGCTTTATCAGAAGAGCAGCCCAGAACCAGAGGCAAAATAAATACAGTACTATACCCTTTTTAACAATGGACAAATTACCTTCTCTCCCTAGCTACTCCCTCCTCTTTGAGAAGAAGTGAGTCTGTCAACTTTCTACTTCTCTACTTAAAGAAATCTCCACCAAGGGCCCCCAGGTCGAGGAGAATTACCTTACTAAATAGTGCACTTATGATTGAGGGTAGGAAGTATAGATCATACATTTAGAGTTGCTATGTCTTATTTGCTGCCCTGCTTTGACCTAAATGCACGTACATATGGAACTTGACATTGGCTTTTGTTTGTTTGTTTGCCTTGGAAACTTGAATGAATTTCTCAGGGTGACCATTCATTTGGAAAGGACTAAGAGACCAGTCATGGTCTGTTGTTATCTGGGCTTGCCTACTAGAAAAAGCAGAGTGTGAAATGAGGGTACACACACACACTCCCCTATCCCATAGAGTTCTCCATAAGCATTTAGTTCACATGTGGTTGCAAAATTTAGGATAGTAGTCATTTAACTAAGGAAAGTCTAAGTAAGGCATTTGGGGTAATATCTGGTAAAAGACACAAATTTTAAAAATAGTCCCTGATTTTCACTAGTAACACAATGACCTAATATAACCACCTGAAGAGAAGACAATGAGAACACTTTCCTGGCAATGAAGTCCATAGGTGATAGATCTGAACAGTGTTTTCTGCAGTAATATCCATTGACAGACATGAGTAGTCACAATCTCCCCTATGTCTCTAAGCAAGCTTTGATTCTAATACAGTTTTTTGACACTGGCAATCTCATGGGTTTTAGAGTCAAGGTGTCTGGGTTTTTATTCTAATGTAAGATAATTTACCTCTATTTTTTCACTTTCTTCTTTTCTGTAATGGACATTATAGTTTACCAACATGCCGTGGTCAGTGTGAGGATTCATGTTATACTCCTGTGTAATTTACCACATAGCATATTGCTAGGACGTAGGTAAGCCCTCAATAAACTCTACATAAGAATCGATTACACAGAATGAAAAGTGAACATTGTTTCTCTTCCAACCCCATTATTCCTAACTCCCCTTCTTAGAGATAACTAACTACTTACCGGGAAATAATTTATTGTATAAGTGTGGTGGGGGACAGGCCAGGGAAGATTTTTGCCACAGCAATTATATATGTGGTTATTTTCTCTATGATTTTTTAAAGTTAAACATATATCTTAAAGGTCTTTTTATTCGTTTTATATAGAGTTACTATACCATGCATGAAACTAAAATGTATTGAATCATGATCCCACTTTAAGATACATGTGGGCTCTCTCATACTAACGAAATAGAGGAACAACTGGGCAGAGCCCATGCGTGACATCAACCTGCGCACGCACAGGAGTACGTCTTTTGTTTTTGTTTTTTTCTTTTTTTTTTTTTTTAAGATTTTATTGGGGAATTGGGGGAGGGGAACAGCGTTGGGGAATTGGGGAGGGGAACAGTGTTGGGGAACCACGGAAGGAGAACAGACAAGTTGTCCTTTTGTTCTTCAGTCTAGTTGTGGAGGACGTTGCTTCACTGGCCCATGTTGGTATCGTCATTGCTCTCTTCCTGGATGAGGCAGATCGGTCGCCGGCCTCTGGATGGTCGCTCACGGCGGCTATTGGCAGCTCACAATGGCTGCCAGCCACTCACGCTGGCTGCCGGCCACTCACTGTAGCCTATGGCAGCCCACTGCAGCAGGGGCTGCAGCCCACACCATTGCCGGGGCTCGCGCAGCCCAGCTCCAGGTGGAGCTGTTGTTAGCTGTAGAGGGCAGTGTCACTGGCCCTCATATGTGGGATCCGAACCGGGGCCGCTGGCATCCCAAAACCAGCTCTTAACCAATGCGCCACTCGGCCGGCCCAGGAGTACGTCTTTTGTTTAGATGCCAGAAGTAAATTTTTGGATCCAAATACGCATACTTGGTTTAAACATTGCAGTGGACCATGTAGCTCTCCGAAAAAAAGCTTTCTCGCCTCTGCCAGATGTCGTGTTTTCTGTCAGCCTCACATTTGTTGTTTTGTAGGCTATGTCCTCTCTCCTGATGGGATTAAAAGTCCCGGACTACAGGAGGCTGACTGGAAAATGGGAGCAGGTGGCGGCGGTACCTTGTGGATTTCTGCCCAGGAATCTTAGCGATGTCTTAATAGTTGCATTAAATGCTCCCCTCTCCTTTTTTTGGCTCTTCCAGATAGTCCCACGTCTTGCTTTTGTTCTCCTGGTCCTTCCAACAGCTTTGTAAGAAGTTGTTACTTTCAAAAACGTAGGTGAAGTTAGTGCGTTTTCAGAGATCCAAGAGCTAGATGTAGACTTGCACTATATAGAAAGTTTAAACCAAAAAACTTGTTCTTTGAGAAAAATCAAAATTATTTGGATAAAAATATACCTAAACTCGTTTAGGGAGAGAAGAGAGGGTATTTAGAAAGCACCTGGAATAAAATAGGCTTCAAAGAGAACTTAGCTTCCTTGCGGCCAATAGGGAGTGAGCAGAATAAGGTTACGAATTTCTCCTTGTCCATTAACATAAGTTTGATTCTTCTTCTGGAAGGAAAACAAATGCTATATACTTTTCTCCGGGCTCAAAATCTACATGGTGCCACATGGCCTGAGGACCTGTGTGACAATGTGATAATTAAGAGCTGTATGGCTTTCTTCCAAGAGCTAAACCCTCAGCCTGAGCATTTACTAACCACCATCTAACAGGAGTGCATAGTAACCACCTCCTGCTACTATCAGTGTTTGTGGAAAGCTTGGAGTTGTGTTAGCTATTTTATTAAGTATAGATCATACATTTAATATAGCTTTTACTTTAAATATGGAGCTTTCTCTGTAGGGTAGCAGTTTCTAATTTCAAGGGTCGCACTGAACAAATATGGGCTTATTTCAGGGGGTATAAAGGCTGTGGAGGGTTTTTCTCTACACTCAAAGCAAGAGGGTGCCAACTGCAAGTTGAATCCCTCAGTTGAAAGCCAGGTTTCACTTTTATTTTACTGCAATAACCTGCCTGCCTTATCTTCAGCCTTGTGGAAAGCAGAGCTGGGATTAGGAAGAAGGTTTTCTTAACATAATCCTGTCTTAAAATGTAGAAATGGTTTTCAAGGCTGCATCACATGGGCACTCGTGTCCCACCATGTACCTCTGAGGAGAGGCTGCCTTATTGGTTCTGCTGAATTCCTTTCCCTCTCACCCTTCTTCCCACTTGGCTTTGGAGTCTTGAAATGATATTAGAGCTCTTTATGTTTGGAGATCACTGGAAGTATTTAGCTCCATCGCTACAATGGAGGATGTGATGCTCGAAGGAAGCATTTCATTTACCAAAAAAGCACGTTATCTAATGCAATGAATGGTGATAGTGTATCTTTAGGCCCTGGCTGTGCCAGTGTTTGGGGAAATAATAAAGACTTCATTTTCTCCCTTAGATCATAAGTGCTGTGCTATTAGTGCCGTCTCAGCATTAAACCAGGTTGCAAGCTGCTTATTCTTCAAAATGAAGCTTTATTTTTTAGTTTAATTGCTTTTTCAGAAGCATTATTAACTTCCAGAAGGAGAGGAAAAAATTAAAGCAGCTGAAGCTGTGGTTCAGTATATTTGAAGCTAAGAAACACATTTCAAAAAACCACATAACATTCCTGTACCAATTATCAAGAATAATATTAGGGAATATACATAGTAAGATAATTATGGCAAGAAAGATCCCTTAAATACCAGGTGTGGGCACCATCTGTATTTTTCTGTGAGGTGCTCTTAACGTGCTGAATAAAGGATTCTCCTGTTAGCCTGAAAGACCAGATAATACCCAAATTCCCTCAACTTTTCAAAAATAAATCTCCACCGAAACTTTACATCGCAATCAATCATCAATTTCTGGATTCAACTATGTTAACGCCTCTCCGATGCATCACCTTCTCATTTTCATAGACCTCCAGCCTATGTCACAACGGGACCATGTGTTACCATGCTCACCCCCACCCCTGAAACTGGTCTCCCCATTTTCCAGTCCACTACCAGTTGCAGGATCATCTGAACTAAGTCAGTTCTGTGCTATTCCACCTGAAGATTTATACAGCCATATAAATTCTTGTTAACAAAGTTACAAGTGCCTGTGTCCAGCATTTTACAGCTGAAAGGCATCTCTGCCTGTCCTGTTTCTAATGGGAGTTTCAGCTACCCTCTGATATGTCTCCTTTGCTCCATTTAGGCTAAACGAGTCACTGTGTGTCTCAAGCCTGCTAAGTGCCACTGGAGGGCAAGATTAAAAGACTGGGCTGTGAGGTCATGGGTGAGGTGTATGGGTAGGCTTCAGGGAGTTAGCACAGAGTGTAGGGATTGATAGTACATGCTAATACCTATCACAGAACATGAGAGAGAGAGAGAGGGAGAGAGAGAGAGAGAGAGAGAGAGAGAGAGAGAGAGAGAGAGAGAGAGAGAGAGAGAGAGAAAGACAAGACAATGAATAATGAGGATAGGATGACTCAGGAAGTTGATGTTAACAAGCCTCTGTCCTTGTCACCCCAGAGCTTGTGCAGTGGGCTTAAAAATGGAATCATCATCGTGGCAAAGAACTGCCCTTGGCCCATGAATGCCCGAGACAGGCCTTATAGCATGGGTTCCCTCTCATCAAGTCTGATTTAGCTCCTGGTTCCTGCTGAATGTTCAACCTATCAGCAAACTAGACCCCCACTGTGCCCCTATATAACACCATTCTTCAAGGAGAACAGACAGAGTTGATGACATTGGACATTTCCCTATCTAGCCAGGTGATGGCATCCTGATGGGTATTGGCTCATTCTCCATATATGCCTCTCTTGCCTATCCTCAGTGTCTGAGCACAATGGAGGACTTAGAGTTTCTGACCTACTGACAGGGCCTACCGCATGCATGACGTTGCTTTGCACCAAGGAACCCACACTAAGAGAAAAGAGACACATCCCTGGGCACACAACCTTGAGATTCACTGTTATTACTGCAAACCACCCCATCTAGCAGTTGCCACTCTGGAAGAGTAGTGGAAATCGCCTCTAAAATACGCAGCTGAGGCATCAACCTGGAGATGTCACTCACCGAGTGTACTGAATCTTTTAGGATACAGTATGCTACCTTAAATTGAGGTAGATACCTCAATAAAGTAGGAAAAGGGGTATGGGAAACAAGGTTTGAGAGTAGGTGTGACCACTCTTTCCATCACTTCCGCTGATCAGGTGAGATGTTAGGGCTCCTGTTTCTTCCCCAAATATAGGCTCTGTGGGTCTAGATGTCCACATTCCCAGAGGGGGACTCTTCCTCCCAAAACACAGAGAGTGCCACTCAACTTAATGTCATGTCCACCACCAGGTCACTTGGGACAGAAGGCCAACAGACAAATAAAGGTATTACAGTACCTTAAGTAATTATGCTGCTGTATAATGCTGACAGGGAGGGATGTGTTTTCATTCAGGTGATCCACTGAGGCATTCTTTGATATTCCTAAGCCTAAATTTAACTGCAAATGGGCAAATGCAGCACCTATAGCCTAAAAAGGTCATGGAAACCAGGACCGCAGGCACCCCCTTGGGATGAGTGTCTGCTATTCCTCCTTGAAAACTATCTAGACCAGTAGAAGCAGTAGCCAAGAGGAGGGGAAAGTAGAAAGGTAGTAGAAAATAAAGATGATGTACGTGTTATGGCTTGGGACCACTGCGGGAGCAGTTTGTTCCATCAACTTGTTCTTATAAGTTTCTCCCAGAATTATGACCAACCAGGGTCATGGGGAAATGGTGCCTGGATGGATAGACTTAATGGGAGAAGCAGCGGATCTAGTGGTGCAGGGATGTCCTCTCATAGCTCTGCCTGAGGCCTGTCCAGGACTACTTTGACTGGGCAAGTACACCCAGCCCGACTGCTGAGGGCGTTCACTGTTGACATCTCATAATCGCACCTTCTTTAAATAATTGCCCTTGGGACCTGCCTCACTAGGAAGTGCCTGAGAGTTTATGTTCTTCTCTGGAACAGCTTGCATCCAACACTTAAGTGATAATGTACAAAAATTCAGTCCCTTTATTTCTAGGCAGTTCAAAACTGGGAGGCTGTTTATACTGCAGAGCTTGTCGTGGAATCAGCCTAGATTCCAACTGATACCACATATTTCTTTTAGCTTCATCCTTTGCTTACAGGTTTCTCCTAAGAACAATCGCTCAATAAGTAATTTTTGTAAGACATCTCATCATTACAATACTGAATATTTTAACCCATAATCATACTTTGTTGCTTACTTAAACCACCTTGCTCTATCTTTCTTGCTCCTTAATAACCTACATTTTCGGTACTTAATATTGAAGCCCCATCTTCTGATTCTCTTTGGCTCTCAATCCATAAGGTGTAGACCATTATTCAGCAAAGCAAAACAAGTGTCCAGGTCACCAGTGAATGACTAAGTGTCCATGGCATTTCCCACAGCAGTCTGCCTTATTGAAAAGGCTATGGGCAACACGAGTTCACAAAAGTTTGATTAGCAGCCACAGTAAAGGTGCGATAGATGTAGTCAGGCACTGTGTCCTACTGGGGTCATTCTGGGATCCCTCTTCTTATTCATTTCCTGCTGCTGGATATTCCCCTTTGAATTCAATTTTTCTTCAATGGGATGAATGAAATGTTAGTTTTCTAAATATCATGCTAGTTTCCTTGGAGGTAGCCCCAGGAAAATGAGTCAGTAGAAGTTGCTGCCTAGTCTTCCCCAAGATATCTTTTAGTAACTTTAAAAATGGTTGAAATACAACAAATACTTCTGGAACAGCGAAGCATCTACATGAAAAAAAAAAAAAAAAGGAAGAATCTACACACAGAACTTTCATCCTTCGTAAAAATTAGCTCAAAATGGATCATAGACCTAAATGTAAAACTCAAATCTATAAATCTCCTAGAAGACAATATAGGAAAAACATGCATGACCTTGGGTATGGTGAAAACTTGTTTGATACAGCACTGAAGGCATGATCCACATAATTGATAAACTGGACATCATTAAAATTAAAAACTTCTACTCTGTAAAAGAATGAGAAGACAAGCCACAGACTGGGAGAAGTTATTTGCAAAAGACATCTGACAAAGGATTCTTATCCAAAATATACAAAGAAGTCTTAAAAACAACAAGAAAACAAGTAACGTGATTTTTAAAATGTGCAAAAACCTGGACACCTCACCAAAGAAGATATACCGATGACAAAGTAGCACATGAAAAAATGGTCCATATCATATGTCATCAGGGAAATGCAAATTAAAACAATGAGACATCACTACACACCTATTCAAGTGGTCCAAATACAGAACACTGACAACACCAAATGCTGGCGAGCATGTGGGAGCAACAGGAACTCTCATTCGCTGCTGGTGAGAATCCAAAATGGCACACCACTTTAGAAGACAATTTGGCAGCTTCTTACAAAACTAAACATGCCCTTACTGTATGATCCAGTAGTGACATACTTGGTATTTACCCAAAGGAGTTGAAAACTTATGTTCACATAAAAACCTGCACATGGATGTTTATAGCTGCTTTGTTCATAATTGCCAAAACCTGGAAGCAACCAAAGAATCTTTCAGTAGATGAATGGATAAATAAACTGTGGTACCAGACAAAGGGATATTATGTAGAGCTAACAGGAAATGAACTTCAAGACATGAAAAGACATGGTGGAGGCTTCAATGCATATCACTAAGTGAAAGAAGCCAATATGGAAAGGCTACGTATTATATGATTCCAACTATATAACATTCCGGGAAAGGCAAAACTATAGAGTCATTAAGAAGATCAGTAGTCGCAAGGGGTTAGGGGAGAGGGAGGGATGAATAGGCACAGCACAGTGGATTTTTAGGGCAGTGAAATGATCCTGTATGATACAGTAAAGGTGGATACATGTCATTGTGCACTGTCAAAACCCAATGAATGTACAACACCAAGAATAAACCATAATGTCAACTATGGACTCTGGGTGATAATGACATGTCAGTGTAGGTTCATCAATTGTAACAAAGTTACTACTCTGGTGGGGATGTTGACAGCGAGGGAGGCTGTGTGTGTGTGCAGGGGCGGGAGGAGATACACGGGAACTACTTTCTACTCGATTGTGCTGTAAACTTGAAAGTACTCTAAGAAATAAAGTTTATTTCAACAAATAGGTGAAATAGTTTCTGAAGGTGGTATTAAAAAGCCATACACTTCTCCTCTCTTCTCTATAAAAGAAAGCAAGAATCAATAAAAATCAAGATATAGGCCGGCCGAGTGGCGCGGTGGTTAAGCGCTGGCTTGGAAAGCCAACGGCCCAGGTTCGGGTCCCACTTATGAGGGCCAGTGACACTGCCCTCAAAAAAAAAAAAAAAAAAAGAGATCTCCTTTAGGGCCGGCCGAGTGGCTCAGTTGGTTAAGAGCTCACTCAAGAGTGCGAGCTGAACTCTGAGCAACGGCGGTTCGATGACAGCCCGAGCTGAGTTGCCACTGAGCTGCCAACAGGTAGCAGGAGGGCTCAGCTAAAACAAACAAACAAACAAACAAACAAAAAACAACAACAACAAAATAAATAAATAAATAAATAAATAAATAAATAAATAAAGATATATACAGGTCAGTAGAAGAATTTCTTTAAACTCTTAATGATAATCTTTCTTTGACACATTTATAAAACATCTCAGATTGTATATTTTAAACATTCTCACTTTGGTGCACTCACTATGGTAAAGGTGTTTTCACATACACTAGCTCTTTAAATAATTTCAACAATTTAATTGTGGTTTCCCAGTGTCAATTAGTTTCTTATACGATAAAGATGGGGCTCAAACTCCAGTTAATTGACCCCTTTCTTTTGAGAAATCAAATGAAATTTACCTCAGATATAGAATGTGTTACAGAGCCTGGCAGATAATAGGTATGCGAAAAAATTTCAGTGTACTTGGTGAATAAATTCAACTCTTTCCATTCTACCTTTCCATATCCATATCATTGGTGGACATTTGCTAGTATGGAGACTAATTAGAAACCTAAGCTTTCTTAATAAATACATATGCTTAGCATTTCCAAATTTCATAAATGTTAATTAAATACATGCTCTGAAGGAAAAGGAATTCCCTTAGATAGCATATGTTACAGTTCAGCTATTTTTTGAATATCATATAGAAGCTTTATAATGACTGCTTTCTGGAATGTTGTATTATTTCCCAGACTACTGGTCTGATGCCAACGGGTGTGATTTGCTACCATTTGGTTCACATGCCTAAGGAAAATGTCAAATTCCCTTTAAATCAGGCAGGTTCCATTATATAACTGCCTCCTTTGCCATGGTATCAGCTCTTTGTGCCATACTGTTGAATATCATTATTAAATAAGAGATGTTACTTAGTTTTATGGTTTCCACTGATCTCTTAACTATTAAAAATCAAGTTATTCTTTCATGCCTTCAAGTGAGGTATTATGGATTTTCAATATGTATGTTATACAGCAGAATATATGAAAAAACCCCTCTCCCTTCACAATCTAATAGAATTTAGAGGTTGATTTGAATACTTATTGAAATTCTTTCTGTGTTTTAAGCACAAGTGTATCAGAAGTTCTCTACCAGGTAATTGAGGAAGGTTGGGTTTCTATCCAAAGGGAATACTTAAAAGTGTCTGAAAAAAAAAGTGTTTGACTGTGGTGTAGGAGACCACACAGAATAGTGCAAAACCCTCAAATTAGTAGCAACTGTGATGTTTCCATCCCAAGGCCAGAAGGGATATGGCAAAATCCAAAATTAGGAAGAAACAGTCATATAAAATCTTGCTAGGGAAAATGTGGTTCACAGAATTGCAATATTGGTATCACTTTGCAGCTAAATAGAAAGAAAAAAATCTCAGGTCCAACCCTAGACCTAAGAATTAGCACTGAATTTTCATAGTCATCCAAGGTGATTTGTAGACATGATAATATTTGAAAACTACTGGCATACAGGGTGCTCCTTTGAAAGTAGTAACCCCAGTTGACCTGGGACCCAACCAGCTGAAAGTAAGCTGATAGAGGAAATAGTAGGGAATACATATCCTGACCTCATTGTCCTGCTAACACCTTTTGGTCCCTGATGGGGGACCTCATTAGCCAAATTTAATTAGAAGCACAGAGCATGGAGAACTGTTGATGTAGTTTATGAAATCAGCTACCCTGGGTGAGGATTGAAGGGGGCATGGAAATTGGAAGAGATTTGACCCAACTGGGCTAGGCATTGCAGATGTAAGATGGAAGATATGGTCCCCTGACCTCAAATAGCCCTACCCATTTTTTGTAACATCATTTTTTTATGTTACAGGCCCTCTTAATATCAGAATTGTGAAGAAAGGTTATTCTATTGTAATACAATGTCTACCAAACTATTCATCTTGAAGACACTTTATACAATTACTTGGTTTTAAGTAAAGGTATAAAAAAACAACATTGTGTCAGAACTAACTGGCCTGGCTGGGATCACTCACACAGAGCAATTACCCACCCGCAGGGGATGAGTTCCAGGGCCCCCCATGAATACCAAAATACACAGATATCTCAAGTTCCTTATGTGAAATGGTATGGTATTGCATATAAGTCATGCACACCCTTTGCCCCATATCGTCACATCATCTCTAGATTACTTATAATACCTGTGTACACAATATAAACGTTGTGTTTCCAAAGACTGTGATTACTAAGTGAGAGCTTTTTAAAAGGACAAAATATATTACATAATTATCTGTGCTGGTAAATGGTCCAGGCTCTGCTAAGAAACCCTGGGGTCCCACATGTATTGCCTCCCGTAATAAAATGTGGCTTTCATAAAAATCATTAATGGTTGAGGCCAGAAGCTGAGGTTGAGTGGGGATCCCAGCGAGGATGTCTAAAAGACTTGAGTCATCGCAAGAGCTGAGGTAACAAACTGGACATCCTGTTCTGCAGAAACATCATGACATATAGCAGGACATAAAAAAAATAACTACTATGTTAATTATTGAGTGTGAGATAGATGTCAAGCACTATGCAACACACTTTATTTATGTTACCATTTATATTACTTAAAACAATCCTATATGCAGGTACATTGTTCAGTCAGGTGATCCTAGGGGGGCACCAATAGCATCTCTGAAAGACCATTCTCACAGAGCTACATTCACTTGCTTCTCCCATTAAACTTATTTGTCGCACATAGAGAAATACGTAAATAAGTCTATGTTTGTAACAAAAGCATATTTATTTTCTTCAAGGTGTAGTCAGGTTGAACTTTTAATATAGATGTCTTTAGTTTCTTGGGAGCATCCTTTGTATAGTATCTTGCTTGAACCATAGTTCTCCAAAGAATATAGCCATGAATAGAGAGTAGGAGAACTGTGATCTTTATGTTACATTTTCCTTCAGCAAGTAAGAAAACCCTCCATTCTTCAATAATTTTTACAGTTTAATGAGAATGATGATTTTCTCTTTCCTATATCATTGCTATTCCAAAAAAAATGATTATCATTTAAAAAGAATATTATGTGTTAGCCACATTCAAATCTTTATGGAGAACTCAATACCCTTTCTGTCTCAGGGAGATGTTCAAGTAGAAAAGGTTTCCTTAACATCAGCTAAGCTCCTTTATGGGGTGAGTGTACAGGGAAATAGTTAACTGAATATAGCATTTTATTTTACAGAAAAATCACACAGATATTAAAGTGAGTTAAGTTCCCCCAGTTGATAAATGGAAAATGTAACTTCTACTTTTATACCAGAATATTTTGAAATAATGTTTACTTTGGAAGTTACTTTAACAGCATACTTTCTGTAATTATAATTATAGAATTATACTAATTCTCTCCTTCTTTTCCTCTCATTCCTGCTCTGGTGAGTTTCTGGCAGGCTGTGCGTTAGGGGATGATATGTATGAAAATGTTAGTGTGTTAGATGATGTAAATCATCATGAATGGATTTAGAGAGTTGTCAGTGTTACCCTAAACACAATTCACATCATCACCACTCCTTGTTTTCCAATCCATTTGAATTATCAGAGAATTGAAGACTGTAATGTCAACAGCATCATATACAAAGAGTAAGGATAGAAAATTCAGTTCCTGAGTTGTTTATCCCAGATAAATAATGTTTTGTTTTCCATAAGTATTAAATAAAGATTTAAAAAACAAAAATCTAGACAGGAGAGGAAAGAAACCCTCTATTTACCATGTAACACATAACAAAAATGAGATAGTGGTCAAGAGGCTGAATTTAATGGCTTCTGATCATGGTTCTGCCATTTCTTAACAATGCAACGCTGGACAATGCATCTAAACTCTTAATACAATTGTCCCTCAGTATCCAAGGGGGATTGGTTCCAGGACTCCTGTGAAGAACTAAATTGGTAGATTCCCAGATCCTTTAGTTGGCCCTCCATATGCACGAATAAGGAACCCACAAAAATGGAGAGCCAACTGTACATCCATTGTTTATGCTTAAGTCTGTTGAAAAACATTTGTTCATCAAATAGTTACTGGGCACCTCCTCTGTGGCAAGCAATATTCTAGGTCTTAGTAGCATGACAGTAAGAATTCAAGTTCTCAGCCTGATGGGAGCTGTACATTTTAATGGAGGGAGGCATTCTGATGCTTTTTTTATTACCAGCTATGGTGATAAGTACCGTGACAAGTGCTAGTCAGGAAAGGCCTTTTTGACAAGGAGACACTTGAGCATGTCCCTCAGCCCAAACCTGGTCACCGACAGCCACCTCCATCCTAGGTGATGCCACTCACTGAGCACCTCTAACATAAAGGAAGAGCCAGAAAGCGAGTTTTGCTAAAGAGTTCAAGCATTGTGATTTTAACTATGCAATCTGTATTTTTTTGTTTGTTTGTTTTAAAGATTTTATTGGGGAATTGGGGGAGGGGAACAGCCAAGTTGCTTTCCTTTTTGTTCTTTAATCTAGTTGTGGAGGATGTTGCTTCACTGGCCCACGTTGGTATCATCATTGCGCTCTTCTCTGGTGAGGCAGATAGGTCTCCGGCCTCTGGATGGTCGCTCACCGCGGCTATTGGCAGCTCACACCGGCTGCCGGCCGCTCACGCTGGCTGCCGGCCACTCACTGTAGCCTATGGCAGCCCACGGCAGCAGGGGCTGCAGCTATGCTGTCCTGGGGACTCACAGCAGCCCAGCTCCAGGTGGAGCTGTTGTTAGCTGTAGAGGGCAGTGTCATTGGCCCTCAAATGTGGGATCTGAACCGGGGCCACTGGCATCCCAGGCCAGGTCTTAACCAATGCGCCAATCGGCCGGCCCTGCACTCTGTATTTTTATTTGCTAACCCTGTTCACCTTCCTTGGAGGCCTTCCATGCCATAAGGGCCTTGACCTTTACTCTGAGTGAGCTGGGAAGCCATGGTAGCATTTTTAGCATCCTATTTTGAAAGGATCGCTCCGTGTACCCTGTTGAAAGTAGTCTATAGGAGGTTAAGAACAGAAGCCGCGAAGCAAACTAAGAAACGTGGAATGATGGCAACTTGGACCAAGGTCTTAGCATATATTTCATAAGAGGTGACAACATCTGGTGACAGTTTGACTATGGAGTTGTGGAAGATAAATAGAGTGGTCAAGGACAGTGTCAATTATTGTGTTTGAACAATTATGTGACAGAGTTGCCCTCATCTATCCCCAAACACTGCAGCTTTTTATGTGCAGCACTTGACCTTTGGCTCCCAGGCTGGAAAACTTTGTTCTTCTTCCTCTCAATTTCCTTCTCAGAATTTTATAATAAGAATATAGGTATCTTGCTATGTAGGTTGCAAAAGTAGAGGGAAATTGGATGGCAATTACAGGATGATTTGTGTGCTGGAAAAGGTTAATGTTTAATTCTGTGGGAAGTCTCTCTGTATGTATGTGTATATGCGTGTATGTATATATACATATGCATATATGCATATATACATACATATGTGTCATATGTAAATAATTCTGTTATACTTTCTTTCAAAAGAGATTTTCATATCTTTATAAGGATGGTTGATTTTATCTGAAAATGAATATAGGAATCATATCTAAATATTTTTATTCCAGGTACATTAACCCAGAAAATTACAATAATTGATGTTTGTTTTAAATTATTTCCATTGGTATGACATTTGTTAATGTAAGTAGTAGCTGTAGTCATTTAGAAGACTCTTTAAAGTCTATATGTAAAAACTTACAATAGGCTTAGACTCCCAAAATACATATTTATCTAGTTAAAGTATTTATGGAAGATTATATAGTGCCTATCGTTGATATATCTTTCAAGTGGCAGTCTATGTTTAAATGAAAAGAAAAGAGCAGCGTGGGTATTTGATACTTAACTACACATGTGGGCCTTCAGATTAGAAACAATTTGAATGCCATTATTAGTATAGCTGACAGTAACTGAAAGGTTGAATTTGGATGAAAAACAGTGATAGGCGATTGACTTCTCAGGAGATAAGGAGCAAGAAGTCGTGAGGAAGACAGAGCATCCAAGGACTTCGCTTCTGAGCCCGATCAATCTCTGCAGACAGGCCTCCCTTCAGTGAAGCTGAGTGTTGTTTATCATCAAAAGAGGAAACTAAAGCCATGAGAATAGGTACCCTGCTCCCTGGGGGCGGACTCAAGGCTGACGAAGAGGGCTGCAAAGGCTTCTAATTGCAACAGCTCATGCATCCAGTGGTGGCTGGCATGGGTGTGGAGAACAGTTATGCTGTCTCCTTCAGAGCCCAGAGAAAGAGGAGAGAGGAAAAGAGAAAAGAAGGAAAGAAATAAGAGCTGGGATTGTGAGGGGATAGAGTTAGCAGGTGATGGTTTCTAGGGAATAAGTCCCTTTGTGTTGGTTGGCTACAAAAGTCCTAGCCCCTATCCAGTAATTAGTTACATATATCCATATATGTATCCTTTCCTACTTATAAAACTAACTAGTGGTCTGGCCGAGAGGCTCAGTTGGTTAAGAGCTCGCTCAGGAATGCGAGCTGAGCTCTGAGCAACAGCGGTTCGATGCCCATCCTGAGCTGAGCTGCCAACAGGTGGCAGGATGGCTCAGCTAAAACAAACACAAAAACAAAAACAAAACAAAAAACTAGTATTTTCTACTTATAAAAACTAAATAGTATTACAAATTTCACATTGTTCTTTGTTTCTTTCTTTTTTTTTTTTTTTTTGGAGAGGGGTGTTCCGCTTGTGTTTATTTGATGTGTAAATAGAATTTCTTTTCAAAGGCAAATCCCAAAAGAGGGGATATTGGGTTTACTTGGGGTTTTGCTATTTCTTTTATTTTGGGTTCTTTTTTTTAATGTACCTATATGTGTACACCTTCCTTTTCCTGAGAACCATACTTAGCAGATAATATTTCAGGCGTTGAGCATTCAAGATTCAGTTAATCATCACAACCTTAATGTGGAAGTCAGAGCTACCTTTTTGACATTTTAGTTATGAAGAAGCAGAACAACAGAAAAGTTAAAAAAAACTTTATCGCTGCTGTACACCCAGTAAATGTACACCTCAGATTAAATTCAGGACCAGCTGTCTCTTAAGACCTAAGCAAACTCTAAAAGTTGTGCTATTAGCACTTTGTGCAGGATGACCATATCACTGACCTCCTAGCTGAGATATTTTGGTCTCGGACAAACCCTAAATAGGACAACAGGCGGGAACCCAGACTGGGCCAGACACATTGGGGCATGCAGGTGCCCTAACTGTGTAATGGTTGTGTTGTTGAGTGAAATCATGTAATACACCTACCTGTGGGGTTCTTCTTGAGAATCTGAACTATTACCTCATCTGTATTTTTAAATTGTAGGCTTGCATCCAATTTGCAGGAATTATTCATCACAAATGGTTGATTTCCTGCCTTTCCTCAGATTTGTGTAAGTGACTCAATTATAATCAAGAAACAGCAGAGCATGCAGTGTAACTATGCAATCATCAATGTGGATCTGAAGCTCTGATGGGACGCTTCTCTGATAGTAAATGAAAGCTGAAAAGAGGACAGAGAGTTAAGTGATGGATTTGCCCTTTACCATTTCTGGAAAACTTCTTTTCTTTTTCTTTTCTTTTTCTTTTTTTTAGCTGAACTATCCTGCCACCTGTTGGCAGCTCAGCGGCAGCTCAGTTCAGGCTGGGCATTGAACTGCTGTTGCTCAGAGCTCTGAGCCACTTGGCAGGCTCTGATAGGGCATTTTCTTCATTTCACTGGGTCAGTTCCCCAAATTTGCTATCTTCGCATATCTGGGGGTTAGGGTCAGTATGGAAACAATGAGTAGGCTCTGATAGTGAATGATGCAATTATAAATACTTTAATGCCTTTGATAAACAAGGCTCATCCATAGTAAACATTGATAATTGGCAAATGGATCATGCTTTATTCTTCTCTTGGTGGTCTCCTATAGGAGCTCTTAGAAAGCTATGGTGACCTAGTATCAAGTCCCAGGCTTTGCTTTCCTGTGGGGCTTTAAGAAGATCACATTCTTTCTTTGGATGGCTAAAAATATGGCATTCATTCAGAAAAGAAAGGGAGTGCAATCTAGAAAACAGACAGCCTGCGCTGCTCTGATCCCATGATCACCTATTCGGGGTACCAGGAAAACAAAGGTTTTCCAGTCCATGGTTTCTTCCATATCAAGATACGTACCAATTAAAACAGGCATGGCACTGCATGGTTCTTTAATTATAATGATTGGCACAGAGCTGGGAACAATACCCGAAGAGTTGGCAAATATACAGGCTTGGATTTCCACATTATACAATCTCCTCAAAATGTCCTTCCTTTGAATAAGTGCAGAGAAAAAAGTCCCTTTGCTGTGAGTACCACCAATGTCCATGCCCAAACCAGACTTGTACTTACAACCCTTTGCAGTAACCATGCCACCTCAATGTGGGAAACAGTTTGTCAGCAACCTCACAGGCCCCCTGGAGTCACAACTTTTAATATCCTTCAGGCCAATTGGTGTCAGTTGGTATTACAAGTCAGTGTTTTTCTTAATCCTTATATATAGTATGTTTAGCTTTTGACATACTCCTATTTTTCTTAGATTACCTTTTTTTTAAAAAAAAAAAACATTCCCATTCTTTCTAAGAGAATCTAGGACCTACTTGAAATATTATTTTATTTCCTATTTGTGGGATGCTTACCTGAAAGCAGGAGATGGTCCTAGGATCCTTCCAGCTGGAGGATCAAAAACTCAGATTAATTACTTTGCCTGTAGGAACCCAATGACAGATGGCAGGCCTGGAATTGGATTAAAATACTAGGAGTCAGGAGATTCCAAAAGGTTTTCATTTGTTTGTCTGTTTCTTCCATTTTCTTTTCTTTTTTAGCTGAGCCATCCTGCCACCTATTGGCAGCTCAACGGCAACTCAGCTCAGGCTGGCCTCGAACAGCTGTTGCTCAGAGCTCAGCTCGCACTCTTGAGCGAGCTCTTACCCAACTGAGCCACTCAGCCGGCCCTGTCTGTTTCTTCCATACCACATCTTTTGGTGCTGAATGTAAATCCCACAAGTTCAGGACTTTCTGATCCTTTTTAGCTATATCTTTATGCCTACAAAAGATTGTAGCATACATAAGTGCTCAATAAACCCTTGTTAAAATTGTAACAATTTTACTGTGTCATTCAATAGAGGAATGCACATATTCAAATTGTAAATAAGAGTATATTGAAACAAAATGTTAGGAAAAGAACACAACCCCAAGAATAACTCTGTTTAATATTTGCTTCAGAGTTGAATAGATTTCTTTCTGGTTGCATACTTGTACATTTTTGCATGTATTTCATAAAATATACACAATTAAGGAAAGATTGCAATCTCTATGCAACTTTTCAAAAGCGATTCATCCTATAATGGAACATTGTTCTTTTTGTGGGTTTGTATTTGGGAGAAAAAATTAGAAGAGTCATTCATTTCATGGGAAGCATGTTTTGTAAATATGTTTAAAAGCAGTTGGAGGAGAATGACAGAAACCAAAGGTAGATGGTTTGCCAGGGTGTTTGCCAGATGGTTTCTCATTATCACAGAGAAGAAGTTAGCCTTCACTTGATGAAGGTTTCTGACTTGGGGTTTCAAAAGAAACTTTCTTTTTTTAAATTAGAGTTTATTGAGTTAAAAATTGTTAGTAAAGTTACATAGGTTTCAAGTGCACAATTCTGTAATATATCATCTATATACCATGTTGTGTGATCACCACCCAGAGTCAGTTCTCTTTCTATCACCACATATTTGATCCCCTTTACCCTCATCTGCCACCCTCCTTCCCTCTGACCCTCTGGTAACCACTAAACCATTGTCTGTGTCTATGTTTTTGTTTCATCATTTGTTTGTCTGGTTCCTTTGTTGTTTTCAGTGTTACATACCATTGGGGTGTGTGGGGGGAGGATAAAGAAACTTCCAAATGATAACCAGAAGCAATAATTTTTAAAAATTAAAATTGGTTCCCTTGGGGAATACATATATCTAGACGGTAGCTTGGAAAAGGACAGAACATTTTATATTTTTTAATATACTCTTCATACTATCATTTATTTTTAGTATTTTTATTCATGTGTGTAATTGCATTGATGAAATGTTTATAAAGTGTTTAAAAATGACTATAGAGTACATTATTTCTATTGTCAGTAATTGGTTCTTTAGGTACAACTGAGTTTATGTGAGACTGGATAGTATAAAGCATAGGTCTTTAGGCCAAATCACCTCTTATTAGTGACCAGTGAAAATCTAACTGAGGGAGCCAATTCTGACCTCTTAGACTCACCTACAGCCGTATCCTATGACAGTGACCTCCAATCCAACAATATACCTTATGCTTTATTATGGCACTATGCAACCAAATTGGTTGCCACATCCATACATTAGGCGACACTCAGAGAGACATAGTTCTAGAACTGTAAGAACTCAGTAAATTATAATAGTCACCTAAAAGGTTTTACTTGTAACACTTTAAGAAAAGACAGCTCTCAGCCTGTCACTACTTTTCTGAAGGAATGACAAAAGTTGGTGTTTCATCAGCTTCCCATATTCCAGCTCTCCCAGTGTACCTCTTTCCTTGATGCTGTTCTTTGGGGACCCACACAGTGAGTTCTGTGGTAGGCGGAGTTATGGCTCCCAAGGAGATTTGTACTGGAACTCCAGTGATATAGTTTGACTGCAAATGTGTTATCTTATGTGGCAAAGAGACTGAGTATGAAATTAAGGTTACAGATCAGTGGATTCCAAAATAGGGAGATTATTCTGGATTACCTGGGTAGCCCAATGCAATCATGTGATCTCTTAAAAGCAGAGAATTTACTCTGGCTTTTTACAAAAAAAGGAAGGTGGCAAAGGAAGCCAGAGAGATTCAAAGCATTTGATGTTCTGCTGCTGCTTTTGAATATGAAGGGGGCCAGGGACCTCAGCTCCACCACCTGAATGAGTTTGAAAGGGTCTTCTTTCCTGAGAGCTTCCAGGTAAGTAGCTAGATGGCAGACTCCTTAATATTGACCCTGTGAGACCTCAAGCAGAGACACCAGCTCAGCCTCGCTGGGCTTGTATTTCCAGCCTACGGAAACTGTGAGATAAGAAAGCTGTGTTGGGCCAGCTGAGTGGTGCATTGATTAAGAGCTGGCTTGGGACGCCAGCGGCCCTGGGTCGTATCCCACATATGAGGGCCAGTGACACTGCCCTCTACAGCTAAGATGGTGAACAACAGCTGCACCTGGAGCTGGGCTGCTGTGAGTCCCCTGGGATGGCATAGCTGCAGCCCCTAGTGTAGTGGGCTGCCATAGGCTACAGTGAGTGGACGGCACCCAGCATGAGTCTGGCAGCTGGAGTGAGCTGCCAAGAGCCACAACGAGTGGCCATCCAGAGGCAGGTGACCGATCTGCCTCACCCGGGAAGAACGCAATGATGATAACAACATGGGCCAGTGAAGCAACGTCCTCCACAACTAGACTGAAGAACAAAAGGACAGCAACTTGTCTGTTCCCCTCCCCCAATTCCCTAATTTAAAAAAAAAAAAAGAGAAAAAGAAAGCTGTGTTGTTTCAACTGCCAAATTTGTGACATTGTGTTATGTGAGCAACAGGAAACTAATGGGTCCAATCACTTCCATGTAACTTACAAGGAAATTGAGGCTCATAAAAGTGAAATATTGGGCATGCCAAAAAAATGTATACACGTGACTTGTATTCATCTTTTGTTATCAGTATATATTGAGTATTAGAATTTTAATACAGTTTCTTCCTTTCTTAAAACGTGTATATATTTTTTCAGCATCTCTGTACATCACACACAAATCTATCTGTGAGGCTAGTCTGTAACCATAGCTCACATCCAAGTCTGCTGTTACCTGTGTTCCTGTCTTCACAAAACTAGTCCTCACACTTTAGCATGGATCAGAATCACTTAGGAAGCTTTTGACTATGCAAATTCCTAGCTCCCATCCCCAGAGTTTCAGATTCTGCAAGTCTCAAGTGTGATCAAAGAATACACAGTTTCATTACATTCCCAGGTGGTGTTGCCACAACTTCTCTGAGGATCCTACTTTGAGAATCGGTGACTTACAAGTATGCTGCTGTTTCCCTTCATTTTATCCTTGATATTCTTTTGAAAGGGCTTGTTCTCTGTAGTTTAGAGTTGTCATAATGCTTCTTTCAGACACATAAAAGTATTTCCATGGCGCCTCGTGCCCACTTGCTCATCATGCCTGAGAAATAGAGGCTGAGGCCCTGTGGCATCTGCCTTACTCACTTTTGGGAGAAAATTCGAGGAAAATCGTTCAGTTCTATTGTGTGACAACATCAACCACATACCCACCTCTATCAGATTTCACTCAGATTCAGAAAGCAAAGAACTTCTGTTAGTCTGGTCAGGTATTTTTAAACCATTAGCACATATTGACTATCCATTGTTAAGAACTTAAGAATTAAAAAGTCAATGGACAAACAACAGAAAATCTATGTTCTAGAAATCACCCGAGGAAAGCCGTTCAAATAAGGTAGCCGTGAATAATGGGATGTATATATATATTTATAATTTGTTCCCATTATTCACAGCTACCTTACACACACACACAAACACGCACACACACACACACTTTAAGGAGAGCAGAAACAATCTTGCCATTTCTTATGTAAGGAATGCAAACAAGTGATTCTTTATATTTCATCAAAAAGGCACATCTTGATTTTCTAGTCTATATTCTTTTGACTTGGATGAATTTTTCATTTTTAACACATTTATCGAGGTATAGTTTACTTACCATCAAGTTCACTAATTGTAAGTGTGTAACAATGATTTTAGCATATTTACTGAAATATTCAACCATCACCATAGTCCAGTTTCAGATTTTAATTATCCCCGTAAGATCCCTCATGCAGGTTTATGGTAAACCCTCATCCGACCGCCATTCCCTAAGCAACCACAAATATATCTTCTGTCTCTATAGATTTGCCTTTCCCCAACATTTAATATAAACGGAATCATACAGTAAGTGTTCTTTTGTGTCTGGCTTCTTTCACAAGCCACGTTTTTGTGGCTCATCCATAAAAGTGGTTCCGACATCTATCGCTACTTCACTCTTTCTTCTTTCTGATTAGTATTCCCAATGCATATTTTAAGTTAAATATTGGAAGTAATAATAATAATATTTCCTTCTCCTGAAGATTACTGTTTGTCAAATTTTTATACCAAAAAAACAGTGGCTGGGGAGCATAAAGATAAGCATTTACCCTAACTCTTTATCCTTTTTTTCCAGAGAATGTCCTAAATTGGAATTACTGCTTTCTATCCTAGGGAAGGCAGCAAGATTTCATTTACATG
Organism: Aselliscus stoliczkanus; assembly: GCA_033961575.1. NCBI lineage: Eukaryota > Metazoa > Chordata > Mammalia > Chiroptera > Hipposideridae > Aselliscus > Aselliscus stoliczkanus. The sequence goes on along the minus strand of CM066732.1, from coordinate 44,581,497 downwards.
AATAAGGGGATTGGGCTCTAAATTAGTGAATGATAGGAAATAACTGAAAATGCACTCAGTAGGCTCCTGAAGGGTTCAAGTCTGTGTACATGCAGGTGGGAGCTTGAATATCAGAGCTTTGTTATTTTCTCTTGGGCAGGGCCTCCTCTGTAGATAAAGAGATCTTTTTTCTAAGAGACAAAGAGATCTTTATTCTATGAAATTAGAAGTGGGAAGTTCTACTGTGCTGCTTTTGAAGTCCCACCACATTCTTCCTTCTGTGTTTATCTCTCTTCTTTGTTCCAAACCCACAATGGCTCTCCATTGCATAGTCCCCAATCCATTACATGGTTTAGGAGATGTTCTGTGAACAAGCGTGCTCTAACTCTCCAGGTTCATAATTTGTCTCTCTCCCCTCTATTCTCTCTGCTCCTGCTGTGTAGGGATTCCTTCAATTTCTGAACTTTTCTGAACACTTATTGCACTTGTAATTGTTTCTTTAAAAAGTGCAACCCAGGGCCTGCCGAGTGGCGCGGTGGTTAAGCGCTGGCTTTGGAAGCCAGTGGCTCTGGTTCGGTCCCACACAAGAGGGCCAGTGACACTGCCCTCAAAAAAAAAAAAAAAAGTGCAACCCAGTATCAATATCACCATTTTCATTGTGATATTACACTATAGTTTTGCAAAATGTTACTATTGGGGAAAACCAAGTAAAGTGTACATCGAATGTCTTTGTCTCCTGTCACTGGGTGTGTGTCTACAGTTCTCCCCACAGAAATTTCAGTTTAAAGCAGAGAAGAAACAAACCTGAAACTCCCACCATGTAAACACCATGAGCCAGGGGTTGCATCTCTCTTGCTCACTGTTATATTTTTACTTTTGGCGCAGGACCTAGGAAAAGCTGTAACTCAAGTAATATTTGCAGAATGAAATAAATTTGTAAATAAAGGTATCCGAGTGCACACAGCTAGTGTCAGAGATACGATTCCAAAGAACTTGGTCTTTTGCCATGTCTCTTTTTCTAGGCATGGGTTTCCGATTTTTTAAGTTCATTCATTCATTTATTCAGAAATATGTGCCAAATTCTCTGATAGGCCTGAGACGTACTGGAAAACAAGATAGAGAGGTCCTTCCCATATGGACTTATATGGTCTGATTGGAAAGCCACATTAATCACATTATGTGCTGATAAGACTAAAATGCAAACTGAAATGAATGCCGGGAGGAAAAGAACCAGGGTCATTGGCCTAGAGCTGACCTAGATAGAGAGGTGAGGGGCAGATCGCTGGGCAGTGAGAGAACTTAGCTTAGATCTGAGTACTGAGTCGGACTTAACTTTCCGGACAGAGGGAACTACATGTGCAAGGACCGTTTTGCAGGAGGAACAAAACATATCCAAGAAATGGTAAGAAAACCATTGTGGTTGCCACACAAATATGAAGAGAGCTGTAGCTGCCAGATGACAGCAGGGCCTCATGGGTCTTGTTAATTAAGGATTTTGGTTTTACTCTAAGGACTATGATGCAAATGACTGTTGGAAGATAAGGATGATGAGGAATGGTTGGCAGATTCCAGATAGATAGATAGATAGATAGATAGATAGATAGATAGATAGATAGACAGATAGATTGTTTTGTTTTCTTTTTATATCTGAGCCATCCTGCTACCTGTTGGCAGCTTAGCAGCAGCTCAGCTGAGGCTGAGCATCGAACTGCTATTGCTCAGAGCTCAGCTCACACTCTTGAGCGATCTCTTTACCAACTGAGCCACTCATCCGGCCCTCCTTTTATATTTTAAAGAGTTCACTGTGGCTTCTGTGGAGAGGATGGATTGGGGTGGGAAAGTAAGAGTGAAAGCCGGTAACATATTTGCATGCTTTGCAGTGGTTCAGGTGAGAGATGCTGGTGGCTTAGATATACCAGTGGCTGTGGAGTCTGGTTCCTATTCAGACTTGCATGGTAACTGAAGGCTATCTCAAAGTCACTCTTGTGGAAGATGTGTTCTTGGCATAGCTCTTCGCAGCAGGGGACTGACTTCTTCCAAGTCATATCTTGTCCCAATTTTGCCTCCTGGATCTGCCACACTGACATCAAATGCTATATACTGGTAAAGCACAGCTTTTGGAATCAAAGAAAACTATATTTAAATTATATCTCCCGGTCTTCCTAGTTTTTTGACACAGTTACTTCTCTGTACCTCACGATTCTTTGGGATAACAAGATCTAAGTCATAACTTTACTGTGTTACTAAATTGAGATAAAGTAAAAGTGTGTATAACACAATGGGTGATATCATAGTAAGTTACCCTGTATCAGTTGAATTCTGAAATGTTAAAAATAGCTAGCCAATCAGATATATTATATGACTCTAATTTTGCCTGCATTCTTCCCGAGATCTTTTTGATATCAGTGCACTGCTTAAAAAAATGTCTTGAAGATGAATAAATATTTATTAATGCTACAGAACAGAATGTTAAAACAGTCTGCAGTTTCAAGCAGAGAGACAATGAATTTAAACTTTCCATTTAATCCTCATTAATAGGCTCATAATAGATAATTTAGGAAGAGGCATTGTGGAAAAAAGCCTTACTCTAGGTATATCCATCCTAACAATTAGATCTGAGGTTTCCGTTCATGTCTCTAATTGCAAATGAATGCCACATATTAAACACAGAAGACGAGTTCACAGTGCCTTAATTATGGGTTTGTGGGATGCTAGGTTTGATCATGTTAGCCTCGTTTCCATTACTATGTGCTGACACTCTCTTGTAACCTCACCGTAGGTAACTTTCCTACCTACTCATGTAATTTGTGACAGGTTAGCAACAATTCCAACTTCATGCTCCATTTTCTCTGCCTACTGAGGTAATTTGCTACCCAGGCACTCTGTTATTTCCTCTGCTTTGTGGCTCCGACCTGTAAGGCGTTTCATGATGGGAACAGCACTTTGAATACCAAAACTTCAATTGCTCTCCCGGCTGAATACTATCTATGCCACTTTAGGGGGAGGAATTTAATATATAGGTCATCCTCTTACATTAAATAGTTGGTCAAGACTGTGAGCTGAGCTGTTAAAAAAAAAATGTATCTCATTGTACCTCCCAGACTTTTGGCATTTTACCATCACGATACACAAGGATCTCTGTGATCTGGCCTCTGCCCACCTCTCAAGTCTCATCTTCTACCACTGCCTTGATATTTACAATCGGGGAATACTGAACTTTATAATATGCCCTAAGTTCACTAGGCCATTTTATACTTCTGTTTCCTTTGCAGAAGCCATTCTCTCTGCCTGTAAGACTCAGCCATCTCCTCATTCTCTTTATGTGCCTAAACAACTGCTCCACTTCCAAGGTTCCTTGTGGGTATCACCTCCACTGGGTGGCCTTCATCATACTTTCGTCATACCTCCTCAGTCTTGGCTGCAGAAAAGTTGTCTTTAATTCCCATAGCTTCACTCTATCCTAGAATCACTGTATTGTATAGAAGCTCTCCATTTATAAATACATTTCTCCATCTAGACAATAAATTCTTGAGTCCATGTCTAATGCATACCCGCATCTCTTCTGTGCTCGGCATACAGTCAAGTTATGAAATGCTTATTGAAATGATTGATGGGTTTAAGGGAAAAAAAAAAGGAACATGTCACTAAACATTTATTGAGTGTTTGTTCACATTTGTGCAGGCACTGTGTTAGGTGCTAAGAACTCAAAATTCTTAGCATCAGCATAAGCCTTGCCGCTAGATTTTTAAAATGCAGAGGTAAAGAGAGATGTAAAAAGTTGCCATCAGGCTGGCCGAGTGGCGCGTTGGTTAAGAGCTGGCTTGGGACACCAGTGGCCCCGGTTCGGATCCCACATAGAGGGCCAGTGACACTGCCCTCTACAGCTGGGATGGTGAACAACAGCTCCACCTGGAGCTGGGGTGCTGTGAGTCCCCGGGGCGGCATAGCTGCAGCCCCTGCTGCAGTGGGCTGCCATAGGCTACAGTGAGTGGCCGGCAGCCAGCGTGAGCTGCCAATAGCCGCGGTGAGCGACCATCCAGAGGCCGGCGACAGATCTGCCTCACCCGGGAAGAGCGCAATGACGATACCAACATGGGCCAGTGAAGCAACATCCTCCGCAACTAGACTGAAGAACAAAAAGACAGCAACTTATCTGTTCCCCTTCCCCAGTTCCCCAATGCTGTTCCCCTCCCCCAATTCCCCAATAAAATCTTAGAAAGAAAAAAAAGTTGCCATCATAACTCTGTGATGAAGGTAAGTACAAGTGACAAGCAAGGGCCAGAGAAAGCTATCTAGATAAGGTTAATGTAGAATCAGGGAGGTACCCTGCGGGGAGGGTGGGGAAGGTGAGGGGGGCGGGGTGCAGGGGAGGGGGAATGGAAGCTTTGAACTATTATTGTAGTTATTGATATTAACTATGTTTAGGTAACAATAGCTATTGCTTTTGACCAACTTACTAAGTGCTCACTACCTACTGCTATATTTATTCCATACATTCTCTCTCTCAGCAATCTTAGGAAGTGAGCACTGTTAGTGCTGTTTTATGGAGGTGGGGATGGGGGTGGGATGGGGAATGGGGGTGACACAGGCACAGTGAGCTTATGAACCTATCCCCAGGTTACACCTCTGAGGTGACAGAACTAGAAATAGAATATGGGCCTTTCTCAAGCCAAAGGCTCTTGCGCTCTAATTGTTCTGTTACAAAGATGCGCATCCTCACCATTAAAGAAATTGGTCAGAGAAAAAACAGAGACCCACACAGTGAGTGAGGGAATCGTCATGGAAGCCATGGGGCATGCTCTCTTTTGGGGAGCTGTAAATAGCTCAGGGTTACTCGAGAGTGCAGACCCCATAGGAAATGAAAGGAAAAAACAAAAACAAAACACTCAGATACAGTCCCCAATCCAATTCTGCCAGTCTCTCTCCTCAAGGGGCAGTGCTTACATCCCCAAGGGTAGCAAAATCTCGTGGGCAGCATTGAGAAAAATCACTATTGGTTTTCTTATTTAGAAAGTGCGACCCTGTTCAGATGTATTGGAAAATGACAAAGTACCTGGACCCTTCATCTTCCTCTTTCACTGAGGCTAAAAGGAGAGAATAAATAACTGCTGGGAGAAAAGATCAATGAAGGCCTTGCCTGTGGTAACAGATAGAAAGTACCTGGCAAAGGGAAACCGTAAATGCTATAGAACCTCATTCTTCATCCTTTGAACTGAAGGTCTCCTCTGACCCGAGCATTAAAGGTCACCTGGAGCTCCTCCCTGGAGCAAGGTGTTTGCTGCACTTATCTTAGTGCTCAGCTACCAGGCTGCCATTAAAACCTTCCTGCAAACACAGTGGAGGCTTTCCCTGATGGCTAATCCATAAACTTCGTAAAAGTTACATTTATCTATCACGACTCATGCCGTTGGTATTATATACAATAGAGCATTTATTCTCCCCTTTTCTATTAACAATAACATCAGATAGGGCACGGTGGTGGAGACCAAAGGGTTCGGGATACCCATCCAACTGTTTTTCTGCCTTCCGCTAGTGATGGATGGAAGGGACTGTGGTTTTCATTCTGAGCTGCTGAGTTCCTTTGGATTGTGCTCTAAGATGACAGGGCTCCTGCTGGAGCCATTTCTGGAGCATGATGGAGTGAGGTCATGTGGAATTGGGTCCATGAGCCCTTTAGGAATTGGATGGAGCCCTTTGGGGTCCATCCTGGAGAAGGAGCTAAGTGGGTGGGGGCACCAGAAAGGTCCCAAGTTTGGAGACTGGGGGCCTCTGTCAAAAATTGCACAACCACTAATGGGGATGGTATTAGATCTAAGTTGCTTCTCTTCCTTCCGACTTTATTAACCTTATCTCTACAATGGGCATAAAGGACCACGTGTTCTCCATTTCACAGGAGTCTTAGGAGGGTCTCCTGAAATCTTACAAATAAAAGTACTGTGTTAATTGTAGAGTGCTGAGGAGTTGTTTGATAAACTAGTTATCACTTTGAAGTACACCTGGCCTGTTTATTTCATCTCCCTTACTTAACCCAGCCATTCTATAAGTATTGGTAATCACAGTTTGCTTCCTGTTGTTTTGGTTTTCTTATCTGTAAGTTATCACAGTCTCTGTCTCTGTCTCTGTCTCTGTCTCTGTCTCTCTCTCTCTCTCTCTCTCTCTCTCTCTCTCTCATAGGGGGAAGGGGGAGGGAAGGTAATCACTCTAGGGAAAGATAGTTGCTGTGTTAAAAGCACACTTAAGTAGCCTGTGCAGCGACTCACATGGAGGGAAACTGAGGCCACCTGCTGACAGCTGGCACCGACTTGTCATCCATGCCCGCGAGCCATCTCGGAAGCAGATTCCCCAGGCCCAGGCAAGCGATCAGAGGACTGGAACTCAGCCACCATCATGACTGCATCCTCACGGGACAGCCTGAGCCAAAAGTACTCTTTAAGCCATTTCCAACTTTCCAACCCACAGAAACTCTGAGGTGATAGATAATTATTTTAAGCTTCTATGTTTTGAGGTAATTTGTTACATAGCAAATTCCTACATAGGTAACTAATATACTTACTAGTTAATGCCCTAAAAATATAGGATTAGGGATGGCCAGAGATGTAGACCAGCCTCCATGGAAAACATGAAATAAAATTCCACATGTGTCCTCGTCACCCAATTTGTTAAGTCACTGACCACATCTGGGCCTGAGAGAGGCCATTCCGTACTGAACGAGAGTGTCAGTCCCTGTTTTATGTCTTGCTAGCTTTGCCCCTCAGCAAGTGTATTAACTTCTCCAATACTCAACCCTCACTTTTATAAAATGAGAAAAGCCGTCACCCCGTGAGTTAGAGTTGAGAAGACTAAAGACTTGGCATATTACAAGTGCACAATGAATAGTCGTCATTAGTTGTTTTTGGTTCACACTGTGTCTTCTGTGTGGACATGGGGCGCGGTCTGTACCTCATTAAAATATGGATCCTGACACCTACCTCTCTGTGTTGTCATGGGGTTGATTGCCAAGTGGACAGTGGCGAGGCTGTGGCATCTTCCAGTCTCTGCTCTGCCAATGAAGGCTGTTCCGTGTGGTAGGCAGGGGGTTATCTGGGATTATTCTAGGTAAAAAGCCCAAGTCATCTCTCTTATTTGAGAATTCTTACAAAAACTTTATAAAGCACATAACCTCGTGTCTGTTTTACAGAAGTTGAATTCGAAGCTCAGTTTAAGCAATTTATGGAAGATCACACATCTAGGCAGTGATGGACCCAAGATTCCAATCAGTGCTATGTATTTCATACCACACAACCTCTCACACTATATGACTATGCTAGAATTAGCCTAAATCTGTATTTCAAGATGTCAGGCATTTAAAATAAATGTTATAGTTATTTTTCTAGTAAGCATACAAGTCCATGGTCCCTACCATACAAACTATTTTGATTTGTTTCCTATTTTACCTTAAAAACAAAACAAAACAAAACTCTTTTGATAAATGTTTCTCAACATAGGCTCAGACATCCCATTTTTGCTGTGTCCCTCCCTTCTTTCCTTTCCTTTCTTTTCCTTTCCTTTCCTATTCCTTCCTTCCTTCCTTCCTTCCTTCCTTCCTTCCTTCCTTCCTTCCTTCCTTCCTTCCTTCCTTCCTTCCTTCTCCTTCCTGTCTCTCTATCCCTCTACTTCTCTCTGTCTCTCTTTTCTCTTTTTTAAATCCCCCTCTCCCCTTCCCTACACAAACATTGGTTCTTTGGTGAGTTTGCAAAGTATCTGACAAAAAATTATTAATAGAACTCATGAAGAAACTTATGCACTAGTTGAGAAGGCCAAGTAACATGGAACTTCTTTTAGTGAAAGTGACAACACAAGATATTAATGATAATATAGGTTCTGGGGTCGGACCAATGTAGGTCTGAATCCTGCCACCTCTAGAGCTCTCTCACGTGTTTGAGGTGTATGACTCTAATCCAGTTATTTACACTTGAAACTTAACAGTAATGCCTACCCCTTGAGTCATTATCATTTTTTTTTTTCCTGGAGAAGTTTTAGAAACAACCAAGAAACTAAGTAATAAAACTAAGGACTAAAACTGGAGCAGCAAAGCAGTAGGTTCATTACAATCACAGCATGGATTTCCTGAAACTCTAGGCAGGGAACCCTAAATTGTGCTCAGTGCTAACTGCCTGTATTACTGGAATTACATTACAATTATGTAGCCACTGTAGTTACTGTCGCTGGTCACTGTGCTGGTACCGAGTGGATTCCAACCCTTAACTGATTTCCAAGGTGGCCCAGATTGGCCCAGGGCAATAAGAAAATCACCCCTCAGGGAATTACAAGAGGTGTGACGCTGCTAGAAAATAAACCGTCAGTGGATTACCACATTTGTTTTTTGAAAACGATTCTTAAACTGGGTTTTACTCAAGACTGCCTTTCCAGAAAATGTTTGTTCAATTAGGAGCCAAAAAACTATATTTGCACTATTAATGTATAGGATTCATTTCATTATGAGTAAATGAAAACCACCCATTTGTACCGGGAGAAGGTATGAGGCATAAGTATCTAAAAAGAATATTTAGAGAAGGACCGAGTCCCATGCTATTAAAATACAAGCACATCATTAAAATAAAATCTGAATGAACTCCCACTGCCACCACAACCTTCACCCCTTACCCTTCTTCCCCTTAAAGGATTGATTGCAGGGCCATTCATTCAACACTCTGTTCTAAAGTGATTTTCTTTAAAAAGTGCCAATTAGATAAAAAGCCAATGTTTGAGTCAACACTTTCCTTGATTTGGTCCCAACTTAACATTCCAGGCTTCCCTCTTTCTATATAAATTGATACTTCCTATTCTTCAACCAAATTAATGAACTTTCTAGCATGTTCTGAACTTAACTTTCTTTCTTTGTTTTTGCTGTTTTGTCTTCATCCATTGTCTGTCATCAGCCACCACACCCAATTCTATTCTGGAATTGTGTCTATCTGCAAAAATGCCAGCTGCCTTCAGTCTCCTTTCCCAGAACCTCCTTTTTGCCTGATGGGGTTTCTCAGGGTTCAATTTTAGTTCTTCTAATTCTGTACTCCTCACCTAGATAACTTTATTCATTCTCTCAGTTAACATCTATATACTGATGACTCAAAAATTTATGTGTTCAGCTCAGATAGTTATAGAGCTTTATATCCAACTCCTGACTTGATATAATCATTTGACTATCTCCCAGACCCTTAAAACTCTGTATGTCACACATGGAACTCCTGGTGCATCCCACACCCCGAATTTGAATGTCCACTGGTTGTCTGAATCTCATCCTGGAAATGTGAAAGTTTTCTTTGACATCTCTTTGTCCCTCACCCTTATGCTAGATGTTACTGACTGAGAATCCATAGTTTTCAACTTGAACCTCATCTCTGTATTTCCACTGACACCACTCTAACCCAAGTCACTATCACATCTTGTTTTAAACAATTAAATATACTAATTATCTGGCTCACAATTTATTTTGTCTCCACTTAATCTATTTCCACAGAGCAGGGGATCTTTGTAAATGAATCTCTGATCACTTCAACCTCTGCAACAAAACTTTTCAATGACTTCATGTTGCCCTTAAGATGTGGTCCATAATCCATGCTAGGTCTACAAAGTTCTGCCTCAGCAACCCCCTGCCTAGTGGTCTGCATCTTCTGACACTCTTCCTTCCTACTCTTATGCCAAATTCCTGGAATGTGATACTCGCTTCAGCTCCCAATCCTTTTCATGTGTTTCTCCTTCTGTCTGGGATGTCCTTTCCTGCTCTTTGTTGTCTAACATCATTTGGTCCTCTGGGTTCATCTAAATGTTACTTCTGGGGCCGGCCGAGTGGCGCGGTGGTTAAGCACTGGCCTGGGAAGCCAGCGGCCCCGGTTCGGTCCCACATATGAGGGCCAGTGACACTGCTCTCAAAAAATAAATAAATAAATAAATAAATAAATAAATAAATAAATAAATAAATAAAATGTTACTTCTTCAGAGAAATCTTCTCTAAACCTTAGACGAAGTTAGAACCTCTTATTTTCATTCCCAGAGCATCATGTGCTTCTAAGGACCATACTTTTATAAACAGGTTCTTTATAATAACTGTATTGAAGTGTATCTTGCTAAGTAGGCCCTAGAGTCTATGAGACCTAAGCTTTGGCTAATCTGCTGACCATTCTAGCACAAAGCCTGGCCAGTGGTCAACACATAATATATTTTGTCCCTGTTTTTTTTTTTTTGTTGTTGTTGTTGTTCTTGTTTTTGAGGGCAGTGTCACGGGCCCTCATATGTGGGACCTGAACCGGGGCCCCTGGCTTCCCAAGCCAGTGCTTAACCACCGCACCACTCAGGCGGCCCTGTCCCTGTTTTTATAGGTTGAATTGTGTCCCTTAAAAACATGTTAAAGTCCTAAGCCCCGGTACCTCAGAATGTGACCTTATTCAGAAATAGAGACTTTGCAGAGGTAATTAAGATAAGATCACTTTGGGGTAGGGTGGGCTCTTGATCCAATGTAACTGGTGTCTTTGAAAGAAGACAGTGGAGGATAGGAGGGAGGCAGAGACTGTAGTGCAAGAACTGTGAGCCAAAGGCAACCAAACTTTGACGGCTACCACCAGAAGCTAAAATGGGACAAGCGGTGTTTTAACTCAGAGTCTGAGAGGGAGCCTGGAACTGCCAACACCTTGTCTTTGGACTTCCAGACTAGAACCACGAGAGAACACTGTCTGTTGTTTGAAGCCACTCAGTTTGCGGCACTTTGTTATGGCAGGCCTAGAAAACTAACCTATTGCTTCTATCCACGTCCGCATGCTTTATTTAATATACAGTGTGCATTTACCTCTGGGTCTTCCATGCCTGGCACTGCTTAGAACAGAATATGCCCTTAGTCATAAATTGCTGATAGAACAATTATGTACAGACACAGAATCTATCCATCTGCTTACCTGTGGACAAAAACAAGTAGTTCACAGCCAAATGTTAAATTTTTACACTTGCAACATGATCCCACAATATCTCTCTTAGGTTTTTATCCAAGAAAAATGTAAATTTACATATACAAACATTATAGTAGCATTAGTCATAATTGCTCCAAACTGGAATCAACCAAAATGTCCTTCAGCACATGAATTTATTAACTGTGCACCCTCCGTGCAATGGAGTCCTGCTCAGCAACAAAGAAGGATGGACTATTGATACACGGACAACATAGATGAACCTCAGATGCAGCCTGCTAAATGCAAGAAGCTAGGCTCACAAGGCTATCCACTGTGCAAATCATTTATGCAGCATTCCAGAAAAGGCAAAACTATAAAAAGAAACTAAGTGTTGCCAGGGTTTGGGGTGAGGACAGCATCAGAATCCAGGGGTTCACCACAGTGGAATTCTTTGGGGGCTGCCATTGTTTTGCGTCCTGAGTATAGTGGTGGTTATATGAGTCCAAGCATGGGTTAAAACTCTGAGAGCTGCATATAAATATTTAAAAGTTGTTTTTTTTTTTAAAAAAGTGGGGCAATAAGGAAGAGCACCATATAAAATGTATAATGAAATAATTTTTTTAAAGCAAGTTCAGAGTGATGGTGTTTACTATGAAGGGGCTATTCTTCATGAGAAAACGGCCTCAAATTTTTCTAGGATGAATATCTGTAACTTTCAAAGGCATTAATGAGAGCAATTTACATCTGAGAAGAAACCCTGGTGTAGACAAACTGTTTCTGCCCTCGCGTGTCCTGATGTACATAACCAAGGAGGAGGTTGTACTGGGACTTGTAGAAGTACTTCCGGCCTGTTTAGTTCCTCACCACTAACCCAGGCCTGGCCCTGAGTGGGAGCCGCTGGAAGCCATCACTTCATAATTGTTACTTCCCACCCTGTAGCCTCAGTGCAGTGAATAGATGTTTCCAGTCCAATTCCTAATAGACAGGTGTCTGCATATCGCTGATTGTACTAATCGTCACCCTGCTGTCAGATTTAGTGGACCCCTAAGAGAGAATGAGACTCAAAGGCTAACACGCCCTATAGAACAGTCTTGAACATAACACCAAATTAGAATACACGGCTCTGTCAGCCTCCTTGGGTGTTCACAGACCTTGAGTCGCTAGTGAGTAGCTTTGCCTTGGTTTCTGAACGGTGGAGACATTGGTGCTTTTCCCAGTATGCCTTTCGCTCTGGCAGTAAGTGGACCTCCTGCCATACAGCAAACAGAGATAACAATTTTGGAACAATTTCCCTTCTTTGATGGCCATAAGAAATGCAGTTTTCGGGCCTCAATGTCTCAGATCACCTGATAGTGTTTTGTTTCATTTTCCTGTAACTGCTGGAAGCTCAGATATCCCCTCACTTATTCTAAATTGATATTGGTATTTTCTTACACATGGTCAGTGGTGGTGTCTTCTACTTCATCTCTCCCTTTGACACAGTGTCATGGAGGCAACTGACTGTTTACCACTGTTGCTGGGGAAAGCAGACTGACTGTATTTTGAGGTTTCCAGGGTATCATTATCTTATTTTGGTCACTGTGACCCAAAATTATTGATGCACTTGGCAAGGAGTAGGATTCAATATTGTCAGTGTCCCCAGATGGATAGGATTCAGGGGGTAAACTTTGCCCTACAACTTAACAAAAGATTGCAGCACAATCTAAAACATAGAGAAAAATAGCTTGTAAACATTCAATTACAATGAATTTATTTTGTTGATTAAAATTCTGCCTTCCATGGTATTTTCAACATTTCCCCTCCCTGTTGTAAATGTACTTGGAAAAGCAAATTCTTCTCTGTAGTGCAAACGTAACGTCCTAACATCCAGGTGGCCATTTGAAAAGCTACTCTTAGTGATCACTCGGTGAACACATGAGGGGTGGTACTTCCGGCAGATGTCTGTAAGTATTTGAATTGTGTCCCTTATTTTTTATAAAGAAGGCAGTTCTGTGCTACAGGGTATGTACATTTTTTAGTTTGAATTACTACACTGTCTTTTGATGCTACATCTTTCAGACCACAGAAAAAGATCAAGCCCTCCTGAGTACATTTCAGAGTAGTCTCCTGATGAGGGTGTCTATTTCCACTGTCCATCACCTAGCAGAAGGTCATACTCAGTACTGGGAAAGAATCTGGGGGCCAGCCGAGTGGCGTGGTGGTTAAGCGCTGGCCTGGGAAGCCAGCAGCCCCGGTTCGGGTCCCACATATGAGGGCCAGTGACACTGCCCTCAAAAAAAAAAAAAAAAAAAAAAAGAATCTGGGAGGTTGAGAGGTGCTCCATGCAGAGTCCGGACATGAGTGCACTTATTATTCCTTCTTGACCCTTAAACACATGCCCTCTACTTTGTGGCCATAGGAACGTACCTAATATGGTAGGAACACCAAGCAAAACTGAAGTGCGCTGAAACTAATAAACTAGAAAGCCCAGCTGAATAGTTCTTTGCTAATTCCACTAGTATCCTTTTTTCATGTACTGGAATATTCAGGAAGATCTTATTTAGTGTGCTGTGCTGACCTCCGCTGTGCAAACAATCAAAGGAGAGGCTGCTGGCCCCATCTGGGCAGGCGATCAACTGGGGCAATAGTCCCCCTGGGCCATCATAGTCATGGCAGAATAATTGTAAAGACATCGCCAAATGAGAGATGGATTTCAGGAATTGATTTTCCATATAATACTGCAAAATTTTAAAGCTTAGTTATGTGCTTCTTAAGCGTGATGGCAAAGTCTCTTTCATACCAGGTGTACTCTTAGCAACCCAGTGCATGGTAGTGTGGGCTAGACCTTCTGCCAGCACTGTCCTCCTTGCATTTGCCTTATTTGTGTGTCATCAAGTCACCTTCCCTCTTTGTTCGCTCACATCATCTTTCTCTAAACAAGGTTTAATACAATCATTTAGTTCCCACTGTACTTTAGATCTGTGCCCCCAATATTACACATAAGTCACCATGATGGAAACTGTACCCAATTCAAAATGACTTACTTAGGCAGACTTTAGGTTTCCTTCTACTAGTGTCATGTATCATCCATTTTCTGTACATTTTGTTCTTTTAATTCTGAAAATACAATCCTTTTCTTTGATTCACACAATTGATGACAGTGTTCCATCTATGGGCAATGCAGTCTTTCTAGGTGCTATGTATATGTACTTATTATATTTACAGAAACTTTACACATCAATTCTAATTATATTTAATATAAGCAAATCAACCTGGGGATGTATTTGTTTTCTTTATCACTCTTAAATACCTTTGAAAATATTAGAATAAATATACTTTTTTAAAGGAAACTTAAAGGAGATAGGACAAATTGATTTAAGGATAAAATGTAAAAGTTGAGTCAACCAATGCTTCATATGGAAGAAGATATACATTTTTTTGTATTGTTATTTTAAATGTCCAAATGTAATGTTCTCTTGCATTTGAACTTTTTTTTTTCTTATAGCTAAAAAAAAAAGCTAATATTATTTTGGTCAGATAGGGTTCTTATAATGAACATATGCCTAGAAAATAAGTCTTCACAGGTGGAAAAAATAATTTCTTTGCTTCCAGCTAGTTAAGCCCAGCAGTGTATAAGTACTAAAAGTGCCTTCCTTAAATATGAAGTGAAGACTCTCACATGTACAAAGAGAGTCTCCTAATGAGAAACAGAAAAAAAATGAGTTCAGAGGAAACAGACATTAAAGGGAACAGAAGAAAATATGAGAAAATCTATCAATATCTTCAGAATGTTAAGAAACGTTATTACATTCATGGCTGAGGAGGATAGTTCTCCCTAAAAGGAAGAATCCAAAACCAATCATAAAAAAAGAGCTCTTGGGAATTAAAAATAAAATAGCAGGAATGTTAAGAAAAAAAAGTGTTGGAAGACAGAATCAAGGTAACATCCCAGCAAGTAAAATATAAAAGGCCAAAATTCTGAATGCGAACAATGAGCATATTAGAAACTGATCCGGGAAGTTTAAAGTCCAACTTATAAAATTCCACAGTCATTTTCTCTCCCCTCACTTTCTAGAATTTCTATAAAATTCTATATGATTTCTCTGAAAGGAAAATACCCTGAATTTAGGACACATGTCTCCATATTAAAAGGTTCATCATGGACCAGCACAATGGATGACAAAATCTTGCAGCAACAAGGTGTATCATTATGAAATTTTAATTTTAAACTCCTGATGTGGAGAAGATCTTCAAAAACTCAGAACACTGTGACATAGACGGACATTGGATTTGTCAATGAAAATCTGGAAGCCAGCAAATCATGGAAAAAAGTGCTGAACACGGAGAAACTGATTCTCAAATTAGATGTGATACTTAGTCAAGCTGTTAGCCCAGTGGAAGGAAGAAGTGGAAACACTTTCAGATGTGATGGGTCACAAAGCGAAATTGCCTCTCCTACCCCATTTCTCAGGAAAACCTTAGCGAATGTGTTCCAGTAAAACAAGAGGCTAAGCCAACAAACAGGTAGATGATGGATTCAGGAATCGAAGCTGCAATGCGTGAGAGAAGTAAAGGGAGTGACTGGGAAGAGAGGAAGGCAAGCTCCCGGATGGCAGTTGTAAAGAGGAAGGAAAGACCCTTTACAGTGCAGGCACGGAAGAACAGGGCTTCAAGAAGCAGGGGCCAGGGCTGGGGGTCAGATGGGAATTTGATAAATTATATACCTGCTAGGGTTTGGGATGATCAAATTTCAAATTTTAGAAGAAGGCAACTGTTTGCTCATTCTGAGCCAAGCAGTATACCTGGATTTTTTTTTTTACTACTACACTATGAATACTGCTCTGTGAAAAGTAACTGTAACTGCTTACTATTTAATTTGTAATTGTAATATAATTACAATATTTAGAATGTTCATATTTTATATGAAGAGGTTCATAATATATAACATTGATAAGATGGAAAACAGCACCATAAATACTTTTTTAAAAAGAAGTATAGACAACTAACAGAAGAAAAAGTTAGGAATTTAAAGTAATAGCTCTATTTCTAATCAGAATGGAGGTTTGGTCTAAAAAAACTATTTATGTTTACTATGCTATTTTTTCTTCATGAACTATGTACATTTTCTGTATTGTATTACATATAGATTACATATAAGGCTTATAAAATTGTTAAATTATGTGGGCATGTACAATATTTTATTAAAATATAAAATAAAAACATTTTTTATATTTTAATAAAATATTTTAATAAAATATATTTCATACCATTTAAATGATTATGTATTTATATAAAAACATTTAATTTATTAAATATTCTGTAGTATATAATTTTATAAACACTACCTTTTTATCATGTCAGTTCTTTGGAAAATAACCAATTTTATAATATATTACCCAAATATAAGCTTAATATTAAAACTCAGCTTAAGGCTTAATTAAACCCACCTTTTATCTCCAAATATTTCCCTAAGTACATCTTTCTATCAATGAATCCAAGATGTATAGTCCCTTCTCTATTCATTTAAAATGTCAGACTTAGGTCTGGCTTGGAATTAATGGACATCACCACTTTTTGGCACCTACTTTTTGAAAATGAGCCCATCATACCATGTCATAAAGCAGGTTTGTCATCAAATGTCTTTGATAAACAAGAACAATTCCACAAAAAAAAGTCTTTCAAAACAGAGTCACTCAGAAGAACTTGAATTTTATGGTCCATATCAATATTTTACTGTGGTTACAAATCTCACGCAGATGCCAGGATAGTTTGTGTTGCCAAATGGTTCTTTTATTTTGCAGCACATGTTGTGTGTTCTGTTTAGTAGTGAACACATCTGTTAGAGTGTTTTTCTTTTCTCTCCCTGCATTTTTTTTGTTTGCTTGCAATTCTAGTACCTCTAAAGATACAAACTCATACATCAGCCTGATGCATGTTTTATGACTTATAAACACAGTTAAACGATGCCGTTCTAAACAGTCGTGGGTTGGAAAATCGCTGCTCAGGGAAAGGTGTTTTCAGTGGTGAAAGTGCTTTCCATTAATCTCAATTCTCCAGGTTTAGAATTCAAGCAGAGCATGAGAACTGAAGGCAGCTGGATGGTAGACTCTGTTGGGAGTAGACCAGTCATGCTGGGACAGACATAAACAGTGGTTTCCTGGGGTGCCATTCAACTGGTTTCCTATTTGCCCTTCTTTGCTTCAAGTTGGAATCGCTTGCTAGCTTGGCAGAAGTGTGCTCAGAGGTAAGGGAGGCGGTGTGACAGTTTCTGTGCCAGTGAAAACCAGAAGGTGTGTGGCTTCCTAGAGCCTCTGCCAGCCCTCCTCCTCCAGCTGCACTGGGCCCACCTCCCCCACCGGGCTGAATCAACATTGGCAGAAGCGGCCCCTCTGGGGTGATGGATGAGAGGCGTTGCTTGGAGAGGAGCTGAGTGATGGAGTAGTACAGTGGGAAGGCGGCAGCAACCTGACAACCAACAGGGGGAGGTAGGGGACAGACTGACAGTGGCTTCTATAGACTCTGCATCCACGTGAAAAATGGCACAGTAGTGCAAGGGAGTTGGTGTGGCCTGTCAGACATAGATAAGCTTTCTGTTTTCACAATCCATTTGAATGTCCTTTGCATTTTAGATTTTGTGAAGATTAACATATGAGAGCGACAGTTGAGTAACAGAAATCCTGCAAGACAAGAGAAAAAAAAAAAGAAAATTTAAGGAAAGAGGCTGGGGTGTGTGTGTGTGTCAGTCAGCAGGGTGGGGAGAAATCAGGTCATATAATCCAATTTTCTGTTCCTTGCTTCACACAAATTTGACCCAGGTAAGCCTCAATACAATCTTACCTGAACCAACCTTAGAACCTTTGCTGTACAGTTTAACGGAGGCGTTGGAGACTTAATTTGCTCTTACATTTTTTTTTCATAGACAATGGGAGGAGAATAAGGCTTTTGTTTGCAATTAGACTGAGCTTGTAGACAAGCATTATATAACTCTTAGTTGCCTTGATAAGGAGAAAATTAATGGGTGATAATTTGGTAGGTGAAGATGGCACAGCAGTTCAGAGTGAGGAGGCCAGTGGGGGAGGCAAGAACCTGGCATCCTATTGTAATCACACGGTGATGGATCTTTAAAATCAGGTTATCTGTAGCCATAACACTTCAGCTTTCACCAATGGGAATCCCAAGTCTGGGGATATCCCTCTCTCCTCCTTTTTCCCCTTATCTTAAAGGGATCCTCCCTCCTATCTTAAAATCCAGGCTGGTGGATTTTCTCTTTTACAGACAGAGCAGCACCCAACAACCTGCTTCATTTCAAATGTGGGTTACTGTTAGGGTTTTTTAAAAATTATTTTGAATATTCACCATCTTGCTTTTGATGCTAAAATATGTGTGATTATGGAGCCTCAAGTAACAATTAACTTTAAAGCCATGATAAGTAATTAATTCTTTCAGTTACCAGCCTTGAGTAACTCTTCAAATTGTATGATTTCATTCCTAATAAACCATGTTTACAGTAAACTTAGAGTTCCTTTGGCAAAAACAAGTGTGTGATGGGAGATAACCTGTTTTATCTAGTTATGTTTAAAGAGCTTAATAATAAAGGTCTTTTTAACAACTTTTACCCTAACAGTAGTTTGTGCTTCAAGTTCAGAAATGCATGGTACAGTATCATAATCTATTCTCCTCAATTAATATCTCATAAACTATAACTTGATTCTTAGGATAAAGTGTGAACTAAGCAGTAAACATGGCATGCAATACACCTGAGGATACTGATTACTTATCAGAAGCCACATGCTAATCCATGATACAGGACTAGAAGTTTGCCTGAATGTATATCAGGGTGACTTCAGTAGAGTTTGGCTCAAAAATGTTTGGGAAGAGTTATGAAATGAATGTAATATGGATAATATGGAGTAGAAATAAATCAATATTCAATTTATGTGTCATTTAGCATATTGATACTGTTCCTCTAGAAACACATTTTAAAGTTATTCATGTTTGTTTTCTTGGCCTAGTTTTAGACCATTTTAAAGCTATTCACCCTTGTTTTCTTGGTCTGATTTGCTTGTCATCTGCTTGTTCTAATGCATACTACTTACTATGGGGAGGGGGAGAAACCACACCCCTATGTGAAGCTATCAGATGGTGAAAAATCCACTGTAGCCTGTTGACTCGTATTTTAAACAAAAAGTAAACTACTGACTTTTTCCGTGTCACCCTACAGTGGGGTGGGGGAGGGCAGCAGTATGGTGTTACCAGTGGTTTTGTATGAATTTTCAAGATGTCCCTTTGTGAGGTTATCAAAACTGTTAAACTTTCAAACTGGATTAAGAGGGAACTGGGAGTTGTGCCTTTTTTTTTTTTTTTTCTCGTCTGTACGCCAGAGAGCCACCTGCTGGCTTTCACAAAGAAATGCATCTCTGATATCTGTGATTGGAAGAAAAAGAAAATAAAAGAGTGTGTGGGGGTGGGATGGGGGGGTAGGGGGAGGGCTAGCAACAGTAACACCAGTAAGCAAATCACTTGGGAGTTGATTGGAAAATGTAATTCTATCTCTTTAATTTGTCGCTGTCATTTATATTGTACTTGACTGTTCATATCTTCCTTAAATGAACTGTTTTTAAAACATGAATGAGAGCCATACAATGTGGCGCTAGCATGATCATGGTGTTTGAAAAGTGTTTTCACGCCCATTTCCTTATGAAAGTGAGTGCTGCTAGCATTTTATAGTTGAGGGAAAGCAGGTAGATGCTGGCTGGTGTTGGACTGAACAGAGACCTAAACTATCTATGTATGTGGCAGAACTAAGATTTCTGATAAAAGAGCAGCTGCTTTGCTTTTTAATCTCACTCAGCCATCTGAATTATCATTGTTCTATATTTCTTAATTGCATTTCACTATGTATTAGTAGAGCCTGGTTACTAACATTATTTTTGTGATTTATTACAATGATAAATTAGGAGACTCTTGCTAAATCGAGAAATAAGGATTAAACCAGAGAGTTGGTTTGGGTGATCTTTGGAGGGTAACCCCATAGTGTCATCCCATCCTGTTTCTAAGGTTGAGTAGTGTTAGATTTCATTTCTAAGTGGGGGCCCTTATTATTTTTTAAACATGTTTAGCTTTTGTTTCTATGAAAATTCATGTGATTTGGTTCTTAGTCCCATAAAAGTTGAGGCTGTCTTGCCTTCTTTATTAAATATTTCGCTTTTGTAATCTTTTTTTTATCTGCTGTCAACAATTGATAACTTTACATTTATTTATTTATTTATTTTTATAACTTTACATTTAATTTCCTAGTTGTACTGCTCTTCTTAGTACAACTTATATTGTTTTCTCTTTCAAAAGAGAACTATAGGAACTCGGCTGTCTGGGAAGCCTACAGTGATATATACACGAAACAGTTACTTGGCTCGTGCTGTCTTCCCAGCTCTCTAATTTGTTCGTCATTGGAAAAGTCACTTAACAATTCTGAGCCATGTCTCCTTCATCAGAAAACATTATCTTAAAGATATCTACCACCAAATCAACAGAGTATGCATTGAGGAGATTTCTGTTCCTTAAAGGATACAAACGGATAGTGCATATAAAAAGTTTTTGTTCAAAAAAATATTTTGTTTCACTCAATGTGCATTAAACACTTATTTGTCTATCCTATTTAGGGGAATTCTGCTTTTTAACCTTTTCTCACCACTTGTAGGAAATACCATTCTCAATCCACAGTTTCAAGAACTTGGTTATTATATAGACTGGGCCATTCAATTTATGTGACACTCAATAATTTGATGAGCTTCTTCCTACCCAATAAAATTCTGTTATGCTGTCATGTTTGGGGAGAGGGAAGCTTAGCTATAGTGTGAAGCATGACTTCTGAAGAACTAGTACAGTTTATAGAATACCTATTATGCACCGGAAATGATCATATCATACATAATTCCCATAATGTATGCAATTCCCTTTCCCCCTCAGTGATTTTCCATTATATTTAGAATCCAATTCTTGTGCCTGGCCACTGAGACCATGCGTGATTTGGCCCCTCTTCACTCTCCAAATGTGTCCCTTGCTGCTTTTCTCCAATGTCAGAAGTCTCTTCCTGCTGATGCCTTCCCTGACTCAGGACCTTACTTTCATATGTGTTTCTGGATTTGACATGCTCCCTCCAGCGCTTTGCTTGCTTGAGTTCTTCCTGCAAATTACTTCACCAGGGAGACTCTGTCATTGTACCTACATACCCCCATCTACCTCCTTAATCTTTTTTATTATCGTTTGCTGAACCTTTTGTTTGCTTTACAAAAAGATATCTCAATTTGTAATCGAGTTTCTGGATATTTATATCTACACTGCTTGCCTTCCCCACAAGTCCTGAAAGGCATAGATCTGTTCTGTTTATTCATCAGCCTGTTCCTGCCTCCTCCCAGGGTGCTTGGCTCCTAATTATTGCTCAGTAAGTACTTGTAGATAGAATGAATGAACCCTGCCAAGGCAGGCTTCTTATCCCCCATTTCACAGATGAGGATACTTGGAGGTTCTCAGCAGCAAATGTTAGACACCTTGTAATTAGCCAGTCTTCATCTGAACTCAGGTCCTGCTGACTCCAAGCCTGTCTGTCACTCTTTCATACTCCAGGCTCCAGGCCTCCAGGTGTACTCACAGAATCTTTTTAAAAACAAACAAAAAGAAGTCATTCCTGTCGAGAAAGAAGGAAGCACAGAGAGCTCTGGATTACAGACAGCAAACAGGTGAGGTGAAAGTGATGTTTGAAAACAGTAAAATCCATAGTGTAGAGGAAGATGTCTGCTGTCTGATAGTTCCCAGAATGTCAGGCGCACACCAGAGCCTGGTGCTCCGAGCCCCGAAAGAGGACCCTTTGCCTGGGCCCTGGGGGAAAGTGGAGCTCATGATCATTAACACTTGAAAGCTGAGGCTGGTCCTGAAGTGGATAGTTCCCCAGCAGGAAGCCTTTCATATAAAGCTCTGCCCTCATTAGTATGCAAAGGATAAGCTTTGCAGCTCTTTCTGAAGATCCGCAAGGAAAAACAGTCTTTGGAAACTTACCATTTTCTTAGTGGCCTGCTTCAAGAATCCCTGGGACACCTGTCAGCCTAATCACCCCGCCCAGACCCTGCCTGCATGAAGAAATGCTTCTCCAAATTAGGGCTACTGTCATTTTTATAGGAATCTGGACAGATACTCATGAAATAGAGTCTAAGTCCACACAATTTCTAATGAGGCTGAGTCTTGCGGCCGGCCCGGTAACCTGCATTTCTGTCAGTCAGCCTTAGGCTTTAAAGTGAATGAATACCTACGTGTTGTCCACTTTTTCAGCCTTGTCAGACGTGGTAGCTCATCTGAAAGCTGTTTTACATCTGCATGGAATCGTTACGGTCTTATAGTTCCTTAGAAAATTAAAAGGATGTGCAATCACTGCTGTTAAAATGGTAAAGGAATTGAACCTTCTTCCCTGACCCTCCCATCATGCCCTAGTCACGAGAAAGATTCTGCTCTACCTTCCAAACAGCCTTTGCACACCTTCCACAGTGCCTTTATTTACCTTTAGTTTTTGGATAAGTGCATATGTGAATATTTAGAAGCTGTTCTCCCCATTCTCATCGCAGAATTGGTGCAATAGATCACTGTCTGAAATTTTTCTTCTTTAACTTTTCAAATCAGCAGTTTGGCCAATCTAAATGTTCATTGGTTCATTAATTAATTCATTCATCCATTCATCCATTCTGTTATGCTGCATGAAGCACCTAGTAACCAAGTACTATAAAGAGCTGAAGGGGGCTGAGTTTGTGCCTTGCACATTGCTGAACCCCAGGAATTAAGATTATCCAAGTAAGAAGCTCTCATTAAAAACAAAACAAAAACAAACAATAGTTGCAACAATTTAAGTGCTATGACAGAGGTACAAATAAGAGACAGTGGCGGCAAGCAAATAAACCCCCAAAATGTATTTCCCAACAAAACTGTATGCACTGTGATGGTCAGCTCATGCCTTGCCCATTTCTGAATCTCTAGCATTTAGTGGAGCACTCAGCATATAGGAAGTTCTCCATAAACAATGGTGAATGAATAAATAAAGGGAAATAGAAAGTGGAATAATTACTTCGCGAGTGGGATGGGGTAAAGCTAAAACCAATCCAGACAAAACCAGTAAGTGTTTCAGAGCATTCCTGTTCGGGTTTCAAAATGGTGACTGGGCATGGTTGGAGAGCAGGGTGTGAGCCTTACCCCAGATATTTCACATCTCCTTGTCCCCATCGTGTTTTGATTTCTACTGCTGTTCTCTTGGTTTATCTGGCTTAGGACTCAGATCAGGCTTAGCTATGCTGTGGGCTGGGGCCTGTCCCATGCCAGGTCATTGGTCCAACCATCTTCTTTCAACAGAACTGGCACCCACAAAGACTTACCAAGTGTTTTGAAATCAGTCACGGACAATTCTTACTAGTGGAAATGACACTGCCCCTGGGGACAGATACTCACTGTGGTTGAAGTCTGGCAGTGCCACCAGTATGCTCAGCTTTTTTGAACAAGATACCAAAACTCTAGGAGCCTTGATTGCTTCATTTGTAAAATATGGGTAATAGAGCCCTTAGAAAGAAAATGAATAGCAAGCAAATAAAGTTTCTGATACATTGTTTT
Organism: Aselliscus stoliczkanus; assembly: GCA_033961575.1. Taxonomy (NCBI): domain Eukaryota; kingdom Metazoa; phylum Chordata; class Mammalia; order Chiroptera; family Hipposideridae; genus Aselliscus; species Aselliscus stoliczkanus. The sequence continues at coordinate 44,557,978 of CM066732.1, read as the reverse complement.
TCCTTAATGAATGTACCTCCTTCCCCCTTCGTGTTGTAAGATTAGTAACTGTGCTGCCAGAACACAGGAAGTCTGGCCCAATAATAGCATTTTTTTCCTTTGCTTTACAGTCCCTTCTCAGCAGTGATTTTTAAGTTCGATTAACTGAGCAGATTGCCTGAACTTAATCATGGATGTGTCTCTTGTCCTTGTGTTAAATATATGCAAAGTTTACTTTTTGCATATGTCTCTTTAGTTTCATTATTAGAAGCACTGCTTCCACTGCCTCTATTTCACAAAATGACATTTAGAATTTTACTATATGTTAAATGGGCCTGAGACTAAATTAAGACTGTTTTGTCTCATAAAACATGAATTCTCCTATTCTATTTATATAGTTTTGCCTATCATGTTATTCCCATGTCTCGCTTATTCCCAACCAGGTTTACAACGATACACCATAAAGCAGAAAGAAAAGAAAGGAAAATACACAAACGCATATTCACAAAGACACACACACACATACACACACACAAATAGGAGAAACTTGTAGTGAAGGTAAAATAACTATTAATATAAAGGCATGAATATAAAGTTTTAAGGTGAAACCGTGTTCTGTCAGGCCTCCTACAGCAGTCAGAGATGGGTAGACAGTGTGAAATTTGGTTCTGAAATGCCAAGGACCCAATGAGAACCAACAAGTCTAGTTACAAAATTCAAATTCTATATGACACAAAAGAAAAACAAGTTACTTATGTGCTGGTAGCCATGTCCCCAACCTTGTTCATATCACTGGAGCATAAGGAAAGTTTCATTTTCTTAAAGTGCACCATGATGAAGAGATGAGGCTGCTCTCAGCCAGAAGGGTTGAGCCCCAGGGCTTTGCCATATGTCCCCGAAGAATGAGTGAACCGATATTTTGGCATACCTTCCTGTTCACCAGTGTGCCGTGGACACAGGTTGAAAACTATTATGGAAGACACACTGTTGACAAACTTTCTCAGGCCTCGAGACAAGTAAGGGCTAAATGTTCCTAAGACTGACTCTTATAATGTCCTTTAATACAAGTCCATGGAACAGCAAAACATGATTTAGTAAAGCAATTCCATCAGAGAGTAAAAGATTATGACCCAGGTACCTGGCTTTGTGATTGTCTGGCTAGATCCAGAGAGAAAACGTACCATACCTAGAGAAATGGATGGATTGCTTTTCTTTCAGGCAAGTTAAATCCCCTTTACTTGATAAAGCCTTGAGTAATCAGGAAATGAAGAAGACTAATGGATTCACTCCTGATAGAAATTGACACCCACATGCAAGTTTCAGGGAAAGTGAATTTCCCAGAAAGAAAACCTGCTTGGGTTATGTAAATCAGGCCTGCTAGGTGCCATTTGTATGCAAAGAGAATGAAGTTAAGGACTTAGTGCAATTGCTTTCCCTTATCTGGAGCACAAACAAGATGAACAGATTTAAGGGGAAAGACTTATCTATAAACCTGGTGGAAAATAGAGCCAGATCATTGTACAAAGAACTGAAGGAACTTAAAGGGAAAAGCAAACGTTTATCTGATAGTTTGAAAAGGGGAAGATGGAGGAAGCTTGTTCAGATACTTGATATCCTTTTCATTCCGGTATCATCAATATTTAACTCTGTTTCTATAAGTGACTAATTTTCAAAATGTTCATAGTTGTGTGCTCATTCATTTTCCCATAAGTTGTGGTTTTTTGTTTTGTTTTGTTTGGTTTTTTTTTGAGGGCAGTGTCACTGGCCCTCATATGTGGGACCGAACCGGGGCCGCTGGCTTCCCAAGCCAGCGCTTAACCACCCCGCCACTCAGCCGGCCCCTATGTGCTCATTCATTTTCATACAAAACCCAGAGGGTTGAGGCAGAAAGAGCTCTATAGGCATATACTCCAATGTTGTTTGGGACATTGTGGTTTGCTTTTATGTGGTTTCGTGATTTGTTAATGTAAGACAGGAAAAAAAATATGTTCATTGGACTGGTTATACAATTTATAGTCAAAACTTTCCTGTCACATGTTACTTGTACGGTACCCTAACTTTTATTATCCTGCGTAGATTTAAAGGAATACAGATGTAGCATGAGTGGAGACTTTTGGTGTAGAATTAACGCCTGGCCATTTGCAGAATGTAAAAGAATTTACAAGACTCTATAAGAGTAAACAAAGAATTATTGAAAGCTGAGAGGGAGGGGTCGAGAGAGAGAGAGAGAGAGAGAGAGAGAGAGAGAGAGAGAGAGAGAGAGACAGAGGCAGAGACAGAGCTAGTGAGAGAGTTACTTCTGTTTGGAACTGGCAGAAGTTTTGCCAGGGCAGCCTGAGAGGGTGAGTTTGTGGAGACAGAGGGGTAACAGAGAGATACTGGCAAATGGATTTATGCCAGGGCAGAGTTCTATGGGAGACAGCTGCCCGGATGAGGAGTGCTGTTTTTTTTATATTTTCTAAGCAGGATGTAGGGTGCTTGTCAACTTGCAGGGGGGCTGCCTTTACAATTGTCTTCGCCTAGGAACTGTCCTGTTCCTATCTAGGATGGCTGTGAGCTTTGCTTTTCTGAATGGGAACTGTTCTTTTCCCACCTATGATGGATGTAAGGTACTTGTCAGTGTTCAGGGCCAGTGCTAGCTAGTGAATTCAGAGCCAAGTGGTTAATGTTTTAGCTCATTCCTGTTAGCTCACAAACTTGCTCCTGTTAACTCTTTACTTGTCTCATCAGAGACATTTCCCCACTGTAGAATCCAACATTAACCTCGGGATTAAATTTATTCTACCTTGTGAGGCCAAGTGAAAAGAAACCGATCCACAAGGGAGAGCATCTTGGTGAGAAATCTAAGAACTGGTGGCAACTTCTGTGACCAGGAAACAGAATGAAGAAGAAAAGGATAAGCAACAGGGAATATATCATCTGTTCCATAGGTGAAAACCGTAGGTGAAATTGGTTGGGATGTTTTGTTTGCAAATGAGATAAAAATCCTATTCATCCTGGGTTAAGCCACATAGAGATCTGTCAACTGCAATAACTGACAAGACCAGGAATTATTAATCTTGCACCTTCCTTGTAAGCCCATACAGCAGTCATTACAGATTTCCTTTGGTAAAAGAGAACCACTGCTTAAAATACATATAAACAGTACTGGTCCATCACTGTGACCCTAGCAAGTCTCTATTTATAATGAATACAATGAATATTATTCTTTTTGTGCTACTCCCAGGCCCTCATTCTAAACCCATGTTCTCCTGAAATTCATAATTTAGAGTTGATATGACAAGGTTGATTTTTTTATTTTTTTTAAATTGGGGAACTGTGTGTTTTTCTAGGACCCATGGGCTCCAGGTAGTTGTTTCAATCTAGTAGTGGAGGGCATTTTTCCAGGACCCATCAGCTCTAAATCAAGTAGTTGTTTTCAATCTAGTTGTGGAGGACGCAGATCCTTGGCCCATGTGGGAATCAAACCCGCAACCTTGTTGTTATGAGCCTGGGCTCTAACCACTTGAGCTAACTGGCCGCCCTTGACAATGTTGATTTAAATGACCAGTGAAACCATTACAAGGATGGAAAAAAATATTTCAAAGTCAATTATATCAGCCCAGCATTTATTTATATACAGCTTGAAAAAATTATTCCTATCCAACAACCTTCTCCTAATTCTCTACCCAATGAATATCCTTGAGTTCGTTATTCAGAATTTGCTTAATAGAAATATGAAATTAATCAACAATTTTTTAGAGTGGAAAAGGAACTGGACTCTTTGGGGGATATAAAATTCATTTCAAAGCTAACTTAAATTAAATGTTAAATAAATCAGAGAAGAAAAATCTGCTAGAAAATCACTGGCTCTTTATAATGAATGTGAAAATTTCCATCATTATCCATATTTTCTTCATTGAAGATGTGTTACCTACATACTTATTAAATTTGTATCTTAAAAAAATTTTTTTTTGACTTTTAACCTGTTAGACAAAACTGTTTGCCATATTCCCCATAGTAAAGCGTATATGAAGTTATAAATTTATATACATTTCCTCCTTCCCTTAAAATTGGTTTTGTGAAATTAAATCACAGAACTAACTTCATATTCAGTTAAATTTTCAATTATTTAATGATTCACTGCTAAATTGATTTGGTTACGTAACAGTAACCTCATCTAAAAATATGTGTTTCCCTGGTTTTCAACATGTGCCCCTATGCTTGGCATCCACAATCGTAGAAACCAAATGTCGCCATCTCCTGAGTTAGATTTCCTCCCCAGTTTAGTTATTATACATTAGGAAGCCAAGAGTCCAGTTCCGTTACTAATCTTATTTTGCAAACTCTCAGACTGGAACCTGAATGTACAATATACACATCTTTGAGGCACCGCTGCATCTCACCAACGTGTCACTTTTTGGGGCCATTAACTAGACGAGTCCAAAATAAAGCTCAAAGCAGAGAGGACACGTCATGCATCCTATAAATTGTGTGTTCTGAGAACCTATTAAAGCTGACAGGGAAGAGACCGTGCGATTGGTGAGCCCCTGATTACACCTTGTACTTTATTCCCTGTTGACTTTGGTTATGCCATACCTTTCCATTTCCTAGAGAAATAAATTAAAAGTCAGAAGTAATTTGGCTGATGGAAGATGCAGGTGGAATTTTGCTCAGAAAAGCCTTTGGACGCTGTGAAATCCAATTTAACCCCTTGATGGGGGATCACTGATTTTCTTCTGTTGACAGCTTTGTGGCAGCTAAAATAGGTACCTAATTAGATAGAGACAGTGAGAGATTGAGGTCTTCTTCTAACAGCAGGGGGATTAAGGCTCTAATCTTATCTCCCAGTACCATGAGATGAACTGAGAACAGAGTCAGAGAGATAAGTCCAGCTGTTTAGCACAATGAAGGGAGGGAATACTAAGAAAGAACGTGGTTACAGAAGTATGAACAACTGTTACCAAAAAATACACAGGGATTGAAAATAAGAAAGTCGAAGCTGTACACTAATAAAGGAAAAAAAAAATCCTAAACCAACAATTTGAAAGGACTCGCTTTTTATAATTTCATCCTCTGATAAGGTTTCCTGAAATTTGAGTGCTTTCTACTGGTAAATACAGTGAATTTTCAATGTATTGAAGACACTACGGTTTCATTTGGTTTTATTTGTGTATCACATTTACCTAATCAAATTATCATTTACATATACATTTATCATAATTAAGTAAAACCTCAACAAATACATGAGTTTTGTGACAAATATTGTATTGTGAATTCACTAGGCCCTGTAGACAGTTTTATTTTTGATGCTGCCCTGGGCCTCCAGTTTACAGAGAGCAGACATGAGAGCTATTCCTCATGATACTATATATATGATACTATATATATATATATATATATATATATATATTCCTCCTCTTCATTCAATTGAATAATTTGTTTACCAGGGTATAAAAGTCTTTTGAGACTTAGAGAGTTCACCTGACTTGCTATAAGCCATGATCATCAATGTAAAAGACACACAGTTTTCTGACTCCCAGGGCTGCACACACTGCCCACCAGAGCGGAAGCTGATACAGAATGCACACACATGAGGATGCATTAAACTGAGTAGATTCAGAGATACTCTTTTATGGGAATTAAAGCCCCTCTTTGAGGAGAAAACTCATTGATTTTAAATGGTTACAAAAAAAGGGCCCCTTGCGGCTGTTAGTTATAACAAGGTCACAAGAGCAGAGTTCAAAGTCCAAATCAAATTTCATACTGGAAACTTTTCAGTGAGCGATATAACTTCTGCCATCAGTAGTAATTGCTTTTTTGTCTTCTGTCATTTTTTTTTTTTTTTTACTCAATAATATTTTCTACATTTATTCTTTGGGCTTTTCAAAATTATTTGCTTCCAGGGCAGGTTTTTCCCAAGGGGAATGGTGACAATAATTACTCTTGTGGTCGCAGTGTTTTCAACATGGAGGAACATTTGCTTGGCGTTCTGATAACCACATTTGCCGCCTGTCCCTTGGGTTATTCTGACATGTGCGGAAAGTGAGTAGTGGGTAGCAAGGGTGAGTGAAGATGACACTGTTTTACCACTCTCCCTCCTACATGTCACTATGGGAAATGAGAGGAAAGGAGGAACGAACAATCGTAGAAAGGCAGAAAACACCATTCTGTAGGGGGAAAAAAGGACATGTTCCTCACTGTTTCATGTTAACATCCATTCAGCAGACATGTGAACTTTGCAGAGTTTCTGCCACATGTGTTTCTGGCAGGTTTTGACAGTATTGGCGGCCAAAGAAAAAATCGCTTTCTTGCTGGAGACTTCTAAAAGGAGCTCTTCAAAATGAACCCATTTACTGCTTCTCCACTAACCAGCCATTGAGTGCCAGATAGCACTAGATGTTGATGGGGCAGAAAACTCGACGCTGAGCTGAAAACATCCCTCAGACTCCATGGAGAGGATTGCTGGGAGATGGTCATTAAGAACAGCTCTACTTACACTTGATTGAGTAAATTGCAAGGAAGCTCAATACACCCCTCTCGGGAAGGCAAGGCAGAAGCTGTGACTGGTTAGCACTCTGAGATGTACCATGAATTCATGATCTTGGCCTCTTGGTGACAATGACAGGTGTTAACAGTAAAGTGGTATTGATGTTTATTGGCCATTATATTGGGTTGTTGGAAAAGTCATGACATATTTTTTCTATGTTTTTCATGGCAAAAATGTGTCATGACCTTTCCAACAAGCCAAAACTAAGGTTTTATAATGATTTTTCTCATTGACTCTTCAAACTATTTCAGGACGTGGATATTATTATTCTCATTTTTTACAGAAAGAAACCAAGGAACAGGGAAGATATGCCATTTATCCAAGGTTTTAGAGGGTAATGAAGAAAAAACAAAACAAAACCCAGTTTTGTCTGACTCGTCTTCTGTAAGCCAAAGACCATGAGAAAATAGCCTTTTAAGTCTCATACAGAATCATTATCAAGTTTCCGCTCAATTGCTCTTCATTGTTCTTGTTATTTGATTTAGTTATTAATTGTTTAAAATTGATTATTATTATTATTATTTTGTACATATCCTCTCTCTCTTTTTCTTTCTAATCCCTAATTGTAAGGCTACAATGTGTGACAGGTTCTTGTGCATCCTTACAGAAATGTCCTCAGCATGTGCATACATATATGAACATGTTTTACACAAATGGAAACATATTACATATATATTTCTTAAATGATTTCCCCAGAGGTCACCCAGCTAATAGGAGGTAAAGCTGAGACTCGCAACCAGAAAAATCTACCACTCAAGCTTGTGTGTTAACTAGTATGCTAACCTATTATAAATGAAAACAGAAGAATGCAATATCGTACATGTGATTGTTAAAATAACTGTGTCACAATAGCTATGATTGACCCCCCACTCTTTTACAGATGAGGATAGGCTCACACGGGGGGAAATAGACCCCTTAGGGCATACAGTCAGTATGTAGTGGGCCTGTAATACAGACATATTTCTGTGCAAACTCAGATGCAACCCATTGCATTCCTGATGCCCTCCCCCCCTGCAAAAAAAAAATGTTTTATTTGCCTTCCTCTAGCAAACAAACACAAACAAACAAAAGAATGAAAAATACCTTCTTGATCTTTACAAAGCCAACTTGCTTTGACTCAGGATCTTAAAAATAAAAACCAAATGGATATTCCTAGGATTTTTGAGCAAATCTTAGTGTTTGTTACTATAATATTTAGTGGCAAATTCTGTTTTTTCTCCTGTCATATCCCTTACTGATGCTAAAGAGACAAGATGGGCATGACAAACCATCCTAGAAGACCCTTTCCAGGCAATACAGGTCTTGAAGAGTACAGACTGAGCTATATAGAAAATCAATTTATTTTATTTTTTAGCATTGTTCTGTGAATTTTTCTTTTCTTGTAAAGATATTAATTGGACCAAAGGGGCTCTGAGGCAGTGGTTTAGTGGAACTTAAACTCTATCCATGGATATTTATTAACTTTGTAACATATTGCCTTATGAACATCTTGCAAAATTCTTCTGCCACATTATTTGTATGTGTTAGAGAATGAGGTGTGGAGAAGAGATCAAACTGAGAAATATTCTTTTTTATTCTGTCCACAGTGTTCTCAACAAAGCTCATTATTAATGATTTCAACAATGTGGCCCAGGAGTTTGGTAGAAGGATAAGGGAAAAATAATACACAGGAAAAGGACATTAGTTGGAATGTTTTAAAAAAAAGGAAAGAATAAATTAATCTCAAAATGAGAGTATAGAAGACATTCGCTATGTGCCTTCTACCACCTTTTTTCTTCACATAAAGACCCATGCTCTTCTTTGTCCATCTTGTGCTAGTTGGGCATAACTGGAGCATGTGACCAGGTCAGGCATATCAGAGACCCAGATATTGTTGGCCATAGCAGTAGCTTCAGTGATGGTATATGCATAACCCACAGAAACAAAATTAGAGTGAGACTCATGGCTTTTGGAGGACCTCATAGGAAGGGGACCCCCTTTAAGAGAAGTAGTTCTACCTGGAATGGAAGATAATGCTTCCATTAACACCATCTTCAGCCTAAGAATGAAGCCAACACAAGGAAAGAGGAGAGTGAACTAAACGTGGATATAGAGCAGTTTCTAATACCATCATCTGAGGTCCTGAATCTCCCCCTAACCTGAAACTTTTCAAATCCAATGCACACTGGCCACTGGCCACTGGCCAGTATATGTTTTGTTTTAGTTTTTGTTTAATCTAGTTTAGGTTGATTTTCTGTCCCTTGCAACCAACAGATTAATAATTTATAGGGGGTGAACCATGGTATTTGGGTGCAAATCCAACAAGAGGGCATCAAACCCAGACTGGTCCTAAACATATTTCAAGAGATAATTTGAATCAGTTTCCGAATTGTAGTGTAAAAGTAGAGTGAATGTGGAGGTCAGGAGAAGCAGGTCCGCCCAGGAAACATGTTGTGGATAAAAGGCCCAGACCTAAGACATGACACTGTCAGGTATCGGAAAGAAATAGGCCCTCAGGCATCTACTGGAATCTTAGGCAAGAGTTTATTTAGGTGGGGCATGCAGGTAAATTGATTGTTCTGCGTGGTGTATTAGAAGTGGCAGGTATTTACAAGTAATTGTCACAAATGTTTTCCATCCTGTGACACTATGAAATGCATAGTAGTAATGTCAACTTGGCATTGCTTCTAAATAGAAGATGGGGATTGTTGGGTTTGGAGGTAAGAAATCCTTGACTATTGCTTTTGGAATAGAAAGTGAGGCAATAAAGGGGTTTTGCAGATACAGATAACCAAACTACATGTATGAAAAAAATGGAGGGGGCACTGTGTTTACTCCTCTGGAGTTGAAAGAGGAAAAAGGGAATGAGTCAGAGAGGTTTTGAAGTTGGGTCTATATGAGAAAGTGGCCATTAGATGTTTGCTGGTGGGCTAATTGAAACCCTCAATTCTTGATGTACTACTCAAGCTTCTAGGTTGTGCTTTGCTAAAATTCTCTTTCAGGTTTACCCCAAATCATTACTCTATTTGCTTTGCTAACAAAGCTTTGTGGAGATGTCATTTCTTTTTACATGTGCCTCAAATTTATGCTTAATTTCTTCTTTATGTAAAAAGAGAAGTCCAGAACATAGAGGCAAACATGGGCGTGGAGATACTAACGCACTAAAGGGTTTTGGAAATTCTTATCCATGAAATAGAGATTTAAGCTAGGGTAAGATCATGTGCTGATTTTCTTGGGACAATCCTGGTTGAATCCTATAGTCCTAGAACACTATTTACAAAGTTCCTTTTCACTTTCACATTTGTCAGTTTGTAAATTAACAAAATGGACACCTTGGTTTAAGCCCATCTTACGCAGATTTCAAGGGGCTGAGAGGGATCCCTTTAAAATCACACAGAGTATTTACTGGAGAGCCTGGGGCATAATAATTTTTTTTATTTTGTTTTTTTTTGTTGTTTGTTTGTTTGTTTGTTTTTATAGCTGAGCCATCCTGCCACCTGTTGGCAGCTCAGCTCAGTCCAGGAATCGAATGGGCAACCTTGTTGCTCAGAGCTGGCACTCTTGAGTGAACTCTTAACCACTGAACCACTCGGCCTTCCCAATAATTTCTTGACAATAACAGTGTATATTATTTTATCACTCAGATTCTCTCCAGTTCAAACTCTTCATTTGTTGGATGGGGATAATAATGCTACTAACTTTTTAGAATTAAGTAAGTTCTCCAAAGACAGTTGCACACTCAGCTATTTCCTGACTTATGTGTTCACTCACTGATACAACCACTCTTTTCTTCTCTTTTCAAACAATTATCAGCAGGCTACTCTATGCTTGGGAGAATGCTAGGATTTGGGGATAAAAAAGGTTAATACAAAATGGTTCTTGCAGTTCATGGTTTAAGGGAAGGAAGACGAGTAGAGAAATAAATTGAAATGTTCAGGACACCAAATTTGCAGAACAGATGATAAAATAAATAACAACATTGATTCGAAGATAAATTAAATACGTTTGGACAAAAGTCAATATCAATATCAAGGACAAGGACACATATGTCATGGATAATTTATTTTTCTTTTATAATTTAACCACAGCTTCAGTGGGTCTCTACTTTCCAGTAAAGGGAAATACTTTCAGGGCTCAATTGGTTGCCAGAGAAGCTATACATATAGTTGTTTATTGTTTTCTGAACTCTCAAAACCAAATATCAGATGGTTATGTCATTCTGATATGAATCAAGACACATTCCCTGGAGTGTATTTTATGCCATTACTAAAGACAGATTGTAGCAAAAATAATAGATGTTTAATCCCCCAGTTCTCTGGCTTTAACCACCTATGTGTTATTGTTTGTTTGTTTGTTTGTTTGTTTGTTTGTTTGTTTCTCTTAACCTTTTAAGTGAGCATGGGAATGTGTTGCTTGTATGTGTACTGGATGTCATTCCTGGAACAAAATATATCTTCCATAACTGGGAGCTATTGTGTAGGGTTAGCATTTTGACTTTTTTTTTTAATTAGAAAGTTACAGATTGTAAAGAAAATGTGCCATGGATGGAGACCAAAGTCTAAACCTTCCTTAGGTACTGGTACTGTATCCAATTTGTTTTATCCAAGAGATCAGTAAAGATTAATGACATGGGGCATAACTTTCTGTTAACAGGGCCAAGTAAGGGGATGATCGGTAAGGTGACACTGAGAAATTCAGCACTTTAGAAGATTCTTGTTTTGTTTTGTTTTTTTGAGGGCAGTGTCATTGGCCCTCATATGTGGGACCGAACCGGGGCCGCTGGCTTCCAAGGCCAGCGCTTAACCACCGCGCCACTCGGCTGGCCCTAGAAGATTCTTGATTTGGCTTCTGACCTTGTTCCCTGCACTGCTACCTTCTACCTGTCCCCTTCTTGCACACTCTTCACAAATCACTTCCTACCTCTTTCCCTTGACTTTGTCATTTCCTCTGGCTGGAATGGCCTTCCTATCATATTCTGTTAAGATTAACTCAAAATTCCTATGTGTTCTGTCAGATCCTCCTCAAACATTGCTTTCACGAGGCCTCCTATAAATTTCTAAGAAGAGACAGTCACTGTTTGGTGCCCAGATTGTATCCTACAACTTCCTCTGTAATAATAGTCCTTTGTTTATGATAATTCTCCTGGGTTCTTATGTCTCCTACTTAATGGTGAACTTTGGAAAGGTAGTGAGTGTTACTTGAAGTTGCCTCTAAATCCTTTTAAATCAAATGTCCTTCCATGTTGTCATAGCACAACTTTTAACCATTTAAATTCTGAATTCAGCCCCGCACATTAAAAAATCTTGGTTAATGAAAGTAGCTGAATGAATGGGCCACATTGTGATAAAAAAGCATATGTTCAAAGTGCAGTGATATTATCATTATATCTACTATTTTTCACTAAACTCCAGATGTCATTAAATATAAGAGGCACCATTATTTTATATACCAATATAAAGTTATAAAGTCAATTATACTCCAACCCATGCTTTCTAACATTTAAGACTGTTTAATATGTTACTATGGAAATCTTTTGTAATTTAAAGAAATCATTATCACGAGAGCGTGTGTGTGTGTGTGTGTGTGTGTGTGTGTGTGTGTGTGTGTGTGTGTGTGTGTTTGGTATGAAATGCACTAGAATGAAAGTATTTTTAAAACATCCTAACATTCAGAGGCAAACCCTTTAAAGCTTTTGAAAATTTAGAGTTGTTGATGTTCATTTGTTATCATTCAGTATCTGCTTTGTTCCATCCAAAATGCTGATAATGTTGCATTTTCTGAAAGAGAGTTTCTCTAGTAACTGATATTTGCTTCCAAGCTACTGACATTAATTTTGCTTTTTTTAAAAAATGGAGGTGAAATGCACAAAACATAAAATTAACCATTTCAAAGTGTACAGTCAGTGGCATTTCGTCCATTCACAATGCAGTACCCCCCTTTCTATCTATCTAGTTATAACACATTTTTATGACGCCAAAGAAAACTCGTATCCATTTGGGAGTCACTCCTAATAGCTCCCTCCCTTCAGCTCTTGGAAAATACTAATCTACTTTCTATTTCTATGAACTTACCTGTTTCAGATATTACATATCCAAAGGATTATACAATATTTAGCTTTTTGTGTCTACCTTCTTTCACTCAGAAAAAGAGGTTTTCAGAGTTCTTCTACATTGTGGCGTGTATCGGAACTTCATTCCTTTTCATGGCTGAATAATTTCCCATTGTATGTATGTACCATAATTTATTTGTCTATTCACTGGCTAATAGATATTTAGCTTGTTTTCACATTTTGGCTCTTGTGAATAATTCTGCTTTAAACACATGTGTACAAATCTCTGAGTATGTGTTTTCAGTTCCTTTGAGTAGGAATGGAATTTCTGGGTCATATGGTAATTTTATGTTTAATTTTTTTGAGGAACTATGGAGCTGTTTTCATCTGTGCCTATACCATTTTACATTCCACCAGCAATGTACAAGGGTTGAAATTTCTCCATATCCTTTCCGATACTTGTTATTTCCCTTTTTTATTTCTTTATACACAACCGTCTTAGGGAGTGTGAAATGATATCTCACTGTGGTATTGATTTGCATCTCCCCAATGACTAATGATGTTAAGCATCTTTTCATGTACTTACTGACCATTTTTGTATTTTCTTTGGAGAAATTACTATTCAAGGCTTATGCTTGTTTTACAATTCGGTTGTTGTTTTTTTTGTTATTGAATTGTAGGTGTCCTTTATATATTCTAGATCATATACTCTTATCAGATATATGATTTGCAGATATTTTTCCTGCTCTGTTGGTTATCTTTTCAATTTCTTGGTAATGTTCTTTGATGCACAAATATTTTTAATTTAATGAAATACGATTTTTCTATTTTTTTTCTCTTTTGCTCCTGTTTTTTTGTGTTATGTCTTAGACTCCATTGCCAAAACTTTAGGTATACTACTATGTTTTATTCTAATAATTTCATGGTTTTAGCTCTTATGTTATTGATCCATTTTGAGTTAACTTTTGTATACAGTGTGAGGTAGGAGTCCAACTTGATTCTTTTGCATGTGGATAGCCAGTGACTCCAATACCACTGTTGAAGATAATATTCTTCCCCCAATGAATGGTCCTGGCCTCCTTGTGAAATCACTTTTCCATATATACTCGTATGTATATTGGTTTATGTCTGTACTCTCCATTCTTTTCCATTGGTTTATGCCAGTACCCTAATGCCAGTACCACACAATTTTGATTGCTTTAGTTTTATAGTAAATTTTAAAATTGAGACGTGTGAGTCTTTCCCTTTAATCTTCTTTTTCAGTATTGTTACATCTATTCAGGAATCCCTTGTAATTCTGTATGAATTTGAGGATTGACTTTAGCATTTCTGCAAAAAAAAAAAAGAGGGCTTAGAAATTGTGATAGAGAATGTATTGAATCTTCTGGTCACTTTAGCTAGTGTCACCATCTTAACAATTATAAGTCTTTAATCCATAAACATGGAATGTCTTTTCATTTATTTTGATGTTCTTTAATTTCTTTCAGCAATGTCTTATAGGTTGTCATATACAAGTCTTTCACCTCTAAGTTACACTCCTTGGTATTTTATATTCATGGATGATATTGTAAGTGGAATGTTTTCTTAATTTTTTTTTCAGTATAGAAGCACAACTGCCATTGGCATCAATATTTTGTGCCCTGCAACTTTGCTGAATTCATTTTCGAGCTCTAATAGCTCGTCTGTGGATTATTTGGGATTTTCTATATATAGGATCATGTCAACAGTAAATAAAGTTATTTTTTCCTCTTTTTTTTTCCCAATGTGGTTGCGTTTTATTTATTTTCCTCTTCCAACAGCTCTGGTTAGAATTTCCAGTACAACGTTCAATAGCAGTAATGAGAGTGGGTATCTTTGTTTTGTTCCTGATAGTAAGGGAAAACTGAGATTTCACCATTGTGTATGAAGTTTTTCATAAAACTCTTTATAAGGTTGAGAAAGTTTATTTTGTTTCTATTTTGTTAGGCATTTTTATCATAAAAAGTGATGGATTTTGTCAAATGCCTTTCTGTGTCAATTGAAATGATCGTGTGTGTTTTTTTTCTTTGTTCTATTTATGCGGTATATTACATTATTTTTAAAATGTTGAACCACCATTGCATTTTCTAGGTTAAATTCAACTTACTCATGATATGTATCTTCTTAATACACTGTTAGATTCAGTGGGCTACTATTTTTTGAAAAATTTTACATCTATAGTTATAGGGGATATTGGTCTGTTTTGTTCTATTTTTTGGTATCTTTGGTTTTTGATTCTGGCCTCTCAGAATGAATTAAGAAGTACTCTCCCTTCTTCTATTTTTAGGTGAGTTTTAGATGGGTCAGAGTTCATTGTTCATTATATATGTAATGAAATTTATCTCTGAAGTCACCTGATCCTAGACTTGTCTTTGTTGGGATATTTTTGATTACATATTCAGTCTCTTGTTACAGATCTATTTGTATTCTCTATTTCTTCTTGAGTAAGTTATGGTAATTTGTGTGTTTCTAGGAATTTGTTCATCTTATCTAGTTTAATATTTTTAGTGTAGAATTGTTATAGTATCTCTTGTAATTCTTTTTATTTCTGTGAGATCGATAGTAATTCCTTTACATTCAGTTCAGATTTTAGTTATTTTCAAGTTCTCTCATTTTTTTTCTCAGTCAGTCCAGCTAAAGATTGGCAATTTTTTTTTGATCTTTTTAAAAAAATCTAACTTTTTAAAAATTGATTTTCTGTATTCTTTTTCTGTTTCTTATTTAGTTTATTTCTTCTAGCTTTGGCTTTAGTTTATTTCCTTTTTATGCTTCTTTAAGGTATAAAGTTAGGTTATTGATTTGAGATTTTTTTCTTTCTTAATGTAAATTATTTATAACTATAAATTTCCCTCAGAGCAGTGAGCTCATCATTTTCCATAAATTTTGGTATGTGGTGTTTTTATTTCATTCAGCTCTAAGTATTTTTTTAAAATTTCCCTTGTGATTTCTTCTTTGACCATTGTTTAATACTGTGTTGTTTAATTTGCAGAAATTTGCAAATTTCCCAGTTTTCCTTCTGTTATTTATTTCTGGATTTATTCCATTGTGGTAAGAAAAGATACTTTGTATAATTTCAGTTTTTGAAAATGTATCCAGACTTCTTCGGTTGCTTGACATATGGTCTGTCCTGATGACTAGAACCCGTATACCTGGCCTCTTGAGAAAAATGTGTCTTTGGTTCTTTTGCAGTGGAGTCTTCTATAAATGTTAGGTTTAGTTGGCTTATTGTTATTGAAGTGTTCTTCTTCTTTACTGATCTTCTGTCTAGATATTCTATTCATTACTGAAAGTACAAAGAAACCAGTAAATGACAGTTGCTGCTGCTTTCTCTCTTCCTCCTTTGCCCTCCTCCTCCAATATTGCTCCCCTGTTCTACACCTAGCTTCAATCCCCAGACTGAAATTTTCTAATTCTGCTTGAACCTATTGGTTCTAATATATTGCTGGTCAACAAATTCCCTCTATATAGATCCTGGATTTGGCCGGATGCTGGGATGGTGATCTCTCCCAGCTGTAAGCTGCTAGACATTCATGAAATTGAAACTGCAAATTCTCTGTTCTTTCTGCAACCATGTGAATGTTAGATTGAAAATATGTAATTGTTAGTAAACATCGATTAAGTTCTCTAATCTCCAACCTTATTTTAAAGTTATAATCATATTAAACATTGCAAAGAGTTATCACATCATATGCTGATTATTTGGTATAAAGCTTGACCATGTTAGTTGGGAAAATGTAGGAAAGGGATATATCTAAGTATATATAAAACAATTAATGGCAAGTGGATATTAAGACTATAACAAGATGTTGTTAATGTTATACTTAGTGGGCACTTTCCATATGAAACAATTTTATGTTCACATCAAAAATCTGTAAAGCTTTTTGTGGGGTGCATTACTCATTTTGCCAAAGTACATTTTTATGCACATGTACAGTCCTAAATTTCTTGGTCATAAATCTTCATGAGGTTATAAAGAACTTAAGTCCCAGATTAGGAAAGAATCACCTACTGTCTGTGACCAAATCAGTGCTCTCTGGATTTGGAGTTAATCAGGTAGTTTATAACCATCTTTAGTATGCTGTAGAATGACCTGGGCAGTGAGTAATTCAGATGGAGGTGGTCTGTGGGCATTTTGAGGTGTGTGTACAACAAGAATAATGCCTCTAGTGGAATAAAAGAGAGGAGGAAGCATCTTCATAACAGCCCATGATGCAGATCTAAAAATTGCCATTTTATATGCAAGGAAACTGCTTCTGAGATAGGAGGTATTAAAGAATCTTATATAACACTGTCAAGAAATGGAGAAGCCTCCATTCCGGGGTCTTCCCAACTCAAAGATTTTGTGCTTCCTGTTAGGTGTCTGTGAAATAGGCTTTAATTAAGACACTGAGACAAAGAGGATAGGCTGTTCTCACTATTTTTAAAGACTTCATAAGTAGAAATAGAGCCACATTGGTGGTCCTCTAACAGCTTGCCATTGGTCCTTTGCTCCAGGGTAAATACACCACCAGGTTCTAACTAATCAGTTGTCCGCCAGCATCCTGTGACATCTCTTTGAATTAGCTGAAGTGCCTCCTGGCTCTGGTGGAGGATGGAGCTGAGGGTTCTGGTCTCCCTGCTGGAGAGGGATCGCTGTGGTGAGGAGTGGAGAGAAGCAGATGTTCCCCATGTGGAGCTGAGACAGGCGCCCCAGAGTGTGGCTGAGCAACGCTGTCTGTCCTTCTGCAAGATCCCAGCTTAGCTGCTCCTGAGCAGGGAGGGAAAGCACTGAGAATGTGTGTGTGGTCTGTGCTGCCTGGCTGATGCAGTGTTAGCCTGAGACCCAGTAGGCTCTTTTCATTAGTCAGATTCTTAGAAAGACAATTGTGTGAGGTGTGCTGAAGCCATTCAGGAACACTGCACACTAGTGATCTTGCTGTGTCCCTCATCATTACAGAGGTCCCCAATTCCCTGAATTGGGGGTAAAGCCACCACTCTTCAGTCATTCAACAAATATGTACCTACTCTGTGTGAGGAGATGTGCTGGTATGGGGAATGCAGTGGAAAACAAGGGAGATGACACTTGCTGTCTTTTTGGTAAAAAGTCTACTGGGGGAGGAAGAGTGGGGGACAATAAGCCAAACAATCCCCAGATGAAAAATTGCTATTTTAGGGATGTGCAATTATTTATCACAACCTGGATATACAGACAATACTTAGATCCCTTCACACTGTTCTTATTCTCACACAAATGAAGAAACAGTGGCTTCTTTGGGTTTGTTTATTCATTTAATTTTGTTTTAGGGGGAGAGGTTGGTTATTGACTAGAAAATGAGTTAAATAAGGTGAGTGGGGGTATATAAGGCAAAGAAAGAAAAGAAGTTGGGGCAGGAAATGCTTCTCACGAAAGGCCATCCGGTACCAAAGAGAGCCAGGCTCTTCTGAGTAACTGCATATGACTCCTGATGGCTGGAGGGTACGTAAACCTGGGAAAGAGCACATGAGGCTATTTTATGGTAGCTTCACTGGTAGGTTTCTGTAAGATCTTGGATAGAAAGATAAATGTGACTTAAGGGTAATGTCCTACATAATAATTTATAAAGATGGCAGCTTCCTCAATCTTTCTGTATCTCAATCTCAATCTTTCTATTAGTTTCTCACACACGCACACACTTTGCACAATTGCACAAATAATAAATATTTTGAATGTGAAGGCTGACATTCTTTTCAGAACTTTATATTTAAAAAAGAGTAGGTTTAAGTTAGTTGTGAGAAACTGAGCAATGTTTCCCTGTACCCCAGGAGCCGAGGAAGTATAAAGTAGTCAAAAGGACATGAACCGTGGAATAAAACTGCCTTGAATTTAAATCCTGATTCTGCCATCTACCAAATGTCTGAGCTTAGGCAAGTCACTTACCGCTTGTATCTTATGTTTTGTCATCTGTAAAATGAGGATAATAAAACTGCTGCTAGGCAAACCCTCTGTGTGAATTATATGAAATCGCATGTGTCAGGGGTCCTAAATCCATTTCTATGGACCCTGGATTTTATGCAAAATATTATATTTATATGCATTTGGGGAGCATAAGTATGCATAAACCTTATCAGATTTGTCAGATAGTGTGAGTCATTAATCTCACAGTACCCAAGGCTCAAAGCAAGGGCTCCAAAAAAATGACTTCCCTACCACCTTGCCTTGAAAATAGTATATTTGATTTTTCAAATAATCAATATGTATCTATATTTTTATTGGAGATACAGTCAGGGTAAGTCACTGAGTGATTTCCTCAGTCAACACAATAACAAGACAGTGGCCAGTAGGATGGGATGAGGAAAGTGTTCAGGATTTTAGTGAGGGAATTTATTCTTCAGGCTTAAGGACAGTGTAGCATAGTGGTTAGTAGCTCATTCTAAAGAATCACACACTCACTTATGAGTTCAACACTCACTCATGCCCCTTAAGGCAGCTAGCACTTACATAAATATTATATAGCTAGTAACCAATACATCTTACCATCTATCAAGACATTTTAAAAGTTGATTTCTTACTTAAAGCCTAATGAGTGGCTAAGGGAGTTTGTAAAATACGCTCTTTTATCAGTCCAAGACCTGGGTTCTTCCTCTTCTGTGGGTTCATTTCTGAATGACCTTGGCATGTTCTCCACTTAGATTGGCACGTTCTCCACTTAGACATGGATTAGCAAGGGGCCCACAGGGAAGACCACCAGCTTTCCCCTGAAGAAGCTCACACTATTTCTATTCATATTCGAATGGCTGCAAGTTAATTGCATCACCGCACCTCGTGCAGGGAACGTTGGAATGTGTACTCTGGAGCCCAGTAAACGAAGAACGTGGGATTTGATGATGAACACACAGTACGCTCAATCACTGTGCCTGGATGAAACTGAGCAAGTCATGTCTCTTCTCTTTAGGACTCACTGTTCTTATCTGTATGATAAAAAGGTTAATGCTTTCTTCATGGGGTCCTGAGCATTAGACATACTAATCAATGCAAAGCTTTCACACTATTCTTCATATAATGCAAGTGTTCGATCATTGTTTTCTATCACTATTTATACTATCAGTTCTACAGACGCCAGAAGCACCTTTGCTCAGAAAAGTTAATGCTGTCCAGGTGCATACCGGGCTCTCATCAGCCAAACTTCAAAGGGCTTCAGTGCCTCAAAAGACTGCCATTAAAAACAAACAAACAAACAAAGCATTTGGGCACCTAATGCTTAAAGGGAGGCTTTGGTGAGCTCTCGACCCAGTTCAAAGATGAGCTGGTCTAGAGCTCCTGGGATGAGAAAGAATGGGTCCAAATTTTATTCTTTGATAAAGTAGTTGTCACCAGGCCTAATTGCTCAAGGCACCATTAAATGGGAACTGAATTATAGCCCCAAATGTCATTTCATTCAGCTTTGTGGTTTATGGCTCTGCCACTAGCTTCAGGTATCTGGCTGCTGAGTGAAGGAAAAAAATGACACAGCACCCACTAGAAACCAAATGACTTGAACCACAGATCGTTCTGATTTTTCAAAATGTAATTTGGATACATTTAAAGGATATAAAATACAGGCACGTTTCCCCTGGCAGTTTCAAATAGAAGTGAATGCTTGCAAAATGTATTAGGATCTGGCACAGCAAAGCAGCGTTTGCCCTTGCAATGTTTTTGTTTGCATAACTCAACCCCTTTCCCTCTTCTTTTTGATATCCTTCCTTCCTACACAGTTGGTTATTAGGTCTTCAAATCATACACAGAACAAATTAGACATCCTATCATAGGAACACAAGATTGAGGGCCATTTAACAGATATTAGATAGGAAAACAAAAACAAAGCCTTTAAATAGTAAGATATTAACACTTAGAATTAGAATCAAGCATTATAAAGTCAGACCTGTTTAAGGGGAGCTGTTTGCCTGTTGATTTTCCTTCTGGGAAACAGAGCTTGACTTCCACGGTAAGGTGGGGTCATGTAAACTTATCTATCTATCTATCTATCTATCTATCTATCTATCTATCATTTGATCAATTCATATATAGACACACATACACACACATAGATATATCTGTATAGATATGTAGACAATATGAGATATTTATGTACATAAATATCTATGTAGACATATATATCAGTAAATATAGATATCTAAGGTTATTTCCTTTTTTTTTTTTTTTTGAGGGCAGTGTCACTGGCCCTCTTATGTGGGACCGAACCGGGGCCGCTGGCTTCCCAAGTCAGTGCTTAACCACCGCGCCACTCGGCCGGCCCTAGATAGCTAAGGTTATTTAAATAGTAAAGTAATAAAAACAAGAAAAGTAATTGGTGATAGTGGCTCAACTACTTCTATGGAAAAAGAACTCCATATATTTTACTATAATAATAAAACTGATATTAATTCAATTTCTACTTTGGACCAAGTACTTTGCCGCCAACTTTATGTATTCATTATCTTGAATACTTAAAGTTATTCCATAGAATCTATTATTCTATTTCATAGATGAGGAAAGCAAGGCTTGGTTTGCCCAACTATCCCCAGGGTTCAAATGCAAAGTCAGAATTTGATTCCAGATCTTTCTAACCTGGAAGTCTTTACTCCTCTTACTGTACGACATAGAAGAAAAATGTGTATAGCCCACTAGTCACTGTTCTATGTTTTCGTTTCATTTTTTATTTTCTCTGGGCTTATATGGACTTCCAGAAAATTGTGTGCGTGTGTGTGCGTCATTCTAGCTCTAATGTAACTTAGCGCCCTTCATTTAACTTTTGTCTCTATCAGTGTTGTCATTCTGTTGGCCACTTAGCAGCGTTCAACTCCATATGGTGGGAAGAGTTACCTCTAGCTTCAGAAACTAAACATTATCCATTCGTTTGATGTCCCTCTATTTGTCCTCTCTCCACTGTAGGGGGAACCAGTATCCTGTAGCTCTGTGAATCTCTTCCTCTCTCTCCCTGAAGACATTAATAATAGCTGTTTTTAAAATTGTATTCCCCATCTATAGCTTGTTTCCTCTAAGTTGCCTTTGTCATTTTACCTTCTATCCATTATCTCTGTTTTAAGTGTTTTGGCTTATGTTACTCATGGTTGAAAAATTTCACATGTCTGGGGATTGTTCACTTTTTTCTCATATTAAGAGAAGGGCAGTAAAAAGCTTATGGGAAGCTCTAGATTTGTTTACTGTGAGCTGTGCTTTAGGATGGTCTGGCTGGGAAACTTCCAATACTAGTAGTTTTAGTTTTTTCACTTGAGCTGGCTTGATTCCTCAGAGAAGACATTTCAATTCTCCAACTTGGCAGATAAAGCCTTTTGCTGGTATCCTGAGAGCTATTAGCTAAAGGCTGGGAGAAGCTTTTAGAATTCAACATGCAATCTTCTACTTAACCCCTCTCACCATTAGCAGTAAACCAGTTGCTCTCTTTATCTGTTCTCATTGTCTTTAGGAGTATATACCTTTTGTTGTTATTGTCCCTTTATTTATATTCATACAAGTTTTGAGGAAGAAAACTTTTTGTGTGTGTTGAATCCACAAACTAAACAAAAATATCTTCATCATGATTTTAATTTCAATTTTCTTGATTACCAATGAGGGAATATATGTCCATACACCTTTTCTGTTAAATGCTTATCATGTATTTTGCACGTTTTGAAAATCAGTTATCTTTGTATATATCTATAGGAATTCTTTATATATTCTAGTACAGTTCCTTTATTATATGTGTTGTAAAAGAGATAATTACTCTTTAACCTTTATACATAATTAGAGAATATACGGAATGAATGTAGTCTAATAACAGAGTCTATCATTTATTATATCTTATCTTCACAACAATGGTACAAGGAAGGCGAGATGCAACTAAGCGTTTAGAACATTTAAGCCTTTATTCAAGTCCTCCCCGCCGCCCCGCCTCCAAGTTGTTAGATAGACCAGAATGTCAAAACCAAATCTGAAACCACTCTATTTCATGAACTGCTATTCTGACATTTGCTGCTCTGAAGAGAGTAAAATCCTAGGCCATATCTTTTTGTGAATGGTCTTTTAAACACAAAATGTACTAGAACATTCTTATTCTAAATTAAATTTGAAAATAAAATTCCAGAATATAAATTATACTTTACTCCTTCATTTCCTTTCTTCCTCCCTTCCTCTCTTCCTCTCTCCCTTTCTTTCTCTCTTTCTCTCTCTTTCTCTTTCTTTTTTCTTTCTCTCTTTTCTTTCTTTCTTTCTTTCTTTCTTTTTCTTTCTTTCTTTCTTTCTTTCTTTCTTTCTTTCTTTCTTTCTTTCTTTCTTTCTTTCTTTCTTTCTCTCTCTCTCTCTCTCTCTCTCTCTCTCTCTCTCTCTCTCTCTCTTTCTTTTTCTCTATCTTCCTTAGAAATAAGGCTTATTTATAAGGCTTATATCAACTAGGACTGATCTGTTACTAAAATTCAAATCTGCCAATAAGCTACATTGTTTTGCCAGGTAAAACACACGGGAAAGTAGATAACAAATTCCCTTTATGATATGATTTAATTCTACCGCAGTCTCTCCTAGCATTTCCTATTATTGTACTATTATATCAATTTGAAACAAATCTTAGAGATCAAACTAGGAGATAAAATGCTTAGTTTTTTTTTTGCATTTTCTTTGTGTGTTTTATTAATGAGCAGAAAAAGCCTACTATAAAGTGTGGGAATATATAGAGTACAACTGCTCAGTAAGCTAAAATGCACTGACTTTTTAGTGAAACAAACAAAAAAACGTTTCTTATATGGAATGTTGTAGGAACTATAATGGGAGTTGATAGCAGACAATGCTTTTGTTGTTTTCTTTAAGATTACAAAAGTATTCCCAGGTTATATATGGCATGAAAGTTGTCAGAACAAACTCTGTATTCTCAGGGCAGTACAGTGGCCTTTCAAACGTGTTTTCCATGGAGAAGAGACCACATTCCTAACTAGGATCTGAGGCTGCAGGAGAAAGGGGAATTATCCACTAATGGAATGCAGCACAGGTAATTTCTGAACAGGGGAAGGACTCCTAAAACCTCTGCCTTTTGATCATCATGCCCTGTTAGAAACTGGCATATATTCCATTAGGAAAACATAAGATATTGAACTGGCATTCATTCATTTCCCATACTTAACTTCTTTAGACATTTAATGATTTGGGAGAAAGTCAATAAATTTCTTTGAACCTTAACTTCTTCACCTGTAAAGTTAGGAGTAAAATCTTTGCCACATATCATCATTTTAAGAATCAAATTATATAATTACCTGAAAGTGCTTTGTAAGCAGTAAAACACTGCGACAATTAAGTTATCATTAGTACTTTGATTAGTTAATCTCTGTTGTTAATTATGTACCAAGTGAACTTTGCTATAAAGGTTTAAATACTTAACCACTGATACGATTCAATGATTCTGCATCATGGATCAAAATCATGGTATCTGTATCTCTTAAGGCTAGAAACACAATGCTGCTAGAGTTGAAATCCAAGTATAGATCACACAGACTGGGGATCCCCTCTCATTCCTTTGCCTATTAGCTGTGTGTCCTGGGGCAAGATTCTGAACCTCTCCAATTTCTGATTTCCTTATTTGTAAAATACAGATGCTCATTTTGATCTCTAAATGTTGTAATGGTTAATAAGTTGATAAACAAGCCCCTGGAACTTAATGCAATTTAGGTAATTCTTACCTTGATGCTTCCCTTCAAACCCATTTCATTTTACACATGGTTTAACTGTGCAAAAACATTTTTAGGTGATTCTTACGTTAGGTGAAGAACTAAGTTTGCAGGCACCAGAATTTGAAGAGAAGGGTAGTCTGCTGACTGCAAATGGCAAATCCTCTCCCTGGACTTGACCAAATGATATGAAAATCATCAAGTCCAAATGCTATATGGTATTTATATTTATTTCTTAAAGAATTGATGAGAGCTTCACCATCCCTAATGACAAAACCCTCTCTATCTGGGTTCTTATTATTTTTCATTAGCCAAGCATAATATTACTGTCTTCTTAGCCTCAATATTTGCCCCCATATTTTTCAGATAAGATGGGATTAGTTTGTAGTAGGTTCTTAATAGATGTTGTTACTGAATAAAGACATTCTTATTTCTGTAGCTGGCTGATTGGGCATGTTCTCTCCTGTGCAGAGGCCACTGCTCCTGCTGTTACTGATAATGATGATGATGATGAAATAACTAACAACAAACCAGCCCTTTGTTTAATTAATATGATGTTCCATGCACTCTGCTCCATTGTTTAACATTTCTTTGTTAAAATCTTCGAAATAATTCCCTTCAGAAACTAATGAGTTAACAGTGGAACAAAGCCAGTTACTTCTTCAAACTTACAGCGAGTGTTCTATGGAAGGAGAAGGAGAGAGAGAGAGACAGAGAAAGACATACTGCGTTCAATTACCAACTTGTATTAAATATGAGGTTTCCTTCATTCAGTATTGAATATTGATATTGCACTGTCTCAGGTGATGACTTGTTTTGGCCTGCCTCTCTAATATTTTTTCTTAATGGTTTGACTACATAAATAACCATCCATATCCTGCACTGTATTTTTATATGTGCCATTCTGGTCATTTCATAATACAAAGTTTTAAGTTTATTTTATAAACCTCATGTCATATCAGTGAGGTTATACTCAAATACATTTCTATTCTGAAATAAGATTAACCACATCCTTTCCCAAAGTATTTTTTTGTAGGAATCTGAACCACATTGATGGAACTTGGCTTGGCTACCCTCTTGCTTCCCCAAGACTTTTTTCTTCCAAATTCCAAATTATTGACAGAAAGAAGCGATACTCTTCCTCTCTTCAATTTCCTTCCCATGGAATAAATAATGGCATTGTGGTCTCTTTTGTTGGTTTTATTAACCTTGACAGGAATCTGTGGATTAAATAAATGTTGGTGGGTTTTTCATGATGGCCTGGGTAACTCTTTTAGAAAGAGAGCAGCCACCTCTTCCCGCTCATTTTAATCAGGACACCTAATACTTAGGACAGTTATTTGGTACGTAATTGCTAATGATTATATATCTGAGTTTTGAAAAATATAATAGTTTTGATTTTGTTTTTATTATTTGAGGGCACTTTTGGATAGCTTCACAGGTGTTTTGTTCTGCATAATTATTTATGTGATTGTTTAATATATTTATCCTTAACTCATCACAGTCCACTCAAGAGTTAACATTATGCGGTGTCACATCAAATGTTAAAGACATAACAGGAATGTCTATATGTTCCCCATTCTTTGTGCTGTTTTTGTCATACATAGTATAGCAGATCTAATAGTTTTATAAACTCCATGGCATTGTGGGGTTTATATTTCTTATAGTAATTAGTAGGCATATATCTTATATAGTAAGTACAAGAAAACACATTATCTTTTACATTTACACACATATTTACCATTCCTGATATTCTTCATATTTTTTTCTTTAGATCCATGTTTCAATGTGGTGTCATTTCCCTTCAGCCAGAAGATTGTCCTTTATGTTTCTTGTAGTATGTCTGTTTGTGATGAATTCTGTTTATTGTAAAATGGCTTTAATTTTATTTTATGTATGTATGTATGTATGTATGTATGTATGTATGTATTGAGGGCAGTGTCACTGGCCCTCATACATGGGATCTGAACCCGGGCCACTGGCATCCCAAGCCAGCTCTTAACCATCGCGCCACTCGGCCGGCCCTGATTTTATTTTTGAAGAGCGTTTTTTCAAGATCTAGAATCTTGGTTTGACAGGTATTTACACTTTTAACCCTGCAAAGATGTTGTTCCATTATTTTATAGCTACTATTTTATTGTTATGAGACGTCAGTCATATTTCATATTTTGTTTGTATGTATGTAATGTGATTTTACTTTTCATATGGCTTTCAAGATGTCTCAGTGATCTTTGCTTTTCAATCTTTTTTCAATCTTTGACTCTTGGCACTCAAGTAGGATTGCCTTTATATTCTTTTGCTTGGTGTTTGATGACTTTTGTGGGCTTTTTTGTTTTTTGTTTTTAAGTTACTGTCTTTCACGAAATTTGGGGTTGTTTTACCTATTACTCCTTCAAGTTTTTTTGTTTGTTTGTTTGTTTGTTTGTTTTTCAGTTCCATTCTTTCTCTGTTCTCCTTTGGCACTCAAATTAAATATGTTTTAGGTATATTTATATCTTGTTAGAGTCAATGACGTGCTGTCTTTTTTTCTATAAACTATTTTTTTTCTGTTCTTTAGATTGGACAATTTATAATTGTATTTATCTATCTTAAAATTCACTGACCCTCTTTTCTATTATCTCAAATCTACTCTTAAGCCCAGGTAGGGACCTTTTAAAAATTCTGATGTTGTGTTATCATAGATCTAGAATTTCCATTTAATAATATTTATTGTTTCTACTTTAATCCTATTATTCCACATTTGTTTATTCATTTTGACTAACTTATCATTGAGTTATTGCACATATTTATAATAGCTACGTTAAAGTCCTTATCTGCAAATACCAACATCTGGGTCTTCCACTTGTCAGTTTTTATTCTGTATTTTTTCTCTTGATTCTGGGTTACATTTTTCACTTTTTTCTGTTGAGATTTTTTTTTTTTTTAGACATTTTTTTTTTTTTTTTTAGAGGGCAGTGTTATTGGTCCTCATATGTGGGATCCGAACTGGGGCCGCTGGCGTCCCAAGACAGCACTTAACCACCACGCCACTCGGCCGGCCCCGAGATTTTTTTTTTTTAATTGTTTACAGGACTTTGTAGATAACATACTTTAGAGACACTCTAGATTTTGTTCTCTTCTTTTGAACAGTGATGACTTCTCTAGAACAAAACTCCATGGCTATACTCGAACTCTGACTACATCCTTTCTGAAGTGGGCAGCAGATGCTATATCTGAGGTGTTTTATTGTTGTTTGTTTGTTTGTTTTCTTCCCAGTCTCTCAGTTACTGCTTTTGCTGGAAAACATGACATCCTTCATGCTTAGTATGCCTAGTTTCAGGATTTAGGCAAAAGTTTGGATTAGTTTTTAAACAAATTTTAAAGATCCTCCTCCATGGTCCCCTTTATTCTGGGATTTCTCTCTCCAGCTCTACACACTTTGTCAGCCTCAAACTCCATCCTTTCACCTCTCGAGATACTGAAGCTGTGGGTTTCTGCTTGAATTCTAGCCACATAATCCTAGACAGACTAGAATGTCTACTTGGACCATGTAAACATGAGTTAACTCAGTGTAGTTTTCTTCTTTCCTTTACTTTTTACTTTCTGACTTTCTCTTTCTCCAGTTCATGCAATAGTTTTGTGTGTTTTTTTGTCAAGATTTTATAACTGTTATCTATCTCATGATTAATCTAACACCAGCTACTTTGGCATTACTAAAAGAGAAACTCTTTCTTCTACTACAATTTTAATTTTAATTTTTCTAATTAAAGCCATTTGTACTGAAGTATTTCTGGCACCAGTTTTATTTCCTTTCTTCTTCTATTTTTCTGACATAGCAGCATTACGGCTAAAGTTTGGCAGAATTGGAAGTTCCTGGCTAATTAGCCAGGAATACAGAATCTTATGGATATGAGGACACATATAGAAATAGCAGTACAGTATATTATGAAATGGATTTTCTAGTTCATTGGTCTCTAATGGGATTCTTGATATTTGGTGATACTCCCTGACAGAGTAGATTCCTCCCTATAATGGGAGATATGAGTCTACCAATACTGGGAGATATGAATTTTGCTACTTCCCCAGAAATCTGAAACTTGTTCCTTTTCTGTTCTTGTATATATAGCTTGTTTACTGATTGTTTAATGATTGTTTATAGCTATAAACAGTATTAATATTGGCAAAAATCATTGAACTTTCATGCCTCTAAAACAAACTCATTATTTAATAATGCTTTTTCTTCACCTTTTCCCAGAAGGAGTGAGTCAGTAGACTCATCCTTCATTGCTTTCTCTGCCTTCTGTGTTTTACATCCTGGAAAAAGATTTCTCTATAGGTAAATATCTTTACTCAATAATAACTTTGCACATTTGACACTTTGAGAAGGAAATGTATAAATATATTTCAAACATTAAGTTTAATATTTCGTAGAAATATAGTGTTTGCAAACAACAAATAATTCCCTGATCTATGAACATTAACTTATTCAACTAGGAATTTATTTAAATTGAATTATTTTGGGGGAAATCTCACAGGCTGAGAGTGCAAGAAAGTAATTTATTAAAACCATAGAGCCAATATTGAAATTCTACTTCAAAAAATGATGGCTAGGTAATCAATCCTATTTTGATATTCTTTAAATGTAAATCTTTCATGGAATCCATGAAAATTCAAATGTTTATAAATCAGAGAGGATGCAGATAATAAACTAATATCTTACTAAATAATGCCCTTCAAACAAAGAGAACAAATGCCCTTCTGTTATTTCTCACAGAAGTTATGTTTTTGCTCCCATCTACTGAGAGGTTAAACCTGTGTTAATCATTATCATCCTCTCATTATCATAACAATCAAATGCTTAAATTAAATGTGTTATTTCTGAGAGCCAACTGTCAAAGTTTTCCTATGAACATTGCTGAGCTCTAGAGTTGCGAGGTGTGATAATGCATGTACTACGGGCTGCTTCATCTCTAGTTCATTCATGGGGCACCACAGGCCATTTTCAAGCAAGCAATAATCTACGTGACTAGCTCTTTGATCAAAAGATTCTGCCAGACAGGATGGCTGTTGTAGGTAGCAGAATAACTAAGATGAATACAAACAGCCATTCTCCTTGGCCCATTTAATCTTTCTTAAATTTTACTGTAATCTATTTCTAAATCATGTCTACTGTCCTGCTATTAGATAGTGTAAAGGAGTGGAAGTGTGAAACAACAGATGCACGGGGGCAGAGGCGGGGGTGGGGAGGGGGGAGAATGCAAAGAGCCAGGGGTAGAGAAAGGAGAGAAGGGCGCCTGGAGTGAGGTTGAGACAGATGAGTTTGAAAAGGTCGTCGAAAAGCATGCCATGTGGGGCTCATGTGATAAATAAGGGGAGACAGTCATTTATGAATTTTAGCAGGGAAGTGACATGATCGGATGTGCATTTTATAAAGGTTAGTCTAACAGTCTTCTCAACCCAGGCCACTACTGCCCAGAGGGAGTGTGGTTTGGAAGTGTTTTGTGTGTGTGTGTGTGTGTGTGTGTGTGTGTGTGTGTAGGTGGAATTTAAAAAAAAACAAAAACTAGATATTTTTAATTTTGAATGAGTTTAGATTTACAAAAACTTGTAAGAATAGTACAGAGAATTCCATATACTTCTCACTTAATGTCCCCTATTGTTCATATTTTATAATTCCAAAGTACATTTGTCAAAACTAACAGTGGTACATTACTATTAACAAAATCCAGACTTTATTTGAATGTCACCAGTTTTCCCATTTATGTCCTCTTTGTTTTCCCCGTAGGATTGCAATTAATATATTTTGCCTTAGTATCCTTTGGTCGGTGAAGTTACCAGTTTTTCTTGGTTACTCGCGACCTTGACAGTTTTATTTAGAAATTACTGACTCATCAGATATTAACTAGAATGCCCCTCAATTTGGCTTTTCTAATGTTTTTCTCATGATTAGATTGGAGTAATGCCTTTTTTGAAAGAGTATCACAGAGACGAAGTGTCCTTCTCATCGTATCACGTCAGGGGTACATGACATCACTGGCGATGATAAACTTTATCACATGGTTAAGATGGTATATGCCAGGTTCTTCCACCATACAATTACTTTTTTTATTCTTGTCCTACTTAATTCACTGGAAGCCTCTCAGAAATCTAGTCTTACGTTAGTTGAGGGTAGGTGAAACCCCACTTCCTGGATGAGAAGTATCTATGTAGACTGTTTGGAATTCTTCTATAAGGAAATTTGTCTCTTATCTTAGAAAGCCATTTTTTTTTCTAGACATATAACTGGTATTTATTGGGCAGGATCCAAAGAAGCTTAGGGTCCTACAATTTGTGGGTCATTCCTTTACGATGAAAAATTGTGTTTCTGAACACCAGTAACTACTAGAATTAGTCTAGTACAGGCATTCTCAGTGGGATCAATATCATCTCCAAGGGCATAAACATTGGTTCTTTGTGGAGAAAAATATCCTCCTCTTGTTATGTATGGAGCACAGAGTCACAAACAGTATACGTGGGGTATTCAAATTTCATGGAGGACAATTAGGAAAAATATGTCTAAGAAGTCTTCTTAGAGAGCTGATAATAATTTTAAGAAGGTTGAGAAAGATTGGTCTAGCTGAAGAGGAGGGGGATAGGGTCAGTGCAAGCAAGGATGCCAAGGAGGAGGCTTCAGTTCAGGTACAGCATGGGATTAGATGGAAACATTGTTTCTTTTTGTTTAGAATTAATTTGTATGTGATTTTTTATTATTACCTTTTTAAAAATAAAAAGACATGAAGTCAGAATAAGGCATAAAGTTATTAAAATATTGCAGGGAAAATTACAAATTACCATTTATATGATCATTTTTTTCAAAGCCAACAAAATTTTGAATATATTGCTTATATAACAGCATTCCTCATACTTTCCCATGTTTTGGTTGTCATCTCCCCATAGCTTCCTAGACATTTCCTGGATAACTGAAGTTCCTGGGTCACCGGACTCTGGAAAACAATGGAGTGACTACTGTATATTTTATGACTCTTTTTTCTGGGTTAACTCTGACAGGAAATCTTGACTTATGGCTTCAAGATATTGTATTGTTTTAAAAGGGCAAGCAAATAAAATTTTAATTATTTTGATTAGAGGGGTGGAGGACAGTAAAAACTAAACATTTATCTTCTTTGATCTAATCTTGATGTAATATGTGCTTAGAAGATTTGGAAAATACAGGAACCTATGAAGAATAAAATGCACATGTCATAGAATTTTATTGTAATGTTAGTACATTGCTATTCAGTATTTTTCTATGACTATAAATATTTATTTTTTCTTTACTTTTTAATAATTCTGTAATATAACATTTAAGGATAATTTTATAAGTATATATAAGGTTAAATGTATATATATATATATATATATACACATATACATATGTGTATAGATAGATAGATAGATAGATAGATAGATAGATACTTTTTTAAAATCAAACTTTCTCTTCCTACTCATTATTCAATTTCTTTACACTAAAATAGCTTGGACTTAATATCACTTGCCTTCTTTTATGAGCAACTCTATCATTCTTCCTTTTCCAACTTCATGACCTTTAGCTGTGTAAATTATCTAAGGCTGCCCTTTAAACGCCATTCTTCTGTGGACAAAGCACAGAGAGAAGCTAAAAAAAAATCAGTAAGTCTTACTTAGTACAATGCAAAACTTTGAATGATTATGGAAATGAGTAGTTATATTTAATGCATCTCACAGTCAGATGTGTATATTCATTATAATGACACCAAAATAGAGGTCTTAAATGTGTTCAAGGACCCCAGTCAGGATTTATGACTTCCCAGGGTACTGAAATAAGGAGGAAATGAAATTGCCAAAGCACCAATCTTTGAGGAATAATGGGGAGTGAAAGAGGAACTGGAAGACTGAAGATAGAAAAGCGATATCCTGATTTTCACAAAGACAAGTAAGTGATATTCCTTAAACAATGAGCTGTGAGCATGCGATTAATACCCAATAAAGTTGACGTTGTTGTAATATTTGACTAATCTCTATTTGTACTTCCTAAGGTTATTACACTTTTTCTTTCAGGTCTATCCTTTTTTTGAATCTCAGATCATACAATTTGGTGGTTGTAGTGGGAGATAACCCTACCTCTGATCTTGTAGATGAATTCTGAGTGACTTAAGACAATCAGCATATTTCACTTCCCTGGTTCTAGTGATTTGTTGATGTGTGGCCATGTGACACACTGGGACCAATGAGAGATAGGGCCAGAGCTTGTTTTATTCACTGGGAGAGAATAGTTTCTCTGCATTAGACAATATGAGGTCTGTACATGCTGGAGGTTTAATGGGGCCTACAGAAGAGAATATTGTAAATGAAGCCAACAAAGATGGTGGACTCTGCAATGGAGAATCATGTCTTGATGCCACCATGGGAGTCTCTTAATCTGACCAGGGCTGAGGACAGATCAACTCTTCAAATATTCATTTATGTAATTTTGAAATACCTCATTTGCTTCTTGCTTCTAATTACATTCTCTGCTTGCTTTGGAGTATGAGTTTTTCTTGGTATTTTTAAAAATTAAATCTTACTTCACTCAAGAACATTCTTCTTGAGTAGTATTACCAGCCTCCATGGTTTCAATGATAATCTTTGTGTTGATGACTTCCAAATATTAATTTCCAGTTCCCTAAGTGACAGATATCTATTTCCAAGAGCCTCTTGGATTCATCTATTTGAGGATACTTCAGAACATTTTATTTCCTCCCAATGGTGAAGCTATCTCCTGTAATCTCAGTGTCAGCTATTAGACCTACCATCTACCTATTTTCTCTAAATACCATTTGTAACAACCTTGATACATCCGAATTTTTTACCCCAAGTCCTATCTGTCATCACATTAGACCAATTATTTTCCAGTTTAGCACACATTAGACCCACCTGGGGCACCTATTTTTCCTCCCCCTGCCAAAATTTTGATTCATTAAGTCTTGGTTGGGGTCTAGGAATATATGTTTTTATCAAGCTCCTTAGGTGATCTGATGTAGGTTGTCTATAGACCATATTGTGAGAAAAATGACATTTAAATCATAAAATTATTTGGGCCGAAGGTCATGACATTCAATTTGTATCCCCAGCATTTAGGAAAACCCTTGATACATAATAAGTGATTAAAATATTAGAAAAATGAATGGGTTCTCAATTCAGGAAAAGCTTAGAAATGTTACTAATTGGTCGTGTTCCTCAGGAAATCTGCCACAGCTTTAGTCTAAGAATTAATTTATGACAGTAAACATAACCGAATTTGCTTGAGGTCTAACTATCTCTGTTGTTAAATATAAGCCCAAATTATTTTTATGAAGCCAAAAAAACCCCAAAAGTTTAAAGAACCAGTGTATTATTCCTTTATTGTATTTCACTTTTACTCTAAAAAATATATCCCTTGCCCACAGTTTCTATTTACTACAATCAGCTCCCAGATTTCCACAGGAGCTACCTTTACACAACATAAATCTATAAATGCCATTCCTTTTTACAGACATTTATGTAGGCTCTTCATTTCCTGGAGGCTGACATCTCTAGATGCCAGTGTCTTTTATAACTAGATGCCTTTGTGTGTGGTGCCTCTTTGGAATGGCTTACTGTCTCTACTTTGGAAAAAAAAATGGCTGGATAGATAGATAGATAGATAGATAGATAGATAGATAGATAGATAGATAGAATCCCTTCATCAAGATCCAGCTAAATGGAACCTCATCAGTAAGGCTGTGACCCCCTCTCAAGCAAAACTATTTGCTTCATCTGAGAAGAGCTTTCTTTATATCTCATAGTGTTATGAAGTTGTATTCTAATGTTTCCATCTGTGCACCTTTTGTTTGCAAACCTGACAGTTATACTTCCCAGAGTTACTAAACATCTTGATAATCAAATATTTCAGTCAAACTCAGGTACGAAACTGATTATTGGAAGCTTTCACTGGTGGGTCCCCTCTAAAATTCTCATAGCTCATAGCTGATAGTGTCCCCGACATTTTCTGGTATGGATGATGAAGGGTTTTCTAAAAGAAATGCTGCTAGGATGGCAAAAATAAAGTACTTTCAGGATAAACACCAAGCTCTTTAGTATTACTTACAAGGGTTTTCATTAGCTCGTCTGCCTACACCTCCAAATGCATCTCTTTCTCCTTTTTTCTTCCTATTCTCTGCTCCAGCCATGATGGACTGCCCACCAGGATCTAAATCCAATGCAAATCTCTTTCCTCTCTGCTTTGGCATAGCTTGCCCTGACCCCCAGGTGCTTTCTGAGTTCAGTTCAGGTGTCACTTCCTCATTATTACCCCTGTGAATGGCTCCTGTGTTTCTTGGTTGCAAGAGACCATCCTCTATGTTACTCCATGGTCGCATGCCTTTTCACATGGCTGTTCATTTTTCTGTCACAGAACCTGAGCTTTTTTACCCCTGCACACTCTGTATCCACCATAAGCCTTAATAAATTAATGATGAAATAAGTAACTGATAATAATAGTTAATATGATAGATTATCCATATGTTAATAAACTAATACTCTAGGTTCTTCCAGGTACAGAGAGAATGAGGCCTTATCAAGACTGCCTTCTCCTCAATCCACACCCCCAACCCCAGCACTTTCAAACACACAGCAACCTAGTGCTACCCATTTAAACACATTTATTTAATAATAGCTCCTGGACCTATGAAGTTTGCTGACTTACAAAGCTGAAAGAGAAGATCAGAGTGTTACATCTAACTTAATGTACATTAGAATATTCCCAAGCTAACTTTTATGTATAGCTTTCTTAGTCTAATATTTTTTTTTTGTAATTTATAAAAAGACTTGGTTGCTGTTTTTGCACAAGCATTATTCACACTTTAATTTGGACAATAAGTTATACCTGAAAGAGGAAAGAAGTAGGACCTTAAAATATCCATTATGCATCTAGACAAAAATAATTAGTTTCCAAAATAGTTGTAGAGAGACCTCCTGTTCAAGATAGCATTAGAAGAATTAGGTAACAGCAATATCTATTCACAGCTCTTACAGGGGAGATGCTTGGAATTCATCATTATCAGAGTCCCGTAACCTTTCATACCCTGTGACTTCATTTTTCAGCTAAATCTGTGCATACAGACAAGAGATAAATTAGTAATTTATAAATAGTCTACATCACTAGGTCTCTTCCCCACAATGGAAGACAAGGTCCACGATATAATAAAAGCATTCTCATTTTTATTTCTTTTCCTCTCTCCTCCTCCTCCTCCTCCTCCTCCTCCTCCTCCTCCTCCTCCTCCTTCTTATTTTCTAAGATGGCAATTGAGATACCTCTATTTAAATGGTAAGTTGGAAAGGCTGAAATCATAATTTTTGTCTTCCTTTTTTTCATCAGTAGTTTCCTGGACTATATTTTTAACCAAACACCTTTGTATTTGGGGAAAAGGCAATACTATGTGCAACACAAAGAAATAGGGGACCGCCATATATGCATGGGACCTGATGAGTATTTTAGTATATGTAGAACGGTACTGTCTCCACATGGCTATTTAATTAAATTTGAATGCATTTAGAAATCAATTTCTTTACTAACACAGGCTACATTTCAAGTGCTCAATAGCCACATGTAGCTAGTGGCTACCATGTTGTACAGAACATAGAATGCAGAACCCAGTTTTCATTTAATCTCCTTAGGCGAGCGAAATCTGACTTCTGTCTGTTCATACTGGGTCACATCTCCTTGTTTTCTCCTTTCAGAAGACCCCTCTTCTTTCAAATTCTGACCACAATTTTCAAATGTGCATTGATTGGTGTTAGTAACCAAATCTTCACTTCTCTCGGCTCCATTATGGAAAGTACTATCACAGCAAATAGATTCAAGGTGTATGATTCAGTAAATGAGGGGATGTGATGGAAGATGATATGACATGGGAAAAAAGTCAGCAAAATAGCAGATGGGTTATGGAGGTTTAGAAGAACGTCCACAGATATAAAGGCATTACAATTTTGTTGTTAAGTGAAACTGTTTATACTCCTAATCCGGTGATGCTGCAAGGGAGGAAATTTTCTTTTTCCCAGGTTCTCTGACTGAAGCCTTGTTAATTGGACTGCCAAAAGACGGATTAACAAGAGAAAAACAAACAGAAGTTTATTGGCATGTGTATCAGGTTCACACACAGGAATACTCAGAGATGAGTGACACAAGAGGTTGGTTAGAACCTGGGCGCATATAGCATCTTAGCAAAGGAACAATGTATTTTTAGAGAGGTGACTAAACAAAGGAAAGGGATTTTAAGTTTTTAGGGCTGCAAATTATGAGAAGGCAAATCTGTGGGAAATAATGGTAACTGAAGGCTAGTTAGTAAAGTTGATGTTGCAGACTCCTCTGTTGCTGTCTACCACCTGATAAGAGGCTAAAATTATCTTGAATGATTAACTTTTGTCCTTCCCAGTAAAGAAGGAAAGGGGCACAACTTTTAAAATTAATATCCTGTTTTTAGCCAAGTAGGGGGAGGGCAGAGAGCTTTCCTTGTATCAGCTTTTTCTTACTTGCCTTAAGCTCAAAATAATGCTTACGGCAAGGTGGCATATTTGGGGTGGCAAGTTCTGCTACTATACGTTGCTCAATGCCCTTGACCCTGCATCCAAGTATGGTGGCATGTCTATTCTAGGCATCGTGTCTATTCATGGCATCACACTTGACAATGTTTATGAGAAAGGTTTTCGTATATATGTGTATCACTACTTTCTTTTCTACGTAGACACACAGTTTCTTTCAATAGCATTAGAAAAACGATGTGAAAATCTTGTTAGGAATTCATACTGAGATTAGAGATGATACTTCAAAGGACAGGCTTGAAGATGCTTATCTAATATACCCTAAAGATAATCACATAAAAATCCCGCCTAGGATTCAAACTACACTTACTACACCCCTTAATAAAGCAATAATTTTTCTTTTGTCCCAACTACAGAATGTTCTTTATTTTTAACTTTCAGATGTGACATGATTATCTGACTTTATGAAGTTACAAAGTTGCAACTAACTCCTCAGAATGCTTTATTTCTGTTTAAAAAAAAAAAGAGGAAGAAAAAAACCTTCCAGGTTGGGAACACTATTTCCCAGCTGGTAAGCAGTGAAACTGCTGGTTTTTTATATTTTATGAAATATGATGGATGGGAAAGTATTTACCTACTAGTTGAAGAATATTAATGCTGAAAAATTCATTTGTCCAAGGCTTCAGGAATGTGTTACTCTTTTTAAAAAATGAAATACAATTAGTACAAGCTATCCTTTTCTACTGAATGGAATATATGCATTCTTTATAAATAATGTGATATAAAGAATGAATAAAGAATATAAGCATTCCTTAGCAAATTAATGGAAAGCTCACTTCTTGGATCTATCATATGTCATGGTTCCAGTCATCCAAAGTGCTTTATGGCACCTATTTTTTTGTACACTTCTGTTTGTCAGATAACTTTTGTGTTCCTCAGTTTCCCTAACATGAAGCAATATGACAAATAGACAACATCCAATTATTCAGGGTCTGAGTGGTAAGCAGCAAGCTAGTTTCCAGAAAGATGACATTTTACTAAGGATAGCGAATGTGCTTTTCTTGGAATCCACAATGTACAGTATGATTAAGATAGCTAAGAGGATAAATGCCAGGTGAACATGTTGTTCTAGCAAGATATTAAAGGAAGAAAAAGTTAACATTTTTCTTAGTGGTGGCTATAAAACTATCATAAAGGGTGCTTCTGTTTTATTGTCAACCTTTTTTGGTGTAGCATAGGATAAAACACTTACAAAATGAATGGGTTATAAATTAGACATGTAGCACCCTTCTCAGTGTTAAATGCTTAGGAATAATCTGATTTTTAAAGAAACAATCTACATAATGAGGCAGAATTTCTTTGTTCTATAAAATAGTAGATGAATTGCAATTTTGATGACCCCGCAAACATAATGGTTAATTGTAACTACATTTTTATTTTCTGAAGCACAATGATGACCCTTTGTCTTTGAACCTAAGTATTTTTTTCTCAATTCAGGGTTTATAATAAGCTATTGTTTTCTTTTCATTTGACACTAGTATATGAAAATTACAAGAAAAAAAATGAACATGAGGCTACCTTTAATTTTAAATAATCATCTATGGAGTTCTGTTTTCTTAGGAAAAGAGAGGCTATTTAAGTGGGCAAGATGATCAAACACACAAACTTAAATCATGACTTCAAGATTAAGTAAGAACAAGTTTTAGATAGACTAATCCAGCTGCATGTATACTATTTTCCCTTATGGTTCAGAAAACTCATAAAAGTTCTACTTATTTTAATAGAGATGGGTGCCTGTTGAATAAGGGAAACCATACTTCCCTTATTCAATTCTGGGGATAATGAAATGTAGGATGCATCCCATGTTCTTACCTCTTTGATAGACATACAAACAAAAAATTTAGAAACCATTGTGGCAAGAATAACAACAGAATGATTTGGGAGACACAGAGTAACTCAGATGAGAATATGATTTACTCTGGGGTGTCAGCAGAGATTTCCCAGTGGAGGTAATTAGGATTATCAGTATTAAAGGAAGGACTGGCTGATGTTGTATGCAGCTATATTGTGACACTCAGAGCGCTTGTCTTTGTTTTATTCCTTTAATACATAAATTAAAAATGGTTGTAAGCACAGGGAATCTTAGCGTAGTAAACATTCAGATGCCAGATATGGAATTCATTCATAGCAGTCTGCAGGCCTTGATGCTCAATAAAAATAAATGTAAAATGCACACAGAAAAAGGAAAGGGTCCTTTTTTTGTTAGCAGTTTGTCACTTATTGCATGGAGGAGGTTGAATTGTCACTGCAAACCCCTTGGTTTCTGTAAGTGGCAAATCTGCAGGGTAATGTAACACAGAATAATAACAAAGCAGAGCTGTTAGCCTGTAATCAGGAACTACAGCTATAATGCACCTATAAAGACTATTTAATTAATTCAGTCAACAGCTGCCTTCCCACCAGTGAAAATTCAGCCATGTTTGACCAAAAAACTCGAAATATAATTCAGTTATTACCCTATTGAAA
The DNA here is from genome assembly GCA_033961575.1 of Aselliscus stoliczkanus. NCBI lineage: Eukaryota > Metazoa > Chordata > Mammalia > Chiroptera > Hipposideridae > Aselliscus > Aselliscus stoliczkanus. Next base: position 44,518,718 of record CM066732.1, on the reverse strand, counting down.
GCCAATGGGGGAAAAAGTAGTTTCTGTGTATTTGTTTTTAAATATTCATACTATTGAACCATTCCCACTAAATGTATAAATGACAACAGAATAGCCAACTGTAACAGTTGGTGGAAGCCATTTTAAGTAGCAGTTTAACAAACAGAGATGAATTTTAATTTGCAGTGCCAGTTGAGCTATAATAAAAACTAGTATTCCAGCTGTGGGGAAAAAAAAAAAAAATACCACACAGCTTGGTTTAGAGTTATTTACAATTTTTTTTTTCTTTCACTTTACAGTATAGTGAAACCATCTTGTTTCTATCCACACCAGAAGTTTGTTGAATCCCAAAACATGTTTTAGGAAATGAGAAAGGCATGTCTTTAGGGAAGTAAAAAATATTTTTGTTGTATTAGATTACAGTGTTCAATTTAGTCCAAGTTAACTTGCTGGATGTGTTATAGTGTTTACACTATTTCAAAAATGGTAAAGATTACTTTAGAGCAAATGGAAAATTTGGGCTGTACTTTTGAAGTAAATGGAAAACAGGTGTTTCCAAACAGTGTAGTTCACAAAAAATGTATGTTTGCAATCCGTGCTCACTTCCTGAGTTGATACTTTGTTAGCAAAAATATCAACTTGTCATTGATCAGGAAAGCATTGTAGAGAAACCCACTTGCATTCTTGACTGTAAACACTGAGTCATGCCCATCTAGAAATTTTTGTTGGTCTACTGTCATATCCCAAAAGGGTAGTCTCATTAGTAAATGGTAACTAAACCTGCATAAATGGCACCATAGGATTTCAACTTATTATATTATTTTACTATGATGTGTACAATTATGCTGCTACCTCTAAAAATAGTTACTCATAGGATTTTGTGGCTTTACCAATTTAATTTTATTCTTTGAAATGGAGGTGATGAAAGGAACTATGACAAAAAAAAAATAATAAGAAAAAAGAACAATATCCACTCCCAGGAGAATCTTTTCTCTGCCCTCTGAGGACATTGGGGTGCAAGAAAGATGCTTTGTTATGCTGACTGAGGAGGCTTTGAGGGATGATGGAAGCTAAGTAGAGATGTATTAAAAGAATGAGGACTCACTGCTTTATATAAAGAAGGGGATTTCCATGACTGAGTGAAGCAGCTCCAGAAAGGAGGGATAAGTGGCAGAAGAAGACAGGAAAAGAAGGTGATTGGATAAGGTATGGGTAAGGGGTTGGAAAGCAAGAGAACGTGACACAGAGAGAATGAGGAAGGAACAGAGAGGCAGAGAGAAAGCATGAGTGACAGTCAATGCATAACTGCTAAGAAGAGGAAACGAAGGGAAAAAGATGATAAAGTGGAACACTTGGTATGTTTTGCTTGATGAATGACATGAAATATCACCTCTCCATGGACTCAGGTAAACTTCATTACATTTGATATCAGTCAGCACCAATTTTGGAGTTGAATTTGTGGTCTTTGGATATGAAAATATCCTTAGTCTTCTAAGGAACGCACAGGGGAGAGAGAGCTGGAGTCACTAAGTGGACCTAGTTAATAAAATTCTTTTTAAGTTATGTATGTGCCACCCCGGGGGCATACACATTTACCTTTCTTTATGTAGAAGGATATATAAACTTTTGATATTCAGATTAGGCAAATATTATCAAATATCTCTTCACCACTGTGTATCCAATGATAAAAGAAGTACGGAAACAATTTATTTCATTTCCCTTTGATAACAGGGCCTGGACCATAACAGGTAAGTTCATGACAACCTGTTTGTTCCCAGAATGAATGCACACATTGATTTTTCCAAAACACATAGGTTTTGCCTTTGTTTAATATCATCATCAGTGTTATTACTTTAATCAAGTGTCTTTGGAACTTTAGGCACAGTCAGGATTCCAACTTTTTTCCTTCCCTTTTATTTATTTGGCTTGAAAACCTGACAGTAACAGTTGCTGCTACTGCTGACCTTCAGATCACTTAATTTTTTCGAAATAGCGTCAGTGAAAAGTCTTTGCGGAGAGCACAGCAATGCAAGGAAACAGTAACGTCCTGTAATGAAACCTAATGCAAAATCTCTGGGCTGGATGAGATGGTGATCCGATGTGAGGCCAAGCAAAAGAGAGCACTTCAGAGAAGTCTGTGGAGTTGAAATTACCCTTTGTGGAAGAACCGGCGGGCGGAACTGAAGGCAGAATACCAAAACACCCGGCTGTGCTATCTGTATTTTTTAAAAACCTCCCTGGAGACTGCCTGTGAACAGGAATGCTGGATTCTTTTAGAGAGGGGTAGCGTGAGCTGCTGGAGGCTGGTTTTCTGCATCCTACAGCAGGGCGTGTGGTCTGACACGTGTGAGGAGGGTATCTGCGTGGACAGTGGATCTGAGTGTTTGAAATAGGAACCATGATGCACTATTGTGTTTCCTTATGATTTCTGGATAGCAAAAGAGAATCTCTGAAGGGAATGAATAGGAAAATGGGAGTAAAGTTTGGGGAGAGAGAAATGGAAGTTCTGAGAGGAAAACGGAGTGGCTTGGTTATTTGGTGTTTGAAACAGGCAGCCTGGATTTGGGTCTTGGCTCTGTCCCCATGTGTAAAATGTCCAAAATAACAGTACCAACCCCATCAATCCGTGGGGCTAATACATGTCACGAGTTCAGAGCTGTGTCTGGCACATAGTGAGCACTCAGTAATGCTAGCATTGATTAGTAGTGTTGTTCTGACAGTTTAAAGTATTGTAGTTACCTGCTTACCAGTTTCCCCAGGGAAATCGTGTGCCCTCAGACTAGGCCACATTTGCCTCTTAGCGGCTCTCAACAGCTACCAGTGTTTATCTTTCCCTCTAATCACCACACTTCAAAATTTTTTTAAAAAATCAAAAAATTATTGGCAGTGATATTAACGACTGGCTCCCTCAGGATCTAGCAAGCTCCCTAAGGGCGGGTCTCACATTCCTGACCATCAGCAGTATTTCTGTGGTGGGTGCCTTGGCCCAGCCTCCAGCATTTGGTAGGCACTCACATATGCACTGAATAATGGAATAAATGGAAAGAAAATGGTAAATGGCCATCTCCAAGGGCGATTTTGTAACGTGTACTTTTGCTTTAATTTTTCCTTTTCATCACCAGCGTTTTCCTGTTCGGAATGTGTGTGTAACAGCATGCACAGCAGTGTGGTGTGGAATATTTCATTAGCAGGCCAGGCCGAGAAAGAGGAGAAAAGGAGACCATTTACATGTAAATGTATGCTTAACTCAGCCCCCAATGGAGAACACCCAAAGGGTAGAGCCAACTTCCTTAGATAGAAATTGGAAGCCTAATTCAGATAGGTTAATTGTAGGGCTGTGGCCCTGCGTGCTGGGTCAGGCGGAATACAGAGAGGCTGACACACACCCTCCTGGCTCCAGAACAAAAGAACGCTGCTGCATCCACTTCCTTTGACTTTAGCATGTCACCAGTCAAGGGTAACTTGGAAGAAATGGGAAAGCTTCTCTAGATGTATAAATATAAACCTTCCTCTGACCCACCAAGTTATTGTCCTAAAAACAACGTAAGGCATGTTATTGGTCGTAATTGAAACTCTGGTATTTCATGAGCAGACCTGGGATGAGAATCAGGCCTGTTTTTTCTCCCCAGCCCATACTAATGTCTGTGTAAGATAAGCTGGCTTCAAATACCTACAGCCACACTGACTAACGATGTGATTTGGGGCACACTTATTACCCTCTCTAAAGTTCAGTTTACGCTTCTGTAAATCAGGGATAAAAATAGAATCTAGCTAACAGCATTAAAGGAAGATCCGATGAAATAATCAATGTAAAGCACATAGTGTAGCATCTGGCCGTTAGTAACTACTCAGAAAAATGTCAGCTTTCTTGTCTTCAAACTGGTTCAATTTATATATCTACCCTGTGATGCAGCACTTCCACTCTTAAGGTTTTTGCCCAAAAGAAATGAAAATCTGTGTCCACAAAAATAATACTTACACTTCAGTACATAAGTATCAATAACTGGAGAGGAGGGCAGGTTCTAGAGAAGGAAAACAATGACTTTGGATTTAAAAAAAGTAAAGGGAATTTGTCTTATTGACTATTTTTCCAATGTGCTATATTCAAGTTAAAACTCTTTTATGCTGTAGCCCATCTCCAATTTCCACATTGACATAGGAGATATTTAATAACCACAGCTTCCTCCATCCTGACCATATCCTATCTCTAGTCTCATTAAGACTATCAGCGGCAGGGTACCTCAAAAAGCCCAGAAGGGGGCTGGCCAAGTGGCATGGTGGTAAGAGCTGGCTTGGGACGCCACCGGCCCCGGTTCGGATCCTACATATGAGGGCCACTGACACGGGCCTTAAAAAAAAAGCCCGGAAGGTAGAACTCCAAGACTGTATTTTTGTTACTTGGGAAAGTCCTATTATATATCATCACACATTTTAGTTTGAGGCAGTGTTACATAATGAGAAGGCCTTGGCCTTTGGAATTGAGATGATTTTGCCAAATGTCCAGCTACACAAAAGAGAGGTGTTGCCATCCCCATTTTCCAAATGCATCAGAAAACCATCTAAGATTCCCCAGTTAAAGGGTGCAGCCAGGATTCAAACCTAGGTGTTTCTGATTTCACAGTCCATAAATCACTGAAAACCAAGCAGTCCTTTCTATACTTCATCAAGGAATAAAGAGAAGTTATTTGTTGAGGTGTTAGCATATGCTGGGTTTCTCCTTGTCTGTGTATTTGAGTGGTTCTGTAAGTAGAGATTTGCAGTCAAGTTACACATAATATGCTTTAAGATCCTCCAGTGAAAAGGCTAAACAAGTTTAATTACAGAAAGACTCTGTATGAGATTCCAGAAGGAATAGTCAGAGACCATGCACATTATAAACTCAAGCAGGGTCTGGAGAGGATGATTACAGAATGTAGCATTCTATCAATTAATTGCTGCAAACGGCGAGATCAGACCAGCTGCTTCAACCTTATTATTGAAGTCCACGTATTTCAGCTAAATAAAAATTTAGAACTATTTTTTTCTATTAAGATTTCTTATTTTCAACATTGCCTAATCCTAACAGTTATATGAAACCATCATATCACATTAAGTAAACTCATTTCCATTCTTTCTGGGAAGAAATATAATAAAATCTCAGCCACATTAATGCTAACGGCTTATCTAGTATATTTAGAATAAACACAAAATTGTTATGATATTCTTTTTGTAATTTCATGGTAATATGAAATGGTAATTTCATGGTAATATAATAAGGATTAGTATATGAACACTAGACTATAATAAAGAGGGGAATTAAAATCACCCTCATATTTGCAGCGGGTAAACCTTTGAAAATAGGTTAAAATGCTCCCTTAAATATCATAATAATTGGAATGTGTGAATACTTTTCCCCTTGAAATTCCCCTTATCAGCATGTTACAGAAGGTAAAAATTATGTTTTCACATATAGGGAGACTTAAAACATCAAAGTAGAGGAATGGAAAAAGGACTCATATTCTTTCTATTATAAAATTTAAAAAAAAAGACTTATTACCTGCAGCCCTTTGAGAAGACCTGCCACCCACCAGTAAGAGCATAAAGGAAAGCTACCAAGGTCGATAGAGTTTCAGGCTCTCCCAATGTTTGCTGCCTCTTGTCTGAATTCTTAATCCTATTCAAAGGGCCCAAATCCTGCCCTTCTGCTCATATTATATTTGTTAATTATGCACACTTTTCTTGTTTTGTTTTTCTGGCCAGTAGCCCTAAAATATTATTTTTCACTCTCCTTTAGTTCTAGGGTGGCCATATTCCTAAAGATAGAAATTCATGGATTCATCCCAACCCCAGACCCAATTTCATCCCTATGAAGATAGTTAACATACAGGTTTTCCTGAGGCTATCCAGATTTTAGTGCAAGTCCCATGTCCAAGGGCATCCCTCGTACCCAGGCCAACTGCAACAGTTGGTCCCCTCAGCATTTCCTGGTCTCCTATACCCATCTTGTCTATGTCCACTAGGTGAGAGATGGGCTTATGTCTCGAATCAAAAGAAGTTTTTATGTAAAAGGAAATAGTTACTTTGCTATATATTATACCACATTGATAGTTCTCGTCTTCTTGGTAATCAATAAAATGATTGTGACAAACTATACAGTTGTCCTTTGAACAGCACAGGATGGAAAAGCACATGTCCACTTCTATGCAGATCTTTTTCAATACAAAATTTGGAATTATTTTTGAGATTTGCAACAATTTGAATAAGGTGGCAGATGGACATTATGATTTTCTTTTCTTTAGCTTACTTAACTGTAAGAGTAGATAATACACTTACAAAATGTCTGTTAATTGACTGCATATGTTATCCATAAGGCTTTCTGTCAGCAATAGGCTCTTTGGAGTTTAATTTTGGGGGAGTAATAACTTATACTTGGATTTTCAACTATGCAAGGAGCAGTGCCCCTAACCCCTGCATTGTTCAAGGGTCAACTGTATTTTTCTTCATTTTAAAAATTACTTATTTTTAACATCCCTTTTTATTTTAAAAACAAGAAAACACAGCCTCACTTTCAAATTAAACCAAAATGTCAAAAACAAATGAGTGGTTTTTCAATTATCATGCATGAGATTTAGTGAGTGATTTGCATATATAAAGAGCATTTGGACTCTGTCCTTCTAACAAGGACCAATAAAAAAAAAATGTCCTGGAGAATGTGAATATCTGATGGTCAGAGTAGAGGTAAAAATAACTTAAAATATTTCCTTAGAATTTTAACTATTTTCTGTACTTTGAAAGCAATTTATATTTCTTTCCATTTTTATTTACATTTTGGGAACAGTGGCTTGCTTTTATTTGTGTAAAGAAATACATAGCTATACATCATCTGGCATCTCAGAACAAAATGTGTTACTGGTGAAAAACCTTGGAGACGTCCATTCATTTGAGGTTACATCCATGGATCGCTCTTCCCAGTCTTAAGATGCGTTTAAGAGAAAAGAACTGAAAATCATGTATCTGAAAACATAATGATTAAATTACTTACTCGAAAGGGAAAACCTCAAGACCCCATTACCATATATTGGACTCTGTCAAGTCTATTTTTCTCCCATAGAGTGAATAAATAAAAGGAAAACCAAAGAAACTTATGGGGCGGGGGGTTGCAGGAATTTTATTTGTGAAATTAGCATTATTTTCATGAAAACATGGATTTACCAGACAAAATAAATCATGAAACTCAGGTACTTATTCTGTATGCTTCCTTTTTCTCAGGCACACATCTTATTTATAAAGCAGAGTTTTAGGTGCTATATGGAGTAATTCCGACAGGATTATCATGTTCTTTGTGTACCCCATTGTAATTGTGTCACAAAAATTATTCTTGAGTAAGTATTCAAATATAAAATAGTGACACTATGTGTAACATACGAATAAGTAGTAAACTTTAATTTGTGTTTATATTAAGTGAAAATATTTTTCACAGTTTTAGTACCAGGAGAGAGGCTATCAGTGGTAACTACTCAGACAGAGCCATGGAGAATAATTTAAATAGGAGCTTCCTAAACCTTTGCTTTTGGAAGCAAATACAGATACATATACACATGTATATATACACATATGTACATATAGGTATATATGTATGTGTACATACACATTAGTAGTAGAAATTTTGACAAAAACTCTTATGAAAGTTATGAACATTTATGATCCCATGAATAGATAAGCTTTCTAGATACTTAGATTATTTTGATGAACAGTCTTTATATTTGTATGCAGTCATATGAATGATTTGAGAAAATTGGGATAATATTAGGCTTATTGCTTAAAATCATTTTAAAAATAACAAATCATTAATATGCCCCCATGCAATTATTCTTTATATAGGACAATTATTGTTTTACAATTTATCACAATTATAAACAGTTCTGTGATGAACATCCTAATGGTAAAATCTTTAGACACTTCCATAATCTGTAATTACGTTATTAGAATAAATTTCTGTAATTAGCTTGATGCAAAAGGCATGCTTCTTTCACACCTTTCACAGATCCATGGTTCTTAAAATTTAGTGTGCATCGGAACCCACTGGTGGCCTTGTAAACACAGAGGGTAGGCCCCACCCACAACTTTGCTGAGTTTCTGATACAGTAGATTGGAAGTAGGGCATGAGAGTTGACATAGCTAACTCCCCAGGGGATAATGATGCTGCTGACGCAGAGTCCCAATTTGAGAATCACTGTGACGTAGAGAGTCAAATGCTGAAACCTTTAAACCATTTACAAGATGAATCATTATAATGTTAACATTTGTTGTTTCAGAAATTGTGTATGTTCATGCATGTACTGCAATAATCCTGAGGTGTCTAGGGTTAAGGATGGGATTCTTGTATCACAGGTCATTGATTTTCTGCCATTTGATTTCACAACAAGGCAAGAGTTCATTCTTCATACTTTGATATTTTTCTTTTACTTTTTTCACACCAAGTTTGTTTGCTGCTGAATAAGTATTTTGAGTTAGTTTGTGATGGTGCTGACTGAGAAGTACAGTTAATCTTCAGCTTTGTTCCCAATTGTGATTGCTAGAAAAGTATACTTTTTATATAAAACAAAATGTGTACAAGTATGCACATTTTATTGTATTAGGCTTTGGAGAGGAAAATGCAAAAAAGTGCAGATACTAGGAATAAGAAATATAGCTCTATGAAAAAGAGAAATGTACTGGAGACAAATGTGGACAAAAGGAAATATTTAGCCTGCATTAGATGCTCAGTGCACTTAAAGCGGTTGACCCTGTGTCAATTGGCAAGGAAAAACAAAGCAAGGGCATATGGTGCAAATATAACATCCAGTACTGTTAGGGGTTTGGGTTTTGTTTCCATGTATAGCACTCTCTAGGAAGAGAACACAAGAGGAGATGAAATGGTGATTTTCACTGGCCAAATGCCCAGCCCAAATAGTAAATCTGTTATGCCTTTTTAATGGTTGGGTCAGCCCTTCTTACATATTCCACCACCATCCTTCTCAACCCTCTTCTTGAGGTATTTTCTATCTTTCAATTTCCAGATGCCTGCACAGGCTCTGTCTGATTTATTACTCTAATCATTGTGAAGGAATTGGAACCTTGAGAGAGATGGCTGGGCTTGTTAAGACAGGATTAGGCAGGTTAGTTCACCAACTTTTTTTTCAGAAGTTTAAAAAATATTCGTTGTGCAAGTGTTTAGGAAAGGGGAAACCAAGAGAGACTTTATCACGTCCCTTTTTTGAGAATATCAGAGTGAACTCATGATTTTTTTTTTTTTTTTTTTTTTTGAGGGCAGTGTCACTGGCCCTCATATGTGGGACCGAACCGGGGCCGCTGGCTTTCCAAGCCAGCGCTTAACCACTGCGCCACTAGGCCGGCCTCACATCTCTTGTTTAATAGTTCATTAGTTCCCCCAATTAGTTGTTTCCATCTGTTGTCTTTAGCCAATTGGATTAGCAAATCCTCATACCTAGACAAAAGGACAGAGATGAGGGAGTTCAGAGCATAAAAAAATCGGATGAAAAAACTGGGCGAAATTATCTTGTTCCTCCTTGGCCTTGGGAGAAATATTTAAGGAGCGGAAATTACCAGCAGCCAGTCTCCTCACCCCAATTCCTCATAAACAAAAGCAAACAATGATGTCTAGAAAGCAAGGTACAATTAGGAATTAGGCATTTATAGTATTTTAACTCTCTCTTTTCACAGAGTTTATTCAGCATCTTTATATTAAACCAAATCAAGATTGTCTGGTATTATACGTTTGTACTAACGTGCTCCTGAAAAAGGAACCATGTAAAAGCTTTTAGGATGGGAGTGGAGGTGGTGCGGGCCAAGCTGGTGGAAGGAGAATGTTTTGATATATCCCACAAGCAAATTTTACCCCAAGCCTGGCTATACAGCTGAAGAACCAACTCGTGGGGAAAGCGTGCCTGATTGAAGCACTAATGGGCTAAGAAAGGGCTTAGCAACAAGGAAAACAGTTTCAGTTTGGCCTGCAGAGTTCTAGGAAAACTCAATCTGATTTACAAACTCGGGGGGCATGGCCAACATGGTAATGGAAAAAGGCACTTGGATAGCTTAATAAAAATTGTGCTTGGCATAAAAAATGACAACATACAAGCATTTCAGTGCCTGGCACATAATAAATTTTCAATCCCATTTTAAAACATTTATGGAGAGAATATGTGCTGTGTCCTTCAAATGGTTGAGAATCAGAAAAAAAATGAGCGTACTGTGAGTTATAATTATGCCTCCTTCTCTCATCTTATATTGATTTACTATCTGCTAGACCTATAGCAGTATTCCCCAAGTGTGAGTCATCTACCACCCAGTGATTTCAGGTACTAAGTGAGAACGAATTTAGATAGCATATTGATATGACATTATATACTTTGAATCTCCTACAAGGGGGAAAAAATGTTCTTGAAGTAGGAATTAAAGAGACTGAAAAGGTATGTTTTATTTTGTAGTTACTGCGACTTCCACATCAAATTAATACTGCTCTCTCTCTCTCTTATATATGAAAGCTATATAAAATATATATCCCTACCAAGTGATCTAACTGTATGTTCAGAGACTTAGGCAGGCCGCAGAAACTGAAAACCAAAATAACATTTTTTGGTCAGTGCATTTATTTTTATGATCACCTTCCTTTAATATGGTTACTGCCAAAATAAAATGAATACAATGTATATTTGCCTTAACATTTTCATATAAAATACAGTTTTATAAGTGAAAATGGATTCTGTTCAGAGAAAAAAGTATTAAATAAGACACTATGCAGGTGATTTAAAGGAATCTAATAAATATGAGTAATGTAGAAAAATGAAGTTTGGGAAATATTAGCCACAAATATTAAAATTATCCATTTGAGTAGCTAATAGGCATCTCATACTAAAATATCCAAAGCAGAATTCATTGTTCCCTCTATCCACCCACATGCTAAGCTTTCCCCATTTGCTCCCTTCTTAATCTTCTGAATTATTATTCATGCATTTGCTCAAGCTAAAGGCCTGTAGTTTTTCTTGAGTCTGCTCTCACCCTCTATTTCCACAACAAATGCTTCGGCAAGTACCACTTGATCTGCCTCCCAAACAACCCAGAACTATCCACAGTCTGGAAACCATCCAGTACCCTGTGCCACCTTGGTCTGAACCCTAATCTTCTCATGTCACCTGACCCCCTTCCCCCTGTTACACACCAGCCTGCATAATACACCTCTATACGTCAGGGATCATTTAAAGCAGGATTCAGACCATTTCCCTCCATTTCCTTCCTAAGAATAAAATACAAACTGCTCAAGGCCTGTGAGGTCCTGTGTGTTCCCTGCCTCGCTCTTGGACTATATGTCTCTCTTTTCTACCTTTTTTCCCTCATCCACCATGGTTTTACTGTTTATACCAAATGCCCCAAGCTTGTTTCTGCCATTCAGACTTTGAAACTGTCTGCATTTACACTCGTGCCTCCCCTGCCCGCTCCCCCAGCCTTTATCGGTGGTTTTGCTTTCCATGGTTTCACTTACCTAAGGTCACCGTCAGTCCAAAAATATTAAATGGAAAATTCCAGAAATGGACAATTCATAATTTACAAATTGCACGCTATTCTGAGTAGTGTGATAAAATCTCGAGACATCGGCTCCGTCTTGCCCAGGACGTAAATCATCCCTTTGTCCAGTGTCTCCATGCTGTGTATGCTTCCTGCCCCTAGTCACTTAGTAGCCGACTATGTTATCAGATCGACTGCCACGATATCACAGTGCTTGTGTTCACTCACCCTCATTTTACCTCTTATGGCCCCAAAGTGCAAGAGTAGTGATGCTGGCAATTCGGAGATGCCAAAGGGAAGCCTTACAGGGAAAATCCATAAAGCAAAAAGGTGGAAGTTATCAATAAGAAAAGAAAAAAAAAAAGGATGCTGAGTATCTTACTTCATTTCATCACTTAGTCATCGTGTCATCGCACATCCTCACAAGAAGGGTGAGTGCAGTACAATAACATTTTGAGAGAAAGGGAGACCCCTTTCACATAACTTTTATTGCAGCATATTGCCATAATTGTTCTATATTATTAGTTATTCTTGTTAATCTCTTACTGTGCCTACTTTATGAATTAAACTGTATCATGGGTATATACATATAGGAAAAAAACAGGTATACATAGAGTTTGGTGCTATCTGCGGTTTCAGGCATCCACTGGGGGTCTTGGAATGTATCCCCCCAGATAAAGGGGGGGGCTACTGTACATTCTTCACAATGTTTTGTTAGCTTCTTTCTTCCTATGCAGATTTCATTTAGCTACTTCCTCCACAAAGAAGCTTTTTCTGCATACAATCTAAATGATCTGATCAGTAATTTGCTTTAAATTTCCTCATTTTAATCACCTACATAACACTTACTAATATTGTTCTTGTGTATTTGTTGATTATCTGTCTTTTTCTTACTAAGACGTAAGCTCCAAGGGAAGGGTGCCCTGGTCTGTCCTAGGAGACAGAGCCTACCACATAATAATCAGAAACATTCAGTCATTATTGTTACTATTATCATTGTTGTCATTGTTTTTATTATTTGGCTTCCTAGAATGGCCTATCTGCTCTAACAAGTTAGTGAATGAATTTGTTTTCAGGGGAATGTATTCATTTTCTCTTGCGGCTATGACAAATTATCACAAACTTAGTGGCTTGAAAAACACAACAGTAGTATCACACAGTTTTAAAAGCCAAAAGGCTGGAGACTCAGCTGATTTCTGGGCTCTGCATCACACCAGACTGAAATGACTGTACTGACCAGTCTACTTTCTAGCCTGGAGGCTCACAGGAAGAATCCGCTTCAACACTCACGCATGTTGTTGGCGGAATTCAGCTCCATGTAATTGTAGGATTGAGGTCTGCCTTTGCTTGCTAACTATCTGCCGCGATTGTTCTCAACTTCTAGGAGTCACTTGCATTCTCTTCTCAAAGCTAGCATTGCACGTCACGTCCTTTTCACCTTGAATTCTGTATGCCTTGTGTCTCCTGTGTTCCCTCTTCCACTGCTTTTCTCTGACCCCAGCAGGACAGCCTCCTCTGCATTTAAAAGCTCAAGTGATTAGATTTGGCCCAACAGGGAAATCTCCCTATTTTAAAGTCCATAATTCATTTGATCTGTGAAGTCCCTTTTGTCATGGTATGTACATACAAGTATTCACAGGCACAAGAGCAGAGGCTGATGTTCATGGGATGCCAAATTTCGCACATCTATCACAGGGAGCCTCCATGTCAAAGGTGGATTATTTCTGGCTTTCCTGGTGAAGTCTAACTTCTAGAATTGTGAGGCAGGGGCTGGACCAGTTATCTCGTGGTCACAAGATGGCTGTCGCAGCTTTAGACATCATGGGCAGGAAGGCATGTTGCAGAAGCAGAAAAAAAAAAAAAGGCCCATTTCCTGGAATGAGTCTCTCCTTTTATTCCCTGCTTTAGCAGACTTCATTCTATGTTTTATTAGCCTTAACTGGTATATGGCCACTTACCATTTTAAGAGAGGCCACAGATACTAAGCAAAATACATATAAAAAGAATGTTATGATTATACCGGGGGTGCCAAAAAAAAAATGTACACAAGTGCACATTTTGGTCAACGTTGCTCAAGCAGTGGTTCATGATAATCAGAAGTGTCTGGACGCTGATGGTACTGCTTTGAGCACCTGTTGTAATTGCAGAAGTCAAGCGTGACTTGCATTCATCTTTTGTTATCAGTATATAGTATTACAATTTTAATAGTGTTTTCCTTTCTTAAAATGTGTACACATTCTTTTTTAACACCCTCTGTATTAATTAGTTAAGAAAAAAAGTCACATCACATTTCCCAATTTCTACTTTCTAGGCAGAGTTTATTTATTGATGATATTCTGGGTTGTGTTATTAGATGCTCTGATATTTTTATCTATTAAGAAGAAGAGCAATTTTTTCCCATGCTATTACAGATGACACAAGTCCCTTGGAAACAGAAGATATGGGATGATTGGCACCCAGCCTCCGTTCTTATTTTATTGAGATGTTAGCATGCCACTCATTGGGAAATAGACTACTAAATGACATTCACATTTACCTGATGGACTGTCAAGGTATATTCAGTGTCATTGCCTTTCCAGAAGAATATAACTTAGTGCCTGATGCAGTATTCTCAAGAGTTTCAGATTTGATGTTTCAGAATAAGGTGGCTCCCACCATATATGCTGCCTGTGTGTTTTCCTGCTTAGGGTAAGCATGGTGCATCTCTAATTTCTCATCTGAAAATCTACACAATGCTCAGAAAAATCATCTTTGGTTTGCTCCATTTAACTGCATCTCCTTAATGTTATTGGGATATTTTTTTCTGATATTACATGTTTGTTTGATCTATTGGAACACAGAGAACAGAGAAATCCAGTTAGAAGACCTATATGAAGCCTTAACTCAAGGGGTTTTATTTATAGACCACAGATTTCCCAAATCTTTTAGAATTTGAAAAACAAAGCCAATGATCACATCTCCTCTGCAAGAGAAAAATAACAGACTTTGAAATACCAGCTTCCATTTTAAACGGATATAAGTTTCAACAGCAGAAATGAACTTCAAATCTATTGCTAAGTAAAGAAAAAAGCAATAGCCACAACTGATATTCTTTTACTTTATATTAAGTACTTTTCTCACTTATCTTAATTCTTGCAATAGTACTGAGGGCTAGAAACATCCTATTGCAATCTTCATTTTACAGATGAGGAATATGAAATACTGTCTTGGTCATCTATAGACTGGGGGGCTTAAACAACAGATGCTTTTTTTCTTCTCACAGTTACGAATCTGGAAGTCTGAGATCAGGTTGGTTTCTGGTGAGAGCTCTCCCCTTGGTTTGCAGATGCAACCTTCTTGCTGTGTGTTCATGTGACCTCTTTGAAGAAGCACTCAGGGAGAAAGATAGCAAGCTCTCTGGTGTCTCTTCTTATAAGGGTACTAATCCTATCATGAGAACCCCCACCCTCATGTCCTCATCTAACCCTAATTATCTCCCAAAGGCCCCATGTCCAAATGTCATTACATTTGGGGTTGAAGCTTCAATATAGTATAAATTTGGGGGAAACACATGCATTCAATCCTTAATTGGTACAGAGAGGACAAGTATCTTGGTGGTGACCACACAGCTGATAAGAAAGAAAATCAATATTCAAATCCATAGAGTCAGACCTCAAAATAATAAGTGTATATAGCCTCTTTGATATTCCATAATCATGGGCCTTAGTGAGTGTGATAAGAGAAAATAGATACAATGAATCATACTTTGTATGGAATTTTAATCTCAGAATTATCTTCTTCCAACTTGTCCTGCCTGTCACAAGGAATGTGTACTCTTTCATCATATTGACTACAGTATTTATAGTCAGCTTCCCAAACATAAAGCCCCCAGACTTCAAGCATTCAGAAAATTATAATTAAGATTCATTATTTTGAAAAAATAGTCAAAAGATCTAACAAAATTTGTTAACAATTCTCTGAAGCCTTAAGGCTTTGATTTGAGTGAAAGTCACATTAATTTGATGTAGTGACACTAATTATTGAATGCTACTAATAAGCTCTGATTGGCTTTTGTTGAAGTCAAAGAAAATTTCTTGGAGGTAATTGAACCTGATTACTCTGTGTACTAATAAGCAATATACTCCCACTAGAGGTACAACCGACATAATACAACCGAAAATAGGGGATAACGCTGAAGGGTTTCTGTGTTAACTTGGTGTTATTAGACTGTGTCTCAGTGTCATTGTAAGTTCTCAACTAGTTTAGAGCATGTAGTATTATTTTTGCTTCTGATTTTATAGTGTTGTTTTTCTATGTCTGATTAATTTTAACAGGATGAATGTATGCATTCATTGGCACCATAATTCTACTTTTGGGATCTAACCTAACTCTTAGTTACAGACTAAACCTAAGGATAGAATCAAAACAATCCAAACGATCGTTTTCTGCAGGGCACATCAAAAGCAATACAGGTAGCCTGGGGTTAACTTGGGCTTTAAGGTCAGAAAATTCTGATTTCCAGTGTTATAGCTCACTTTACTTGCTTTTTGGCCTTTCAGTCAACATATTTGACCTTTAGAAGGATTAGATTTGGACAAAACAGATGCTTTGAAGAAGCATACAATCTAGTGAAGAAATAAACAGTCAACATCTTAAGGCTCTGTTTGTGTAATCTGTGGGAGTTATTGCCTCTATATGCAGATCTCCCTTTGCAGATATTTGATTTTGTTGTTGTTGTTTTTTTTTTTTTTTTGAGGGCAGTGTCACTGGCCCTCACATGTGGGACCGAACCGGGACCGCTGGCTTCCCAAGCCAGTGCTTAACCACCGCGCCACTCGGCCGGCCTGCAGATATCTGAAAGTGAGCCCCAGAGACACTGCTTGGGTAGTGAGGAGGAGGGAGACCAAATATATTGTATGTCAAAGATAACTTTACACTGTCAACATGACATATACAAAAAAACAATTTTAGAGTGTACAATGCAGGGATTTAATGTACATATACATTGTGAAAAGATGACCACGATCAAGTTAATTAACACATGCATCACCACACATAGTTACCTTTCTTTTTACAGTCTAAATATATACAGTTTTTATTGTCAATCATACCTCAATTAGGCTGGAAAAAAAAGTGTTCTGGTGATCTTATTATATTAGCCTGCCCCCTCCTCCAGGAAAGCATAGCCTGAGATAGTGTAAATAATTTCTTTTAGAAAGTGGCAAGGGTTGTGTAGGGAAGAGAGGAAAATTGAAGAGTGGAAGACGGGCAATGAGAGAAAGCCCAAGTGATGGCCTCAGTACAGGGACATTGGCGCTTCCTGGTTCTACGTCAGCTACTAGCATACACATACACATACACATATACATACACATACATCTACATACACATATATACATACATATTCTATTTGGGGAGAAAGTTCTCCTGAAGACTTTATTTAGACACACACACACACACACACACACACACACACACACACACACACGATTCTGTTCTGTCTGGAGAACCATTACTAAAACAAGGTGCCATCTCCCTTCCGGACTGGGAGTTGTCCGAGTCCTTGGCCTATATATGCAGATGTCTTTTTAGAAAAGACCTAGGGCAGAAATGGAGCATGAAGTGATGCAGCCGAAGTACAAGTGCCATCAGGTGCCATCTCTGGGAAGCTGGTTGGCTCCTGCGCTAGTTGGGTTAGCAGTTAAGAGTTGGGTGAAAAGGATGTAAAATGGGGCACTCAGGGCATTTGGCAAATTTACTTACAAAGAGCACTTCTATGGCTTCTAACAGTAAGGTTAAGCAGATCACATAACTCTTTCATCCTCCCACTGAAACAAACTTGAAAAACTAAGAATTCCCTTATTTCAGTAATGTTTTTCTTCTTCAAAAATCTGATTCTCCATTCCATTGAAATTTTGAGTGAAATTACCATTTGGACATCATAATTGTTTAAGCAGAAAAGCATCAATGGCTCGAAAGAAAGAAGCAAACAGAATATGAGGTGTCTTTGTCTTTAATGACAGGATTTGTATACAATGCATGATTTATTAAAGGAATTTGTGCTATTAAATCAAGGCAAGGAAGAATGAAAATTCATATCCTGTTTATAATGAGGTTTTTGAAAATGATACCAATTCATTAAACAGTCACTTTATGAATATTTATTAATATTAAGACCTATATTCCAGGAATTGTGCTACGTAGTAAACATCAGTGAAGTAGAAAAATACACTTCCTTCTTTTGTGGAGTTTACCATCTACTGCAGCATACAAAGAACTTACCATGTGAACAACTTGCTGGAAAGACAAGAAGATTAAAGAAAATTCTCCCAAAGAAAGCAATATGACCTTTGCTCTTAAAAACTATAGGGCTCCAATAATATTGACTTATATACAAAAATGTCAAGAGCCAAAGATGTACTGTTTTAGCTTAGATAATAGGAACTTAATGTTAATAGTATCACAGGGTTAAAAGAAAAAAAAAAAAAGGAAAGAAGGAGGAATGAATGAAACCGAGCCTTGATAGCCACAGCCCATTCTCACTAGGAATTGGAATTTCTTTCCAAAAGTTAGTCTCTCTCATAGTTATTTACACAAAATTGAAGGTTTAGTCATCTGGTCTCCTACAAGCAGTACCTACGCTGCTGTCTTACCATGGAGGCAGCTTAGTCACTGTCTCTTCTGCTTCTATACTTTGCTGGCTTCAACTAATTGCTTCTCTGTGTAACTCCTATTGTGAGAGGGTGATTGGGCTGCAAATCATCCTTTTGAATTAGCCTGTTATGCCAAGTCCCTTATAGGCTTCTGTGTAATTTGTCAGGAGGCAATGTGTGTTGTGGCAATGGAAGGTGATAGTGCTTAATGCCATAGCTGGCTGCTGCTTTCTTCAGGAAGGAAGGCAGTCATAAAACAGTAGATCTCTTCATTGCAGGGACAAGAAATGTAATCACGTTTCTTCCTTCTTTTAGTAGTAAAAAACAAAACAAAACAGAAAATGAAAAGGAAAGAGAAAAGATCTGCTTCTTTGTATCAGGCAGTGTTCTGAGAACTAGAAAAACCAAGACGTCCTTGATAATTTTAGTTGTTTTTTTTTCTTCTCCAAAAATCGAATTCTCAGTTCCACTGAATTGGTTGTAAAACAAGCCCATGACATCATGGAGCCTCCTTTCCGTCTAGCAGGACAAATGGACCTTGAAGTAGAATCCCACAAATAAATATGCACCTGAGAAAACATTGGGAGTCTCTATGCTCTTCCGAGCTGGTTACAATAAACTTCAACTCTAATTTCACAGCTGTATGATTTCCGGTATCTCCCCCAAAATTTCTGTGAGTTCCTGGAATATGCTGCCTTATTCTTGCCTCTCTCTATATACATCTGTGTTCTTTTATCTGACTTACTTTTATACTATGAGAAAACTATGCATAAAAGTCAGTTGTTTCATTGATTTCCACCAAAAAAATCTGTTAGCACCCTAGCCATTTTGAGGTTGAGTTTACTCATGATTTTAGGAGTCATGAGGTAAAGTCACTTCTCATAGGCTATGACCTTCTGCAAAGTTGCTCAATCTACACTAATTTACTTCTGCATATCCACTAGCAGTTTCCTCCTCACTAAGAGTATCCAGATTTTATTCAAGGTCACAGTGTGCTCTATTTCTCAGCTTCTCTTTAAGATGTTTGTGGTAGACAGTCTCAATGACGGCGTAGCATAAACCCATTTCCTGGTATTCATGCCCTTGTGTGATCCCCTGTCCTTGAGTGTGGGCTGTCGTTATTGACTTACTTATAAGGAATAGAATTTGGCAGAAATGATGAGCTGTCATTTCTGAGTTTGGTTGTGAAGAAGTGTGGCTCCATGTTGGGCATTCTCTCACATTTTCTCTTGGATTGCTTGTTCTGGGAAAGCCAGCTACCAGGCTGTAAGGCAGCCCTGTGCAAAGGCCCATATGAGTGAGTCGTCAGGCCTGACAAGCCACATGAATGAAATTGGATATGTGTCCTCCCCCATGTAGCCTGGAGATGACTACAGCCCCAGCCTGCTCTTTGGTTATAGCTTTCTGGGAGACCTTGAACTGTCAGATTCCTAACCTACAGGAATTGTGCAAAAATACATTTTATGCTTCCAAACTATTAATTTTGGGGGTAGTTTATTAGGCAGCAGTAGATAACTAATGCAATGTTCAATACAATTACCTAAATATTGGTTGGACATCTAGAAGGAGTAGGCTTTAAGGACTACTGTTCAACACATTGAGAGTAGAAGGAAGAACTTGGAATTGTTTCTGCTCTCAAAGAGCTTCTGATCTACTGAGAATAAATTGGGATTTAGATACACAGAAAGTAAAAGGAAGAAATCTAGTCTGAGGAATATCCCTTCTTTCTCTTATCTTTCTTTAGCCTCTTTCCTTTTGATTCCTATCAGTTCTTTTAATGTGCTTAGTCCAAATGCATATTTATAGGAAGACCTAAGGGCATTCTCTGTATGTATTGTCAGGTAAACAGGTGCATGGATTTCAGCACAATTGTAGTAAATAATTGAGACTAGAGTATCTTAATTTTTCCTGGTGGAATCAAGCTTACATTTGACAATATTGTTTTATGCCAAACATAGGAAGCTTAGCCAAGCAGAAGAAAGTCTCTGGTGACAGCTGTGTAGCAAGTCTGCATTCAGCAGTATAAGGTATACCTTGGTTTTCTTTGTTTTATGTCTTATTGTTCAATGTGTTAGATTGGAGATGAAACAGCTTTACCAAAGAGCATGCAGCCATGGACACAGCCTTGCTAATAAGCTGAGCTTTGCAGTCTCATTTTTCATTATCTCCTGAGACTCTGTGTTCCAGCTACGTGAAAGATCTTGCATGGCCCCAGTGTCCCAAGACCTCTTCTAATGCCCAGGCCTTAGAACGTGTTGTTCCTCTGTCTGAAGTCCTCTTCTCCATTTACCTGGGCAAAGCCCACTTATTCTTTAGCATTGAGATGTCACTTCCTCCAGGATGCCATTCGTAAGGAATTCAACTGCTCCCTTTTCTCATAGAATCTTTTACATGATATTAAATTGTTTGCTTAAGTATGAAGACCAGAGGTTGAAGAACAGAGGCTCTAGTTCAGCCCCTAGACATACACTAGACAGGCTTTAGTCAGCCCCTAGACATATTAAAAAAAGAAAACCCAAAACCACAAAACAAAAAACAAAATTGATATTGAATATTTTAAGAGCATGGTCTTATGAGTTCTCCTAATCTGCCTCTGTTTCTTATTGTCTTGTAAATGGCTTGCACACCCAGTTTGCATTACTTGCCTGCTTCTGTAGGATTTATATCTGAGAACTATGATCCTTTGAAGATGGGCATTTTTTGTTCATTTTCATGTCATAGTTCTTAGCATATTGTAGGCATTCTGTAAGCAACTGTTGAATGAATGAACGAATGAATGAATGACAATTCAATTACTAATTGCTAAACTGTTATGCTCTAAGTTCTGTATTATTAGGGCAATGTCTTCGCTTTAGCTTAGATATGTTCCAACTGTTTACCAGCTTTATTCTCCACAGGGAGCCATTCATCAAGATTCTAATGAATGAGTGGAGTCTAAATGAACTCTAGAGTCAATCCACTCCCATTCAGTCTCCTGTATTTCTTATCTCCTTGGTCATATCACCTTTTAAAACATCCTTCTTTATTTTATTATAAATGAGATAGTTTGTGAAATATTTCTTTTAATTAATTTTGTTGTTTTTTTCCTTTCAGTTCAGAAAGAAAGGAAAAGGCATATGTTACACCCAAAACTCATAGTGATACCAACATTACCATCAATAAACTTTTTAAAACTACCCACTGTGTCAGGCAGGACTCTTTTTTGGCAAGGGACCATAGCCTGACTCAAACATAACCACAAGAAACATATTAGCTCACCTGACCTAGAAAGGAGCTAGTCTCAACAATGACTTTGGAAAAATACAGACTTCATAATTTTTGTTTTCTTTTCTCCCTGAGTGTCAGATCCTTCTTCAAACCAGCATCCCTGTGCTTAAATCTCAGTGTCCTATTCTTTCTGCTCATACTGCTCAAAGCTCAAATTCCTAATAATAATTATGTGAAGAATCAAGAAAGGCTGCTGATAGGTCCAAGAATAGACAAATGCTCCAAGTTGGATCAGATATGCCGGTCAGAAGATTATGATGGACTCGATCCTGTGTCTAGGAAGCTTTGGTACCTTGATAGCAAGCTCCTATAGAATGACATGAATTGGAAGGGAATTTCAGAGAAGCCAAAGGTGATCGGGTAGGCTTGAGCTATTCTACACACAAAAATCAATGAATATCCACTAAAACTACCTATATGCCAGCACGTGTAGATAAAAAATAAAATAAAATGTGGTCTATCCCAGCAAGGAATTCCAAATCAAATTATGGTGACTGGTCATATAAGTGTCAACATTTAAATGCAAAAACAACTGTGATTTTCTTATTCTGTGTATAGTAAATTTTAGCAAATATGTATTTTGACTGTTTCCCCCTCAGATCCACTACCCCTCTTCTGTAATTGAGTTAAAGCGAGTTCCCTTTAAAATGGATTTGGAACTAAGAGATAAGAGGTTAGAAATAAAGTCATCTTAGACATAACAGACCCCAAACTGGTGATTTTGTGTTTGAGGAAAGAGGCCCATAAAATTTCACTTCCAGAGAGTCAAGTGTGCCATTTTGTTGTTGGAGTACTTTTTTTAAAAAGTGTATTAAGCTTTTCTTACAAACTATTATCCTTTTGATTCTCTTAAAGGCTTCAATGTCACTGCTTTTCTAATTAACATAAAAATCAGCTTTAAGGGCACTGAGAACAATAGGAAAGAGATCATACAATTTCACTCATAAAAGCCAGACACCCGGGCGTCATCCTGGATTCCTCTTCTTCCCTTGCACCCCTCATTTAAGCCTTCTCCTCATCCAGTACCTCACTGCTTCTCTACAATACACATCATAGTTGCCTACATCAAAGAATCCTGCATCTCAAAATGTCAACAGTTCCAAGGTTGAGAAACTCCACTGCAGAATTTACCTCCAAAAACTATTTCATATATGTCCCCTGCCTCTGTCTCCAGTACTCCCATCATCTCTCTTGTGACCTCTTAGTGGATCTTGCTGACTCCTCTCTTGTCCTTTACGGTTCATTCCCCCACAAAAAGCAGCGAAAGTGAACTTTCAAAAAAATGTAACACTGTTGTGTAGGTACTGCTTAAACCTACCTAGTGACTTACTACCGTTTGTAAGGAAAGGTGGAGAAATAGGCGGGGATCCAAGTGTTTACCAAAAGTCACATAGGCCATGATAAGGAGTCTGGGTGTTATTCTCACTCTGTTCTCTTTCCTCAGCTCCTTATCTGCCTGCCGTCTTCTTTAAGAATATTTCAAATTCATTGTGGTTTATGGCTTTTCAGGCTCTTTAATCCCTTTGTCTATGTGCCCTTTTCCCGGGATATCAGCTTAATTAACTTTTTTGTCATTCAATTCTCAAAGAGATCTTCCCTGTCTACTTGGAAATTGCCCACACCTTTATGCCCTCTCACTTTCAATTCACCATCTCTATTATATATATATTAATATAGTTTAAATTCACCTTATTTTTATCTTTGTGGAGAGGATCAGCTAACATATGATGATTTTTAGATCATGGTGACAATATATGCATGTTCTCCATACTTCACAATGAAAGCCACTGTAGTAGATTGAATAACAGTCCCCTGAGGATGTCCACATTCTAATCTGTGGATATGTTATGTTAGGTTACAAGGAAAAGAAGAATTAAGATGACAGATGGAATTGGGATGGCTAATCAACTGACCTTGTGATGAGGAGGTTATCTTGGATTATCCAGGTGGCCCAGTGTAATCACAAGGAAAAGGGAGACAGAAGAATGAGTCAGTGTTAGAATAATGTGATGTGAGAAACGTGAAAGTAATACAGGAACCCAGAAAAAGCAAAGAAATGGATTCTTTCCTAGAGCTTCTAGAAAAAACACAGTCTTGATGACACCTTGATTTTATCCCAGTGACACCTATTTTAGACTTCTGACCTTCAGAACTGTAAGGTCATATATTCGTGTTGCTTTTAAGCTACTCGATTTGTGGTAATTTGTCACATCAGTGATAAGCCACTCACGTAGCTCCTGACATACTCACCTTGCCTACTTTGTTCAGCCTGGTATCTCCAGGGCTTAGAGCAGTGCCCAGCACACAGTAGGCATTCAGTTCCCTCATAATATCCACTGAGTGAATGAAAACTTGAAACAAAGGTAACCATGAGAGTTAAATAACCATAGATTTGAACTGTAACTGTAGGAATAATTTTGCTGTTTGGAGTAAATTACTCCACCCACTTCCCTCAGCTTCAACAACCTCATTTCTAAAATGAAGGCTATGACCTAAGCACTTTAGGTTAGTTGTGAATCCTAGGATAGTGTCAGGATGGTGTCCTCCGTAAGACTGCATGCCTTATGCTGGAGCTCTGGCTTTCTTCTGGTTGTGTACTCCAGGGGGTCCTCTATGTACATAGTCGGTTTTGATTGGAGAGAAAGTAAAGATTAGAATTAAACCAGGTCTTCATCTTTTTAATTCAGACATCATAACTGCCCTGCTGAGTTCTTACTTCCCTTACAGGGGAACATGAAATAATTTTATTGAAAAAAAAAGGAGTACTCAAATAAATTTTCTCTCTGTTATTTTGATAGAACAAGAAAACAAAAATAAACTAGGATATAGTAAGTAAAAATAATTTTTTAAAAGTTTCAATCAATACATGGATATCAGATGTCTCCTGAACAGAAGGGGTACTGATAGAAATGATTAGTTTTAGAATCAGACTGACCTGTGGTCAATTACTCTCCTTAGTAGAATTGCCAAATTTAGCAAATAAAAAAAAACAACAGGATGCCCAGTTAAGTTGGAATTCCATATAAGCATGTCCCTCCCCTTTTTTTGGTAGAAGTATGTCCCAAATACTGCATGGGACATACTTATATTAAAAATATTTTTTTATTTGTTTAATTCATTGATTTGCACAAATCAATGAATTTCAGGTATCTGTTGAACATTTAAATATATGACAGTATGTTAAGTTAGTGAAAACATCATTCTAAGTTAAAAAAACAGAAATTATATAATTCATATTTATTTGATTAAAATAAATTTAAACTCTTAATTGATATTAACATCCAGCAAGTTAGAGTGTTCTTCTGTAACTGTAAGGAATAATTCTTTAGAACAACACTTGAGCTAAAGAATAAAATTTCAGTAATGCACTGTTTAGAAAATGATTTTTTTTTAAAGTCATGGCTCTAATTATTTTCTTAAACAACAAAGATAAAATAAAATAACTAAATATTCAGCTAAAGCTAAAGGACAAAGATCATGAGGAAAAAAGTTTAAATGGAAAATATAAAGCAAATACAATATTTTGAAAAATATAGAATGAGTGTCATTGACTTAGAAAAAAATCGAATAGATAATTGTTTGGAAAAATAGGTATATCTGGATATTATGAATTTTTAAAAATTAAAGGAAATAAACAACTGAAGGAATAAGAAAATGAATAGAACCATTGGCTTAGTTGAGATTTAAAATGATAAAAACAATGAAGTTACTTTTATTTGTACATATGATTCTAATTCAATTTTTCATTAGTTTTCATTGGTGTTGGCTTTACATTCATTTGTCATATTATTTGGGAATAATTCTTGGGGGCAAATGTCTACTTGAAAGGTATCCATGTAAGCAAGCACCTCCATAATCTGGAAACTGTTGGTGACCTACAACTTACAGTTTAAAATATTTTCCAAAGTAAGAGAAATTTACAGGAACAGCATATGGAACATGCGTTTGAGCAAAAGACTAAGCTTCAGCTCAGAAAATTTTGGAACTACAGGCACCTTCACTAGATTTTTAAAAAGTATTCATGCAAATTTTCCTTGGCAAAGTGAGAAATCCCAATAGCATATGTTGGAGTTGTCCAACTCCAGTGTATGGTCTGTGTTATACGCTCATAAAATGATAAGACTGTAAGTCATCATAAATAAGACCAAAAGAAAGATCGAACCCAATGGCAAAGCAACTGTTCTGTGCTAACAAGGAATGAATGGTAACAGGTCCCCTTGTTGCCTCATCTGTGGAAACAGCTGTAGAGTTTATGCTTTTATTTATTTTTTTGATTGCTACGAACTTGGAAACCCCATTGAATAGATTAACATACCCATTGTCTTTCTAAATTGTCACATCTCACTGTATGTGGGAGGGTGATCACCACAGCCATATGATTTCAGGATTGTTAAATGTGGGTGTTTTTCTAGGCAGAGATGGCTAAATGCTCTATGTTTATATTGGATTATATTTTTTGAATTCGATTATATGACCAGCCAAACCATTGGAATATAGTATGGGAAGTCCCTGTGTCTAGCATTTGAAGATACATCATATAAAGATGCTACATAGCGTACAATTAATTGAATGCCATGCATTTAGCGCCATTGATGACTGCCAAATGCTTTCTGTTCTGCTAAATGTCAACTTGTTAAGCATTTGATTTCCTGCTGAAAAAGTCAGTACCATTTTATTTCTACTTAAAAACAGAAATGGATTGTTTTTTACTTCTTTCTCTGTGTGTGCGTATGTGCGTTGTAATGCATTTATAGATACAGAGAGTGTATTTCTCCTGTTAAATTAATTAAACAAGGAAGCCGTTAGACTGAGGTGACTCTAATGCCATGTCAGTCTAGTAAACAAAGCAAAATCTAAGCCTGTAAATGCCTTAAGATTACCAAATAAAAACACTTAGGACAACCATCACAACCAAGAACTAGGCTATAGCCAATCAACTAACTTCCTTTCTTTCCTTCTGCACTTCCTCTATATATGTCTAGCAGCTCCTGAACGCAGAGTGCCCTTAACCACTTCTGGTTTGACACTGCCCCATTCGAATGGATTTTTGCTCAAATAAACTCTTAGCATTTTTAATATGCCTCACTGTATCTCTGCCATAGCCCCAGACTCTTTCTTGATGAGGTGTTACTTTGAGGCTGCTACCCAAACAAGTCCTATGTTAATTTTTGGAAACGCATGTCTGGAAGTAATAATTGTAGTGGCTTTTTTGACCACTTTTATGAGGAGTTCTGCATAATAAATAAATATTAATGAATATTTATTAACCGAAACTTTATTAAATGTTAACCATTAATGAAGTTTTGAGGCTTGAAGTTTTTGAGACTTTTAAAAATTATACCCATGCAAATGTTTTATTAAACAATAATGATGATATATATAAATTTACTGAACCTTCAGCGGGAGTGGGGAGTTTTAGCTGGGGTACTGGTAATTTCACAAAGAATCTATAGGAAGGGGTGGGAACATGAGAGCTTCATTCATCATTAATTTTGATCTAATTAAGGATTGAAATCTGCTGGGTCACAGAGCAATGAGAGGTGCTGTCTTTGCAACGCTGATTCGGGATCCCCAAATATGAACTTCCAGTACTCCTGGAATAGTGACTTAGCCAAATCTTGAAAAGCATTTCATTTTCTCATATTTTTAATTAGTTTTTTGTCTGCTTTCTTAAAAATAAAAAAAAGATTTGGGTCTAATTTGATCATTGTTCTTAAACACTGATATGAGAAAAAAGCAAATACACACACACACAGAGCGTGCCAAAAAATGTACACATATTTTAAGGAAGGAAAAAAAAACTGTATTAAAATTGTAATACTCAATATATACCGATAACAAAAGATGAATACAAGTCATGTGTATACATTTTTTTGGCACCCCCTGTATTTATTTACATCTTCTTGATTTTTCCTCCCGCATTTATGAACACTGTTTTGATAAGTATCACAGGGTTTCAAGTGACATTTAAAGTCAGAAAGACATTCTTGATATTTGTAACCTGTACAAACTTCCAGTAAATAATTGTCAGTAAACCTTATATGTCTTTATTTACAGACAGGGATCATCAAGTTTACTTCAAAGGGGTGTAATAAGGCTAAGTGAACAAATACTCAAAAGGGCAGAAAACTAGAGATGGCATATTGAGAGTTTACTGTTAGTAAAAAAGGACCACAGTCTCTAGTCTAAACTCTTGGTGTCAAATGTTGCAGAATTCAGAATGTTTTTCCAGCTTTCAGAAAGATAACATTGAGTATATAGTTCATATCATAAAGAACACTGATACAGTAATAATTCAATAATTTCCTGAATATTAGGACAGATTTTTTAAAAACCACAATTGACTTAACATCCTTTCAGGGCAGGTCCTGCCACAAAATGAGTTGTAGGTCAGGTCAGACTTTGCATTAACAAGTTACAAAAATGTATTATTAAGAGATTTGAGGTTTCAGACTGAAAGTTTATCATATATATTATATGAGATAATATATTTTAAATGCCTAGCAAACATCTGGCCGATTCCTGGGTGCATATTAAGCATTCATTTATTCTTGACCTTCTGCTCTTTTTCTCCCCCAATAAATAGCCCATTTCTAGCTTCTCCAGTGACTCGGTCCAGGGCTCCCTCTAGAAAAGCTGTGTGTTTCTATACGAGTTTACACAGGACATTGGGCTTCCAAACAGCGTTTGCTCTGTGAGGTTTTTGCCATTTGCTAAACATCATCATCTTTCTCCCCTCATCTCCGACTTCCCCGTTTTATGAATTTCCTGCTTCCTGACAGGTTATTGAAAGCTGTCTCTGGCAATCACATCAATGGATTGAGGCTAATTCACTAGGAACAGTCCCTAACAAAAAATGTTTCTGAGTGCTACCATCATTTCTGTCCCTTTGCTGAATCAATAATGATTGCAGAATCAGGTAAAGGTGCTTTTGGTGCAAATAATACACACACGCATGCATGTGCATAAATATGTATATATATATTCTGTATAAGATATATGCATATGTACATTTATATATCATACACAGATCTATGTTGTATATGAACACACACACTTTTCCCATCAGGGACATAGACCTAGGACAAGACTGATGTATCTCCTTGACCTATATTCACTGGAAAGCCATGAAAGCCTCAGTGATTAGCCTGAGATTGGCCTATGATGGAGGCAGGAAGAAAGTTACTTTCCAGGCCGGCCGAGTGGCGCATTGGTTAAGAACTGGCTTGGGACTCCAGCAGCCTGGTTCAGATCCCATATATGAAGGCCAGTCACACTGTCCTCTACAGCTAACAACAGCTCCACCTGGAACTGGGCTGCGAGCCCCGGCGACGGTGTAGGCTGCAGCCCCTGTTGCAGTGGGCTGCCATAGGCTACAGTGAGTGGCCGGCAACCAGCATGAGCAGCTGGCAGCCAGCGTGAGCTGCCAATAGCCGCTGTGAGCAACCATCCAGAAGCTGGCGACCCATCTGCCTCATCCGGGAAGAGCGCAATGATGATACCAACATGGGCCAGTGAAGCAACGTCCTCCGCAAGTAGACTGAAGAACAAAGGACAGCAACTTCTCTGTTCCCCTTCCCCAATTCCCCAATGCTGTTCCCCTTCCCCAATTCCCCAATAAAATCTTTAAAAAGAAAAAGAAAAACAAGAAAGTTACCTCCCATGCCTTTTAAATCTCCTTCCTTGAAGGGACGA
Organism: Aselliscus stoliczkanus; assembly: GCA_033961575.1. NCBI lineage: Eukaryota > Metazoa > Chordata > Mammalia > Chiroptera > Hipposideridae > Aselliscus > Aselliscus stoliczkanus. The sequence continues at coordinate 44,489,604 of CM066732.1, read as the reverse complement.
CTCATAAAAAACATTCAGTGGATATTTAAAACAGTTTAGGCATCATAATAGGCTCTATTCTGGGTCACTTTGCACACTCAAATTGTTTTTTTGAGACTGTTAACAATGTCATGCTGTGCAATTTAATAAACACAATCAGTGGTAAAGCCTGTTACTTTTGTTTTGCTGGTTTGAAAAATCATCCTCATATATCTATGTCTACCCATGGTTATAAGCCTGCTTTCTTAACTCGGGAATCTTGAAGAATAACTTCTGCATGTATGATAGGGATCTTTTATTCGTGGGTGACAGAGCCTATTTTGCAGTTTCTATTCACACCCAAATTGTTCTTGAGAAACAATTCAGGCATCATTTGTGTGGGACTCCCACATTCAGAATAGGTTAATAGCCAGTGTCACCTTCACTAGGCTATTCTTTGGGTAGAGACCATTAAGGGAAATAGCTATTTCAGTGAGTGGCATATTAAAGATCTAGCCCAGAGCTCTGTCTGCCCCTGGTTCCAATACATATCATCATGGCTCAGTGAGGAGGTGGCATTCGGACCATGTCGAGGATGTAAATACAAGGGAATCTAGCCATAAAGCTGAGGTGTGGGAAAGGAGGGGCCTGGAGTGATCCAAAAGAAGGTGAGGGGGAACCCTGCCTTCTCACTCAGAATCCCTCCTCTCCAGGAACCTCTGCCTAGGAGACACCCATTTCCTGCTGACTCTCCCATTTTAAGGTCAACCAGAGCTTTATTTTTCCCATTAGCTCCCCAGTCACTCTTATTCATGAATTTATTAGTTCAGGCCTGGAATCTCATCTCTGAGCTAACTTCTCTGCTCCATGATTATGGTTTGTCCATATCTGTGCATATAAAATGTTATCTTAGATTTAAATGTTAGGAAAAGCTTTGCTTCTCCCCAAGGAGCTGGTATGCATATTGCATGTGGAAAATAAAAATTAATCAAACTAGCCATGTTTCCCTTTCAATTTTGGCTACCCAGAAGCGCAGAGCCAAATATTTAGGTTAAGCAAGAGTCTAAAGACTTACTCTAAGTACTTTTCTTTTCTAATTCATCACTCAGCCCAAGTCTAGAGCTCACATTCTATCTATCATATGCCTTTCCTGGCCTTAATCTCTTAGTTTAACTCATTTGCCCTGACCCCATTTTTGACTCCAGTTAAACAGAACTGGACTAATCATATCCTTTGTTCGTATAGTACTTAGGAGATTTTTGTTTGTTTGTTTGTTTGTTTTTTAATTGCACGTGATCCTGCAATACACCCAACCATTGTGGTGTGAGATAAGATGTAAATAAATTACGAGGAAGTAAGCAGTATCTTTCCAGCAGGAAGAAAAATGAATACAAAAGCAGGGCTGAGAGGAAGGAGATCTAAATTATTCTGCATGACAAACTAAGCTGGGGATGAGGTGGCATTTTCTGGGAATGAGGAGAGGAGATGGGAAAGATAGAAAAAAATTACAGTTACTAGGGATAAATTCTGTGTGTGGAAAATGTCCATCAGCTTGTAGGAGCAATGAAATCTCATGTTCAATCTCAGGGTTTTCCGCCTTGAAGAATTCCCCTCTGCCACTGAAAATCTTTAGTAAATTCTGCTACTACAATAGCCCAGAATTAATAGCACATGGAAAAGATGGTGTGTACAGTGTGACTTGACAGGCAAGTGAAATAGGATTGCAGGACTCAGAAAGGAAGTCAGGATTGTTTAAACAAACAAACAAAAAAGATAAAGCAGGTGGTGATGGGGACTCATAAGAAAACAGTTATGTCTCCCAGTACAGGGGATAAGCTTGTGTTATTTCCCTTCCTCTCTCTCTGTCCTTCCATCCTCCTTTGCTCTTCTCTTTGCTTTCTCCTCTCTGTTTCTTCTTCTTTTTTTTCCCCCTTCCTTCCTCCTCTTGCTTATTATTTCAGTTTCTGCCTTCCTTTTAGAATGTGTTTGACTACCTTGTTGGTGTCAGAGACTGACAGACATTAGACACAGAGGAGTAAAGAAGAGATGGCTTCTGATCTCCTGCAGCTTACATTTTGGTAAAGAAAGTAAAAGACAAATTAAAAATAAAAAGGGTTGAGTTTATGATTGGTGCTATCATGAATATAATAAAGGTATACCCAGAAACTATGGAAGATAGATGGGTTTGGAGTAAGAATTGTTTTGTTAGGGGATATACTTCTTCAACATTGGTAACTCAAACAATGAAAGGCTCCCTCAAAAGCTGGAGGAATTTGGGACATCAAATCTCATTTCAATATTTATTCTCATGATACACTGTGAAAATTTGATACAGGGAGGAAAACAAATGGGTTTATGGTTGTACCTTTTCTAGTTGGGCCTTGGTTTCCTTATTTAGCTTTTCAAAATTATTTAATGCCTTTATGTAAAAGCAATAGAGTAGGTTCTCAGGGAAACTTAAAATGTAAAACTATTTGATTTTTCACAGAAAAGATAAAAATCTCCAAAGCAGCCAATTTTCTAGGTTTCAAATAAATTGGTATTGTCCTCCTTATGTCATGTTAAGTAGAGGTTTGCAAAAATCAATCATATTCTGGATTGAATTTATGGATTTTAGGTTTCTGGACAATAATTTTTCTTCAACCACACTTTTGTTCAATGTATAAATCTTGGATGTTTTTATTAAAATTTATTTCCAGAAAGTATTTTAACTTTTTCCAAATAGGAATCTGAGCCTGTAAACCTTAGGAAATATAACATCAGTTCTGCCATGAGTGAAACAATTTTTGAGGATAGTTTCTGGTGGTTTCAGTGAATTAGCTTATGAGTAACTCCTTTCTGTCTAGTAATTTTCCTGATGAGTAGCACTTTTATTATCACCAGAGAGACAAATGGGGAACAGGTTAGACTTGAAGTCTAGTTGTAGACCATGAACCACAGTGTCACCATTTAGTACTGTGTTTTAAAATAATGATATAATGGGCTGGCTGAGTGGCTCAGTTGGTTAAGAGCCCACTCAAGAGTGCGAGCTCTGAGCAACAAGGTCGCTGGTTCAGTTCCCGGCTCAAGCTAAGCTGCTGCTGAGCTGCCAACAGGTGGCAGAATGGCTCAGCTAAAAAAAGTTAATATAATAATAATAATAGTAATAACTCCCATTTTCCTGCTGTTTGGGATTATTAGTTCTCTTTATTTGAATTGAGGACACTGAGGCTTCGAAAACTTAAGTAAAAGCATTCACAGCTAGCTTGTTTCAGTGAGAGCAGGGTTAACAGAATCCAACAAGGAAAGTTGAATTAGGTTTTTCGACTTTATGAGTACAACATTTATTCCCTTCACTTCTATGCTACACTACTGACTTCTAGTGAAAGACAACAATAGACTAATATACAAATAGATGAGGCTCACAGGGAGGTAGGTCTTCAGAAAATACTGTGTGAGGAAAAGGGGCTACATGTACACTGTAATAATCTAATGGGAAATAGGAAGTTAGGTGTGTGTAAAAGCAGCTGGTAGATGTACTAGGCGCTTAGCCTAAGTTATAGTCCCACTGAATCCTCATGTTACTTGCTTGAAAGTAGTTGTGATCTATCTTCAGGTATGCAGATTAGGAAATAAGGTTTAGAGAAATTAAATGACGACACTGGCAGAGTGAGTGACCTTGCGCAGAGTGTGGGTTTTGTATTATCATTTTAAAATAGAGAAAAGTTAACCCCTTGTGGACTTACTATTTAATGAGAGCATAAGGATTGACTCATGTGAAATGGATGTTAGAATAATTAGTGAATACAAGGCACCGATAATCACCATTCTTGTTATTTACGATTATCACCATCATCACCTACAGTGGTGCTCTCTTCTCTTCATCACATCAGGGTCTCCTTACAACATGGGCCTTGTTTCTCTCCAGCATTGATTTGTTACCCACTGCTGAGTAAAACCTCTCTTTCAAGGGCAGGAAATATTGCTACTACAGGTGATGAATATTAGAACGCCATCTTTAGATATATAAGAAAAGCGGCATTCGCTCAGTTAGGATCCTGGGGTGGCCATGAAATGTCCCTCTCAGATGTCCAACTGTAGGGAGCCTCAGCTGCTACTGCTTTTTTTACACTTAGAAGCAGTGCTTCCTACTGCTGCTCCAAGCCTTGGGTGAAGCCTGGCAGACATGAGGCAGCTGGTTGCGGGGAGATATGGGACTCCTCTGACTGGCAATTTTGGCTCCAGGACGAATCACTGGATTTACCAAAACTTTCTTAGAACAGAACTGCGGTCTGAGAGGTTGGTAGCCATTTTTCTATGTCTGCTTTATCCCACAGGTGTTAACCTACACTGAGATCTGGTGGTGCACCCAGTCTCTCTCTCCCAATTTTTTTTTTCTCACAGGATTTTTCCCTAGTAAATCTCTTTCAAGCTAATCCTCTGTTGGTATTTGCTTCTAACAAAACCAACCAACCAAACAAACAAACAAACAATCAAAACAAAACATAAAATCTGGGCTATTTAGAGATTCCCCAACATCTCTATCTTTATCTTTGACAATTTGATTGTGTCTCTATTTTTTTCACCAAACCCGATAAAAGAGTTGTGGTAGATGACTCTTTTAATTGCTTTTATTTTATGATTATAGAGCTATCAAATGCTGTCTGTAATATGGATTAACACATTGTTTCTTATATTTCAGTGTTAGATTGCGATGGTGCTAAATGGTTGTCCCATGTGTAAATTATTCTTTGATCTAAGAACAAATATTGTCTTATCAAAGAGTAAATATTGCTGTGCTTTTTGGCTCATGGATATCAACACATTACAACACAACAACAGCACAAAAATGTGTCTTTATCATCAACACTTCTGATCCAGAACTACTTATACGTGTAAGATTTTAGAGAAAAGCATGGAATGTCTTCCTAATTACCCTTTCCCCCCAAATTAAAAGTACTTTAATTAAACCAAATTATATGTCCATTGTTATCCTCAAAAGCCAACTTAAAATTCAACTATTTTCTTCTGTTAGTTTTGAACGAGTGACAACAGTAGCAAAGTTTTAAATCCAATCATGATAAAAAACACAATCTCACTCCTAGGTAGATTGCTTCTTCCTAAGTCAATACTTGATTCTTTAAAGGCACAATAGTTGTATTATTCACTTAAATGACAAATAGATCAAATATAGGATTTTTAATACAGAAGGGAAAGGTTATGGTATTTGTGCTACAACCATAAGAAGCAATAGTTATTGTTTGTCCTTAATGAAGAGGCGAACACTGATAATCCGTCCTTATCAACGGAATGGAACTCTGAGCCTGAAAACCCACTAGATTTAATCTAAAATGGAGTGTTGAGATTTTCCAAAATCTCTTACATATTATCTCAGTTTCTTTATAATCTTGTTCTAAGGCCATGATCAATGAGAACTTTAAGCAGGGTTTAGTGGTGATGATAGGATTTTCTTCTCTTGAAAAAGGCCACACTAGGGAAAATGCATTAGTGGAAAAGAATTTTTGAAACTTGAAAAAATTTTACAATGCATGTTTAAGACCTTTGTTTTCAAAAGCTTTTAAAAACCCCATTTTCAAGGTAATAGTCTTGATGGAATGGCATCTTCAACCTTTAGATAGTATAAGAGCTGAAACAATGATGAGTCCAGATTTGAGGCATCCCAAATGAAAATGTAATGAAATTATACTTAGGTAAATTTTGTCGATAACATGTTTATTTCACTCCATCCTAGCTGTGAGACTTACACTCAAATTTTATTATAATAATTTACATTTTAAATATTTTCAACCACATTTTAGATTTGTACAGATTTGGGTCCTATTCAAATAAACCTAAGGAGAAAACAGATGTATCATTAGTTCATGGAAATCAGGTCCAGGATAAAACCACGCCTGCTGCCTGGTAGGAGTAACCTGTCTAAGCTCCATTTGTGATCAGATTAGCCATCACTTCGGTTAGAAACAAACCGATGGCAAAAATATTAGCCATCTTTCCAGATCAAAGTCACACTATGAACAGAGGGATATCGTGCCAACTCCATTATTTCTAGGAATTCATGCCACTCCTCAACCCCAGGGTGAAAGCTGAAATATTTAGTACCAACTCTGTCTCATCTGGCAGGTTGCACTTGGATGTCAGCAATTACCATGGACATTTCAACATTTGATAAAACCAAATGTGGTTGGCCAAGGTTCTGTCATTTTCATTTTTAAACCCATTTGTAACATAAACTAAATCCTCTGCTTCTCAATGGGTACAGCTGGACTTACTGAAGGCTGTTGATGGAGAAGCGTTCCATTTCAACCAGAACATTCTTTGCTTATGTCCTTTTTCTGTATACGAGAGTGACAATGCTTGTCTCTCTCTCTCTCTCCCAAACAAAATATATACATACATATTGGGGGTGCCAAAAGAGATGTATACACATGACTCGTATTCATCTTTTGTTATCAGTAATATTGAGTATTACAATTTTAATACAGTTTTTTCCTTTCTTAAAATGTGTATTCATTTTTGGGGCCTCCTCTGTATATATTTCTATGTATATATGTACACATACATATTGTGTTCAAATAACTGAACTAGCAGTTTCTTCATTTGGAAAGCATCTTTTCTTACTGATGCCAGCTGCATTTTAATTCTAATCAAAATATTTTTTTCCAATAAAATAACTTCTAGATTAGAAAGGGCAGAATCCCTTGCTCTTATTTAGTTGCACTTCCAGTTGGACATTGTAAAGCCTTTGTTGTTATTTAGTCATAAAAAAAAAAGTTTTCTTTTTGAAAGAACCCTTGCCATATCCCTGCTAGCTTCGGTGACCACCATGGTTTAAAGTTTACCATGTCCTCCCATTTCTTTGTGCTCTTCATTTCTTTGTCTGATTCTTGTCACATTTTCTTTATGGCTTGCTTTGCATTTGACTTTCTCCCAATACTGCAAAGGTTTCAGGCCAAAGTCCTTCCCCATTCCCTACACTCTCTTCTAGTCAACTTTCTTTTTTTTTTTTCTTTTTTGCTGAAAACCATGGCTTTCACTATCCTCCACTCTAGGCACTTGTTTTTCTCTTCTGATTTTATGGCTAGAAAACCCTATTCCTTTCATTACTCTAAAATATCAGCAAACTACAAACTCAATTATCCATTCTCATGCCCTACTTGCTCTAAAGAAAGCAGAAAACAACTCTCAAATTATACTTCTTTTTGTTATTATTATTATTATTATTATTATTATTATTAGTAGTAGTAGTAGTAGCAGTAGTAATAGTATTTACATATTTGGAGAATACAGAAGAGTAAAATAAATTGCTGAACAGTTTACAGACGTAATTACATTCTATGGAAGCAACAGCACCACCTAATTAAACAAACAATAACCTGGAATTCTCTTTAGACTAAAGTTTGCAAATTGGCCATTGATTGTCTGTATTGTGCAGTTGTGTTTTAATTAGCTACAAAAACAAAACAAAACAAACAAACAAAAAAGCCCAAATAATCAGAAGAATTTACAAATATACAAAAATTGACATTTTTTGGTGGAAAAATTAGTAGATTTGGCAACATTTGGCCCAGACTTCTACATGACTGACCAGGGGCAGCCCCTTTAATAGAGTGTACTCTCCCCCTTACTGCAGTCTGCCATTCTTTATCATCCTAAACCTCCTCCACTTCACTCAAACATGTTTCCTGTCTAGCCCCAGTAAGCTTTGAATTTTTGAAGTTTATTTAATACTGTTGTGTTACTCATTACATCTACTTGACCAGTAAGTTCTGGCGATTTTATCCTTTGAGTCAGGGCTTGGCAAACTTTCTTTAAAAGGCCAGATAAATATTTTAGGCTTTGCAGACTGCTAAGGTCTCTGTGGAAACTTCTCAACTCTGCTGTTGTCATCCCAAAGCAGCCAAGGACAATATGTAAACAATTGGATATGACTGTATTATAATACAGCTTTATTTACTAAACCAGGCAGCAAACTGGATTTGGTCCACAAACTGTAGCTTGCTTAATCCTGCTCTAGATGATTATGTGCCAAAGGGTTTTGTCCAGAATATTATATCCCTGAAATGCTCTATGGAAAACAATGAAAAGTTCACTTACAAAATGAAATATACACCTATCAGAGATTTGAGTTACCGGGAAAAATGGTACTATTGATTGGCTTTCACCTTTGTTTACCTCTACTATTCCCAATCCTATTGGACTACAAAATCTTTATTTTTAAACTTAATAACAATTGCTTTCACAAAGCACAACTGGAACCATGTTTCTAGCGGAAATCTGGAATTCATTACCACTTTTCCTTCCTCATTGCCACTTACTTGGTCCAGTTCCCCCAGACCTGTTTCCCACCACTTCTCCTTTTAAAACCCTGTAGGTTTAATACACTTGTTTTCCTACCTGTGAAATGGAATAGAGAGAGGAAAAACTGAGATATTACCAACAAGGATATCTTATTTCATAGCATTTTGGAGTTTAAAAATTATCTTAGGGTTGGTTGAGTGGCACATTGGTTAAGAGCTGGTTTGGGGATGCCAGCGGCCCCAGTTTGGATCCCACAGATGAAGGCTAGTGACACTGCCCTCTACAGCTAACAACAGCTCCACCTGGAGTTGGGCTGTGCAAGCCCCAGCAATGGTGTAGGCTGCAGCCTCTACTGCAGTGGGCTGCCATAGGCTACAGTGAGTGGCCGGCAGCCAGCGTGAGCTGCCAAGAGCCACAGTGAGCGACCATCCAGAGGCTGGCGACCGATCTGCCTCATCTGGGAAGAGAGCAATGAGGATACCAACATGGGCCAGTGAAGCAATGTCCTCCGCAACTAGACTGAAGAACAAAAGGACAACAACTTATCTGTTCTCCTCCCCCAATTCCCCAATAAAATCTTTTTAAAAACAAAAATTATCTTAAATGTATAATCCTATTCAATCCTCATTTATACCTTCATCATCTATTTATCTGCTTTGCCAAGCACAGTAACTCAAACATAGTAAGAATTTAAATGCTGTACAATATTGGCAAGGTCACTGACTTCAAGGAATTTATATTCTAGAATATTAAACAGATGGTAAATCAACCAATACATAAAATTGATGATTGTATATTATGGTGAGGATTTTGCAGGTAATAAAGGTGATATAGTATAGGTTAAAGGGTGGTTTGCTGTGGAATTTAGATAGCTGGGCTACTAGAGTTGTACTCCACCTCGGTCCTATTATCCTAAGATATCAAATGTTAACGGTGGCTCTGGAGTTGGGCCAGTAAAGTGGCCCTGTTTAACTTGAAGGATCCCAGGAAATTTCTGGACATAGTTTAAACTGAACCCAGGAGACAGCATCATCAGAATTCTGATAGAATTTATTTCCTCTAAGACTCAGGGGATTAGTAAAAAGAAGATAGTCTTCTACCATAGACTGTTGGTGCAAGGATGAAAAACAGTAATAGATCAAAACAACAACAAAAGAACCTTAACCTAACTTCTTAGTGGAATGCAATAGCACAAATGGCACAAACAACTTGTCCAATGCTTTCTTCAATATTTCCTAACAGAATTTTGGGGAACAGAATGAGAGAAGATGCAACCACCTCCTCAGGAAAGGTCTGCTCATCCACTTTGGCTGAATTTAACATGTATTTGAGGAAGGAGTGTGTAGTCAAATGGTTGTCAGAATTTATTAGGTAGAAGATTGGAGACTGTCTAATATGTTTTGGGCACTTTTTGTCCTTTAGACAAAAGAAAGTCATTAAATCATTTGGCCCATCTAATGACTCAAAGCATTAACTGAAAGCAGAAACATTTACTGTGTAGCTCTTAGAAGCATTGCCTGTATTATAGGTACTTTATATACATTATCTTTTTAATCCACATAATGGCCACAGGAAGTAAACATTAATGCTTCTACTTTGCAGAGGAAGAAATACTGGCTAAGTTTCTGAGGAAAATATAAAACTATTTATGGGAACCTGTGTTTCGGTACAGACGTACATGCTTTCCATCTCAGTTCCTTATATATACTAGGTTCTTACAATATACTGATTGAAATTAATGTGCTTTCCCATCAAAGCAGTACCATGAATGATTCTTATATTCTTTGTCTGCATGACTCTATTTGACAGCTGAAATAAGTAGAATCCATTTGAAATTTAAATGGCCTTCTCCATATCTATCTGAATAAGTAACTCAAAACTCTGAGGCCCTCCCATCTTGTACACGTTGATCAGAAGAGGGGGCTGCAAGAGTCCATGTTGGGAGAGAGCTGTGCCGACAAGCAGAAGGACAGTCGGAAAGGTCTGCCTCAGCAGCTCCAGTGGTGGACATGGGTAGGGGCTGTGAACAATAGGGTATGGACAAGCCATGATTTTCCATGACAAAAGCCTTTTCAACCATGGAGAGAGTTATCAATGAGCAGGGTCAGCAGGTGCTTCCATAATCTTTATCAGAATGCCAAGCGTATGTGTATGAGGTCCTGTAGTTGAATTCTGAATTTGAGTCAAAAACCATTACTTTTTTCTGTGTTTTTTTATAGTTATTTACTATTTATTTTTTTCGTCTGAAATATGTTGCCACTTCCTCTGCCTGGCAACCCCGTTAGCCTTCTAAGTTCAGCTCAGGCAGCCCTTCCATGAAGCTTTCCTTACCTCCCTCCTCATTCTCTCCCTTTTGTTGGGTACAGTCCTCTTCTACTGATGTGCTTCGCACATGACACTAAATTTTATTTATTCATCTGCCTGTCTCCTGACTCTGAAGTTGCTTGAGGGCAGGGTGGTTGCATTATGAATCCCTCTGTCCCCTGTCCCAATCCCTATAGGTATGGCACATACACTCTGATTTTAATTGAATTAAACAAATGGTAAATGAATATTTGCCATTTTACCATGTGAAGGCAAAATGGGGTTAATGAGTTGAAAATTCTGGGGGAACACGAGATGAAAAATTGAAGGCTGTCTCTTGTCCCTTCCTCTGATTTCCTGGTTTGTGTTGAAAGATGTAAAGCTGCTGGGATTTTATGAATCTTGCCGCTAGCCTACAGAACCTTTCAAATATGATTCAATTTCATGCAGACAGAGACTCAGAGCAACTTGGCAGTTAACAGCTAATGGCTTTTAAGGGTTTAAGTCAGCCCTAAACATTATTCCAATGAGTTTTTTGTGGTTTAATTACCTTAAAACATTACACAGTCATAGAGCCCATCAATACAGATATATTTAGAGATATCAAATGTGCACTGCTTGCAAATACTGCCTTGACGGGTCTAATACAGCATCTTATTTTGCCAAAAAAGCATGTAAAATAGTTTAAGTTTACCTATTGGAGTCTAATGATGTGTGACATCATTAAGCTGGGAGAAATGTGAATTCAAATGATTCTCTAAGCAGCAAGGAGGAGCTTTACAAAGCAAAGGACAGAGCCATGTCTTCCCTACCCTGTGGGCACCCATCTGTGTGAACTTTAAACAGTGGTTAAGACCCCGGCTCTGGATTTCAACAGCTCTGTGATCAAATCTCATCTCTGCAATGTGTAGGGAAGTTAAATAACAGGACAGTAAATCTCAGGGTGAATACTAATAATAATTACCGAGCTTAGTTTTTGTAAAGATTTTTGGAATGATGCATGAGAGGTGTTAATAATAACAACTAATATGTATTAGACGTTCTTTTATTTTTCAAAAGGCTATTCTTGTGGTTTTGGAGGAGGAAAAAAAGTTGAAGATTTCAAGGAGGAAAAATAAAGAAAAGCTTGAAGGGTGACTATCCAATTTTAAGGCCTCAAAAAAACGGCCTAATATCTTCATTGTGATTTTCCCTATTTGGACCGTAATTACAGAACCCAAAGGTTGTCCCTTATTTTAGGCACTGTTTCAGATATTTCTTTTGCAAAACTCATTTCTATCCTTAGAATCACACTAACTGCATTACTCTTTTCAAGTCAAATCACATCCCAATCTCAACAATTCAAATTGGCCTAAGATCCCGCACTCACAAAATGTTAATATTTATGAGCGATGAGTTTTGGGTTCAGAGATAGGGAGAGAAGCCTTCAGGGAGGCAGAAATGAGTTATTTGCCTGCTATAGAATGTGTCATTTGCAAAGAGCTGCATTGTAGGGAGAGATGATTCAAATATACAATTTCAAGGGGCAATGCAATCTAGTTTACTAATCTTTCATTTTGCTAAGGTGAGGCTTTTGTGAACATTGACTGCTCATTAGCATCTCAATCCCATGGAAGGATCCAGATAATGGATGCCAATTTTGTTCTCATTTTGAGTAATTCCAATGTTTGCATTCCTTTCATTAAGCCACCATTTAAAAGTTTAAGTGTAGCAAAAGATAAAGATGGATCATTTGAACCATATAATAATGGGCATTATAGGTTAGATGTTGTTTTTTTCTTTTTAATGTGAAAGTCTCTAAGGAATTCCAGTGAACACCTCATGACCTCTGGAGTCACTTGCTTCCCTTCCCCAGCCGCCTATCCATAGGCTGCCACTGGGCACATTCCTTCCTTCTTCACATTCTGTTTTTGCTCTCACAACACACCAGGCAAGCTGATGTCACCCGTCTGATAAAACTCAGTTTTGAGACTACACCTAAATTCTGTTGGCAATCTAATGCATGAAAAAGTGTTTTCATCCATTAGCTGGTTAAAAGAAAAGGTGGGTTATTTATTTTCTTACATTAAGGAGATAACAGAAAAGGGGTACGCTAGTAGAAAGCTATAACTTAATATCTGTTAATTGAAGCTGGGTAACCTGATTCCACGAAATTGACATATAACCCCCCTTAATGAGGGAAACTCCAAATGCTAGCTCGGAGGTTTCGATTAGATTATAATAGGGGGTCTTTATTGATATTCAGCTATGGGAATGGGTAACTTAACAAAGGAAAAAAGAAAGAATACATATAAGCTTTTCTACTTCATCTGAGGCCTCTTCTGGTTGAATATTGTATTGTTTCTGTGAGACAGCGAGATACAAAAAAAATAATAAACGTAAACACCAACGTTGGTTCTCAGTGTCTGAATGTATCTCTATGGTCCAAGTGTAGGTAGAGAAGAATCTCCACGTGAGGAGCACCAGACTCATGTGAGAGCCAATGAAATAAATCATATCAAAGGCACCTGTAAGTGATACTGCGCTGTATAAGTCTAAAGTGCCATCAGATGAACGGAATAGTGGGTAACTGTGAATCACCAAAGCTTTTAATCACCTTATAATAATGATTGCAGAAAGTACTAGGATAATTATAAACCTGTCTTTATTGTGCTGTGCTTGGATAAGCACAGGTTTGGTGTCAGATCTAACTTAACACCATGGCTTCATTCTCATAGCTAGCTCCGTGACAATGGGCAACGTGCTTTACCTCTATGACATGTGGATAATAGTTCCCATATCCAGGTTTATTCTAAGGGTTAGAGATAATGTATCTAAAGCATCGAGTGTACTGCCTGACACATAAATATTCAATACTCAGCAGCAGCAGCAGTGGCAGTCCTAACTGTTGTTATTACAGTCCTTGCTCCAAGAAATTTCCCTCATAAAAAGAGAAAATGAGTTCCTTTAGAAGGAAAACAGAGCAGTGCAACCTCCAAAGGGCCTGAGGCAAGGGTGGCAATGAAGCAGAGATAGTAGATGGACGCAGGTCTGGATTCTGGCTGGGTCAGTGAGGTCTGGCAGATGTTACTGATGAGCCTCGCAGACAGATGGTTCTCCTTCAGCGTCATTTTGGTTATCTATTTTACAGGACACTCAGAGGAAACATTTTCACTCAGAGGCATCTTGTTTCATGCAAGCCCACCATTGAACTCATCCAAAAGTTGGAATTCTCCACCAGTATCACTGGATTCTGCCAGGAGAGGCTAGGAATAAAGTTTCCATGTTGGTTTTATCAGAGAAGGAAGCCATTGAGCAATTCCTTAAATCCATGGTCTAGGTTCATCATTGAACTGGCTCTAAGTTTTTAAAGATGAGTTGTTGAATTGCTCTAAGTATCAATTTCCTCATCAGTAAAGTGGTGTCAGTAATGAAATATGATATACAGGGACACTGCATGCCATTTCACTCTGTTCTCACATTAAGTGCTTAGCATGGGGTCTTTTCTTTTTTTGAGGGCAGTGTCACTGGCCCTCATATGTGGGATCCAAACCTGGGCCGCTGGCTTCCCAAGCCAGCACTTAACCACCGCGCCACTCGGCCAGCCCAGCATGGGGTCTTTTTAAGTGAGGTGTTTCAGCTTCCGCTCCAGCCCCTGCTAGGAGGATCTCATCCATGACCAGTTAAAACTAAGATGGCGCCCTTGGTGTTACCATCTTATTGCCATTTTCATTAGGTTCTGTATCATAGTCACCAAGTAAAAGCAAACCTTCTCCCATCCTCTTAATACTAGATAATAGGCCAGTGCATTGAAATCACTGTTATTAGGTATTGTTAATAATATACCCCTGACCTCATTAAGGAGGTGTTAAATGGTTTCATTCAAATCAAAATCACATTTCTTCTCCTCCTCTTCCTTGTCCTCCTCCTTTATCAGCATCATCGTCGTCATCATCGTCATCATCATCATCATCATCATCATCATCAGTCAAATGCTTGTGTCTGCCCAAAACTCATGTTGGAATCCACATCTCTAAATTGGTGCTATTTGGAGGTGGAACCTTTAGGAAGTGATTAGGTTATGAAGGTGGAACCCTTATGTTTATGATTCATACTCTTATTTATTGATGTATTTATTTATTTATTATTTTTTTATTCATGTATTTATTTTTTTAGCTGAGCCATCCTGCCACCTGTTGGCAGCTCAGCGGCTGCTCAGCCTTGGCTAGGAATCCAAACAGCAACCCTGTTGCTCAGAGCACGCACTATTGAGTGAGCTCTTAACCACGATTCATACTCATAAAAGAGGTCCCACACAGTCTCTAGCCCCTCCATCATGTGAGGACACAATAAGAAGTCAGCAGTCTGCCACCCAAAAGAGGGTCTTCAGCAGAACCTGACCATGATGGATCCCTGATATCAGACTTCCACCCTCCAAAACTTTGAGAAGTAAGTTTCTGTTGTTTATAAGGCACCCAGTCTATCATAATTTGCTATAGCAGCTCAAATAGATTAAGACAGAGCATCACTGAGCTAGGCTACATGCATTATCTCACTTAATCCCCAAAACAACTTTATAAGGTATTATTATTATCTCCATTTTATAGATGAGAAAGCTGAGGCTTATTTGGTGAATAATTTGCCCTATGTTTTAGAGCTAGTACATAAGAAGCTGGAGTTTGAACCACATTTTCTGGTTGTAATGTTCATTTGTAATTCTGTATACATTATTTTCATCTAAGATCATGTGACTATAGCTAAGTGACTTAAAATCATTAGGATATTTTCATATGATATAGCTTGGCCATTGGTTAGCCATTATATTCAATGACAGTATGAAGCTATTTGCTCATTTTTTCCCATAAAATATCTTTATCTCTAAGAGATGCCCCTATTATTAGAATCGGCAATATATCAACTGTAAACACATCTTCTTATAAGTGTCTGTAGATATGTTCATGGATTGTTTTAATTTATAGGAGGATTGGAGGAATATTATGCACATCAGTCTTATAAATAATGTGACATGAATAACGGCTGCATTTAGTGCCCAAGCAATTATTTTATTCTGAAGTAATCATTCATTTTTTTAGTGGGAACTGAAAACTTGCATCCAGCACTGTCTCCTTACATAATTTGGATGATGCTCCTTTACTCAATTGCCTAGATGTTTAATACTTGAAAATAATTAGCTTTTTTTGAGAATTGTCAAGATCTACCGACACTTTATTTTTGCCTGGGGTAAGGAGCAAGATTGTGTTTGTGGTAATAGAGTAGTACCTATTTTGCTGTCGGCATTGTAAGGTGGCTTCAGAGCTGATGCAGTGAATCTCAGGTGTCTGGTACTGTGTTCAGCTCAATCATGTATCAATTCATTCCACAGTTTGGAGAAAACCAACTATGTGCCAGGCCCTGTGCTACATCCTGGGTACACAGTGGTGAGTATAACAGAATAAGACCTCAACCCTGAGCTCAAGAAGATTTTTGTCCAGGATAAGATGTAGGCAAATAAAGAAAGGAAAGAACAACTTTCCAAATTTCAATAAGTCCTATAAAAAACAGAGACCTATGAAGGAGAATAGTTTAATGATCAAGGCTCTGAGGACTTAATTTTAAGCAGGACTCTGATAGTAGAGTCATCCAGCCCAGTAAAGGACAAAGGGCAAATGGGGAGCGAATGTGTGATTCTTTGGAGCTGGAAATGTGATGTATTTGAGGAATGAAAAGGGGCCAGTGTAGATTGGGTTTAGTAAGCAAGCTCATGGTAAGGTCACAGAAGTCGATGGAAAACACTGAGATTTCACAAAATGAAGAAACTTTCTCCAGACCACCTAGCTAATTAGTGATAATGTGAATCCAGGTTTCTGGGACTGCAAATCCCATTAAGTCCCTATTATAGAATCGAAATGTTCAATAAAATAATGATAGTTATGGTAATAATAATAATAGACAAACTGATGTAGTGCTTATACATGTCAAGCATTCTTCCAATCACTTTTCACTCACTAAAGAACTTAATCTTCACATGAAATCTGTGAGGTATTTGAATCTTTGCATGAAACTTAATGCTATCCCCATCGTACAAATGCAAGTGGGTTGAATAGCTTGTCTATATCATTCAACTATTAAAGGATAAACTTGAATTTGAGCCTGGGGTATATGGGTTCAAATATGACATAAAAGATACTTAAGATATTATACATTTAATGACAAATTAAAACTTTTTTTTATGATGAAGCTATTTACAATTTACCAAAAAGTTTTAAGAACAGAAATTTGAAATTGATACTTGTTTTTTTAACGTAAGACTCAATTCAAGTTTAACTTCTGCCAATAATAGTTGTGCAGCAAAAGAACCAGTATAGGATCATACATTGCATTTAGTTGTCATGTCTGTTTAGTCTCCTTCAACCTGCAAATTCCCCATTCTTTGCTTGACTTGAATGATTTTGTGGCTTTTGAAGATTATAGGTTTGTTTCTAGAATCTCAATTCGGATTTATCTGATATTTTCTCATGATTAGATTCATGTTATACAGTATTTTAGGTAACAGTCGAAAAGAAATAGTGCTGTGTTCTTGTCATTGACTCCTATCAGGTGATACACAATTTCAAGTTGTCCCATTTTGAAGACAGTCGTGTTGGTTCTTTAATTAAATTGGTGTCTGTGAGACTTCTCCATGCTGTTTGAGCTCTACTGCTCTGGGCTGGGATTCTGTCGCCACTCACTACACGCCTGCAAGATCCCTTCTCCACTCAGTGAGCTCTGATTTCCTGTGCCAGGCACCATCCCACCCTTCCTCCCATGCTTGTGCCCGCCCACTTCCATGTGGCTGTCCCTCACACCCACTCAGACTCTTACCCTCCCTCCTAAGCCTACCTTGTCAGTCCCACCTAATGGCCATTGGATGGAATTATAAAGGAAAGAAGGGAGGGAGGGATTGAGAGAGGGAGGGAGGGAGGAAAGAAAGGAGGGAGGAAGGCAGGCCAAAGGATAACTTTTAATAGAAGAGACATAGAGAAATCAATTGCTTTCATTTCAGAAAAGTGCTCCAAGTAATGCTAGCTGAAATAACATTGAACACATTGTTCTTTTTCGTTACACGCCATGGGAATGATTGCTCATGCCCAAAATATCCACAACAAAAACAAAAACAAAAAGAACATTGCTCCCCTGAATTGGCTTCTTTCAACAAAATACAATTAGGATGTGCTCCGCACACAGTCAAAGAATACTCATTATTAGCAAAAGGGCCAACCCTGTGTAAGGGTTTTTATGGTGCTACTTACTCTGCCTCCTCTTATCTGCTGTTCAGTTGTGTAATCACTGCTCTCAGGATTTTAGGTATTTTCCTGATGGGAATAGGCTATTATTAATCATTATTTATCCAAGTTGTTTTTTTTTTCTTTTTTTCTGGACAATATAAATACAACACTGGAAGATACAGCTTTGCTTTCCCTTGCTTATATACCATGGTGCTGTGTACTTCTGCCTTAAGGCCCTCTGTCCATAAAGGTAATGGCGTAGTAGTTAGAGAACCCATTTGGGGGTTAACCCAAGATCTAGCACTTACAATTTGACTTTGACCACATGGCTTCCTTATTTAAGCTTCAGGCTATCTCTAGAATGAGCATGATTTTATGGAGCCATTATTGGTATGAGGACTAAATGAAATAACTTAGGGAAAGTGCTCATATGGTTCGTAGACTATAAGACATGGATTAAATTTATCAAATGCTTCTCCTACCCGACAGCTACTCTTCTTTAACTCAATAGTACTTTGTTGATTTTTCTCTCATAACCCAAGTTGTTTTCTATTTGTGAATCATCCCCACTGGTCTGGGATCTTCTCAAGGGCAGGAATCATGTCTCATTGCTATATCTCAGCCCTTTGCAAAGTTACTTACAAAAAGGTGCTTGATGTATATGCGGATAGAAGAGTGGTGGAATTGTGGGATGGTTAGATGAATGGATAAAAGGATGAAAGAATAAATGCATGAAAGGATAAGTGGACAAAAGAATACATAGTTATCATAAGGTAGAGGTAAGGGACTCCATATTTATTGAACATCCAACATGCGCCAAACAATTAATTGGCTATTTTACATAGGTTATGAATACTCATCCAGTTGTTACATTATAGAACAGAAAAACAAAGCTTAAGAAAGTAAAAAACAAAAACAAACCTATAGTAGTAACCCCCCAGTGGATGCCTGAAACCACAGATAGTACCAAATCCTAAATATACTGTTTTTCATATATATGTATATATACATATATATGAAAAACTTCACCTATCATGAAGTCTAATTTATAAATTAGGCACAGTAAAACATTAAAAGCAATAACTAATAACAAACAGTACAGTTATAACAATATACTGTAATAAAAGTTATGTGAATGTGGCCTCTCTCTCTCTGATAATGCATCTGATACCTGACACAGCTACTAACTGGCTAACAGCAGGCAGTGTATGTAGCATGAGATACTGAACAAAAGGGTGTTTTATATACTGAGCAGAATGGGATGAGATTTCATCACATTACTCAGAATGGTGCATGATTTTAAACTTAGGAATTGTTTATTTCTGGAATTTTCCATTTAACATTTTTAGACTATGATTGATCACAGGTGACAAACCGCGGAAAGTGAAACCTCATATAAGGAGGGAGACTGCTTTCGACTTTACCAACAAAACTCTACAAGTGTTCTGTCTGCTTTGATATGACATAAATGGACTCTGTCTATTGAACTTAAGATTGAAATATTTGCTATCTACCCAGGAGATTGAATTGTGCAATTATTAAGAAAACTGAGCACAGTCTAGATTGTAAAGATAGAAAAATTGCACAGTCAGTTGAAGAAAACGAAAGGTTTGGTGAACATTTCCAAATATAAAGAAGCCTGTGGTCTTCTCTAGGGGAGATGATGTTTTTTTTCTGTTTCTGGATTCAATCAATAATGTCAAAGATGAAAAATTAAACCTATACAATATTTTTGAAGGATAACTCTGAGGTATTGCATGGGCAAAGAATTTATAAGTTCACACAAATCACTACGACATCATTTATAATTTCTTGGTAAAAGTTCATGCTTGAGAGTGTGATGTAACCTAAAAAGTGAAGAAATGGAGCTTACAATAAAGGAGTGGTTAAAGGAATCTGAAAAGGAAAATCACATATATAGTAGCACATTCATATAGCAAATATTTGTGGAATTTGACTGCATTCTAGAATCTAGAACCCACACCTAGAATATAGGTTACTTGGGAGGGAAAGTCAATGATATATGTCACCTGCCCTCCTGTGTCTCCTAGTCTATAGAGGTGCAAATTCTGGATAAATAAATACATAAGTTCGGAGATGTGAGGAATTTTTGTGAAGCCATGTGAAAGAGCCGCTATTGAAGGACTGAGGATATGGCTCTTAATAGGCTGAAGGAGTTAGTATGTGTTCTCTAAAATAAGTGGTATTTTAATTCATTTATGGGAGATGAATGGAAATCTGCCAGATGGATAAGGTGAGGTATATTCTGATAGAGGAAACCACAATAAGATGCCCAAATAAACACTCAGGACTTCAAATGGGTCCTTAGGGCTCTAATAGTTCCATATGCCTCTAAAGCTCTAGTACATAGATTCATTTGGGAGAGTGACAGTTAAGGCTGGAAAGTTGAGGTAGGCTGGGATCAGACAGTGAACCATAAAGGGGAAATGTAAAAAAGCATATCTTTGTCCCTATTTGCTATCATTTTGGAGCCCCTTCAAATTATATGTACATATTATATGTATATATGAATACAAATTATATATATTTATTCAGAAATAATTTCATATATATATATACACACACACACACACACATACATACATACATACACAATGCATACATACCTATATTTATCGATTTTTCAAGTACAAGTTCCAAGCTACAATTTTATCAGTTAATACATGGATGCAAAATAGTGAACTTGATAACGGTTTCCTCCTTGCCTTTTAAATTTTCTGTTGTTTTCTTGCACAGTAATAGTTACATTTTGGTTCATTCTGACTGATCTCATTCTTTTTTGTTTGTTTTTGTTTTGTTTTGTACAGAACTCTGAACTTGAATTAATGATAAAAAGGATTTTTTGTACTCTTACTTATTATTTTGAGTCCTGATGAAGAATGCCCTTAATAGGGTTAGGAAAATCATGACATTCCAGTGAATGGACTGATAAAGAGATGGCTCAGTTTTCCCTATTCTCCCCTTTGTGTCTTGCCATCCTTCTTGAAATTACTTGTGTTCTGATGCTAATTAGTCCCCAAGAGAAGATCTTCCTAAGGAGTTGGAGGTACCATTTAGCTTTTGTGGGAGGTGTGCTACCAGTGTCCTTTTTGGTCCATAATTCCCCAGCCCACATCATCATTCCTAGAACAAGGACATCTGCTATGCTCTGTCAGTGACTTCAAAAATACATGTTGATATCTGAATTTTGTCAAAGAGCCACAATAAACAAATAAATAAAAATAGCTTTGTATAGTAAAAGATATGAATTTTTTCCACCCCCTTATTTATTATTGGATGCAAATAAACATATCAAACAACTCTTTACTCAGCAAAACACTAGCTCAATTACAATGACTGTTCCTCTTCTCTATTAAAATGTATTTTGTGCCACTCCTATTCTGCATTTGAAAGATATTTTTAATTTTCCCAAGCAGGTTATTAGGTTTTCAAAAATCCAATAACACTATTTTTTTTTTTCAATCAAAGAGCTCAATCAAGAAAGCCTCTCCCTTGTCTTTCTTTTGAAGGAAATCATTTTGCTGGGAACAGTCAGCTAAGAACAAAAGAATCCCAGTGGCGTGTCTACAGCTTAGAGAATTTGCTCAGAAAAGTTCTCAAAATGCAGGTCTTTGGGAGATAGTAACTCCATCCTCTGATACATTGTCTCAGTGGCCCACACACACAGGGTTAGCAGATTATGCCGACTCATAAATGCCCAAGTTAATCTCAGTCCCTTTAAAAGTCATTATGCCTGTGGAACTCGAGTATATGCAGTTCGTTTACTGTCACTCCTGAGAAGTTCTGTTTCTCTGGTAGTAACTGATAAAGAAGGGGATTTCTCAAAGTCAATCATTCAAAATAAAGAACTTAAATCCATTTTAACATACCTCTGGGAAGCAGATCTGCATTAACCTCGCCTGTGACTTCTCTGGCAATAATAGGGTTTAGGAGAGTACACAGCCACTGGTGATTTCTGTAAGTGATACATTGAGGGGACCGAGACAATGAGGCAAGCATAAAATGGGACCTGGGATTAAGGGATCTTCCACTCAGCCATGTGTGGAATGCTGAAAATTAACGTGGTATTGTTTAGTGAGCAGCTGTCAAGTTATTGTAATTTGCAATTTTTTTTTTCCATCTTCTCCTTCACTGGAGGCATATTAAAAATGGCTTCATTTCTGAGGGATGACAAAGTTAATCCTATTTTGAGTTCCATTTGAAGAAAATGACACTTAAAGCTTGTTTTGCATTTATCAAATGAGCCAGTGAGTTCAATATTTACTAAGTACCTATGAATGGAAGACACAGTGTGAGATACCAGGGTCATAAAGATGAATGGAGAGCAAGCTCTTGCATCAGTGTATTTAATATCTGGTGGGAGTTACACACAACAGAACTTTGCAATTTTCTGTTTCTTCAAATTGATGAGTAAAGGCAAGCAAATGGTGTGAGGGGAGGACATTGGTGGGCCTAATGGGTTGCTTTAAAGTTAAAGAGCAATGCCATGGGGACAGAGATAAGAATTTACAGAGGTAAGACCAGCAGAAATAAGCTGATGCTCAGATGGGACCCTGGGGTGGGCATGGGTCTTTGGAGACTTTATTTAATGACGTATCCAGAGGCAATCCACGTCTCCATAGAAACACCTCATTGTATTGTAATTACTCAATAATGCATATTAAATACAATTTAATTGCATGCACAGGAGCAAGAGTGTTGTGTTTTCATCTTCTAGCATCTAGCAATGTGTGGTATCTTATATGCACAAAATAAATACTTGAATAAATGAATCAAAAAATGAGAGAAATTTAGTCATGCTTAAAGAAAACTTTTTGAGAACAGTATTAGTGGCACGACATCTAAGTTCAAAAGAACCTCAAATACAGGGCTGTTATTGTGATACAAGACAGGACAAGAATAGATATATCAGGAAATGGGGATTTAAGGTGGGAAAGAAGAAATCTTCTGGGATATTGTCTATAATAAATATAGGAATGCTTAGAAATAATTCATAGGAGGTGATGAATTTTGATGGTGCAGGGCCAATTGGTAAGTGTAACAGTACAGGAATTTTTCAGATGAGGTGCAGATAAATGAATGAATGAATGAATGAATGAATGAATGAATGAAAGAATGAGTGAGTGAATTAATGAATAATAAATAGATTGATAGATAAATAATCATCATCCCTGTTCATCCACGTTATGCCAAGGCATGCCAAAACGACCATTGCTTTAAATTCCATGAGTCCTTCCCTATATTGTTCTACTGATAACAGCCTTCCAATCGTTAGGACTGCACTGCACCCCAAATATAAATGCCATAATGTTTATTTTGACAAATTGAGCTCGTTCTGTATTTGGGAGGTCTACCATGGATGGAGCCCTATCAGACCATTACATGGGTTCTCATTTTCTTCTTGCCAGATTGTCAGAAGCTGATCAGGTGTTGCCATCTCATTTTGATCTATTGCCTCTTGTTTTTTCTGCAGCCAGAGAACTTGGCAGCCAAACAAAAGTGCCATCACTTGATAATGGATATGCTTGTATCGTCCAAGCCACCCATTCTGCAGCAGGATATTCATCAGTTTCTCTGATTGAAGGAAAAAAAAACATGTGTTAGAAAAAGTTCCTCTCATTTCCATGGATTATCAAGGTAGGGGTTTTTCCCATCTGGCATCTGTTTTGCTTCTAATTTTCTCAGTTTGGGTGAACTAATTATAGATAAAATAAGGAGAATTTAAAGATAGCATTCTGAGACATCAGGGCAGTAACCTGGATTATAAACTCCATATCTGCCACTTTTTAGATGAATTTAGGTTAATCAGTCAACCTCTCTTGGTTTCAGTTCCTTAATCTGTAAAATGTTCACATCATTCATCCATTCAACAAGTATATACCGAGAATGAGATATGTGCCAACGTCGGTCCTAGGAATACAATGGTGAAACAAATATCCATTATTATTAATGACTCACAAAGCTTAATATGCATCAAATTTACCTGACAGGTTCTCATTATATAAACACAAATAATAGGAACTTTAACCTAATCAGGAAGATGCCTGTGACAAAATGACACTTGAACTGAGATCTAAAATTCAAAGATAAGTTGGCTTGATGAACAAGAATAGAGTTTTCAAGTCAGGGAAACCAATTTGCAAAGGCCTTGTGGGTGGAAAGGCTGTGGAAGTTTGAAAAAAAAAAAAAGCCAGTGTGAATTGGACACAGACAGCAGGGAGACAGTGCAGTTATGTCAGTGCCTCTCAGTCTTCCATGTGCATGGAAACTACTTGGGGATTTCCTTTTAAATGCAGGCTCTGGTTTAGTAGGTTTGAAGTGGAGTCTGAGATTCTGCTCTTCCATGGAGACCACCTGAGTGATGTCAGGGTTCTGGATCCACAGATCACACTTTGAATAACAAAGTGCTAGATGGAGTTTGGATCCTGCCACTATGACCATTCAAGGGGGATCTTATTGCTTATTTTAACATTATATAGGAAAGAGCAGGGATGGTCTGTCAGGCACATCAAAATAACAACTTTGTCATTCTCTTATTTCTCTCTCCTTTTTCTCCTCTCACTCTGTCCCAGTTTTTACCTCCAGTCACTTTCCAAAGCAAATGTAGAAAGAGAATCATTTTGCCCTACTACGGATAGCCTTTTCCTACTCTGGGAGAATGTGACATGATTGGATGGCTAGATTCTCTTCTCAATAGTGTGAGCCAATCTCTGGTTGGGTTATTGGCCACCTTGCATTATAAGACTACTCTGGCAGACACAACCTGGTTTACATGAATATATAGTTTTCAAGATATCAACACTGGAAGGGAAATAATTGTGAGTTTATTAATGACCTCAATATATGTATCCCAATTAATCTATACACTATTAATCCCATATTAATCAAAACAATAGATTATATTTAACCATAATTCAGTATATTGGCTTCCAGTCAAGTAGGTGAAGTAGGTAAACACTGGGTTTGCCTCCTGTTATGACCATGTAAAAATTACAACTGAACTACAGAACAACCATCATTGAGAATCACCTGAAGTCTTGCTGAGCAGAATTCCTATAACTAAGGATATACAGAAGAAGCCACCTCAACACTGGTAGGAAAAGCACAGATGCAGAATGGGGTTTCAGTGCCAGGAAGGGAAGTCCCCACAACTCTGGCTATGAGAACCAGAGGAGATTGTGGCAGAGTGAGACAGAGGGTGGCTGGCGTCCCAGGGGCTCCTCTTAAAGGCCTGCATTTGGAGTTGCTTGTTGATGGACTCACTTACTCTGAGCTCCAGCACTGGGGCAGCAGCTCGAAAGGTGCCAGGGACTTACAGGGAGGAGCTGAATTGTCTGGATTCAGGGCAAGGGCTGGAGGGACAGCTTTCTCCCAGACAGAAGTGCTGGCAGAAGCCATTGTTCCTTTGTTGAGCCCTCCCTACATCCAGAGTGCAGATGCAGGTGGCCACCATATCTGAGTTTCCATCAACCTGGCTAATACTTTTCGTCCTGCCCTGGTGATTCCCTGAGACTCTGTCCTACCCAACTTGTGGGCCCATCCTAGCTGCTTCCAGTGGCTTTTCCATATAAGTGGCCTGCCTTGGTTCATGCCGTGGACTTTCCTAAAACCTCTCAAAGGTTCACAAACCTCAAACAGGCAGCATCTGGCCTTGGCATGCCCTTACCTCTTGCTAAGCCCAGCACTAGCAGCAGCCAGCCTCAGTTCACAGCTTAGCTTCCCCCAGGAACCTTCAAACCCAGCACAAGTATCAGCCATCTGCAGATCACTTTGTAGCTCACACCAGCTGGCCCTGGGTAGGGCACAGGCTGACCATGGTCTGCAAAGAGCCCCTCCCAAGAAGCCCCAGAACCAATACACCTGGTTTCCAGCTTTAGACCACCCCAGAGCACCACCCAACCAGTTGCCTCTACAAATGACACGACCAAAGGGCAGACTGCTAAAGCGCATCCTGCTCTATAGGATCACTCTTTCACAACACCTCCTCCACTTAACTAATTCTATCTATTTATGCACTAACATGAGTAACCAATCATTATTTAGGAAGGAAAGCAAGACAATGAGCAATTAAATACTATTGCTAATCACCCCTCAGAATGTATTTTGGAACTAAATGAACAGATTTCTGTTTTGAGCTGCTCTGATTCTATAGATAATTCCTGTGGATGTTCAGAATAGAGTCAGCAAAGGTCAGTAATGTTAATATGATCCAGGACCTCATTGCAAGCAGCTCCAGCATGTGGAGAATTATGCTGAAACCGGGGACTCTTCTTCTTCTAACAGCAGGCCCTTTTTGGAGGAGAGAAAACATCAGTTGAAAAGGAAGAAGCCAATGTAAGAATGCAATATCAGGGCCACTCTGATGTGGTTATTAAAAGAAATAACAAAATACTGTAAAAAGATGTGAACTTGAGTTATACAACCCTAGGCATATCGTTGGTTTATTTATAATACATATTAAGTACATACCATGATATGCCCTTGCTTTCCAGAAGCTTACATTAACTGGATAGGATAATAATGGTTACCAATGATTCTTATAAAATTAGAAGATTCAAGGATAGGCAGAATTACAATAAAGGATATCATTGTGAGCTAGAGAACCAAAACTTACCTATGTGAGTCAGAGAGATCATCACAGATGTGGAAGAATTTCAGGCATTTTAGCTGAGGCATGAAAAATTAGTGGGAAATTTTCAGTGTGTGCGTGTTTGCGCACGTGCATGCATGTGTAAGTGTCTGTGTGTCTGCGTGCATGGGTTTTTGTCTGTAAATATTGTATCCACAAGTATGTGTTTATTTTCCTGTGTATTGGGGTATGAGTTTGTGTGCATGAACTGTGTGTGTGCACATAGATATGTAT
This sequence comes from Aselliscus stoliczkanus, assembly GCA_033961575.1. Classification (NCBI taxonomy): domain Eukaryota; kingdom Metazoa; phylum Chordata; class Mammalia; order Chiroptera; family Hipposideridae; genus Aselliscus; species Aselliscus stoliczkanus. Next base: position 44,462,916 of record CM066732.1, on the reverse strand, counting down.
CTGTGTGCTTGCATAGTTACCTGTAACTGTGAGATTGTGTCTGTATATACTGATCTGTGTTTGTATGTCTGTATGTGTTTGTGTTGTGTGTACCTGTCTGTGTGTGTATCTGCTAATCCACATGTGTTTGTGTGTGTGCCTGTGTATATATGTGTGTGTGCTTCTGTGCCCCTGTGTGCCTTTATGTATGTGTGTTTGCATGTGTGTCTGTGTATGGAGGTGACTGTGTGTTAGTTGGTATGTCTGTATACATGCGCCATTAAACATAGTTTTTCCTTTTTAAATAAATGAAAGTGTTGCTTCCAGAAAAAATAAGCTACTTAGAACCTAATGTTCTGGAAAATTTCATATTAAGAGACACCTGCTTATACCAAATTCTGTTTTGTCGACATTAAGCCACAGGTGTTAAAAAAATGATAAGCACTTGGAAAATAGACAAATCAAAAATTGTAAGAGTGTTCATATTCATCTTTGCTTTCACAATGAGCCAAAGCATAAACAAAGATGAAAAGTCAGTCCACGATTTTCATAAGTAAGTTTCGTTTGGTAAATAAGACTAATTTCTCATAGAAATGTGCTGACACTTGCCACATTCTGAAAACTTCTAGTGCAATGAGTCCACTTACCTGATATTAATTTACTTTTTATAGTTTTTTAAATATAGTATTGATTAAATTAGCATTTGGATTAATTACCTTTCAACTTCAGAAGGACTGAAGCAGCCATCTCTTAATACAGAATGATAATTGAAATACCAAAATGTTTGAAAATCACTTTCCTAAATATTTTATAGTTGTACATATCTACTGCATTAGCATTATAGATTTACAGTATATACTTATACTATTATAATTTATACTATATAAATGTATAAACATATAGATATTTAGGTGTTATACAGATACATACACAGACACACACACATAACATAAATTAGTATAAATTATCTCAAAAAGCATTTTTGAATACTCGATATAAGCCAGGTGCAGAACAGCAAGATTAAAAAACATGGCCCATGACCTTAAGGAAGTCAGTTTCAAGCAGGAACAGGCTGACTATATAATCTGCAGGTCCTGGTGAAAAATGAAAATGTGGGGTTCTTTGTTCAAGCAGCAGGAAAAATGATATTAAAGGTATACGCAATGATTTTTCTTGTTTTCCATGGTCTCTCCTTCTCAATATGTCTGTTTTTTTTAATTTGTTAGCAAATGCCTTTCTAAGTAACAGAAAACTAAAATCTTAAATTACTAGCCTGAATTTTACCATTCATCTTTCTATGCTGCAATGACAGTTTTAAATGCAACTATCAGAGCATATATTCCTTCTGCAGAATCATTGAAATTACACACTCTTAGTACATGGCTTGTCCCTCAAGGGTGACTTGAGCTTGTGAGACAAGACCAACATAAACCAGACTCCAAAAAGTTGGAAGGGAGAAGGGAGTGGTTCTTTAGACAGTAGAGAGCTCTCTGCAGCAGGAGGGTACCTAGTGAGCGAGTGAGGAACGTCACAGGCACGCAGTGTAACAGGTCCCGTCCTGTCAGCCGCTGGACCTATTCCCAGTGTCCTACCCAGTGTCCTAGTCTGGGAAGTTAAGTGCCTCCCCTTTCTTATGAGTCTGTCACCCAAATCATGGCACATGGGAAAACTCCCAAAGATCTTTCAACCTATGTGCCAGGAAATGGTAGGAACAGGGAGAGGTGACAGAGGCTCAGCCCCTCCAAGAAGCAGCTTTCCTCCCCCAGCCACCTGACACGTGCTCTGGGGTACTGTCAGTTGTGTGAGTTGTCTCACACCATGTCCCTCCTCGATAGGCTCTGCACCTACCTTTTCCCACTCCTGCAGGAAGTGGGACAAGGAAGTAGTGGCAGGGCAGGGATGGGGAGGGGATGCGCGATGCTGGACCCTGGAAGGGGTGAGGCAATGAACAGCTGAGAATCTGGTCCTGGGCAACTGCGGGAGGTAGAACCATTTGAACCGAGGGCTCCCAGGCCGAGGAATGTGCTCCATGGACCCTTTTTATAAAGAATAGATTCAAAGAAAAAAATGAAATATTTGAAGATGACAATTGCAGAACGTTATTCGCCAAGCATAAACCCTTCTGGCGTGATGAGGGGTGTCTGGTTGCACATCCATGAAGCTAACCCTGAGTTGGTAAGACTGATACATCGTAGAATGAAGTAGAAATATGTCTTCAGTACAGAGGAGGGTGTTATCAAATGTGTAAGTCTGGTGGAGAGAAGGGACAGTTATTAGAGGAGTGAAGACATAAACTAAATTTTGAGTCTGAATCTGAATTCTCTGAGCCAAAAAAGGATGGGAAATGGTGTTTCAGGGGCAGGAAAGCCCATGTCTAAATTCTCAGGAGTGTGGAAGGTTATGGCATGTTTGGAAAGCTGCACATGATGGTGTAGGAGCAACACGTCCAGGCATGCGCACACGTGCACGTAGGGTAAGGAGTGATGCAGGAGGCTAAGTGACAATTAGGGGTTGGGTTGCATCGCGATAGAACTTGTGTTCCTCCATAAGGAACCTGGGCTCTGTAGATACTTGCAATTAATTAAGGCTTATGTATACTCAAGCTCAAAAATGAGATCTTCAATTGCCAAACAGCAGAAGATAACAGGCTACATTATACTTTACAGTATTAAAATGTCAGAAATTCTTCATTGATATGCAGCAACATCACAGCCTTCAAAGGTCTTAAGTTAAATTGGAAGAAAGGAGCACACACAATATTACAGTAGTTCCCCTTATTTGTGGTTTCGCTTTTCACAGTTTCAGTTACCCACAAGTCAACCACAGTCCAAAATTATTACTTAGAAAATTCCACAAATAAATAATTCTTAAGTTTTAAACTGCATGCCCGTCCAGTAGCATCTTGCAAAGTCTGGCTGCATCCTGACTGGCGCATCTTCATTTCTTTGTTCAATGTCTTCACGCTGTAGATGTTCCCCACCCCCTGCCCATCAGTCACTTGGTAGCCATCTCGATTTTCAGAGCAACTGTCGCAATATCTTACTACTTGTGTTCCAGTAATGCTTTTCCCCCCTTAAAAATGGCTCCAAAGCTCAAGGGGAGCGATGCTGGCAATTCGGATATGCCAAAGGGAAGCTGGAAAGTGCTTCCTTTCAGCAAAAGTGTGAAAGTTTGTGACTTAATAAGGAAAGCAAAAAAATTAAAAACAAAACAAAACATGTATCCTGAGGTTGCTAAGATCTATGGTAAGAACAAATGTTCTATCTGTGAAATTTTGAAAAAGAAAATAGGAATTTCTGCTAGTTTTGCTGTCACACCTCTAAAAGTTAGGGCCACAATGAGTGATAAGTGCTTATTTAAGATGGCAAAGGCATTACATTTGTGGGTAGAAGACACAAACAGAAAACATAATTGACTGATGCCAACGTATTGTACCTGAAAGCATTGAACTTCTAAGAAGATTTTTAGCAAGGGATCCCTGAAAGGAGTGACACCATGCCATTTACTGCAAGTGAGGGATGGTTACACAGATGCAAGGATAGGTTTGGTGTTTTGTCACCTCACATCATCACAATAAAAAGGGTGAGTATGGTACAATAAGATATTTTGAGAGAGAGAGAAGGAGCTACATTCACATAACTTTTATTATAGTATATTTCCTCATATAATGTGTTCTATTATGTTATGGTTGTTCTTAACATCTTACTGTACCTAATTTATAAATTAAACTTTACCATAGGTATGCACATATAGAAAAAACATACTATATATATATAGGGCTCAGTACTGTTTGCAGTTTCAGGTACCCACTGAGAGTCTTGCAACATATACCCAGTAGAAAAGGGGGGACTACTGTATTTTCTCTTTAAAATCTCTCTGATTTCCCTCCATGAGGGTATGTCATTCATGTTATTAGATAACTATAGTTAAATTGAACTTGGTGATGAGTGTATATTAATATAGATATTAATATAATTTTTTTATTAAACATGAAAATTGTTTGTTTTATTTGTGTTTGTTTTTTCAGGAAGAGACTAGATAGACTTACATTGTCCAAACAAGACAAGTAAAGACTTTTTTTCCTCTCTCTTCTACCTTGCTTCTAAATTGGGGTTATAAATCTGCAGTGGAGATTAAAAACAAAACCAGAAATATGCATGGCATATTCTTTGTCATTGACTCATGACAAAAGAAGAGACTCAATGGTTACTACGTAACTTGCTTTCAAACTAGGGTGTCCCTAATGCTTCTTCACCTTGTCACTTCATAAAGGGTCCCGCTTTCTGAAATTCCCAAAGTACATGTGTCTTTACTGTTAATTTGTCACAGTGATGGTGAATATATTTAATTATGTATACATGTTAAAATATGCTTAATGCAGCATCCCCTTCTAGTCTGATTGTAACGGGGTTGCCCACAAAAATATATACATGTGACTTGTATTTATCTTTCGTTATTGGTATATGTTGAGTATTACAATTTTAATACAGTTTTTCCCTTTCCTAAAATGTATATACATTATTTTGGCACCCTCTGTGTAAAAGAACAGAGGGCATGTTTTCTTATGCCCTCTGGTACGTACAGGCCATTGATTCTAGCTCTTAATATTTGCTGAATTAAGGGAATTAGTCATGATAATTCACTATGACTTTAAAAATCATGTAATGGAAGAATAGTCTTGAATTTTTATTTTTTTTCAAAAATTCAAAAACTACTTAAATTTTTTTTTTCTTAAGGTATAGCTTAGTTTACAGATTCACAACCTCTGAGTCATAGACCCCTTTATCAGGAGGAGGAACGGTGGGAGTAAATCATGCAGAGGTGGGTGTGGAATTATAAAAGTGACTAGGGCCGGCCGAGTGGCGTGGTGGTTAAGCGCTGGCTTGGGACGCCAGCGGCCCAGGTTCGGGTCCCACATATGAGGGCCAGTGACATTTCCCTCAAAAAAAATAAATAATAATAATTAAATAAAATAAAAGGGACTAAATAGCCCATAAGCATGTTAACACTTCTCAGTTAGTGAGTACTGAATTTTAACTAATATTATTGGGTGTTTATGGAATTTGAACTTTATGAATGATCTCCTTATTCCCAACAGTGTGAGGTATGCATGTCCTGTTAGAAATCAAAACATCGCTTACAGTTTTTTTTTGTTGTTGTTGTTTGTTTGTTTTTTTAATGTACATGCCTGTGTGTTGGGGTGGGGAGATGCTAGAGATGGAGAGGAAGAAATGCATTTATCCCAGAAAAGTAAGTGTGTTGCTATGCACTGTAGAATTTGGCTGTTTTTGTCATCATTCTTATTTTTCATTTTTTTTAACCTTAACAATAACATTTTTAAGAAACTACTTTGATAACTTACTATATATAAGCAGAACACAAGGTGATGGACATATATTAACTTACATCTTCAAAACAGTTCTGCCAAGAAATTATAAAATCTCTATTTTATAAACGAAGAAATTGAGACATTCTCAGAATCCTGGAGGTCTCGTTAGGCAGAACCCAGGATTCAAACCCAAGACATGCTGATTGCAAAGCTGTTGCTCTTTTCTCTATATATGTTTCTCAAAATGTAATCCGTGGATCAGCTGTGGCAGACTCACGTATGGGGGTATATTTCTGGCTAGGAATGGTTTTGCACATATTTAGGGAGCATCATTCATGGGGCATTTTTCCTGGACTCCATCTCCAGAACTATTGAATCTCTGAGGGTGGGACCCAGGAATCTGCATTTGTACAACTGGCATTTGAGAACCAGTACACCACATCATACTGTGATTGATAGAAAATTGTAATTGGTGGAATTTTAAATTGACATAGAAAATCAAAATTGGGACAGGTAAGAAATGGTAAAACAGGATCTGATGATTGCTATAGAAAGTAGTCACTGCCTGTATTCATATTTACTTTAGACAACTCTCAGGTCTATACCGTTGAGTAGCCAGCCCCTACCTGTGAACATTTTCAAGGATATTGGACAGATAGATTTGGGCACCAAATTTTATCATGCGGCAACATTTGCTGGGGCTATGAGTTAGCTCTTGGAGCTGCTGCATGTATAGTAAGTTTTGACTGCAAAATCAAAGATCTATTTTCAGACATTACAGCTGATTGGGATTTGCTTAGCCTTTGTTTATTTTGGGGAGTAGTTTAATCTAATATATATATAGTTAGGAAATGTCAATTTTAGCTTCGGCCCAAAAATTAATCATAGCGCTCCGATGTAAACTCCAGAGCTGAACTTGAGCAAACTTCCCACATTCCATTTTGTAATGTAATAACCAAGCTTAAATCCAGTGCACTAGGAGATGACCAAGGATGTAAGGGCAATTGAAGCCTAATGATCATATTTGCTGCTGCTGATGGAGATTATAAGACCCATTACCTAAAATGACTCTAGCCAAGTAAAGCAAAGCAATTGATTCTGAGTTTCTAAATCAAAAGAAAGAGAGAGAGAGAGAGAGAGAGAGAGAGAGAGAGAGAGAGAGAGAGAGAGAAAAGAAGAAGAAGAAGAAGAAGAAGAAGAAGAAGAAGAAGAAGAAGAAGAAGAAGAAGAAGAAGAAAGGAAGGAAGAAAGGAAGGAAGGAAGGAAGGAAGGAAGGAAGGAAGGAAGGAAGGAAGGAAAAGAAAAAGAGAAAGAGAAATAGAAAAAAGTAAAATAAAAGGAATTTTTTTATTCAGGAAATGTTCTATAATTTTCCCAAAACGCAAAACGTTTCATTTTCAGTGGGGGTTCTTCCATCTTCCCTGGCCCAGATCTAAATCAAGAAAGACAAAGTTTATAGCTCATCACCTGTATCATATCTACTCTGCATATTTAATAAACACTTCTTAGTGCTACTGTTTTGGCCATTGGTTTGCTTCAGAAGGCAGCCTAAGCTTGGGGGTTAAGAGCAGGTGTACTGCAAACTGACTGGTATGAGTCAGGACCCTGCTTCTTTATATTGTGTAAATGAACTTGACCTTATCACTCTGTCTTTTACTCCGTTACCTAATGAGAGAGATCAGAGTGCCCACCTCGTAGAGATTGTTTTTTATATTCAGCAAGATAACATATGTAAATAGGATGCCACACATTATATTCTCATGAGTGTTAGTTATTATTATTCACAAATCAGTATAGATTTTAGAACATAGGACTGATGGAGGCATTTCTAAGGATGCTTGATTTAGAGATCTAGCTTGGAGGGAGCTGGTCAAGGAGAATGGAGCGGAGGTCCTGATGGTATCACAGCGGAACAGACAGAGTTGGAGAGTGGTGGCTGCCATAGAACTCCTTAGCAGGAGGAGAAACTAAACCTTACCTCAATGAATTGATTTCTAGGGTCACGTTGTGCTCTGTGCTGCACACTCATTAATTCATACATCCGGGTTTGAAACTTGGAGAATGAACCAGAAACAAGAAAATGGAATGAAGAGTTTGATTTGGTGGAAGGTCCTTGGTTAGAGTGGATATAGTAGTCCTGGAGTCCCTAACACTGACTTGCCCTAAAAACTTGAGGACGTCATTGCACCTCCACGGACCTCTCCTTTCGCATCTGTAAAATGTGGATAACTGCTGCTCGCTATATCCCAGGATGGGGCTACAATCCTGAGACAATGAGCAGGCCATTTGCATCACATTAGAATTTATAAAGCAAATTTTCAGACATTATATGCCAATAACTTTATTTATTCCTGATTTGTCTCATAATACAGGTAGTTCCATCTCTCACTAATCTATAGAGTTGCCGTACCTCATCCATACTAGTACTCAAACTCATTTTTGAATGTCTTTAAAAAAAAAAAGTTCTCATTTTACTATGCAGAGTCCCTCATCTACTCTATTGGATGAGCTATTGTTATCCATTAAGACACATCAAAATGTCCTCTTCTAGGGGAGCTGTCTCACTCCCTCACTTAGTGTCTCACATTTGGCCATTCCCTGTTCTGTAGTCACATAGCAATTTCCATGTACCTCTTAGTACACACATCAAATTATCTTATAATTGTCTGCATGCCTGTCTACATCTCCAGACAGCAAGCTTCTTATAATAAAGACTTACTCATTTGTCTATTCATAGCACCTGGCATCCATCTGGCAAAGAGATGGCACTCAATACATGCTTGCTGAAGGTAATAACATTCACTCATTGATATTAATAGTATTAATATTAGAGAGGCATTCCTATTTCAGTTTCGGACACATTACCATTAGAGAGAAGATCAGAAATAAAGAAGAAATTTCCATTATGCTTCATATAAATTGTGAAAAAGAATCCTAGCATACCTACTATATAACGGGATCAATGGTGCAGTTTTAATATAACGCAATCTATAGTATTTCATACATACATAATGTGAGTCCACCCTTCTTCAAAATGTATTCTTGATATCTCCTGTTCTAATCTGTTGAAAAGGTCAATGGCTTCTTCCTGCATTCAATGCCTCCCTCTCCACATACACACACAGTCACATCCTAAATTTAAATGCTTCCCTATCTAGACTCTCCCTTTTTTTCTCAACAGCTGTTCATTTTGTTATTAGCTACAGTAGTCCCAGTAGAACTTTGATCTTACCATTCTTGCATTCCATCCACTTCACATTATCCTGCATTATACCCAGGATCGAGTTGTTGTCACATTGTGGGCGTGCTGGCACAAAGTAGTGGTGCAGTCAGTTGTTTCAACACACTCCTGGTAAGGTTGATTGGCACTGGGTGCTAAACATATGTTCCAAACCCTTGACTGACAGCGCTTGGATTTCCTTATGGTCCCATCTCTGCCTATAGCTAAGTGGACATGAAATCAATATGCACTCTTGGAAAGCTGGCCCCTGTGAGATGCATTCTAAATAATGCAGCATATTGTAATAATCGGATGGTGCATAATTCTCTCCATCTAAAACAAAATTGATTTTTGTCTCTTCTAACTATTATCCTCACTCTGCAGAGGGATCTATTTTCATTTAAAGCTTCAAGCTTTCCAGCCATGCATCATAAACAAACATTAAAAGATTCCATAATATTCTCAAGATTGTCCACTTTCAGCAGCAAAGAAGTGCCACTAAGAATGTTAAAAGCTAAGAAGTGATAAAACATCCAAAGCTCCATTGCAAATGTCCTGAAAAAGCCCCCTCTTCTCCTGCAGCTCGGCAGGATGCACCTCTGCTCACACTTTCAGGCCACGTTCCACGAAGTTGCCTTTGGCCTCGCCTGACCCCATTTTCCATGTCACAAAGAGAGAGAAGAAACATGCACAAGATGGAATAGAGAACTGAGTGCCCTGCATCTCGTTTCTGCCAACTCAGTGTCTGCTACACAATGGAAAAAGAAAAGAAAAAGAAATGAGAACAGTGATTACAGTCTAAGCAAGTGCTTCTCATTAATATGCATGTGAATCTCTTGGTGATCTTGATACATTTCTGCTTCAGTAAATCTGAGTGAGGTCTGACATTCTGCATTTCTAGAAAGCTTCTCGGTGACACTGATGCTGCTTGTCTGAGGACCCCATTGTGAGTAGTGTGTTCGGGAGAATTCGAAAGATGCCCCCCATCCAGCCAAGATTCTTAGACCCTGGTTATTCCCTCCAACACTAGTCTAAGTACCACCAGGAAGGGAGTTTTCAGCTGTAATTAAAACTCCAAGTCAGTTGACCTTAGATGTGAAGGTTATTCAGTTGAGCCTGATCACATCTCAGGAGACCTTTCAAAGGCAGATCAGGAAGACACGGACTTTGGAAGCCTAAGAGGGGTTTGGCATACTGCTGCTGCTTTGAACATGGAGGGAGCATTTGAGAAGCATTGTGTCATCCTCAAAGAGATGAGGATGATCCCCAATGGACAGCCAGCAAGGAAACAGTTCTCCAACTTACCTTTGAAGAAATGCCTTCCACCAACAATCAGAATGAGCTTGGAAGGGAGTTCATGTTGAGAGCCTCCAGGATACAGCTTGGCTGACACCCTGACTTCTGCCTGAGAGGGTCTTAGTAGGAAACCCAGCTCAGCCGTGCTGTGTCCAGACTCCAGACCCACAGAAATTGTGAGATAATAAGTAGGTGTTTAAGCTACTAAATTGGTGGTAATTGTTACACAGTGGCAGGAAATTAATACAAGTAGGAAGGTTCTAAATCAATACAACCAACTAAAATCTTTTTAAAAAAATTTACTGGGGTGATTATGGTTAGTAAAATTACATAGGTTTCAAGTGTACAATTCTATAACACATTATCTATATATCACATTGTGTGCTCACCATCCAGAGTCAGTTCTCCTTCCATCACCATATATTCGATCCCCTTTACATTCTTCTAAGACTCCCTCCCTCATTACCCTTTGGTAACCACTAAACTGTTGTCTGTGTCTATGAGTTTTTGGTTCTTTGTTTGTCTTGTTCCTTTGTTGCTTTCAGCTTTATATCCCACATAGGAGTGAAGTCAGATGGTTCTCGACTTTTTCTGTCTGACTTATTTCGCTTAGCATAATAATCTCAAGATCCATCCATGTTGTCACAAATGGCAGTATTTCATCTTTTCTTATGGCAGAGTAGTATTCCATTGTGTATATATACCACATCTTCCTTACCCAATCATCTATCGAAGGACTTTTGGTTGTTTCCGTGTCTTGGCCACCGTAAATAATGCTGCAATGAATATCAGAGTACATATAGGTATCTTTACAGAAAAATATTTTCAGATTTTTTAGGTGGATACCCAGGAGAGGGATTGCTGAGTCATGTGATAATTCTGTTCTTAATTTTTTGAGGAACCTCCACACTGCCTTCCATAGCAGCTGCACCAATCTGCATTCCCACCAACAGTGTATGAGGTATACACTAAAATCTTGCCATTCATGTGTGGGTAAGAAAGTTTTGCTCATTGTTCCTCAAAATCTAAGGATAGTCTTTTTCAGGCAGAGAATAAAGAATTTCCAGTTATCAATACCATATAGTAGTCTCATCATAAGTCTTTCTCATTGTTGCTTTGATTTCGAAGAAATCTTGAAATCTCTCTAGTCCTCAGTATCCTCAAATTAAAAAAAATAAATAAAAGATTAATAGTGCTACCTGTTCTATCCAACTGCTAGAGATTGGTTAAGAATGTCATACAAAGTAAGTGAAGAAGTCTTGTAAACTGTGAAAGTATCTGCTAGACAGATATACAGAATCAGATGAAGCCCACATTTAAATTATGCCTCATTGAACTTTTCTCTGGTCATAAAAAAAGTTCTTGAGATTTTAAAATACCGTAACTTATTGTTCAAAAATCTCATCATTCCAAGTGAGAATAGATGAAAGTGAGCATAAATACTTTAAAAATACCTTGCTGTCATCCACTCTTTTTATTGCAGATAGTAATTTAATAGCAGTGTCTGAAATACAAATATATATCATGTCTTTTACAGCTGTAAAGTAAAAGCTGTATTTTGTTGGATTAATTGGAGAAACCAGTCCATTCCAACTTTCTCTCTCCTTTGCTGTCATGTGCACTTTGGTAGACTGTAAATTATTCAGGTATTATTTGTAAACAAGATTGTTCTCAGGTGAACAGAATGGAGATTACTGAAAGATAGGATATGGGTGAGCTGTGAGTTAGAAAAGAGCAATGCAGAAATGTACTCAGGGTTAACAGAAGAGTTATCTAATATTTAATCTCTTCACCACGCATGGTGCCAAATCATTATTTTATGGCAGTCGTCCCTGTGCTTTTAGTGTGTTAACTTTCTGCACTGAGCAGATGCAGCCTCACACATTCTGTATGGCAGAAGGCAGATGCCAGCCCCCGGAATGGGTTGTCTGGTTCCAAGGGCAACATCTGGATCCCGGGCTTGGCCGTGTTCCTGTCTGTGCTGGTGGCTATACAATGCCCCCTGGAGACATTTTATGATTAGTCTACAACAGAGTTGGCATGAGTGTCCCGTGTCCCTGGCAACCATTTTCCCTTTGATTCTTATACATCTGCTCAGCAATATACAGTATTCGGGCAACTGCTCCCCACCTCATTTCCAATCACAAAGCAGATGACAGAGGACTGTTGTTGAAGAGTGCATCATTTTCCCTGGCATCAAAAGTGATTGTTTTTCAGTGCACTCCCAACTGCATCGAACTGCAGGGCGAGCCCTCTCTGCACGGCCAGTAGGTTTAAGATCAAGTGTTAGACTCTATTGAATACTCAGTGGCACTTCTTGGACCTGTGAGGATATTTCAGAAGGCAGGAGGGAGCTAAGTGGTTAGAGCAACCTGCTGGGGCTTTTTTCTTGGATGAGAAAGACCTACCAGATGAAACTGTGTTCTCCATTTTTAGTGGCTCACTTTTTTTTTTTTTATGGCCAGGTCCTTAAGGCAGTAAGAACTCAGACGTACTATTGAAAAGAGCATTAGGCTATGCCTTTATTAACTCCCTCCCAGAAAAAGGCTGTTATGAATCAGGTGGAATCTCTCAGGCTGTTCTCCTGTCTCCGGAGAAACAGGGATGTGACTTAGGTTTTTGGCAACATGGAACCAGTCATTAGCCATTTCCTGGGTGATACAGGAAGAAGGAGTGGTTTGGGGAGGGTGAGTCCTTCCTCCTAGCTCATCCCCGTACAACTCCATAAATAAGGGTTTTGAATTGTGTGCAGAGGAAAGAGTTACAATTTCACAAGAATCCACTATGATCAGGAATTTACAGGAAGTAATTCAAATAATGACAGTGGCCATTTATTTAGGAGAGGAGTGCGTATTCCCACTTTATAGATGAGGAAATTGAGGCTCAGAAGAGTTTAACAATTTGAGAGTGAGGTCAGGAAAAGAGCATTTCACACTTTTATGCCAATGACTTGTGTCATGGCAGCAGTACAAGCTCCACAAGGCAGGGACAATTCATCTAACGCAGTGGTCATGGAGGGAGAAAGAAGATAGCTTTCAAGATGCCTGACCACTGCACTGTGCATCTGAAGCTGAAGCTGAATAATATTGTATGTGAACTATAATTTAATATATATACAGGATATGGAGTATAGCACAGGGAATAGAGTCAATGGAATTTTAATAGATATATACAATGTCAGAGGGGCAATAGATTGGGGGATGGGTTTGTCACTTTGTGAGGGGTATAAATGTCTAACTGTGACATTGTTTTGTATACCTAAAACTAATAATAATAAAAAAAGGAGCTTAACATTACTCCTTTTTCAGAAGGGTTGGCATTCTCAGGATGAGATTCAAGATGCTTCCAAACAGAGGGAGTATCTCAAGCTAGGGACAGGACACAAGAATAAGAAGTCACAATAGGCATAAAAGTTGCTAAAACAATTTCGCTCACCTCTACTAATTCATAGAAACACATCTTAAATACGACTACATCCCATTAGAAACCACCATAAATTAGCACCCTATCATTTCCACACATGCCCCACCAAAAAAAAAAAAAGAAAAGAAAAGAAAAGAGAGAGAAGAAAATGTAACAGTTTAGTAGCTAAACAGATCATTAGGAAGCTAAAAATAAAAAGGTAGTTCATTTCGGAACAATGCCAGTCTGAGAACAAGTCTGCTGCCTGTGAGAGTCCATAGGTCTTTGTTTTATCAGAGCTTGAGCTCTGACTGCTCAACATTCCGCCAGCTGGAAACTTTTGGTTGTCAAGGACTCTTGTATTATAGCACTGCATACAGGATGTGGCCCAATACATCAACATTTTTCTACTTTTTAAATAAACAACATGCCTCATCATTTCGCCTTTTTTCTGGATATCATCAATGTTCTGTCCTGCTTTCTTTTCCGTTGTAAATATTATAAAAAGGATAGCTATGTGGGCTTTTATAGATGAAACATTTTGAATAGACACTAACTATAATTAAGCTAAATCTTGAATAGACACAGATTAATACTGTCCCCCCCAAATTAATTTTCATAAAAAGTAGAATTTGAAATTCTAGAGCATGCCTTCCATAGCTACAGAAAGGGCCAGAAGCTAGCTAATGCCGGAAGTTCTTGCTTCCCTTTTAACTGCAATCTTCAGTAACGTAGCCATATGCACTGAGCCACTTTCAATTTCATCATTTCTAAAATGAGTGTTAATAAGAGCACCTACTTCATCAGAGAGTTGTGCGATTAAATGAAATAATTGATGAAGAATGACCAGAACAAGGCTGACTAACAGGAAGATAGTAATAATAAGCATTGTGACTGGTAGGTTTACAGGAAAGCTGACTCCGAGGCAGAGATTGACATGAAGGAAGACTGTTGGGAAGTGATCTGGTGATCTGCGCTGGGGAGAAGGGCCAGGGAACGGGATTGGGCAGGGCGTGACGTTGGGCTGTAGAGCAGTCAGGAGATGGTCTCTGCCAACCCCACAGGGAGCTCAGCGCTTGAGGATGCTTCTTCATTGTCCTGAAACAGGGTGAGTTTCTGTCTTTTGAGTGAGGCAGCTCTCTTTCACAGGAAGCAATTCCTAGAGAGGGCTGCTCCAAGCACCTCTGATAGTAAGGACCTCAGTGACTCGGGCGGACCTGGGAGGTACAGTAGGGTGTTACCAAAGCATTTGGTAATGATTGTGTATCCTTATTGATTTTATGAATCTTTTGGTTCTTTTGTTCATCTTGAGCTATTTTCTTTTATCTTTCAGTCACACACACACACACATACACACACACACACACACACACACACACACACACACTCTAACATTGCCCAGGACAATAACACAAATGAAGGGTCATATACCATATGTGTAAATACATAAAAGACGTAACAGACTATCAGACAATTCAATTCATATGTGTGCTGTATCTTATGACAGATATAACTTTATAATGATCTAGAAGGCTAAGCAGGGATTTAGAAACTCCATAACCCTCACAAACCTGTACTGTCACCCAGTGGGGTGGGGAAAGCCTGTCCCCAGGCTGCAGGCTGTGTCCTGCTCACTTGCCCATCCCAGCTCTGGCTTCATTCTACACCATGAGGAGCTCAGATGAATGGGTGTGAAGTTCCAGCCTGCATTTCCAAACTCTTTCCATAACTCCCAAACAGCTGCACTTTTGCTGTCGCTCAGGTTAAGGGGACGCATATGCTGGCGATGTAATCCATCCTCAGAAAGGCACACTTGGGCAGCAGGCAAACAGGGATCTCAAAGCAAGCTTGGGACCTTTAGGGACAGGGAGTCCGGGGGCCCACATACCTGGAGCCAGATCTAGAAGGGGGTACATTCAGGTGGGCCTGTCTCCTTGGCCCTGAACACACCTTACTCTGTTGAGAGAGGCATAGCTGGAGGAAGACAGGTGTGGAGACTTCCAAACTCAGATCAGAGGACTTAAGGCCTTGGGGAGCACAGAATTGAGGGCTTCCCCAGGTTAGGAAACTCGAATAAACACCAGGCCCCAGCTGGAACATGTCGGTCAACCATCATAGGGCCCGCAGAGGGGCCCTCTTACTTACGTTAAGGGCGGGACTATGCTTACATATCCCTATTCCTTCTGCCCAAGAAATGCGGACATGCTGTCCCTTCTCTGAAAGGCTCAAGCCTCCTCCCACTCCCTCCAGATGTCTAGTTAATTCTCACCCTTCAGATCTCAGCTCAATGGCCTTCTCCTCAGGGAAGGCTTGTCAGATCTCCTTCACAGGCAATTAGACTTAATCTGACGCCCCTACAGCAACACGTGCCACCCCATCATAGCCCTGGCAAATGTACACACATGTTTATACAATTAGTAAATGCCTGAGGCAGAATATGAAAGCAATGGCCTGACTCCGGCGCCCAGGCTCACAACCTGCTACCCACTACGACCTACCCTAGTGAAGGAGGGATGGTGTGCAGGGGGCCTGGGGGAGGCTGGCGGGTATCAGTGGCACACAGCGACTTTTAACATATAATAGTAACTAATTCTATCATGAAAATAATCACTTAAGATGAATTAGTAGAGGAAAATTTATATCAAAGCCCAATGCTTGTACACATAGATAGGTCCCGTGAACACACTGATGCATTCTTTTCATCATCTTTCTGTGATAGATTAACATATATTTATAATAAAATATCTAAGTTATACTATAATTCTCTACTTACATACTCCCATGGCATTAAATATGCTTTGAAACCATTATTATATTATCTGTGTAATACTTGATCATACATCACCATAATTTATTTTGCCCATCCCCTTTTGTAATCATTTAGTTCGTTTTTATATTTATTATCACTACAACCAATGCTACAATGCATAACCATATAAATCATTAGAAATAACCAGATTTTTTTCTCTATGTAATTTGATATCATTGAAATATATGTATCTGTTCATTTATATTATATAAACAACCGATAATTTACCTTCTAACTTTTTTTTTTTTAATTTTATTGGGAAACGGTGGGTTTTTCCAGGTCCCATCAGCCTCAAGTCAAGTAGTTGTTTCCATCTAGTTGTAGAGGACACAACTCAGTGGCCCATGAGGGAATCGAACCGGCAACCCCAGTGTTAAGAGCACTGCACTCTAACCACCTGAGCTAACCAGCTACCCCTTTTTTTTCTTTTTTTTCTGTCTCCTACACTATCTCCCATGCTTAGATCAGTGCCTTGCTTGTAATAAGGGCTCAGTCATTATTTCTTGAATGGGATTTCGAATGCAATTCCTGGTCGAAAGATATGAGTAAGTTTAAGAGAAAACATTTTTTTTTTTAAAGGGATCAGAATAGTGCAAACCTCAGGACTTTTGCATGGTACAAACTAATCCAGCTTTAGCCTTCATGCTTCAGTGAGAAGAGAAACCTTGTGTATGCACACCGTATAACCAAAGCGATCCTAATTGCCCTGTATTCAGACAGTCCCGGGGTGCGCTCATTGCCTGATATTCAACAGAACACCAGTCTTCACTTAACACAGTTAATGATATAATTTTTATTTTTAAAAGGGAGTGCTGATGTTCCTACCAGCTTCAGAAGATGTTTCAGATCCGGTTGTGGAGTCATTCTATTTCCAATTAAGCAGTGGGGGGATTCAATTACAAGCTGTGGGAAGCGAAGAGTTTGTGTCAATAAACCAGCAGTGGTATTAAGGGTGGCGGTCTGGTTTGCAAACACTAACAGCTTGAAACCTAAAGGCGTTTGCGTTTGAAATTATCTAACTATTGCTTCTCATGTGGACAGGATTAAGAATACCTGAAACCCAGCCCTGGGTATTCTTCAGGAGTCTTTTCTCTTCTGGAACTCGATGAGTTTGGGCAGTAAAGTGGTACATTAAAGGGGCTCCTTGGGAGCTTGCTAACGAGGTGAAAGCCATTTTAAAAAATTGTGTCAGAATACCATGCAGAGGAAGGCAAAATCATTTGTTGCAGGATATGTTTGCAGAGATAGAAAAAGGAAGATTCATTTAACATAAAAATATTTAGAGATGGTAGGATTTTTGGAAGTATATATACTATACACAAAACAGGAAACGGAGGCCTTAGAAGGTGAAGACAATATCCAAGACCTGTCAGCTAACTGTTAAAATAAAACAAAATAAAATGGAGATCAAAATCCCATTGAAAATCTCCCGAACAGTCAAAACCATTGAAGCTATGCAAGCAAAACGAAATCGAGCTTATTTCATGAGGATACGTGGAACTTAGGCTATTGCTTGTAAATGCTTCTGATAATCATGAACAAACCAAAGTCATCTTCCTAAAATGGAATACGATAATCAGTTTTAACCAACCCTCTGCCCTTCTGGAAACACTGATTTTAAAAATCAATCATTGTAAAGGATAGACAAGTTCCCCACGTTCACTTCATAAGCCATCCTGTACGGCCATGCCTCTGAACTTCACTCCAGGTTTACACTTGCTGTCTGCCTGTTTGTGAGCACTTTGTTCCCACCCCCAGTAAAATATTCACATCAAGTAAAGCACTCTGAATTTTCTTTTGACATAATTGACAGGTATAAAGTGCCTACTATGTGGCAGACCAAGAGTCACACAAATGGAGTAATCCTTAGTATCTCCCTTTAAGGACTTTCCAGCCCAGGTAGGATCTATCAATCTGAAACCTTTTTTTCTTTAGTTCTCTTGAAGTTCTCTTGACTAACGTGCTGACCCCCTTTGCAAAACAAGTTAACCTTCCAAATATTTCCGCACTCTACTTTGTCACCCTTCTGTTACCTTATTTCACCTTTTTTTTTTTCTAGTAGGCAACACAACAATTTAGAATTGTTTCATTATAGTTGGCTTTGAAAGACATTTTTGCTAATAGGTCTGGTTGAGAGTAGTTGGCCTTTATGTCATCCCTTTAGAAAGAAAATTTCCCTCATTCCAGGGAAAATACTTTTTCACCAACCTGTATTGTTTCCAAAAAGAGGGCTGTGTCCATTTAATTTCCCATGAAGCTGAAAGTAATTCCAGCTTCTCACAAATTACCACACTAACTGTTCCCTTGGGGAAGAGAATAATTCATCTGATTGGTGACTCTGAGAAAGGAAACCAGGCACTCCCAACTCAGCCCTTTTTTCTCATATTTGTCCGCTCATATTTGAGGTAAGCTGGGCACAAAATCAGAGCAGCTTGCTATGGTCTGGCTTTAAGTTTTAATTCGGAAGTGAAGTAGTCGCATCCCATTTGGTCTCTGATTTAAAATGAGCCCCATTTTCTAATCTACATTTTTGGAAGCAGCATTTAGGTTTTGACCTCTGTGTGTTGGTCTATTGATTTCTCCAGGCTTGGGGAGGGGAGATGGACCCTGAACTCCAACACATCTGTGTGGTCACTATATTTTGCTACCAAATGGCACTGTTTTGCAAGGCTGAGAGAACCATCTCCATTAAATGGCTTCCAGAGGTAGTATTTTTCTGGTTAGCAAGGTAAGAAAAAGAAGAAACAAGTTGGCTCTTGCATTTCCCACTTCTTTCAAAAGACATGGGATTAATAGGGGAAAGGGAATGGAATAGGCGATGCACAAAGTAAATTAAATCAAGGCTTCAAAGCTTTCATCTTATGAACTAACAGAGAATTGAAGTTGTTCTGGGGAGCTTCAGATAACAAGGTAGGGAGGGGAGGAATTTTACTTTCACATTTTTCCCTTTTTTTCCCCTGAATCTTTTATTATTTGGAGGGTATGTGTATGTATGTGGAGTGGCGGGGGGGGGGAGTCTTTGATGTATATAAAATGCTATCAGTGTCTTTTTCTTTTCTCCAAATATATCTGTTCTGCCTTATGAGGAAAGAGCCTTGCAAGCCCACCCATTTTAGACCTCTGAACTCTAGAACTCTAATAATAAATCTGTGTTGTTTTAAGCCACTCGGTTTGTGGTAATTTGTTATAACGGCAATAGGAAACTATTGCAGAGATGATTAGTGACCAAATGGTAAATGCATCGTGCTACACAATTATTCTCATTTCCACTTGTTTGTGATGAGCTTACATGTCCCATGTACTTGTATATGCAGGACATCTGTACAGGTGAGGTCATTTAAAAAACATACAGGCCTTTCCCTACTATTTTTCTTCCTGCTGTGAGATTTTCAGGTGCGTTGCAAGCCTTTGAAGTTTCTGGAGGATTGACTGCCAGTGGATGGGCAATACATGCTTCCTTAGGGAGAATCTGTAAGAGCCTGGGAGAGAGAATGAACCCCTTTAATCTTCTTCATAGCCATTTAGTGAACTATTATTATTAGGAGCAAGCTTTAAACGCAGAGGCTCAGACTCGTGGCCTAGGTAGGCCCCGGCAGATGGAAGGTAGGTTTAATGCGAGCAGTTCTGAGAGCCTGGAAAGTTGCAAGTGTTTGGAATTCATTACAAACTAAGAAGCCATTAGAGACTACAGAACTCTTTTCTAAGCTGCTCAATTCTCTTCTTACATAAGGAAACACGTCTAGTAGCTTATCCGGGAAATAATTAGATTTTTTTTACCCTGAAATTAATTATAATATAAAATTATTGCATTTTTCCTTAAACAAAATAGAGTAGTAAAATTTTGAGCATCTTAACCTGTCCTTTTTTTCCATATAAACTTCCATTTCAAACAAATTTAGATTTTAATAGTTCTTAAAAGTCTCTTTAAAGAAACTCTAAACTTTATTATTATTATTATTATTGTAGTTAAAATTGGATTACAAAATCAATCTAAGTTGAATCATTAATTAAGTCAATTTTAAAAGAAATAATTCAATTTCATTAAAGAATTGTTACACTGATATTGTAAAGTTAATGGATTCCTATAATTAAAAAGCATTCAACTCCATATGACCATTTATCTTTTCCCTTTTAACCATTTTGGTGAATTTCTAAAATAGAATTTAATTAAATGCTGAAACAAAGACATAATTCAAAATTAAAATTCTTTAGAAGAACTCAACTGGCAAATCATGAAAGCAGTCCCGGCTCCCCTCAGCCCCCCAATATCTTCAGAAATCATAACAGCAGGAAATATATAAAAAAATTATGATAGTGTGTTTCATAGACCCGCAGCTATCAAAGTGTCATTCATTTTCTATATGATCTCTTACCAAGTAAAGCAATCCTTTTCTAAATGTCTTAGACCAACATTTATTAGGTGATTGACATTTTCGTGAAGTTTAGACCCAGGTTCAAACATATTTTCCAGCGTTAGCTTTGGTATTTTTCCAGAAAATAAACCACACATTTGGAAGATCATAATTTTGAGGAAAGAGTCTTGGAGGTCACAGAGACTTCAACTTGCCCTTTACCAGTGGAGTTGAGCTTTGTCAAACCGTTAACTTTACTGAGGTTTAGTTTTTTGATTGTAAAAGGAGAAACGACATGTCCCTCATGTGGAGTTGTTATGAGGATGACATGGGCTGTCACTTGACAACTGTCCACTGGAGGCCTTGGAACATAGAAGATGATGGGTCAATATTAGTTCTTCTTGCCTCAGGAAGTTGTGGAGTTGTGGCAGGAGTGAGAACATTTGACCTTTGGTAGATGATACGTACCAGTGGGAGAGACTTGTTTCTACCTTTGCTTCAAAAGTGTGCACTGCAATTTCTACTAGGTAATTTAAGCGGACATCTTTTAGTTAAAAGAAACCCATGATAAAATGGCTTTGATAGAAGATTCACAAACTATAAAAAATGAATACGCACATGTATGTGAAGTAATGCTGTTATCAGCCTAGTATTCCACCATTAAGTTTTCACTTGTGATCTTTTCCTATTTTCTCTCTGGCCTCATAAATATATTCATTTGTGTATTCCTCATTTGATACATTCATTCGATGTATGTCATTAGTGTATTCCTTCACAGACCTGCATCTTTCAAGAGGCTCTGTCTGACTGGGCCTCCTGTTTTTGCCTCCCTCCAATAATTTGGACCACCGCAGCTAACTGCGATGTCTAATTGTATCCTCAATTGGCTGATTGCACGCACAATTAACTAAATATAAGCACCAAATGCCTCCCTACATTCAATGTTATTCCCCAAAGGGAGCCTGTGTGAGAGGGTAGTTGGCAGTTGGCCCTCTTCAGGAAAACAATTCAGACTTCGAACTGTAGGTCTAATTTTAAAGCTTCCAAATATTTTCTGGTTTGCACAATCCATAAGCCTACTGAGTATCTTAGTACACATTGAAGGTCGTAAAATCCAGCTGAGTTGCAGGCAGGCTATAGTTGAAGAAACATATCAGGAGAGGCAAGAGTGTACACACCATCAGGTATTTATGCTTGAGCAGGGCATGGAATTGCTGTCCTGGGCAGTGTGTGGACAGTCATGGTAGACAGGACTAGAAAAACTGGGGCCTTCATGGATTTTATCTCACCGCGGGTAGGAATACCCTCCTTTAGCAATTTGAAAGTCCTCTTTCAGGATTTACTTGCAATGATGCTTTTTCAATGCTGGTGCTCTTAAAAACTGCCTCGGAGCCAACATAAATTTCACTCTGGCAATTGGGCTGGAAAACCCATAAGGATGGAGCCTGTCAAAGCCTGGGCGTGAACTTCCAAATTAGTTCAAGTCTTTGGTCAATGTGCCAAAGATATTGGTTGATCCACCATTTAAGGTAGAATCAAAACTCTGAATGTTGCAAAGATTGCTCAGCAATCACTAGAATTTTTTTTTTTAAAGCAAATCAAGAGGCTATGGCAGTGTTTCTCTCCAGATTATTTATTTAATCAATAACAAAACAAGACTAAAGTTCCTCATAGCTGTACCTAGAAATAAACAAATTGGATAGCCGGAGAAAAAGAAGAAAGAGATGTGTATATAGAAGAAATTTCCAGCTTTTGTTTTCATCTCATAATTTTATTTATTTTTTTATTTTTTTACTTTTTTAAATTTTTTTTTTTTTGAGGGCAGTGTCACTGGCCCTCATATGTGGGACTGAACCGGGGCCACTGGCTTCTAAAGCCAGCGCTTAACCACCGCGCAACTCGGCCAGCCCTCATCTCATAATTTCAGACTGAGCAGCCCTCAGGGCTCTCTCTCTGCTGCTACTTCCGGCATAGTCCTTGCTTACTGGATTCAGCAGCAGCCTTCTCCATCTCCATAGGATGTACAAGTCCTAACGTGGAGATGGATTAATCCAAGGCTAGGGACAAATCTGTGACTTCTATTTTCCAATGCAGATTAGTGTTTTCAACAATATAAGCAATGATTGTGCAATTATGTAAATTTGAGCTGGGCAAACAGAGCCTAGAATGCATCCAGTTACACAAACCATACACTCCATATGTTATTTCAACTATTGTTTCTTCTAATGCATAAAATTCTCAGCAACACCTATATAATGTCTCTCAACTCTCTTGATAGATGAGATTAACAAGTTTTTGTTGTTGTTGTTATTTTTTTTTTCCTCACCAGTTTTGTTTTTCCTCACCAGCTGAGAGGTTACAGTCTTTGGTAAAATAAAATAGCTTGATAACTGTGTTCAGGATTGATAGGCAGGGAAGCTTATTATAAAATTTTGAAGATTAAAAGAGTGGAAAAGAGATGTAAAAATAACATTTGTTGCTCTCAAATATGAGTGTTGGAAGTCAAGCGGACAACGGGAAAGAAAGGAGAAAAGGAAAGAGACCAGGGATGTATGTAAGTGCATGCCTTGATTGGGATTTTGGTAAGGTTATTGTAAGACAGGAATGTCATAAGATGAGATTTTAATTAGGTTTGTGTATGCAAAGCACAGTGTTACTTCAATAAGTTCGACTCTATCCGCAGAAAAATAAGTAAGTGGATTGTGTGTGTTGAAACCAGTGGACTAAATCAAGCTCTATATAACATGTTCAGAGGTGTGAACTCAGAAACAAAAGCGTCTGTGGGAAAGTAAGTCCCTAGCAACTTTCCTAAATGTGAGGAAGGCCTCAAATTTATCCATGCCATGGACGTGGGTGTTCCTGATATTTTTCCTAGAAACCAAGGAGCCAGGGAGATCCCAGCTCATCTGAGTTACACCCTACTGCATTGCACTAAACACAGAAATGCTTATGAACATAAGGAATTCCTGGGAGATGCTTCCATCCTAGTAACAGAGACCATTACAGCCAAACACTAACATTACAACGTGATCCATAACGTATCAAGAATGTGTACAACATGTCATGGCAATAAAGAGAAAGCTCAAACTGGGGACTGGTGCTGAAATGCTCCCTGATATCAGCAAATGCTGCAGTGTGTGTCCAGAGGACAGAGTCTGCTCTATCCTATGAACTGTCACTTCTGGGAGATAGTACAGCAGAATTAGATGCATTAGGGTTTCCGGAGACCATGGGAAATCAGCAATTTCCTAGCTGATCCAGGATGCCTTTGAACAGTCATCTCTGGATGACTATCTCTTTCTTATCCTGTTGGATCTCCACGTTGGAACTTTTCCAGTTAGGCACAGAGAAATCTGAAGTAAAAGCTTCTTATTTTCGAGATGGTGGAGTTTGAAAGAGTTGGGAAAGTTCAAATGAGGTTAGCATGGAAATTTACAATTCTGAGTGCTTTATCAGAAACAACACAGGGATCGCAAATCCATCAGTAAAGAATAGCCTAAATAGCCCTTCTTTACTTTTTCTTTGAACCGATTTTATTTTTCCATCTGTGGGAGAATATAACCTGCCTTTACCACTAAGCAGGCAGATGTCATTTACTTTTTTGGCATAATTTAAAATTCTTTAAATGCTTATTTTTAATTTTAATAATTTTGGAGGTGTTCACTTGTGCATTAAAATTCAGGAAGCTGGCATAGCCCTCGGCTTACCTTCAGGGCGAGACTGTGCAAGACATGCTTCTATGAGATAATTTGTTTCTTAATTGGCATCCATTTGCTGAAATACAATTAAACTTATTGCTCTAATATTAACATCAACATCTTGATTGCTCTAAAAATATGAATATTTATAAATTTTTTCTTCCATGGCAGATATCTCTTAAGCATTTTATTTTTTGATATTGGCAGTTTCTTATTTCGAGAGAAGTTTTCATTTCTTACAGGACTGTAATAACGGAAGGAGGATTTGGGGAGCTTGCTGTGGCTTATGCTGGGTGTCATTGCTCAGGAGCTGTGTTTGGCTTCTTCAGCCCAGTTGACTTACAAACCTGAGAACTGAATCATCTGCTCCATCTATTTTGCATCATTATGGTGAGGGCCATGATTTAATACCTTTATTGAATAGAAACAACACCTTGCGTTTGTGCAACCTTTTATGATTTACAGTAGGTTTTGTGTCAAGTGTGACTGATTTAGAAGCCATGCTGTTTCACTGCTAAGTTCTTAGAGGTACCATTTGCAGGTTTTCTTTTCTTTCTTTTGTGTATGACCTGAAACATTCATAGGTTCTTAAAAAGTAAAAATGTTAGAGCATAATTCTGCAGCTATGTATTTAGAATAAAATAATTACTGTTTGTCAATCAAGATGTTTAGATTACATTTATTCACCCATCAAACTCTTTTCACACATCCTTTAAATTAGAAAAGTAATGTAGGATATCATTCATCTTAAACATAGCAGATGACATGAAAGGGTATATACTAAAAAAAATAAAAGTGCCTTCTCATCTTTGAGTACTCAATTTGCCTCTCTAGTAGCAACAGCAGTTAAGAGTTCCTTAGCTTCTCCTCTTCCTTTTTCTTTCTTGAATGATTATCTGAAATCATTAGGTGGGACCAAGCAAGACAGATATCCTAATGAGATAAGTGGTTCTCCAAATCAGAGCCACAGTAAAATGAGGAGGGCATCTATGTGAGGGGTAGGGAGGGTATTTGCTGTGAATGTACATAAGGTGGGGAGCGGGGGGGAGTGGGAGCCCGGATATGATGAGCAGTGTCTCCACCATACACATGGGTGACATGGAGACCTGTAGATATATTGGTTGCTTAACAAGTACTGATCAATAAGTAATATATTTCTTAGAGTGGGAATCTTGTTTCTTACAAGGGTGTTATGTAATGGTGTTTTAAATGCAAAAGGGGAGAAAACTGTGATCAACCCTTGTGTTGATTTGGAGGATGAGATATTGATATAAACTTATAGTTTTCAACAGATAGATCGATAGGTTGATAGACTGCATACAAATATAAATGTGAGATTTGTGTGTATGTATCTGTGTGTAAGTGTAAATAAATGTATTTCTATCCCTGCCCACTGAAAGGTCCTGTGTCCTTTGACAACCAAGAACAAAGAGCCACACCTAGTGCTCAGATCATGGTTTCTAAATATAACTGTCTACTAAATGAAGTCAGGGCTCCCTGGAGAAATGGATGGTGCCAAGTCTGAGGCAGGAAAAAATAAGCCAGAAAGTAAGAATGATGAGGCATATGAAACCAGCTTAAAGGGGGTCCCACTGGCCAAATATGAATGAATTTCAGCATCACGTTACATGATGCAAGTAGTGGATTAAAACCCAAGGAGTGAAAAGAATCCATAAGATCATAGTGAAATAAATATATGAATAAATTAATTGAAAGTTTAATGAGGAATGCTATTTGCATAATCTTACTTCCTCCCACTAAATACCTATTATTTATAATAGGAAAATAACTTTATAATGGAGAAGTCTGGAAACATCTCCTTAATCATAAGTGATCAAAATTAGCATTACCAGCAATAGAATATTACATTAAAATTCAGTGGCACCTGAGAGGAGGCAATGAAAACACAGCATTACTGCTATGATATTGTTGCTAAAGATGCACCACCCAAATCTAATAATGAGGAACCATTAGACAGACCTAAATTGAGGGAGAGTCTACAATGAAACTGGCCTATGGTCTTTTCAAAAGAATCATGATCACGAATGTCAAGAAAAGTCCGAGGAACTGTTCTAGATCAAAGGAGACTAATGAAGGGATGATACTAAATGCACCTGAAGACTCTGGATTGAAAGTTTTACTATGAAAACTATTTGTTGAGATGACTGGGAAAACTTTCCTAGGACACTGAAGAAACCTTGAGGTGTCTGATGATTAAATGGTAATAAGATAGCAAAGTTAATGTCCTAATTTTTATGGTTTATGCAGAAGAATGTTCTTGTTGATAGAAAACAATTTTAATTATTCAGGGGTTTGGGTAATTTACTCTGAAATGATTCAAGAAAAACTCATTTGTACTGTTTCACAACTTTAAAGTAGAAGGAAAAATTATACTGTGCTTCTAGAAATACCATCTCCATATGAAATTAGTTATAAGTGTATAAGTACATGTTTATATTTTCTGACACGAGTGGAAGAATAGACATGTTACTCTTCACTTGGTGTTTTTCTCGTAGGGGTGATTTTGGCAATCACGACATATTAACATATGTATCATGCATTCAAAAGTACTAATTTTTTAAAAAATGGTAAATTAAATATCTGGGTTTTTTTTTAATCAAAATTCTGAACAAAACTGTATGGTCTTTCTGATCTCAAAAAGTCTACTGCTTGTAGTTTGCATGTTTTCTTGGGCTTAGATATATGTTGGTTTCTTATATGTAACTAGATTTGATTTAGTTGAACTCATTTCAGATCACTTTTTCTTCAGGTAAATTCAATTAATGTGTTTTGGGTTTTTTTTGTTTGTTTGTTTTTGTTTTTTTTTGGTGTGTGTGTATGTGTGTGTGTGTGTGTGAGAGAGAGAGAGAGAGAGAGAGAGAGAGAGAGAGAGGAAATATGCCAAAATATTGTTACTTTGTTTGACTTTTGGAATCACAAAGTTTTAAAATATCTTTATTTTTATCTCTAACAATATTTAGAAAAAAATGAAGTACACTGGATTATTTTCAAAATATAATATTGATGACAAGATTCTCTTTGAAGGCAGTACTTGTTTGACTCCCTGCTTTGAGCAGCGTTCCTCATACAAATTCCTGTATCTGTTTTGTCTCGCACCTTTGGAGTGGCTTGAAAAACCTAAACTACAGAGTGACCGCCACCAGGAACACCCTAGTTCTAAGAGAGCTAGGTGACTATTTTCTCCTCTTTGGGATTCCAGGAGTTAGAACCTGAGACTCACACAGGTACGGTGTAAAATAGCGGGTATAGAAGATGTGCTAGCATCTAGTCCACATTCCTCAGACTTCACCCTGTATGTTTCCCACTGGCCGGAATCCACCTCTCAGTGCTTGAGCCTTCTTTTCGTAGCCATGGAGAGTTGCCTTTCTCTAGCCGACAGCAGGTTGGAAGTGTCAGGGAATTAATACCACACAGGAGCAACCCTCAACCAGTGAGTGAGCTGCAGCAGATGGCGTATAAATACTTCAGTCCCTTTCCTCACATGGGATGTCTGAAGGCTGAGTTCTACGCTGTCACCCACATGTTCCCTGCTGAGACGAGGCTTCAGCTGCCCATAGTTCTCTGCCTTAGTAATGTATTTAATTAACAAATTAAATAATTAATTTGGCTACCTTCGCTGCCTCTGTCACTTCTCCACTTCCTGTCACTTACCATGGAAACTTGCATTCAAATCCTAGTCTCAGGGTCTCCTTCTGGAAGATTGCTAATTCCATGGAGTGTTTTTAGAGGTCATATTGCCAGATATAGAAGGGCCATGGAGAAAGACTTCATTTAGATGTTGGAATATATTTCAACATGACATGAGGTTGCTTAGAAATACAGAGTAATAGAATTTCAGGGCCAGTGTACCAAGGTCATGTTGTGACTACCACAAACATCTCTGAACTTTGAGATTCTACGACATGAACTCTTCAAGACCTTCAATAACTAGGAATTTGGGTCTTTTTGAGTTACAGATTTCTACTTGTTGGAAAACTCTTTTTATTTACGGAAAGAATTAGATTCTTCGGTCGTCCACTGAGGACATCAAATAATTCCAATTTCTTTTCCAATCTCAAGCCTTCAGGTATTTGAAGATACCCGCCGCGTCTCCTCTGAGACTTCCATTCTCCAGGCTATTTTTCAGTTCCTTCAGTGTATCCTTATGCAGTATTGTGCGAAATCACTTCTTGATATCTTACTATCTCAGTGCTGGACATGGGATCGATACGTCAGTGTTGTTCTGGGGTCCCCAATGTGTGTGTGATAAATAGCCCAGGGAGGATACTGATTGCTTAAAAGTAGAGCAGGACACTCACCTCCTTTCTGTACATGCACAGCTAAAAGTTCAGCCAAAGATAACATTAGCTTGCCTGCCACTGTTTGATCTGGAGACAATTGTACCAAGCCCTGATGTAACCCACTAACCTTACTGTTCCAATGTCCACTCACATGCCTGCCCCATGGCTAGGCCTCTAGCATTGCCACTCTCAGCAGGTAGAAAAGTGATCCTAATCTAGCTGAGAAATCCCTTATTAGCCCTAGCAAGAGTCAAGCAAATGGAATTGTCTTTGTCTAACTAGCTTCGGGAATCTGTATTTTTCTAACCCGGCTGATCACAGCACAGACACAGGGTCACGAGGGACCAAACAACAGTGTGCACTATGGAAGTCAGCTCCCTACTGTCGAAGCAGAAAGAGCAGCAGTGAAATGAAGCCTCACCTAAGGCAGCAGAGAAAGCTGCAGGATAGAATACTTTTCCTGTTCCTGACTAAAGTGTCCAGACAGCATGATCTACATAGGCCTGCGAGTACCTGTGGACAGAAATACAATAATGTTTCATTTAAATTGAAAAACAGTCCTTGCAAAAACCTTAGGGCATCAGCAACACTTTCTAGGCTAGAAATTTGAGGGCACTTCTTAGAAATAATGCCAGCGAAGATGGCTTCTGAAGGAAGCAAGAATAGGAGAGAACATTAGAGAGGTGAGGAGAGGTTAGTGGGGCAGCACCAATGGGATGTGTCCAACTGAGCCTATGTGGTTTAATGAGGTTTTAGGAAGTGAGGAAAAAATAGGTGAAGTTCCATATTGTGAGTTTAATTTCTATAAGAGAGAGAAAGACAGCGAGAGCTTTGCTTATACATGTCTTTAGAATACATGAAATTAATTGAATTTAAAACAATGATTCCCTAAAGCCATGTGAGTCTTAGAGGAAGGTTCTTCTTCCTCTGTACTTATAGATAATGTATCCAGAAGGAAAAAAAAAAAGACAAAAACCACAACAGCTTAATCTGGATCAACTCATGCAGGGTTGTTTGCAACCTGATATCATTGTCTCTGCTACATCCCCTTTACATGTGGGGGCATCAAGGTCACCTGGAGAACATCGCTTCCAGTTCTGGACACAATATTTGGACAAATTATTGTCAAGTGAAGCCATGTCCAGCAGAGAGAGACCAGAATTGTGACCTGACTCCATACAATGTCCAATGGAAAAATAAACAATGGAAGCAATTCTCGTCTTTGAGTACTTTGTTGGTACATATCAGTGCAATGTAATATGAAAATGTTTTAATAATTAGTTAATTATTTCTAGCTCTCCCTCATGTATACAGCATTCTTGAGTATGGGGATGGTTTCAATCCCCAGCAGAAAGGTCCTGTTTTTCCTTACATATGATAGGGGCTCAGTAAATGTTAATTAAAATCTTCTTCAGTTGAATGTAAAATGAAAGTTCAGTGAGAATTCCCAAACTACTTCCATTGACATTTTGTAAAACCATCCATCATAGCATTCATTTCACTGCATAGGGCTTTTTGTTCACTTGTTGATCTTCTCTACCAGACCATGAGATTCCTTGAGGGTCATATATCATCTCCAAATTACTAACACCAGACACATAGTGGCCCTTCAATAAAGGTGGAATGATTGAATGAATATCCTCTAACATTGGATGAATATACTAGATGGTTCATTTTCAATTTCTCTTTATTATACTTTTTAATTTGGGGTAGTGCTTTTAGGCTAGCAGGTAAAGACTACTTTCTCGTATATCTATATATTTCCTTTTTTATTTTTCTCTTCGTCCTATAAAAAAATGGTGCGTTGCTGTTCATGATTACTACTTTTCTTCCAGCAAGGAGCAAGTTTGTATGAGAGACATATCAAACTCATACTAGAGCTCAAGAGATTTCTGGGTCCAATCCGTCCCAGCTGGCCCCGAGATTTTGGAAATGACGGATTATGTGAACAAATGATATCTTCCCCATACTAATTCATTTCTCCATTGTCCTCTTTAGCTCAAGCAGGTTCTCTTCTAGCATCACATCTCTGAATCACTTTCCTTGAGAACTGAGACCTTACTTTCTCAATGTAATTATATTTGTCAGACTCCCTGCCAGTTTGTTCAGAAAATACTTCAGTGATCTCATTGTTAGTAGCTGAAGTCATCCCCAGGAATATGGGTCATGACAGCTATGGAAACCTATTTGGAAGAGTTGCTAATTATTGGGTTGTCAGAAAAGTCCTGATGCATTTTTGCAACGAAAAACACAGAAAAAACTGCGTCATGACTTTTCTGACAATTAAATATATTGCTTATTTTTTAGTACCCTTCTATTAACTGTTAATTCAAGGGCTGTTAACATTTGTATTTTTCCTCCATTTGTGACAACTAAGTTCAGAAATACAGCATGACCATTGTGTTGAATCTAATCCCATAACTACAACTGTCCCAACTCACTCATAGGGTCCTACTTTGACCTAGAGTCCAAAAGTCTTTCAGTAACTCTCAGGCATGTTGCTGGATTCTTTATAGCCTGCTCTTCATGTTTTACCTTCTTTTATTATGGACCTACCATATCCTAGGAATTTTCACACATAGTTTTAGAAAGGTTAAAGAATTTCGTTAAAATTAGAAAGCTAGTATATAGCAGAAACATAGTTTGAATTTAGACTTGTGTAAATGCCAAAGTTTGAGTTTATTCCAGCACATCATGCTGACTTTGAGTTTGTGTGTAATATTGATGTTTAAGTAGATATTTTATTGTCATGAATCGACATACTTGTGGCTATATGTGACAAACCTTTAGGAAATATATGAAATATAACGCTGCATAAGCCCATGAATGACAATTTTACAGACAACTGATTTTCAAGTTTTTTTGAATCAAGTATGTACATAAGTCCTTGGTCCGTCACAAACTCAGATGCTTCTTGCACTGTATTCAGTTTCTAACATTTTTTGTGGCAATACTTCCCTGGATTAGAAAAAAAAATGTTTGAAAGACAAAGGTTCTCACAAATGATCAAATGATTCTGTAGACATTTGGCCTCTGCGTGCCTCAGCCTTAAGCTATAATGAAAAACGATAGTGGAACCATTTCACAATGCATACGAATATCAAATAATTATATTGTATATTTTCAATAGCATTTAGTTTGAGAAACCCAGACTTTGGGTCCATTTGCACACTATAACCATAAACACCAGTCATGTTGTTTACAATTTATTACTTTAACTTAAATTTAAAGAAATGATAGTTAGTTCTTGAAAAGATACAGTGAAATAATCACTGTTTTATAAAGCTACCATTTTTATATTTTATTTGGTAAGCAACTTTGCAATATAAGCAAGAGCTTTAAAATATTGACAAATTTTGACCTGATAAATATACTTCTATGACTATAGACCAAGGAATATATTCCAAATACATAAATGATGTGGGAAAAGGGAACAGTTAAGTTGTGCAAAGAAGTTTATTGTAACATGTTAACATGTTTTTACTACAGTACAAAAGAGGGGAGAACATATGAAATGCCTCCAACTGGGAATTTGTTAAGTAGGCTATGGTGCATCTACTTTATAAAATATTATGCCATCATTAGTTTTACAATTTTGAAGATTTAATAATAACATAGAAAATGCTGATGGTATCATATTAACTAAATTGACTCTGCTTTAACCGCACCTGTAGCTATAATCCCTTTATACCGCATCTTCTATACCTTTGTTCCTGAGAAACAGTTAGCAGGATTCGAACCCATATTTCTAGCCCCATGGCTCCCTCTGCAACACATCTTCATTAAAATCTAACAGCCTTTCATACTCTTGGGAGAGAAGAGAATCTAAGTGGTGATGTAAAATTGATGCAGGAAGGATGAGGAGCTTGCATATGAACAATACAAGTCTCTGGTGAAATTCTGGATCTTTTTTTTTCCTCCTTTGCTTTCTGAAGATCTTTTAAAATCTTATTTCTCAGTGAGTAATTTTGTCTTTATGGTACAAAAGGTAATTCTCATACCTAATATTGTTTCTAAGCACATGTGAGTACCCTGCTGAGTTATATATGAGCTTTTTTATGAATATGACACAAAATGAAAATTCCATTTCTTGAATTGAAAAAAAATGTAAATTGACTTTCAGGCTCAAGTGAGTTGTTTCAGGGCCGGGGGTGGGGGGTAGGTGCGGAGATTCAGTGTATCATTTACTCTATATCCATGTGTAATGAATGTAACTTTTAGCTACGGTTCTGCATTTACAAACTTCATATTCAAAGAGTAAAGCAGCAGACAGTATTGATTTTAAAGAGATCTTAGGTTGCCCTCATCAAAAGTTGTCTACTCTTGGGTAAAGACTTCAGCAGTCTCTTTAAAAATATTGTAAACTGCTGAGCATACTTAAGTTTCAGTGCTTTTTTGTTGTTCAAGTTTGTTTCCTGGATATCTTGTATTATGCTTATCTTGTAGTGGGAAAAAGGTGGCTGGCATTCCTGTTGTCAATCATTCAGATTTTCTTCAATTTTCAGGCAATTGTTATAAAGCTCCCTAGATGGGTAAACAGTGAGTGCTTTGCTATGAGTCAGGGAACTGTTTTTAGTGACCCTAGTTGGTCAACAACAAGGATTTCATTTCTGCCAAAGCAAACAATTAAAGTTGTGCATAGAGGACACATTAGTGCTGAAACATGAGAGGATGCTAAAGGCTGTACAAGAAGCTTCACAGAGAAAAGATGACAAAAAAGAAAATGCATGCACATTGGCGATATTAAAAAGAGTTCATCCCAATCATAAGTATAAACCTGGAAGTGTCACATGTCATATACCAGTAAATGAATTTTTACAGGCAAAATAACACTGGTTAGCCATCCTTATATTCCACTTGTCTTATTAGGTTCCAAAGTCGAGTACTTAAGCAAAGGATATTAGCTCTTAAAGATGACGTTATGGGATCAAACTCAGGTCACATGACTGCAAAGCCTTTCACTACATTGTTACATAGCAGTAATGCACCCTGAGGAAACATGTGTGCACACATATGTGTATGAGCACACTGGCACATATACACACAGAATGTGTCTTTAATGAACAATATCAATTAAGTATATTTCTTGAGGAAAAGTATTATATTATTCTCACTGACTTATCCATAAAGCTTATTCTTGTGTCCCTCATAATATCAGTTCTCATCTTTTAAATGTGTGAATGACTGTATGTGTGATCATGTATTTACAGTAAGACTATGTTAAATCTTCCTTAGGTGTGTCCTAGAGAAATGTTTTATATATTTATCAACTCTAATAATTCTTGTATTTAGAATAACCTTTTGCAGCAGTCAACGGTAAAAGGTGAACTATTTGAACTATTCAATTTGATAGCCACATACTTCCACAGAGGGAGGTTTGGGGGAACATGTAATTGATATCCTTTGCATAAATA
Source organism: Aselliscus stoliczkanus (assembly GCA_033961575.1). Taxonomy (NCBI): domain Eukaryota; kingdom Metazoa; phylum Chordata; class Mammalia; order Chiroptera; family Hipposideridae; genus Aselliscus; species Aselliscus stoliczkanus. Next base: position 44,429,116 of record CM066732.1, on the reverse strand, counting down.
TAACCTGCTCATTGCACGATGTCTGTGCTTTATGCAAGAGTCTACTGACAGTTGCCAGGATACCAGTTGTCTAGGCTGCTTATTATTACTTTGTTATGCAGGAGCCATAAACACAGCTTATGTTAAGGAATTACAAGTGCAGGCTAACTGTTTAGTGTCTTTTAAGGAAAACCTTCTAAGGTCATTGGTCATTATTTGTAATATTATCCATCCTTCCAGAAAGGAAAATGTAGTATTTAAAGGAAAGAACAGACTTCCATGCAAAAATTAAAACAATGCGTTTAACTGATGATACAGATAAGCGGTATTCTAGTTGGCACTGTCATGATAACAGAAATTTTAGGAGGATTCTGATTTCAAGGCACTGCACTATGTCAATGAAATACAGTTTGTGCTGTAGTGTAGAACCCTGAAAGTGTTAGTGTTAGAAAATGCTGGAGGGTATCTAGCCAACCTCTTTATTGTAAGGATGGTCACAAAAATGTCTTGAATTCTCTGAGTATAGGTCTCTTGATGATCTCAGGGAGCATATGACTACATTTTGAATGAAGGATTATGTATAGAAGTCTAGCTACATCACTTCTATATCGCTTCTCGATTTACATGATAAAATTACTCAGTGGCAAAACTTCCTCCTGGGGAAATCTTGAGCCTGTAGCTCTCAACAAGTTGAAAACTTACCTGTTCTGTGTTTCTCACCAGCTAACCCTGCAACTGGTGTTTTTTGTTTTGTTTTGTTTGCATTTACACTGCATAATTCCAAAAGTTTAAATTTGTATTATGAGTAGTGTATTATTACTGTTATCGTATTTATTTAGTACAGCATATTTCTAACATGAAAAGTTAATAGCTGAATTGATATTTGTGAAAATATCCTTAAAAGAAGACAGCCTTTCATGAAGGAGAGAGAATAGGTCTGTCATGTCACAGTAATAAAAATTCCTTGAGAACGTAATGTGATATTTTATTTTTTATGACATTCTTAACACACTTTCTTGCTGAGACTTTTGCAGAGGGAAGAGCATAGAGAGAAGACTGAGGTGAAGGTGAGGCATGCAGGGGAATCATCCAGGGAGCATGAATTAGAGAAGAGATAGAATCACAAATAGTAGCATGCTGTCTGTGAACGGTCAGGATTATCGGATACAAAGTCAATGAGTGTGCCTAGTTCATTGATCAAAAAAGCAATTTGGTCTTTGCAGCCTTGTGAATATCAGAAATGGGATTTAAAAAGTGATCCATGTGTGTAACATGCATTCCAATTCAAAATATATTTAATGTTTATTTTCTGAGACTCCTCTAACTTCCAAGAACAATACTAAGTGCTGAACAGACAGAGATAGAAGCCCGAACTAAGGAGCAACTCAGTTTGGTGAAGTCACAACCATATGTAAGTATTTGAAAGATACATATTGTAAAAAGCAACCAAGCTTAAAACACGATTTTCGCCCCTCTCTGGAAGTCAAGTGGGGAGAAAAAGAGCTAATGCCTGAATAACTTTCTACAGGGGAGGTAGAGTGCCATGTAAATGTGAAAAATAGACGAAAATATCCTTGGCATCATGGACATTGCATTACAAAATAGTCCTTCAGGTATTCAGGCAATTAATAAAGATAAAGAGAGGTTATCAAAGTGAATACAGAGACCCATGTGTGGCAGAGATAGACCTCTATTCCTTGACCTTAGTTTCTGGGCCTGGGTCATCCATTTCCTGAGTGTCCAGGTTCTAAACCCTTATTTCCATCTTTGCAAGTTTACATGTTTCATGCTGATTGTAGGTACATGACTCTTCCGAAATGCCCAGCAAAGCTGCCAGATACTGGGTACCACATCTAAAGGGGTGCCCTTCACATTATCCATATTATAGATTTGTGTGTGGGATGTGAGAGTTTTTCTGAAAGCAGTTGTAAATGGTCATGAGAGGGGAGAGCTTTACTGTTAACTCCTGAAGTATTCCATAGGTGGGGATTTCCTTGTGGCCAAGATCCTTCATGATCCAAGGGAGAAACTGCACCACAAGAATCTCAGAGGCCAAAAATCTTACTGGGAAGAGAAGGACATAGCAGCCTTCTTGGCTGGCGTGAGAAGCATCCTTGAGTTTATTCAGGTGGGAAATTTTTGTCGCCTGAATACATTCCCATCCCTGTTTCGGCCATTTTGTAAATACTCTGAGAGCTGCTTTCACAACAAGGTTTGTCTTGTGTTTAGAATGACGTTCCAGTTGTGGACATGTTTTGCATAACCCCCTTCAGCTGCTATCTCTGCTTTACTGTAGGCGGCACAAAGAGGGAAATACCACATGGGTCTTAGTGTTTTCTTTGAATCCGTTTTTATTTACATTCCATCCTGCCTTTGTCCATTCCTATTTACAAAACATGGCTTTCTCTTCCTTTTTAACTCCTGCCTCAGTATTAAGACTGTTATTTTAATACTGTTTTGCCAGCTATATACAAACTTGGCTGCCCTCCCAATGTGTCTTCATTTTCTTCCAGTAGGTTTCCTGCATATTTCCTCTCGCCATTTAATCCAGCCTTATAATAAGTCAGAATTGGGCAGTTGCCAAAGACGTAACTCTCCAGGGATCAAAATGCCTTCCATGTGGCCATTTAATGTTAGAGAACATAGATGAATATTTTTATTGACTGTATAGACCTCTGTGTGAAGGGAAATATTTTTTTGCCTTGACCAACTTAGCATACGCGTAAATGGATTTGGGCTCTGATTGAAGCTGGACATGAGAACTCTCACACCTGCAAGGGAGGACGTGGTGATTTTCAAATAGTATTTATAAGGATAAAGAATGACATCAAGACCTGGAACCTCATTATGTGTATTGGTTTTTCTCCTTATTCTTCTGTGCATCCATCTACCCCTGTGGGTCCTGCTTTTAAATGCTATGGTCTCCTGAAAGAAGTATCATTTTGATCAGAAAACTTGAGTTCTTTACAATATCCCCAGGCACTCCTCTCACAACTAACACGAAAGGCTGGTGATGCCTCCCTTTTCTCACGGGAGGCAGGGGATGTGACCCAGGAGAAACACAAAGCTCAGACCATCAAGATCAGGACAGAATGCATTCATGTGACAATCCCACAATGAGTTTTAAATCAGGATTTTTAATGAAAGTCCATTGTCTGCTATAGAGATTGAGATTAGTGTATGCCAGCCTCGTGAACAAGCAGAAACATTTCCAGATTGATTGAGCTATCTTTACCGAAGCAGTATCTCCATTTATTTTGCTGGGGCCTTTAACCCCTAAGAATAGTAGCTGATTATAATTGCACTAAATGGCATAATATTTTAGAGACCTATGGAGAACTTGTGTGGAACTAAAGCCTTTTTTTGGTCACAGCCTGCCATTGTACATAGCTCTTATTCATCTTCCCTGATTTCATTAGGAAGATATTTGTATGGAAATGGATTAAGGTTTATAGGTTTATTTTATTGTGCTGTAGATTCTGCTGTAATTATACTGCTGATGGATTATATTAAATTGCTTTACAGGAAGCTTTCAAAACACATCAGACTCCGGAAGTGCTTTTGATCTACAAAATCTGCTTTTTTTGGTCCCATTTGGAGTTACTGAGAGAGTCTGCCCCTACTTAGCTCACCCACACCTTCCTACACATATCATTTTTCTCTTAATTTTTAAGCTTAAAGGGCATTGACTTGGCTGCAGTAAAAATGCTTGAGAAACCCTCCAATGCCAAGTATATATATGTTCATAAAAAAACAAGCAAAATTAAATAGGAATGAAAAAGAAAATGAATAACAAGTTTAGTTAGTCTTATTGTATTTTTTTTTTATAGCTGCTATGACATTTTGAATAAGAAATTCTTTAGGGCATGAAAACATTCTCATATTTGGATTCTCATGAGGTGTGAAAGTTTTGGTGTGAACTCTGATTAATTTCTTTCTAAGTTAGTCTGTGATTTCTGAGAAAATGAGAAAAGGCAATGTGAACAAACATCCATTGCAGAATCATTTGACTGGACTTCATGGATCATCTATGTATGCCATCTGATTATAACTTTGGGGTTTCAAACCTCAGAAAGAGTTCTCTCCCTAGTCTTAATTTTTCAGTTCACGAGGTTGGCATGAATGTTTTGTCAGCCCATACATTTTTTGTTTTTAAGTGTGTTTTTCCAGGACCCATCAGCTCCAAGTCAAGTAGTCATTTCAATCTAGTTGAGGGTGCAGCTCACATTGGCCCATGTGGGGAGCAGGCTGGCAACCTTATTATTAAAAGCACTGCATTCAAACAAACTGAGCTAAGTGGCCGCCCAGCCCATACATTTTTAAAAAATCTAAGACCACTCTTAAAATATTTGAACATAAGGACCATATCCTCTGGCCACTGTTTCATTCAAAAGAAAATGATCCTGAAAAAGTCATAGCAGCAAGGCAAAGTAGAATTCTGAGCACCAATTTGTATATCCATTGCCTACCCCACATTTCCATGTAAATATCAAACATGCACCTGGAATTTCACCAGCTCAAAAATTTGAAAATATCTTGATTCCTGCATGAAGGCGTGCTCCTACTTCCATAACCAAGAATCCTATTTCTTATCAGCGTTGTCCCATCTCAATCAATAGCATCACCATTTCTCTGGCCCAAAACATACAAGTCATCTTTCATCACTCTCTCACAGATATTTCATCCAGTCTAAATTAGAGTCTCCAGGCTCTAATTTAAAGTCTCAAAAGCACCAAATTTCCCAGTGTCAGAATAACAACAATAATTTCTCTCCTGGTTTACTTGAAATCACTTATTATTATTATTTATTTTTTTGAGGGCAGTGTCACTGGCCCTCATATGTGGGACCCGAACCGGGGCCGCTGGCTTTCCAAGCCAGCGCTTAACCACCGCGCCACTTGGCCGGCCCCAAATCACTTTTTTTTTTTGAGCATGTATTCCTACCTCTACTCTTGTATGTGTGTGGTATATCCTCTACTGGAAGTCAGAGTGATCTTCTAAAAGTGAAAATCAGAACATATTTAGCAACCTCTAGTGGGGTGATACAATAGAATAAATTCCAGACCTTTCCCCGGCGCCTGCTCACCTCCATTACCTTCTTGCCCTTGTACCTGTCTGACCTCATCCTCCACCCTTCTCTCCTTCGCTCTTTCTTCCTCAGAAGCACTGCCCTTCTGGTCATTGCTAGAGCAGCCAAAACTCATCTGTCATAGCAGTTTGGACTTTCTGTTCCCTCTACTTGGAATATTACTTCTCAGCATCTTCCTGGATCTTGTTTCCCACCCATTCAGGTCTCTGTGCAGATGTTACCTCCTCGAATGTCTTTTATAACTGCTCTCTCCCAGTGACTGCTCTCAGGCTCCTTGTGTCTGTCTACCCTATTGTTTTACCTCATGGCAATGACCAATTTGTGTACTTTTCATTTATGTTTTATTCTTATTTCCTACGACAAGCTAAGCTTTAGGGTTCCAGGGAGATGAGGATTTAGGCTTCATTCACTTGGTGTTCACTGGTTCCTAGAGTAGTGCCTGGCACTCGAGAGGCACTCAATAAGTGTTTGATAATTTGATTAATATCCAAATAAATGAATGAAATAAAAAGAGGTTCAGGCTGAGTGCTGAGGAGTTTGAATTTTTACAACCTGAGGAAGAAAGGCAAAGAAAAAGGGAGGACTAGAAAGATTTGATGAAAACCAGAACTAGTAAGTAAGGTAGACCCCACACTCCTCTTCCATGGATATGTATTCCAGTGAGATACTCAGTGCTTCTTAGGAAAACAAACAAGCCATCAAACTGGCATCTGCAAATGGGGGCAGGGAGCAAAGGAGAAGTAGAATCATTTAGACGCTGCACACTGTCCCTTTAGCAAATCACTGAATGCTAAATTTAATTGGATGTGCTCCACTGGAGAAAATAGTCTATGTACTCATTAAAACATCAATACTGAAAGTTCCAAGCAATCTGGCATCTTTTTAGAATTACAATATGTGTGAAAGAAGACTCAGACAATATTTTATCCTGAGGATAGTTTTTATCCATAATTTGTATTGAGTGTGCAGTCTGCAGAGATAAAAAATTATGTAGACATTTATCATCTGGTTTGGAATCAATGTTATAAGCATATTCATATTTGTAAAACTGATAAAATGTAATGGTCTAGTTTCCTGAGTTTCAGTCAATTCCAAACACATATTATAATGTCTTTTTAATTTTGGTAGGCAACACAAAGTAAAAGATCAGGTTTCTGTGGTGGAAAGAACATAAGGAGTCCAAAATCCTGGGTTTCTGGCCTAGGTTTAAAACTTTGGTAGCTCCTTCATCTCAGGCTAGTGTTTCCAACTCTGTTTTCCCATATACAAATTAGAGATTATTCCCGTCTGTTTTGAAAACCAAATGATACCACATTTATGCCTGAATTTTATAAATTGTAAGATATCATTAGAGATATCCTTACAATATATATTAAAGTTAATGCAGTAGTCATCTTAGTAACTTGGATTTAAAAGATTGTAGATTTATATTCCAGTTTGGCATTAAGATGTAACCTTTGACATATGGTCTTCAAAATCCTATACAATATGGCTCCTGACTATTGCTCCCAAAGCATTGATCTTGTCTTGCTTTCCTCCTAATGTGTTAGGCTTATTCTCCTGTCAAAGGTTCTCATTTGCTGTTCCTTCTTCCTGGAAGTTTCTTCCTCTGTGTAAGTTGATCCTTTGACCAATAGTATATGATGCACCTCAAATTGGACATCATCAGAAAGACATTCTTTGCAACCCTATTTAGAGAACCACCCTCCTTCAGAAATAGGTGCTTACTAGCAAATTTCCAAGTTGTGTTGGCCTAATGGCCCTTATATACTAACTAAATTTATGTATTTATTTATGTGTGACTTCATTGATGTATTTATTGATTTCTTTAGTGTCTGCTGTCATACCTCTCTCTTTACAAAGGAATGTAAGTTTTGTGAGAGCAGCGACTCGATCATCATTGCATTTTTGGTCATTTTGGTTCTATGGTTGTAGAATAAAGGAAGAAGGGGGAAAAGAAAGGAAAGAAATAAGACATTATGGGAAGAAAGAAAAAACTTAAAATGCAATTGGAAACTCTTTGTGAAGTGTTTGTGACATTATCTGGTATGTAGTTAAGGCCTAATAAATAATAGTTGTTGTTATTTTTGTTCTTGTTAGCATTGTGTAGATTCAGTCTTCAGGAGACAGGAAAAAGAACCTTCAGATTTGGCTTGGGCACCATTGTTCCTAGGAAATACCTAGTAAAAGTTCATGCCAGGAGAGACTTTCAAGATGGTGGATTAGACAAATAATAATAATAATAATAATAATAATAGTATTAATAAGTTAATGCCATATCTAGCTCTTAGCTGTTACCAAGTTACCAGCCAAATAATCAGCAGTGTCACGGGCAATGTCATGAAAGGCACCTGGGGGAACTAATACCTGAAATTTGAAGAAGAAAATTAATTTGTAAAACCTAGATTTCTGAACCAGTTAGTTAATAGGTAACTCTTTGACTTTGAAAATTTCAAAATATATTTGTTTCCTTTAAGCATTTCATGGTTTATATATTGCAAATATATTGATATTATTGTGGTGTTTTGGTTTAGAGAAAAAATTATTAATATTCGTGTATCAGCGTGATTGCTTTAGTAGTCTATCCCTGGAGAAATTTCAAGTTCATTCATCTTTTGAGCCCACACATTGACCAGTGATCCCTAAGTTGTCACTTTGTGTGTTGAAAGAAAAAATTTCAAAGTTGTTCTGTTAGACATAAATATTTTTTTTTAATTAAAGTTTATTGGGGTGACAATGATTAGTAAAGTTACATAAGTTTCAGGTATACAATTTTGTAATTAGACATAAGTGGTTTATCATATATCCATGAATAAGGCATTACAAGATCTATAGCAAAAAATTAAAAAGTAATTTGTAGAAGATATGATGAGATAATAGAAATAATTATATTCCAGTAAGTAGTTATCTGATTTTAACATAATAACAATGATGATAATAATTATTAAAAAATAATACTTACCATCATTGTTAAAATTTATATTATTATTGTTATTATGTATGTTTATAAAATTGAGAATGTTGATCAAGGAGATATTTGATAGCAGTCACTTTCGTGTTTCTCAGGCAATCTTCTATATTACAGGCATGCATGACAAGCAGAAAATGAGATTAAATATTAAGAATAAAATGATACTCTATTTTCAACATTGATTAATTCAAACCCCTCTATGTCATGGCAGGTTAGGTTTTCCTGATGTCTCAGCACAGGCTGAGCAATTTGGAAGAGGTTCAAGATGTATTTTAACAGGGCATTTCTAAGAAGTAGCAATTTACAAATGAAATACTTATTGTAAGTATTCGGAGGTTTAATTTGAAAGGAAACTGTTCTTAAGAGAATTATCTTGAATCATTATCTCATAATGCTAAGTGTACTATGTTATATATGTTTTCGAGTTGGTTAATAAGCCAATTAATATTTGAATCTCCTGAAAACTCCTTGGTGTCTGCACTTAAAATGTGGCCCATGCAGGAAGTACTTCCAATGAAACCCAAAGAAAACTTTCTTTCATGACTGTCCTTTTTAAGTTTTAGCTGCTTTTCATTCTACTCATTTGGTAGTGATTTTGCCAATTATCTCCATAATAATTTTTTACCTTTACTAGGCCTTCGTTTTCAGTCAGTTTCTCGATCCCAAAGGTTTCAGAACTTTTAGAAAGTCATTCTTTTCTTTTTAAAGGTTTTTTTATTGGGGAATTAGGTAGGGGAACAGCATTGGGGAATTGGGGAAGGGGAACAGACAAGTTGCAGTCCTCTTGTTCTTCAGCCCAGGTGCAGAGGATATGACTTCACTGGCCCATGTTGGTATTGTGATCATTGTACTCTTCCTGGCTGAGGCAGATCGGTCGCCGGTCATTGGATGACTGCTCAAGGAGGCTCATGGTACCTCCAGCTGGCTGCCGTCTATTTATGGTAGCTACTGCAGCCCACTGCAGCAGAGGCTGCAGCCTACGCCATTGCTGGCGACTCACAGGAGCCCAACTCCATGTTGAGCTGTTGTTCACCATTTTAGCTATGGAGGGCACAGCGTCTCTGGCCCTCACGTGGGATCTGAACCTGGGTCCTAATGCTCAGTCAGAGCCGTCATCCCAAGCCAACTCTTAACCAACGTGCCACACGGCCGCCCCCTGGAGTCTTTCTTGTATGAAGCCTACAAGTGATCCTTAAGTCACTCTTTCATTTTGGTTAATTTTTGTTATATTTTCTTATTAACCATCTTTTTTTTTTTTTTTCTTTTTTTTTTTTTTTTTTTTTTTTTGAGGACAGTGTCACTGGCTCTCATATATGGGACCGAAACCGGGGCCGCTGGCTTCCCAAGCCAGCACTTAACCACTGCACCACTCGGCCGGCCCTTAACCATCTTTTTAAGGATTAGATTGTAAGAATCAAGTGTATTAATCCATATGATATAATTGGTTGGGACTCAGTGTTTAGAATAATAACATTTGACTTATAGTTAGAACTTATGCTTGTGATTTTGAGATTTTATTGTTCTTCTATTCTCTTTAGCCTCTATTCAAAACTGAAAAATACTAAGACATTACACAGGCAAAACAAAGATTTTCTAAATTTCTGTTAGGAATAAACAAGGATATTGAATTGCATAAAAGCTACCATAGCACTCAGTTGAAACCAAATCCAAAATACAATGTATTGCTTTGGGTTCCAAAAAGTTTAGTTAATAGGTGGTAGGTTGCTCTTTTCTGTACTTCCTGATTTGCATTTTGGAAGCCATAAAATTTCTTTGTTCTTAGAACTCCTGTATAAAAACATTATCAATGTATATTGTTGCCTGCTTCTTTTTTTTTGCAACGAGTAATCTTATAAAAGATTTGGACACATATTTAAGTGTGAATTTTTATGTGTGTGAATTTACCTGACAAGATAGTAAGAAGGTCTTTAGCAGGCATCAGTGAGGCATGCTGATGCTATTTAAATATATTTGGACCAAGGGTTTATTTGTCAATGCACATCCAACCATTTGTACATGGATGCACTCACTCATACAAGAAAAACTAAGCATTTTGAGACATATAAACGTGATTCCAAAATAGTTCCTGACAAAGAATATAAGACAGGAACAATCTGTGTTAAAACAGTTTAACACAGAAGATTATGAGAGTGGGGAAGAGGGCATTTTGGACAATATGGAAGGATATGTCATCTCTGTAAGGCCTTGTGTTAGTACTTTAATAACTGGAGATGGGAAGGAAAGATAACTAGGCTGAGGGAATAGTATCAGCAAAGAAACAGGGTATAGAGTCTTCACCTACATGTGCCAGAAATGGGAAACAAAGGAGAAACTTCCTCCAGCTAACATCGTGTTGTAGGAACACTCTAACATCATTTCTACAATCTGTTATTTTAATTTATCACTCTTGTTCTTTGGTTAATCTACTAGTTTCTAGATTGTTGTTACTGTTTTACGATTGTTTAAATTTTCTAAAATATTTGTAACTCACTTTCTTCTTCATTCCTTCTTGTATCTCAGGACTTTTATCTGAAATCTCTTTCCTTCTGCTTTCTCAGTATCTTTGCATCAAATCTTTTAAGATGATTACGTTTTTATTCTAACGTCTCTACTATGAAAACAGCTTAGGTGATCAGGATGACCTCACTGGCTGCACTGCAATTTTCATGGACTGCTCACTCATCTATTTCTGACTGTCATTTATATAATTATTTTGGCATTCAAATTCTATGAAGTTTCCTCTTACTTGAGATTCATAGGTTCTTTACAAAAACAAAGCAAAAGCAAAATAATGACCTTTGTTAAATGACTGATATTTTTCATTTTCTTTTGTCATTATCTACTTTCTACTATGTTAACTTTTCTTCCATGAGATTGGTTATGTTGTGTGGCTCATAATATTTTATTGGTCAACAATTTATAAGTTTTGACATTTATATTTGCTTGGAGTAACAAAATTGGTATATGCATATTGCAGGAAATGAGAGCAATAAATAGGAAAAAAAATGATGTTTTAGCACAACTGTTAACATTTTGGAGTTTTTTGTTTTGTTTTGTTTTTGTTTTTGTTTTTTCACTTTAAATTAGTAGACTTTTATTACAAAGCCATTAAGCATAAAGTGATGTTTTTCTTTTTCTTTAGTTAGTTAGCATGGGTAACAGCTCATTTAGTCATGTTATCTCAACTGGTTTATCAGTGATATTTATTAATGAGTATACGATATTATATTACCTGGTAGGCTCAAGTTAGGAGCTAATGCTTTGAAGAATGTTTATCTGAGTTTGACTTCTAGATTACTATTTCTGCCACGGCAACTTCCTCAAACTGCTTAGCAGCAATGTATTAAGTAATGATCCTAACAGTAGTGCTTATTTCATTAGATAATATGTAGAAAACACACAAATTTCTGAAACACATTCAGCATTCTGATGTTTACCATTTTTAATATTCAAAATTTCAAACAAGTTGGGATGTAACAATGCACAGTTTTATTCATATTTTGTATTTAGAATAGCATATGCTTTATCATTTCCCAAAAGTTTTAGGTAAATAATTTGGAAAACTAACAACACAAACCAGTTGAAGTTCTTCCCTTGCGGAAATTTTATGAGTCATCAAGTTAAGAAAGAATCTGGGCATTTAGAGCAGAATTATGTTGCGTGTATATGAGAGGGGCTGTTTTTTTAGTACAACATGATTTTATTCCTCATAGTTTCACACCATTGGTTCAGCTGCTAATCAGGAACTTTCTTTTCTATGTTTTACTGTTGCACATAAAATCTATAGTGATAATTAATTTACTGCATCATCACACATTCACATTTATACTCTTGATTTAGTTGATTTTTGTTCTCCATATGTGGATGTGGTACATCTGTAACTACCTGAACACATACCACTTGGACAGATTGTTCGCTTCTAAAGACTCTTGTCTTACAACAATAAGTAAATGCTCTATGAACCATCAACTCTGAAATTCTTGAATTGGCTGAAGGGGTGGCCTAAGGTGAGCAAGGGAGCATCTTAGAGGACATTTTATTTCTCAGGTGATGAAATGGAGTTGCTGAGATTATTTTCCCATCAGACCAAGGTACTGCATATAGCTAGTCATCTCTATCACTTTAAAAGGCCATTTGGCCCTTATCTTGACAATTTTAATTTGGTTATTTCATGTGTCTCATTGGGCTATCTCATCAGTGATTCAAAAGACTCCTATAATCTTCCTGGATCTTGAATTCTGACTTGTAATGACTTTCCCACAGTACTTACCTCTTTGAAGAGCTGTTTAAGTTCTAAATTTTTCTTAGATTTTTCTACTACATTTACACTCACTCTTCTTTCCATTATTCATGAAGGTATTCAAGTAGTTGGAAAATCTCAACATGTGAACCCAATGAATTTTTTTTTTCAATTTTCAATTCCTGAGCATATTTGGATTAAACCTACCTTGAAATGCCCTAGAGACATTCATTTTTTGTATTTGTTTTGTAAAGGCCTGATTTTGCTTTTGTTCACAGACAAGCCGCAGATGTGAAATTTGGTTGCCCAATTAAAACCTCTTTGGTGGCTAGAAACAAGAGGTTCACTATTCCAATTGAGTTAAATGAAAAGGGAATATATTACTTCACAAAGTAAAGAGTCTTGTTAAAGCATGTTATATTAGGGGGGTATAGGTTAAGCTGTTGTAAAAAGGAGACCCCAAAATACAATGGTTAAACAGGGTCAGAGATCTGTTTCTCAAGAAGTAAGTGGGGAGCAAATATAGATGGCCCAATCAGGCCTGGTGTGTGGCTCTGCTCTGGGAAGTCACCCCTTGAAATTCTTTCTGTCTTCCCATATAATACTGTCACCATCGTTCTGTTCATTTCTGGCCCTCTGGACCCACATATGTGTTCTAGCCCATAGACGAGGGGAACACAAATATAAAACAAGCAATTTCCTTTTAAAGAGGTTACAAGAAAGCTGGGAACAGGTCAGGTCTGTTCATATTGTGTTTTTAAAGATTCATTCTCAAGGTCATATCTAGTTGTGAAAATGGCTGCCCTAAGGAAATTGAAGTACATTTTATTACTAAAAAGAAGAGGGAAGAGTGGATACTGCTGGGAGAAGTGGTCAGGGGAGTTAGCCCCACCAGCCACAGGGCAGGTTTCTCAGGGTTGACTCAGCCCCTCTGTTATGTTAACTTTGTTCCTTTGTTCTCTCCTACCATCAACAATGTGTGAATATTCCCTTTTGTCACTTTCCTGCATTATCCCAAGAAAGCCACACCTGATCCAAGTTCCTAGTTTATATATGAGACATTCAAGGGCAAAAAGGACTAGTCTTTTTTCTAGGATTATATATCAGGAGTAATTGAAGCTTACCCAGAAGTCCTTCTAGCAGACTTTTGCAGGGTCACATGCCCATTGATGGATCTATAGAGAGAATCAGAGTATTATTATTACCTGGTCAGTCAGTATTAGCCACTGAGCTGGTACTGGGTCACGGCCCCCAGGTCACAGATGGAAGGGGTAGATGCTTGAACAAACCTGGATTTCCCTTTTCAAGGAGGAAGAGGGAAGATAGATAGAAGGTCACCACTGCTTACTAAACAGTTATTTAGAGCAAGAAAAAAATACAGCTGCCCAGCTTAAAGTGAGTTCAGGAATCTTATAATCACTTTTTTGCCCCAAACAAATAAAGAATTTAAAGTCCAGATAGTTTAAAGGACTTGCACAAGGTCATTTGACAAGCCAGTGGTTGAAGAGTATGTCATTTTTCCAAAAGCCCCCAGACAAACAGATGTACATATAAATAAAGACATCCCATGTTTCAACATACATTTATGTTGATAAAGCAACAGCTATATAAGTTTGTACACATGAATGAACAACTAGAATTCGTCGTACCACTTCCTTGAAGGGGTCTTAAAAATAACTGTCTTGAAGTTATAATTTTCCACTTGTGGTCTTTAAGAAATGTAAATGCAGTCGCTCTCTGTGACTTCCATCAGGTCCAGAGAACATTTGAATGCGAAGGTGATTTAAATCCAGCAGTGTTGATTTTGCAATTATTGTGTAACCAGTTCTGCGTTGGGGAGTGGAAGGAGGAGGGGAGAGAAACGGAAATGTGAGAGACAAGTATTGTACATAAGCAAAGTGAAGGTACCAAGTTAATATGGGTGCTGGAGAGAAACGAGAAATCAGAATAAATATCATGGACTGTAGTGTAGAAAATATTTATGAAGTAGATGGGCTTCAATTTCCAGTTAGCACAGTTTTACAAGAATGGACTGAGCAGAAGAATAGAGGCATCACTGTCAAATGCTCAGAATGACAAAGACAAAGAGAAGGGAGCAAATGTTCAGTCAAGAGAGAAATGAGAAGAAAGGAAACTGGCCTTATGAGGTGGGCCGGAGAGTTGGGAGACCCCGTTGGACTCGTACAAGCCCGTCCGAGATTACTGATGACTCTGATTATGAGTTTGAGCTTCTCTCAGAAGAGTGAGCAAGACATTTAGAAATGTTTTAGCAGGGGACAAAATTGTATTATTAAAAAAGACGAATTGGACTTGTGTGCGGATGATAAATTGGAAAGAATGAAGTCCATGAAACCAGTTCAGAAAGCATGGCAGTAATCAAGGGATGAGTTTTGGTGTGGTTTTGTTTGCTTGCTAATGAAGGTTTGGACTACTCTGACAGGCACAGTGTGAAACAGAACACAAGGAGGACATATTTAAAAGGGGGAAATAGGAGGTTACAGTCTATCTTCAGAGGTCATAATTTAAAGTGACGTGTGGACACATTTCAGCACTACATGAGAGAGAGCTCTGTGATAACTAGAGCTTTCACAAATTGTAGTAAACTATCTCATCAGGTAGCAACTCCCTCATCACTGAGTCATCCTTCTGAGGTTGGGAGATACCTGGAAAAGGAAGCTTTATATTAACTTCTGCGTTCAATATGGTTAGGCAGAAAGAGATAATCAATAACATTTCATCTCAATCATGCACATATTTCATGCCTGTGTTATGGAAACGTGCCCTGAGATAGAAGAGTTTAAGACAACATAGAAACATTATTTACAAGAATCTGTGATAGAGCACCATGGAAGTTTACCAAACTTGAGAGAGAGAGAGGGTAGGGGGAGGGAGAGAGATTCTATAATCTAGATGTAATGAGTGTATTTTAAATCAGTGATTCTCAGCTAGGAGCAGTTTTGTACCCTAGGGGTTATTGGTTAATATCTGGATACATTTTTTGTTTTTTACAACTGGGGAGGTGTTATTGGGATCAGACGGGGAGAGACAAGTATAGTCTCCCAACTGCACTCAAAAAACAAAAACCAAAAAAACCCAAAAAACCCTTTCTAGACTAAGAGGTCAACAGTACTAAGCTGCGAAACCCTGCTTTAAATGAAAAGGTACCCTGGCCACTCAATGAACATTCTTGTTTGGCCTGAAATTGTGTTTGCTGTAGGTCATATATTATGCTGATTTGTAGACACATATGCAAGGGGTGCAGGAGCTGGGTTATTTCCCCAGTATGTGTATATGGAAAGCATTAGAAATAAATTATCTCAGATATTAGAATAAGCGCATTCTTCTCACTGTAAATGACTTCTTATTCAATTTCATTACTAAAATGGGTTCCTCTTCTCGGAGACATAACATTACTTCCATGTGACATCTCATTTAAAATTATCCTTGAGAACAGCAGATAATAATATTATACTTGACTTCATCATTTGACTCAAAAGCTAAAAACTGACCAATTTTTTAAAGCATTTTATTTAAAATTGGTTAATGTGGGAAAAAGTCATAAAATAGAGTGACACCCTTCAAAACAACCTCTTTAACTCATACCACAATAAAAAGGATGTCTTAAATTCAAATGCAGTTTTGTTATTCATGTAAACTTTGTCGCCGATTAAGTAAGGAGGGCTTTCAGACAGGGAAGGTTGCCAAATGCCTAGAAATGATTGTGGAGCAAAGTAGAGGCTTTCCTTGTGGTGCATTCATTAGAGAAGACCTTAGATAGCACCCAGTTTTTAGGAATGAAACAGAGCTTGGAGAAAGGAAGTCTGAAAACTCCCCTTTGATACTAACAGTTTATTTACAGACTGGAAATATAGAAAACCTGGCTCCGAGTCCAGGGCTCCTTGTAGGACCTCAGAACATGTCAGTTTAAGAGGAGAACCTGTGTTTCAAGCGATTATCAAATGCAGATTCTCCCCAGGTAGACATTGGAACTGATACATAGTCAAGAAGAAAAAAAAAATTGTCATGGCCAAATGAGACTTGGAAATATTGCATGTTATACCTCAAAAATATATTTGCTTCACATTTGCACATAAAAGGCATCTAAATTCACTTTAATTGAATGCTTAGTTAACTTAAAAGACACTCAATTTTGTCTACAATAGCTTGACTATGGAATTATAAATTCATTTAGCAACAGCTAATCTTCCATGGTCCACAGCTGCTTGCAAAACATGAAAATCAGCCAAACTCTGTCATGCTCAGTGTTTTAAACCTGGTCCTTCTTTCTGAAGTGATTTTCCCTCCTTGGTCTAACTCCCCTTGTCCTGGCAAAATCTCATGTTGAATATCATATTCTCTGAGAACCTTCCCTGTCATCCTCTGGTTTAGGTGACACTTCTCTACTATTAATCATCCTCTGAAATATCTCTTACACAATATTTCACCCTATAATTTGTGACTGTGCTTTACCTCCCACTAAAAATATGTGGTCCTTGAATTATTTTTGTTCTCAGTTTTTCTCAATGTTAGGAATAGAGTAAATGCTCAACAAATGCAAGCTCAGTAAATAATACTTGTAGTTTTTCTTTAAATATTAAAAAAGAAAAAAGAAAATCCTAAGTCTTCTTTGAAAATACAGTCTTTCTTTTTAGAGAATGCTTCATTTTATTTAGATATTTATATTCTGTCAACAAAATTTGTGTTCAATGCACCATAGAGTTGATCTCTGATGCCTTTCTTATATACATTTATATACATGCATGTGTATGTGATTATGTGTGCATAAGCACGCTCACACACAAGTAGATGGGGACAGAGAACTTATGCCATTTATAGATTATGACATTTGGTCAGGTTCAGTGTATCACCACTGAACAGTGAATATGTGAAATCCTGAAGAAAGATGATGATAATTGATAAT
The DNA here is from genome assembly GCA_033961575.1 of Aselliscus stoliczkanus. NCBI lineage: Eukaryota > Metazoa > Chordata > Mammalia > Chiroptera > Hipposideridae > Aselliscus > Aselliscus stoliczkanus. The sequence goes on along the minus strand of CM066732.1, from coordinate 44,411,916 downwards.
TGACTACTCTGTGCCAAACGGTATCCAGACATTTATATATATTTTTTTTACCCCCAAATCTTGCAATCACCTTAAAGATTAACTAGACAAATAATAAAGGACAAGTTCTTTGAATTTGCACCTTTGCTTTGAGTTTTTGACCTTTGAATTTGGCTTCTGCCACTGATATTCTTAAACCTCAGTGCACTTAATAATAATCTTAATAATAATAATAATAATAATATCAAAAGGCTGTCACAAAAAAATAAACAAAGTAGTGCCTTAAAAATCCTAGCACATGGAAGGGTATCATCATTCATTGAATATTTGTTTTGTCCATTTTTCATTATTCTTGTTATCTCTCTTAAATTCTTTACATCTGAGTCAAACAAATCAATTTTCAGTTAATTAGTATTTTAAAAATATTCTACTTAATTGCCAAATATAACAGTAACTAGGAAAGTCATTTAGTTCACTTTAGTTTTACTAGTCTGTTTCTAATTCTTTTATGAAGCAGTGATCTGTTTAAATTTTGTCAAATGTATGGTTCTTTGAAATGATAGGTGTTCCCAATCCGTGTGACTATATGTAAGCCTGTAGCACCCATCACCCTAACCCTGCTGTGCTTTGTGGAGCTCGCCATCTAAGGAGAAAATCACCTTGGAGAGATATGATGGGTGTGCTCGGTTTGATAACCATGTGGATGAGGAAAAGCAGTGTAGTTGTGCCTTGTTATGTGATCAATTTCAGCAGCTAGGTTTTAAATGTATTATTTTTAATTATTTCCAAGTTGAGTTGAGTTAAGGTAACTTTCTACCTGCTGGATGTGTTCTGGTGTTCCCCTCTGGTACACACACCAACGGGTTCACCAACGGGCTCACTAATGTCTTGTGACATTACATTAAATACTATGATGTGGAATATGGACCCTGCCTTGGACCTTTCACTGGCCGAGAGCTCATCCACACATCACAATGCTGATGATCAGTCACCTCTCTGCTTCGCTTCACTTACACTGTTTCTGTTGTGGTTGGAGTGGACATGTTTGTGAGCATGTGGATTTATCACATATTTTAACCTGTGGCTTTTGCCCTTGAACCTGGATTCCTCCTTTTGACCCTTTGTTCTCTCTATGGACTCAGGTTATTCTCAGTTAGAATGCTTTTGCGTAGGATACTCATTATACCCAGCTCTAGGTATGGTCTCACTCATCCCATGCAAGGCAGGGAGATTCTGAAAGGTCACCCAGTCTTCCCATCCCATTCCTCCAGGTACAGCACTCCAGGACAATGACACACGGGTGAAAATCTATTATGTTTTTAAAGACCCCTCTCAACTCTTTTAGGAAAAATAATGTAAGAACTTCCCTGGGAGCCCAGCTCAGTATTTCACTGTCTTCTCTGCTATCAGAGATCTCCTTATCTAATTCCAGTCTTCTCTCTAACTAGTGTCTCTGTCCCCCTTTCAGGGCATATGGGAGAAATTAAGAGGCAGTATCCTATTGTCCAGTGGATCTCCAAGTGTGCTCCCTGGACCAGTGGCAGCAGCACCATCTGGGAGCTTGTGAGAAATGCAAATTCTTGACTCCTTCAGGGAACCAATTGAATCGGAAACTCTGGGGTTGGGATTTAGCACTCCATATTTTTAAAACAACTCAGGGGGTGGTTCTGCTGTCTGCTGAAGTTTTAGTAACACTGGTGTAGTGGTTTTGAGTATAGACTTCATTCACATAAACCAGCCCCACTGATTACTAGCTCTGTGGTTGTGGAACGGTATTAAACAAATTTGTACCTCTGTTTCCTCATGTAAATACAGATAATCATGGAATAGATATTATAGGGTTGCGCAGTATAAATAATTAACATAGACAATACACTCAAAAAGGTGCCTGCCAGGGCTGGCCGAGTGGTGCTGTGGTTAAGCGCTGGCTTGGGACGCCAGCGGCCCCGGTTCGGGTCCCACATATGAGGGTCAGTGACACTGCCCTCAAAAAGTAAATAAATTAAAAAAAACAGAAAAAAAAAAAAGGTGCCTGCCACATAGTAGAGTGTTTGATGGTGGTAATTATAGCAAAGACCAAAAGAAGGTATTGACAACAGATTCCAAACATTGGGGAGGTGAATAAAATACCAGCATTCTTGAAATATGTTCATATTTTTGTTATTATTTTCAGTGATTCTGCTCTGTTTACCTTCTGCCTAGAATGAGAGATATTGTAGGTTTTTTAGTTATCAGGTCGAACTGCTCCTTGATTTCAAGGGAAAGTTAGACGGATAGGGGTGTGTGTGTGTGTGTGTGTGTGTGTGTGTGTGTGTTTAATTAAATGTTAATCAGTCTTAGAAATGGAAAGTGAAAGTGCTGGGTGTTATGGAATCAAAAACTTTTCCCATTGAAAGAACCTCGGGGATCAGCTATGGTAATACCTCACAAACACAGGAATTTCCTCATCAGTATCCCTGATAGGGCTTTGTCATCCAACACATCTGTAGTGAGGGGTGTTTTGCTATCTTGCAGAGCAATTTTCAGAATAAAAGGAAACTTTTCTTCTCTTTAGTTTCTGTCCATTCATATGGAATCTGCAGGACAAAATGCAAGCTAATTAACCTCCAAGATCCTCTGATTCTCTTTCTAGAAGGGAGATAAGCATGTCAACCTCCCAAGTGTATCCTGAGGATTTAATGAGAAGATTAATAATGTTGTAAACATTCTGTGGAATGTCAGATGATCATAGGTCTTGTTAGGGAGACCATTTCATGGATGGAGTAGAGGTTTGATCACTGCACTGTATTACTAAAGCGGAGGTGGTATACCTACTGTAATTGAATATATATAGATAGTCACTGGATGTGGATTATACTGTGGAAGAGAGTCAGAGGAAAAGTAATAGATATATATGATATGGGGGAGAGTGGGGTGGCGAATTGGGGGTGGGGGGTTGTCACTTTGAGGGGTAAAATGTATAACTATTGCACTGTGTTGTACACCTGAAACTAATTAAATAAATAAATAAATAAATAAATAAATAAATAAATAAATAAAAAAGAAGACACTTGTAGTGCACCAAGCACTGAGATTTTGCTCACCAAATGATGTCTCTCTGAAGAGAAGCTCCTGCAAAATCAGAATAGACTAATACAGATGGGGCTAAAAGTCTCTAATACCTCTATTTCTTAAAGGTTAATAATTGTGTTAGGCACAATTTTAATAGAGGAGACAAGAAGTAGAAAAGGGATTCGGTCTTACTGGAAGGAGCTCTAGGTTGTAGAAAAGTTTGTAATGACCAATGCGTATTTTATAGCCACATTGGGCTTGGAACATAGCGTTTGCTTACGGTTCTTTCCTTGGCAGTTCTCATTGCTATTCATGAGGCTGTCTTTTTTTTGGGCAATATTAGAATGTGATTTCCAAGTCCATCTGTTTATGTAATCTTCCTACTCCTTGATATAGTTCTGCCCACTTGTGTTTGCAAGTGTCTGAATGTCACCTTTTTGTTAATTTACTCCTTTATTTTTATGGTCTCTTTTTTGTGTGCTCTGCAGGTTTCCTTCTTTTTTTTTTTTAATTTCCTAGCTACAGCTTCTTTTCAATTCCTCTTCTCTGTTTGTCTCTCCTGAGAAAGAACCAATGTCAAAATGTTAGATCAGTTGCGTCTCCCATTTCTAGCTCCACAAGCCCCCAGACCCCTCCTGTATTTAGAAGTCTAGGAGCCATTATGGCCCAAACATCATTTTCAAATTGTCATGTAAACACATTCACAAGGCTCAAGAAAATAAAAGAAATACAAACACCTGTGAAATAATCATTACTATTGCCTTACCTCATGTCAACTGCCTGTTAGAGATATCCACATTCTTCCATCGTAAACTGATAAAGCTGTGCTGTAGCTGTGAAATTAATTATCAGCTAGTAGGGTCAAGGACTTACGGTGTGAAAATTGCTGGTTGCCAAAAGCCATGGCTCCATTACATCTTAGAACTGAAGGAGACAAAGCAAACCAGTCGCAAACCAGTCTTACAACCTGCAGATTACTGATCTGTTGACAAATACCTCTGGAAAATGTCTCATAGAGAAGAGTTAATCAAGTAACAACAGCAACATAAAAAATAAAATAGGCTAATTCTAGGTATAGTGTCTTCTTGGAGCTTGAATGTTTTTAAGCAGACACTTGGGCATTAATTAGCAGGTATTAATTTATTAGAAAACAAGTTGCGTTAGGTGAGATGGAAATATGTGATCTGCCTGCGTAGTGTCACCTCTTTGGAGAATTGGTGCTTCCACAACCATATGGTCCTGGTGAAGTTATCAGTTCAGTCCTCTGCCTCACCCCTGTCCACCCGGCTAACTCATCTTTCCAGCTCTGTGATTGGTGACCACTGAGGACATGTGACCAAAGACACATGAATGAGAGAGCACTCTATAGTTGATAGACATATGTCCCATTCTGTGTTGAAAATGTTAAGATGTTTTGCTTGGCACTGTGAGCAGTCATCTTTCGCCCTTTCTGGAGAATGTTTCTCTCTAGAGAGGCGCCAACAGAGAGAAGAAAACAAAGATGACAGTTGAAGAGAGAAATATAGAGCCCTCAATAAAACTGTGAGAGCCTCTCATTCCAGCCATACCTAAGCCTGCTTTGTCTCTGGACTCGAAAGTTTCATTAGTCCATAAATTCATTTTTTTTTTTTTTTTGGCTGAGGCATCCTGCCACCTGTTGGCAGCTCAGTGGCAGCTCAGCTCGGGCTGGGCATTGAACTGCTGTTGTTCAGAGTTCAGCTCTCACTCTTGAGTGAGCTCTTAACCAACTGAGCCACTCTGCTGGCCCCTATAAATTCATTTTTTTTTTTTTTGTAAAGATTTTATTGGGGAATTGGGGGAGGGGAACAGACAAGTTGCTGTGTTTTTGTTCTTCAGCCTAGTTGCGGAGGACGTTGCTTCACTGGCCCATGTTGGTATCGTCATTGCGCTCTTCCCGGATGAGGTAGATCAGTCGCCGGCCTCTGGATGTCGCTCATCACGCTATTGGCAGCTCATGCTGGCTGCCAGCCGCTCACGCTGGCTGCCGGCCACTCACTGTAGCCTATAGCAGCCCACCGCAGCAGAGGCTGCAGCCTATACCATCACCGGGGCTTGCACAGCCCAGCTCCAGGTGGAGCTGTTGTTAGCTGTAGAGGGCAGTGTCACGGGCCCTCATATGTGGGATCCGAACAGGGGCTGCTGGCATCCCAAAACCAGCGCTTAACCAATGCATGACTCGGCCGGCCCTATAAATTCATTTTTACTTGAGCTATCTGAGCTGAGTTTCTCACCTTTGCTACCAAAAGACTGCAGACTAATATAAAAACCCTGTTAATAACTCTCTCAATTCCAAGGTAAGGCATTGTTTTTTAGAGTGCCTAAATATGACAGTTCCTATAAAAAGCATGGGAGTTCAAAGACATCAGAGACACACCCTGACTTCAATGACCTGCTCCTCTCATTGAGAAAATAGGGCAAATTACACAAATAGATCCCGAGTGGACTTGAGGGTAAAAATAATGATAACGGGCAAGGAAATACACTACCAAGAGATTTGGGAAGACTGGTTTTTAGCACACAGGAGCTAGGAAATAAAGCTACCAAAGTGTTGCTTTACAAACAGGTTCAAAAAGCTTCAGAAGTTAGGACAAAGATCTCTTCAAGGGAAACTAACATTTATTTAAATACATTGAGAAATCAGGCCAAGAGGTGATTGAGATTATCAGTCGCAATGACTTCGATTAGTGGTGTCAGCCATGATAATCATGATGGAAATGACATTTTCTGGGTTTCACAGACTTTTTATACCCCAGCCCCTCAGACTGCCCCCATCTTTATCTACCCTGGGAACTCCCATTGTTGTGTTAAAAACTGTTCTTACAAATGCCCTAACTCTGAAACCTTCCTCCTCATCAAAGACAAGAGTGGATTTTTGGTCTTTTGAACCATTTTGGCTGTTTACATAACTTTGATGTACATTGGTCCCTACCCTCAAGGAGTTTATCCAGCATGTACAGTTTTGTGATTTGCTCGAGTCTCCTCCAGGTTTGTGCCATACTCATCTCTATTTCTGTAAGCCCAGCATCAAGCACCATGGACAAATGATTTTAGCCAACTAGTATGGTTTATAAGACCAGTGCTCTAACCACGTAGCTAAGGAGCCTACTTCAAGTAATATGGTTTGAACTAAACCAGACTCATTGTTAAAATGGTGATTGTTATTTGTTGAATGTCTACTATTCTCTGAAACTTGAAATTCCGGGAAGATCTTGTTTCACTCATACGTATTTCTATCACGTTTGGCTCTTGGAAAATTCCCTAGTTGGTCAGCAATACTCTTTGAGCATTTAATAACAGTTAGAGATGTACAAGTGTTTTATTGGACTATCTCATGCCTATACCAATTACCATGTGCAGTCAATGCTTCAAAAAAATTCCAGTAGGTTGTGATTATTTTCACATATAGTGAATAAAACAGCATATATTTGTCTTTTTTGTTGGGTATTCATCTAAGGGATATATCTCTTATACCTTAACTAAAGAGGAAAAATCTAACCATTAAAGGAGGGGAATTCGTCTTGGTGGTGTCATGTTTGAATAAAATGAAAACATTTCTTGGAATGAAAACATTCCTAATATCTTTCTCTCTCTCCCCCGCTTCTCTTTCTCTCCTTCTCTGTCTCAATGAATGAGTGTGTGTGTGTGTGTGTGTGTGTGTGTGTGTGTGTGTGTCTGTTTCTAATCTCTCTCCTTCCCTTTGGAGACCTCATGGAGAATAAGGCCAATAAGCTACAAAAGTTAGTGTTCACAGCAACACAATGTCAGTTAGACAGGGTTTTAAATCATGTTCACTCTATACATATCTCTTTCATTAACCTTATCCATAGACTTTTGAAAGTCCCAATTTATCTTAGCAGAGCTATCAAAAGCCACTAAAAGAGTAGATAATCCATGGGGATTTTGCCTACTCTTCATACATATCTTTAAATAGTGCACACATTGCATAAGAAGACAGTGGTGGTATAAGAAGTAGAAAATAAGATGAGAAGCTATTTGAAAGGAAGAAGATATTTAGGGCAACAGAATTTGGACCACCTGCTTGAGCTGCCCCTCTCTACAAATATTACTCTTTAGCTATTAATCCTTGAAGGTTTTAAGTTTTATATTATCAGGAGACACCATATGCTTGATGAGATTTGTATCACAGGCAAGGATCAACAAACATTCATTCTTGATTGCATCCATTCCCTCATTCAATAAATAGAGTGGTAGCTTTATACCAGGTACTACTGTCACCATTGAGATAGAGTAGTTAACAAGTTAGTCATGGTTGCTTACCTCATGTGACTTAAATTGGAATAGGGGAGAGGGTCTATACATAGGTGAACACATAAATAAGGAAAATGGTCTTTCTATTGCATATGAAAATATCTATTGCATTCTGTAAACAGAATAATGTGGTAAAGATTACATACAAATGGGAGAGGGCCCCTTCAGATGTGATGTTTAAACTGACATACAAGAGGTGAGGTGGAGTTGGTAATTTCAACAGCCAGCAAAAGAGCTTTCCAAAAAGAGGCAACAGGAAGTGCAAATGCACCAACATGGAATGGAAGCTCATGAAACCCAAAGGAAGCTGGTGTGCCTGCGGTGAGCTCAGCAAAGGCGGCTGGCACCGGTGTTTCTGAAGACCACAGTCATGAGACACAAGATCTTGCATGGCTTCCAAGGCCACACGCAGTTTCCTTTCAATCAAATGATCTCGGGAAACATGAACAGTTTTAAAAGAAAGAGTGACCTGAACTGTATTTTCAGAATATCACTGTGGTCCTTCCATGGAGAATGGTTTGTATTAGCAGAAGGGGAAGAAGGAAGATGTGAGTGTCTTGGACAGGAGTGAAAACAGACAGTAGTGAATGTCTGTCTTTGAGAGAGATTTGCACATTGTGGGTTCTGTGTGGTAAGCTATAGTGTCCCTTTCAAATCTTGGAAAGTTTCTCAATGTGTAAGTGTAAATACACAAGACGAATGATACCACTAACAATGTGTGTTCCTATTTATTTGGAAAGTGTCTTATACAGATATCAGTTATTGCAGTGGACATTACACAGTTACCCAAATAGTTGCTCTCCCATCAATATTGATGATGTTTGCTAATGTTTTGAGAAAAGTAAGAATTGCCCTCTGAAGTCAGGTAGGAGGCTTATAATTACCTGTCTTTCAAGGTGGTAGACATGTGTGTCTGTTGATGGGGTTCAGTTCTAACAATAGGGTCGGCTTCCACAAGGCACTGTCCCCACGAGGTCCTCTAAGTGTCCTATCACCAATTGCAGCCCTTTCACTTCTGCTCTGGGATTATCCAGGGACTAATGGGTACAGACTTCTAATGTCATCGCTCGCATTAAACACGGCTGGTTTTGAGAGTTATATCCAACGTAGAGTGACCCTGACTCTGCTTTGTGCTCCTCCTCTCATCTGAAGGACTCTGACCCAGGATCGTTCTCTCTGTTGTCCTATGTAGGTAGCTCAGAGTTCCCCGGCACTACTGAAGCTAGATAGGAAGGTCTCAGCACTCCAATTCCTTCACTTGAATGCTGATCACAATTCTGGCCTCACAAACAAATTAGCTACTTGCTTGTATTTCTTCTGGGTGTCACCTGTATGCTTCAACATCTCCTAAAAATAGCTGGCCAGGCCCTGCTTCACTTTGCTCTGTTGTTCTGTCTGAGAACACTTCTGAAGTTCTTTTCCTGTTCAGATACAGATGGCAATGGACTGACCTTGCTAAGGAGAGGTTACTCGATGAGAAAATAATATAACATGTACAGGTGCTGCTGAGGCATAATTATAACAGCAGACACACAAGTGAATGTTTAGAACCCTGACATTCACATCTACGTCTAATGTTTGACGATCACGCACTCGTTGCCTCTTCCTGAATGGTGTACAACCAGACCTTATTTTTCATATCTCTCCTCGCTTAGCCTAAGGCATCCACTCTTACTCATGGAATGAATGCCTTATGTCCTGGCCAGGTGTTAGAAAAAAACCTCCTCATACCAAGCCATATGCAGGGACTTTAAAATCATATTAAAGATCTGGAATATATTCATGGACAATAGGAAACCTTTTGAAGGCTAAAATAAAAATGAACTGAAGTCCCTCAAAAAGTGTTCTTACCCCTTCCCAGCTCACTGCCATGTTTAAAGGCTGCTTAACTGCATGTGAAGAAGCATCTAAGAATGCAGCTGGTAGCACTGGCCCTTGGTATTAGTTATGCACTTTAATGTTTATTAATGTTTGGTTACATTTTATTCATGTATTTCAACTCTCTAAATTACTCAAAGCCTCTATGGTTTCATTTTGAGTTACTGGATCTCTCCAAAGCTGAGAAAATTATATTGAAGTCACATTCTATTTTTAAGGCGCTCTTACTTAATTTATTTTGATTCAATATTTTGTTACCTAATGATTTACGACTTTCAACTCCATTATGAATTGTGTCTTTTATCAATATGAATTGATGTTTTCCCTACTATCTACTGCTGTTTAGCTTTGATTTTCATTCCATCTGAAATAAATCTCTCAGAATTACTTGCCAATCATTTTAACATGTTTGTAACTATGTTCATTTAAAATATCATATGTTTGGATTGGGAAAGCAGATAATCTGAACATGCTTATTGCAATTGCAATTGAGTTGCTCAGAAACCATTCCCATCTATTGTCATGATTAATGCAGATCTCCAGAAATAAGGTGAATGGTTCTGACATAGATATATATAATACCATTTTTCTTCATGCTAGCACGTGTTCTTCTGTAACAAATGTAATCTTAGAGACTGAAAATTGAGCTAACAAAGGCATTTGTGAATTGGTATAGAACAACTGTTAGTTTTCTATTTCTGTTTTAGTCAATATAGGGTAGGCTGTTCTGCAGGAATCAATAGGTGGGAAAGAACAAAAGGAAGGGAGGGAAGAAGGAAAGAGGGAAGGAGAGATAGAAGACATCTCAGTGGCTTAACATAATAAAGGACTTTAGTTGTTATGGGCCAGTGTGATTCACACAGTTCTTCTGGGCTCACAGATCCAGGCTGCTTTCTCCTGTGGCTCCTCAGAACCTGGGCTATGTGGTCCCAAGTTGCTAGAGGGCAGTGAGGGCTGTACAGGACACAGTGTTCCCGCCCACCTTCCTTCCTTTGCATTCCTCACACATTTTTGCTCATTTCTTGGAAGAACTTCTTAGTTTGCCTTATATGCTATTAATCCACTTTGATGCCATGGCAGTTCCTTTTACTGTCTGTTTGCATATATAAATCTTTCTGTTGCATTTTCAATTCCCTTACAGTTTTTTTTTGTGTGTGTTTGTTTTTGTTGTGTCTCTTTTCCCCCCTGCCATCATACACCTGTCTTTCTTTTTCACATAACAGCCCCATTGTTATCCCATAGGCAAAATGCTGACAGGAGAAAACAATGTTTCATAGAGACTGGGCATTTTGGATGCTTTGGGAAATGTCAGACATGTCCCTAAATGTTCTTCTAGTTTGCATTGTAGTTTTGGTTGAATCATACTGTCATCTGAGTCTTCACGATGTGACACTGTTCATTTTATGAAGCTCAGAGGGCTCGTTTTCTCTTTCTCCATGCTCTGCAGGGACTGTGGAGTGATTTGAATAGACTCAATTGTGTCTGCAGGTGTGGGGACCAACTTTGATCCCAATTCCACCACGTGCATCATTTGCCCTGCTTCATTTGCTCACCTCTGATTCCAGCTGAACATCAGGTTCTACGTGGCCCCGCTCACTGTACCCTGATGACTTCTTGCCTCATACATGAGTCTTGCTATCTTCCTTTGGGCTTGTTAGGTGCTAATGCCATGTCACAACTCAGAATTGTGAGGTGGCTAAAACTTTCTAAGATAACTTCCAAAAAATGGGAAATCAGAGCCAAAAGATAACATTTCACTCTCCAGTAGTCACGTTTTGAGAGGACTCCTTTGTGTTCTTCCAGAGGCCCTCGGGAATCTGGCTCCAGTTGCCCAGGTGCTAACCGACTTGCATTGTTTTTCTTCTTTCCCATTCCCCATGCTGTCCACCCAAATAAACTCCTAATACACAACCCCCACTCCAAGCTCTGTTTTTGGAGCAAACCATGGTAAGACACAGTTATTGTCAATGTAATTATTTATAGAACTACCCTCCCCCGCTTTCAGGTCTGCCGCAAGGGTTGCTTTGTGATGAATAAAGCTTTTTACTTTCTTTTCTTCAATGTGTCAGTTAATTAATTTGGGTAGTTTTATACCTTGAAGTACATTATCTGGACTTCTTTCCTGGTTCCCTAAAATGTTCAGCTGAGAATATATCAGAAGTAAAAACCCAGTCTTAATTTTTACCAGAGCTAAACATGTCTATGATTTATTTGCTGATTTTTTTACTTTCCAAGGAGCTAGCATCCATCTCCCCCTTTATCATGCCCTATTATTTTCGGTAGTTAGCAGTTCATATTTCGATACAGAAAAAGAAGTAGTGATAGAGTCAGTCCAGGGAGAAATAATAGACTAGAGTCACAGCAAAATTAATAACTAGATTGGACATTTAGAAAAAATTCTGATTAGTACAAACCTGGGATCTCTAACTCAGGGGAAAAGAGTGAGTCGAGAGGACTAATGTATTTGATATGTTTTTAACCTACAGAATATTTGTTCACTATTTTCCTACTGTATTTTCAAACTATGAAAAAGTGTTGGTCATTAACTCAAATTCCAAAGTGAACTGTAGAGATATAAAACACAGTTTACAAGGATCTGGTTTGTAAGACTTCCATAGTGTTTGCCTTACCTTTTGATTGTATTAACAATTTAATATGTATGTGTTTTCACAAGAAATAGGAAAGTTGAGATGTGCAAACCAGGGACTGCTCTTTAGAAGCCACACTAAACTTTTAGTACCTGTAGTTATATTCTTCAGGACTTTCTAACTCATCAGGAAATGATATTGTGCGTTTTCCAGTTTGCTAAAGCAAATTAACTACATTGTTGACTTTCTGGTCTCCCTTTGAATGGGAACAGCAATAAAAATGAAATATGGTAATAACCGCAGTTGCTGGAAGGTTTTCCCCACCGAGTCTATGGAGAGCCGAAGCACCCATAAACGAAAACCCACATGATTAGATCTTCTTCAAACAGGTCACTAATTAATTTCTATAATTAACACCTTACTACAGTAGGGGGAGCCAGGTCATTACCCGGTATATTCTGAGGATGAGTCACCTCATTTTAAGTAGCCATCATCCTAGAAATACAACCGTGGACTAACAACTTCTGCATGCATGCAGGAGCCATAAACCTCGCCAACAATTCTAACTACAGCTATGTGAGGCACAATTTCCTGTCTGCATCAGCAGAGAGAGTCTGGAACAAAACCTTTATCATTTTGACCAGGATGCCAAGGAACAGCTTTTTTTTTTTTTAAGGTGTTCACATTTCTTGATGCAAGAGATTTGAAACTAGTTGAACATTTTTTGTGCAATTAGAATTTAGACCTTTCATTGTTGAAGTTGCCTATTACTATTTCTACTTCCTAATCTACTCAACTAGCAGAGTATTTATCCCTAGTAACTGCTACTGACTCCTCAAAGACTTGTGTTTGCTGAGTAGAGTGATTGAAGAGAAATTATAAGAAAAGGAACTATCAGAATTCATATCCTGCAGTCTATAGATTCACTAATAGACATGGAATCTTTTCTTGATATATTGCCTCCTCTTAAGAAATAATATTTTATTTTTATACTGTAGTTTCCAGTTATAGTTGGACAGTGTTCTTATTCTTAATCTAACTTCTTGAATTGTATTATATGTCTATCAATCTAGCTATCTGGAGCGTAAATAAACATGCACACATGTGAACACATTTGTGATCTTATCTGTTCAAAGTAATTGAAATTCCTGTTACCGTTATAAGACTATAACTGTTAGCTATCAATTAAAAGACCTTATCCTAATACGGCACTGTGTTAAATATTTTACCTGTATTAATGTTAATCCTTACAAAAATGTTGTCATAATTCCTAGACTCAGTTTTACACATTATTCGTTTGAAGCTCAGTAATACTCATACATTTAAAACAGCCAAAATTCTAATTCATTTTGATAAACTTCAGAATACCACTTGCATTACTCCACATTGCTTTATGTATTACTGTGTGTTTGTCAGTCATATGCTGGATATTTTTAGCTAGATACACACACATATGAGCATGTCAGGGCACTATTATGAAAAGAAACCAAAAAACTGCACAGATAGGTTTGGTTATTGACTACAGCAGGAGGGGGAAAACTGTGGCCAATGGGCCACATTCAGCCATCCACCTGTTTCTGTAAATAAAATTTGATCAGAACACAGTCATGTCCAATAGTTTACATATTGTCCGTGGCTGCTTTCCCCATTACAGTGATGAGCTGAGTAGTTGTGACAGAGGCCATAAGGATGGACATTAAGCCTAACATTTTACTCTCTGTTGCTTTACAGAGAAAGTGTGCTAGATCATTATAGTAACTGCATTGATGTAAGGTTTTATCAAAGCACTGTACATACATTTCATCAACACTGAATCACAGAAACCCAGAAAGAACATTACATTAATTTTCTTTCTATTAGGTGAAATTCTTCCGATACCTAAACCACGATTACTCAACTTTAGTCTTAAAACAAAGGGACAACCATTATACTTCCGTAGTGAGTTTACCCTTTTGCAATATATTCCTTAAATTGAACCCATATCTGATAGTAACACTGTGTGGATATTTTGTCTTATCACAAACCATTTTGATTACTGTCTCATTCACACAGCAATTTAATCTATTAAAGAATCTTGTCAATTCTTCCTCTGGAATTTTTCTTAAATTTATGATCTTCTTTCTTTTCACATTTTCATCCTTTTATCATTTTATACATTAATATTATGGTAGTCTTCTACTAACCTCTCCTTCCTCCCTTTCCTCAAAATATGCAGTTTTTAATTTCTCCATTCCATCAATAATAATAATAATAATAATAATAATAATAACTAAAATCTTACATAGAACTTACCATCTACCATCTATCAATTAATTTGATATTCACAACTACAAGTTTTCATTTATCATAATGCTAATGAGGAAACTGAGGCACATAACTTGGACCAGAATAAATGTCTGAGCTAACATTAGAATGTATGTCTTTTCTTAATTGTAATTTTCATGTTCTTTGTTTGCTTTTAAACATTTCATCTCTTTACTGAGACTCCTTGGGTCACTTGCCTGATCCTAGAATGTCCATGTTGACTTAGGATTTAGGAGCACCCCCCCAATCCCCAACCCATCTTCCAGGGCATGATCCCCAGTCTCAGTACCTACATTTGTGTGTGGTCCATGATGGCAGTGGCAGTGCCTGATGGGAAGGCTTCACGGAGCCCCTGAGAGCTCAAGTCCTCACAGGGCCCCCTTCCTCCACTGTGGGCTCTGGGCTAAGTGTTGGTCGTTACTGCTTCTCTCAGTTTTAAAATGAACTGTATCTGGTGTTTAACACCTTTTGCCAGTTGAATCCTGTCTACAACTCTTATTCTCCTTTTCCCCCAAACCATGCCTTGTTTTTGTTTGTTTGTTTGTTTGTTTTTTTAGCTGAGCCATCCTGCCACCTGTTGGCAGCTTAGTGGCAGCTCAACTAGGGCTGGGCATCAAACTGCTGTTGCTCAGAGCTCAGCTCTCACTCTTTAGCAAGCTCTTAATGAACTGAGCCAATCAGCCGGCCCAACCATGCCTTGTTTATAGCAATATTCAGTATGCTTTCTCAACTGTGATTTTTCTGAATACCTACAGTGTGGCTTTACTCATTTGATTTCTCCCTCTCTTGGCTACTTTGTTTTTATTTCTCATCTTTTTTGTTTGTTTGTTTGTTTTGTTTTTCTTCAATGGAGGGACAGGCAGTGGAAAGGTTGAAAGTATGTGCTCAAAAGTCACACCATCAGGGTTTCTCTCCCATTTATAGCACCCTGTGGCTCAGCAGCCCAAGGTGAGAAGATTGTGATCTCTGGGCCTCAGTTTCTTTCCCTGCAAAAAACACAGAGATCATAGCAGTATATCTCTACCGTAAAATGCTACTATGGACACTTAATAGGATATTTCATGGAAAATGCTTAGCATATGACTTGGCATATAGTAAGCAGTCAACTTTGGTAGGAATGTACACAATCTTCTGATTTTTTTTAAAATACCCCTCTAAGATAAAGACTGGTAAACTTCTGTAAAGAGCCAGATAGTAAGTATATTAGGTTTCAAAAATATATATTTTTGTTTTTATATTTTTGAATTTTTATATGTTATACATAGAGAAGGAGGGGGCACATTTGCATATTCTAGGCATCAAAATAGTTTCCTTATAATAAATAACAATTCCTCAAATTATTAGATCCATTCCTTAGTTCTGCTGCCTGCACCCTTCCATTTCTGTGTTTATATTCCTGGAGGCCCCAAATGATTATTTCTTAATGTGATTTTTGGGGAGTTTGATGAAAACACTGCGAATTAAAGTCTGGTAATTTTATTTATTTCTTCATATGTCTTGTGGAATCTAGGAACCCCTTTCCTGTCATGCTCTGAGCCATTTTGCAAGGTTGTGATATAGAAACTAATAAGAACATTTTAAGAGCTATTTGACTCCACTTCATTTAGGTATGAAGGGACTCTTTCCTGCCTTTTTAATATTTTATATTTATCACTGCTAAATCACTAGTCTCCAATACTGGACAATAAATAAATTTAATTACATTTATTCATAAGTGCAACATCCACAGTCACCTATGTTTTGGAACAGGCTTTGTGGAACTTCAGATTGGACTGTAAATTCCTTTGAGGGACATTCTATTGGAAGGCATCTGTGCGCTGCTGCGGATGACAGAGCAGCATGGCTTCTCTCTCCCGAGTGGTGATGTTATATCGATACTGGTAAGAAAATGGCCCAGGGCTTCGTCTATGGCACTGACGTGAAGGCTGGCAAATCAGTCATTTGTTTCTGGGAGAAAGTAAAGCTTATCATTGGCAAATATCTTCTCCCATTCAGCAGGCTGTCTTTTCATTTTGCTGATCATTTCCTTTGCTCTTTAAACACTTCTTAGTTTGATGGAGTCCCATTTGTTTATTTTTCCTTTGTTTCCCTTGTCTGAGGAGATAGAAATAATATCCCTAAGGGCAATGTATGGGAGTTTACTGCCTATATTTTCTTCTAGGACTTTTATGGTTTCAGGTCTTACATTTAAGTCCATACTGAGCCCTGCCCATATTGTGTATTCGTTATTAAAACAGATGCTGTTGTTGTTTTAAGCCACTAAGCTTCATGGCTATTTGTTACACTGTGTTATTAAATAACAAAAACACTCATCAGGAACCATATTCTTCCCGCTTGTTCTCTCTGCTCTCCCTACACTTGTTTTCTTTCAGATCTTCATGCCTTCCTGGTTTTCTCTGCCTGGGATGCGAAGTCTCACGTTTAATTCACTTTTTTTGGCTAATTCTTATTTATTCTGTAGTCTCTGCTCAGGCATCCTTTCCTTAGGAAAGATTTCTTGGACTTTTAACCTAGCTCTTAGCCCTTTCCTTCCTGCTTCTCACCACAGATATAATTTTAAAAATTGGTATAATAATTTCATTATGTTCTATCTCAGAAACTAGACTAAAACCCCCATGAGGGCAAATCTCTTTGATCTTAACAGTGTATGCGAGAACCTCCTATTGGGTGTGGCACCTATGTCATTCTCTACAAGCATTTGTCTGATTGATGATGGGTATAATTTAGTGATTATTTAAAAATATTTATCTAACTCCTAAGCTGTGTCATGCAGTGTCTTAGGTACTAGGGAATTCACTGTGAATCAGGAAGTACAGCCCCGACCTTCATGAGGTTTGCATTGTAGTGGGGCAGAGAGAAGAGTATAGGGGTGATTCTATGTAGTGATACATGCTATGGAGAAAAATGGGTCAGTGTAATGGAAGAGAAGGCAAAGGAAGATGGGTGAGTATTTTGACAGGGCTGACTTAAAAGATGATGCTTAATGAGGGATCTGAGCAAAGATGTATTCTAGGAAAGAAAACACAATATAAATCCCTGAGATAGGAATAGATTCAACATATAAAAACTAAGGGATATGAGCCAGAATGACCAGAGAGAGAAGGTAGGAGATCAGAGAGATGGCAGGCTTCAGATCCTTGATGGTTTTATACCACGGAAAAGACTTCGGATTTTTTGTTTTCTTTTCTAGGTGTGATAGGATACTGGATCTTTGAATAATGGAACATAATATGGTTTATTTATGTTTTAATAGGTTTCTGTGTGGAAAATATTCTTTGTTGGGTAGGAGGAGTGAAAGCAGATAAAATGGAGTCTCTGACAGTGGCCTAGACCAGAGACCATGGTGACTTGTACTGGAGGTTTTACGAGTGTTGAAAAGTGTGCAGAAGCTGCACCTCTTGAAAAGATGGCACCCATGGAATTTGCCGAATTAATGAATGAGTAATCTATCCCTTAGCAGTTTGATATCTTAACATCTCTCCCTTATCTCCTTCCAATACCTTTTCGTCTACATTCCTATTCCTTCTCATTTTTCTCTCATGATTCTGTAGATACCTAGAACTCTAGCTCAACATTTGGGGCCACTGCAGCTTTTTATGTGCATCAGGTGCTTAATGAAAAATTGAAAGTTATCAGAATTGTGAAAGAATCACCATGTGCAGGGGTCTAAGTTCTTTAAACTTGCAGTTCTTTCCCTTGTTGTAATAAAGAAGAAACCCTCCTTGGGTACTGCTGTTAATATGTATGATTGCATTCTTCCTTCCCACCCATAGGAGATTAAATGCAATCTCTTTCCCTAATACACAAGTGCCTATGCAGCTTTACAGGTGAATTAATTGTTCGTTTCATTTGATTTTCTTCCAATGAGTTCCAGTTTATTTGTCTTTGGCAGATTTATTTTAAAAGTCTTTTACTTCAGCTTTAAAGTATTTATCCTCTGGGTCTATTCTCTTTCTGGTACGATGGGAGACTAATTATTCTTCTCCTAATGAATGTGCTAAATGTATTCCATATGGCTGCATGTGTGTGTTCAGACCAATGCTGCTTTGGGATAAAATAAGTAAATTCCTCTCGTGGGGCTTCCTTACCAACTTCGTTTTGTAACAGTGATAGGTTCAAAGATTCATAGACTCCAGGTTGCTATAGAGATCGTCTCCTTCCCTGCCCTCCCTCACTTTGCACAGAGGAACAGATGCCTAGGAACCACCTTGCTGGGTTATGGAAGAGCTGAAGCCTGGGAATCAAGGAGTTGGAACTCTATCCCCAACTCTGCCACTGACATTTTCAAATGTGTTTTATATTACAGTCACTTGATTTCCTGATGAGAAAACTGGTTCAAGGAGGGAGCGGGGATGAAAGTTCTTAACAGCGGTTTTGCCTGGTCCTCCCTTAAGCTAGGCTTCTTTCTTTCAAAGTAATCATCTCTGTAAATAACAGAAATCAACTAATCACACTAATGAACGTCTGAATGCCCTTTGTGATATGAGTTCAATCAAACAGTGTCTGTTGTTGTTCACCTGACTGTATAGATAGTAGGCACTAAGTAAATATTTGTTGAATGAGTGAATAAATCAATGATATAATATTAGGAAGTGCCTATGAGTCATATAGCAGGATAGCAAGCATTTTATCTATGTAAATTAGCTTAATGTTCACAAGAAGCCAGTGATATTTAGAAATAAGAATGCTTTTGAAAAATGAGAAACTGAGTCTCAAGAAGTTTAACTAAACTGGCACCAACCAGCCAACATGCAGGACGATCATAAGTCATCTGATTTCAAAACCCGAGTTCTTGGCACACACCAAAACACTAGGTAACGTTCTTTGCTATATGTAAAATACTGTTGCTAACAACTCAGCATATTTTATGTTATTGCTTTTTGACCCTCTAAGTGAAGCACAGTTTATCCCATAAAGAAACCAAAACTTGAGATTTCTGTTTGTCAAGGTTAAACAATTAGTAGGTGGGTCAGGATTGGAATCCAGTTCTGTGTGGTAACAGTCTACACTCCAAAGTAGGGTACCATGTATTTTGATAAATTAAAGGTCCACCTTGCTGAAGCAAGTTTTCATTTTATCATTTTGAAAAATAAAATCTTTGCACGGTTCTCTCAAGTTATTGATTTCTTGAATTAAAATAGAGAGACATTTTACTTCATTTACACCAAGGTGACTGGGTACAAAAGCAAAATAGTATCAAATATGATCCCAAAATTGTTTGGAATAAATATGGTCAAGAAATAAATGATGTGTTGAACAAATGGTAAAATGCCAAGTTGGCTCTGGCAGACGTCTTTGAATCCTTGGACACCATTACACCATGGGAGATGCTAAAAGTCAACTCTTTTCTAAAAAGCAGTACTGACCATATCCCTGGCCTGCCCAAAACCTAAGGAAGATCAATGTTCCATTTCTTATCATGTAAGTTCCAAACTCCCTGGAATGGCTTTAAATTCTAGGTCCAAATGCTTTTCCACCCTGCTCTATTCAACATTTTCAGGTACACAGCTGATGGAGGTTCCAGAAACATAATGTACTTCATATCTCTGTGTCTGATCATTGCATTTCTGCCTCTCTAGCCTCTCCTTCCTCTGACTTCACCAGGCACCAGCTTCTTCCACTCAGCCTTAAACTCATATCCTATAATTAATAAGTGCAGGGGTGATAAAATATATGCAATGTTTGGGGCCTACTGATACGAAGTATTATGTATTGTTTATCTGAAACTCTAATTTAATTGAGAGTCCTCTAATGTTATCTGCTAAGTCTGGCAATCATATCCATATGGATTCTGTCCCCCATACATATCTTTGTGATCTCATTGGCCTGTGCACCTCAAAATTGGATGGGCGATATTTCATTAGTCTTTATAGATAGTCTTCGATCATGTTCCATAAGTTATTAAGGAAAGGATTCATTAGGTTATTTAGTTTTACACGTCTAGCTATAGGTTAGTATTTCTTCATTTTCCCTTCAACTATTTCCTAATGATATGTACGGATGGGCTTTGTAGTGGAGCTGGAAGGATGCAGAGAGATGAGATAGCAGATAATAATTGTTAGAAGTGCCATAAATTTTCTCTTGTTCAAAATCCACTTTTATGCTCAATAAAATCATGTAGTTTCCTGCTGCAAATGATGTGATTTGGAAGGGGGGGAAGGCAATCTATTTTATATCTAGACCTTGACATTAATGAGTTAACTATATCATTTAAGTTTTTGTACAATTGCTGCACAGTAATTATGTATGTGCAATATTTAAATGAGCATGATTATGCAATTTAGGTACCATGCATTTACTATAAAAGAAAAAAATGGAACATAAAAGAAAGGAACATCACTTACTGTGGCCTTACTATGTGCCAGACACTGGAATAATTATTTTTGTTATTTGTCCTCATGTCAAAAGCATCCAGGCCATATGATAACCTCTGTGTTGTAGATGAAGACAATGAACTTGGGAGACCTGTAAGGAGTTTGTATGATCTCATTGGCCTGTACACATCTCATTGGTCATAGAGGGAGGGTAAAATGGATAAAGGGGCTCTCTTTTTTTTTTCTTTTTTCTCTGTTCTCTCCTGAACTTTTTTTTTTTTTTCTTTTCATTGCTTTTATTTATTTATTTTTTTTAATTTTTAATTAGTTTCAGGTGTACAACACAGTGCAATAGTTATACATTTTACCCCTCAAAGTGACAACCCCCCCACCCCCAATACACCACCCCACACCCCCCCATATCATATATATCTATTACTCTTCCTCTGACTCTCTTCCACAGTATAATCCACATCCCGTGACTATCTATATATATTCAATTACAGTAGGTATACCACCTCCACTTTAGTAATACAGTGCAGTGATCAAACCTCTACTCCATCCATGAAATGGTCTCCCTAACAAGACCTATGACCATCTGACATTCCACAGAATATTTACAACATTATTAATTATATTCCCCAAACTGTTTTTCCTATCCCAGTAGCAATATTGTAGTTGCCTATTTTTGCTGTCTAATCTAAAGGGGCTCTCTTGTGTGGTGATGGATGAAAACTAACTTCTGGTGGTGAGAATGATGTTAGCACATACAGATGGCGATTTATACTGTCACGCATCCAGACACTTCCATGATGTTATACACCAATGTTAGCTCAAGAAAAAAGAAATTTTAAAAATTATTAAATTGAACACTACTTGGCTATTACATAAATAAAATAAACTGAAGTAACTCTGAAAATATTAACAAAATTTAATTGTTTTTCTTCACCATAAGTGATATTATTTACTGAAATATCCTTTTAAGTTAACCTAATAGAGATATTGTGAAAGAAACATCGTACTTATTTTTAATGATGTATTTTAATTTTAGCTAACACAATAATCATTTTGAAGATGAACATATAAGAGCTCTCATTTACCTATTGTCCAGTTTTTTTGGTTTTTGGTTTTGTGTGTGTGTGTGTGTGTGTGTGTGTATGTTTATAAATCTGAATAATATAAAAATAATAGTATGAATTTCCCATTTTTATACATCCATAATTCATATAGTTTTCTTTTTGTTTGTTTTAGCATTGTCATTCTACTTAAATGGACTTTATATTCACCACTGGTATTATTATGGAGGTCAGTTCTTGGATTGTTGATTTTGATTCTGCTTTTAATTGGTGGCACTTTTCAAGCAAGTTTTTGAAGAAGATCTCATAAATTCTCTGCTGATTCTGTTCTCTAATGACTGAGGTGCCTGCCTGCTTCCTCTGTAGTTTAAAGGCATTTGGCTAACTTGAATATTTTCGAATGTCACTCTTTCCCTAAAAAACCTTGATATTTTCTGTTGATATGAGCTGCAGAGAAGTGAACAGAGCTGTGGAAAAGGCTGAGACCTGTGCAATTTTCCATGTAGGTGAGGTGTTTGTGTGCCTAGGTCCTTGATTTGAATTCTTCTTTTGTTCTCAGCTACACCATTTATCTACATATCTAGGATATGTATCTAGGATATATAATGGTTTCAAACTTTTGGTATCCTAATACCTCTGTGTTCTTTTGATCTGTGCATTCAATTAGTTTTTCTTTTCAGCCATATATCTTGTATTACATGATGAGATAAATTACCTGGTCTCTGTCTAGGTACTTTACTTCTGGGATACCGATTACCTTATGTTGACTCATGATATCTTCCAAATCTATTAAGTTATCTCTAATTGTTTTACTCTGTTGTTTTCATCTGTATTCACTATGATTATTCCAGTGTCAGTAATTTAGGTTTAGAGTCTATAATCTGTTCTTTGCATGTTTTAAAATTTATTTGCATAGTGAAAATATTTGTTTTCTAGTGTTTCCTTCAAGCTATACTTTCCTTTCTTTTTATATTTTATTTATTTATTTTTAATTAGTTTCAGGTGTACAACACAGTGCAATAGTTATACATTTTATACTTTCCTTTCTGATTTATTTGATTATTGTAATATTTTATGAAATTCAAGTTCTTAATAAATTATTCAATGGTATGAAACAATTTTAAGGAATTGTGAATAAGGTTTTATTCTAGATTATGCTCTTTCCCTCTTATTTACATTGCTCATTTCTTTTTTTTATTTTTCCATATTTTTATTTAAGTTTTGTTTGTAGATTTGTGAAATGGTTTATTTTCACCTTAGTTACTTTGGAGTGACTCTTTGTAGACATTGCATTTGTTCTGATAAAACATCAAGTGACACACCATATCTAAAAACAGGTGTTTTTTTTGTTTGTTTTTGTTTTGTTTGAGCAGTTCATGAGTGGTGTGTGTGTGTGTGTGTGTGTGTGTGTGTGTGTGTGTGTGTGTGTGTTTTATTAACTTTCCTTTGCTTTAGCTAAATGGATGGGGTGATAGTGAGCAGGTGGTGTCGGGAGAGCATAGGTAGATGAGGACAAAGTATAAACTTTGTTAAAATGTATGAGTTGAATTCTTTTGTGAGACAGTTTATGATGTAAGAGTATCTATTATCCCTAAATCAACTGTAATGCATGAGATTGAGGATGTATAAACCCATTTTGGTCATTCCCCTCTTCAGTGTGTTCACTTTCCCTGTTTCACTCTTTTTGCCTTAGTGGTAGCTTCTATGGCTTTTGAGTTAGGAGATAAAACAGGAAGATAATTACTAATTAGGGGCAATTCTCAGGATACTGTCAATTCACCACTTTGCCTTATAGATGATATCTAAACTTCACTTCATTCCAGGTTCTTTTCTTTCTTTCCCCAAGTATCAGCTGTTGAGGGTTGTTGTGTTAGATGTATTCTCTCTCTCTCTCTCTCTCTCTCTCTCTCTCTCTCTCTCTCTCTCTTTCTCTCTCTCTCTCCTTCCTTCTTCCCTCCCTCCCTCCCTCCTTCTCTCCTTCCTTCCCTCCCTGCTGCTGGTAGTTTCCCCCAAGTGTTTATTGTTATTATTTTTACTATATAAGGTATTAGGGAAGAAAGATCTTTGAGTTTTAATACGTTTATTTACATTTAATTTTTTTTTTTTTTTAGAGGGCAGTGTCACTGGCCCTCATATGTGGGATCCGAACTGGGGCCACTGGCGTCCCAATCCAGCTCTTAACCACCATGCCACTTGGCCAGCCCTAAATCTAAATTTTAAAACATGCTTCTGTCTCTATCAAGATGACAATTCATGTGTCCCACCTTTTCACCCCTAGTTTATTGAAAAAATCCATTTCATTCATTTCTTAATTGCCATCTATCATTAGTATATATTTGTTCATCTGTTGTCTCCATTAAATTGTGACCTCCTTGAAGGTAAAGTATGTGCCTTTTCTTCCTTTATTTTTTGTATTCCTAGCATCTAGCCCCGTGCTCAATGTGTGTAAAATAAATGAATAGTTAAATGAATTTACATGGTGTCTGATTTACATTTAACATAGAACTTCCTTTCTAATGGATGGGGCTCTAAAATAATATAGAGATTTTTCAAGGAATTACCCATACGTAATAATCCTCAGCTAAGGACTAAATAATTAACCGAAAGGACTGCGTGGGAAGTTTTCCACATTGTCAAAATTGGACATCATTTTTTCCAGTTAGGATTTTATTAAGAAGCATTTACTTAAAGATATCCAAAAAAGGTTTCCACAGAATTTCCAGCTATATGTCCCTGAATAAAACATTTAAAAAAATATTCTACAAACTTCTAGTTCAAGGTGGGGGTTTCCATTTGTAAGAATTATTCACTGTTAAATTTCTCAGACCATCTCTTGCTTTCTGAACTTTTCTCATCCAGTGATTCTTATATAATAAGAAGAACAATTACAACAACAGTAATACTGCTAACAGCAATATCAACAAGAATAAACGAATACGTCAGCCTTAACAAAAAACCTTTATGCCATTGCTCTTTTGAATCTGAAACTGGTGTTTGTGAGTGTTTTCAAGGCAGTGTGAGAGATCATTCAGATGCATTTTCAAGCTTATGATTATTAACTCTGCAAACTTGGAAACATCCCTGGTGGTCTCTTCAAAAGCTGTGTCCTCTACCTGACTTTCAGTCTTTACTCTGCAAACAATCATGGGAACGCAGAGCATTTTAAAGTAAAATCACTTTGGCAGAAAGGTTTGTTTCCCCCTCTTTTGTTGCTTTGATATACTACTAGTTTCAAATGCTTAATTTAAACTTGAAAGAAAATTTCTGATGTCCTTGCTTTACATTTCTGGAGATCTAATAGTGTACTAGGTCCTGAGGTAATCATCTATTCATACATTTATAGGAACCGTGAATAACTTAGGAGGATAAGCTTAGGCTAGGTCAGGGGCTTTAAAAATATTCTGAGAACTCTGAAAGCATGAATAAATCTCCCTTGACTTTTTAGCTAGCTAACAACCCAGGATTTAATAAAAATAATTATTGTTCTTGAGAGTACCATGACTGCGTATAATAGATGTTCAAAATACTAAATGATACCAAGTGATTATTGCTTTCCATTTTCCTGAGATGGAACACTGAGGCTCAGGGTGGCACGTAACCAAACTTGTAAAATGTAGAGCTTGAATTTGAATTGAATTCTTTCAATCCTAACACCATTATGAAACATATCTCTGTGATTAGGCTGAAATGACGGCCAAATTCAGAATATAAGAAGAAAATGTCTTGCATTAAAGTAAAGGCAAGAGCAAGTTAAAAGTTCAGGAGGAATTTCACGTCAGGAGTGGATGTTCTGATAACACAATTCATAGAAAAACAATATAGGAGAGGGAAGGAGGTCAAGGGTGGGGAGTTCCAAATCTTTTTTCCAGATGTGTGTGTGTGTATGTGTGTGTGTGTGTGTGTGTGTGTGTGTGTGTGTGTGTATTTAACATATAACATTGTGTAAGTTTAAGGGGTACAACATGATGGACTGATACACATATGTATTGCAAAACAATTAATACCATTAGGTGAAGGGAAGCAAAGTATAATAGCCTGAAATATACCTTGGTGGAATCAGGCTTACCTGGAGCTGATTGTTTTTAAGAAAGAACAGACACAGTAGAGGCTCTGAAAACCCAGTAAAAGTTACCCTTTACAAGACACATTTACATTTATAAGGGAAATGTCCATTTGTAGGTTTGTCTCCCTCTCTGTGCCTATAGGAAAGAAGGTGACTAAATCTCTTGAAACTCTTATCCATGGAAAAAGCAAGGTCTGTGATCTGCATAACAACTGTACCCTTATTTACTGTCTTTCCCTGGTGACCTCCATAAACAGACTCCCCACCGCCCTTGCCCCCAACATCTTTCTTTTGTCTTTAGCTGGAGGTGCCATTTAAAATGGTGGCTTGAGCCATTTCAGGAAGTTACTCAGTTTTCCTGGGTTTCTCCCATATCTACGGGAGGTATAAATATTAAACTTCTCTTTGTTTTCTCCTATTAAGCTGTCTTTTATTACAGGGAAGTCTCAAATAAGAACCTAGAAATGTAGAAGGAAAGAAGATTACTTCCTTCCTTACAAAAGTTAGTTAACATCTCCATCATATCACATAACTATTATTTGTGTGTGTGTGTGTGTGTGTGTGTGTGTGTGTATGTGCGTGCGTGCGCGTTAGTAACATTTAAAAGGCACTCTCTTAGCAACTGTCAAGAATACAAGACAGTATTGATAATTATAGTCACCATACTATATATGAAATCCCCAGAACTTATTTATTCTGTAACTGGAAATTAGTGCCTTCTGACTAACCTCTTCCAATCTCCTCATCTCACCCTCCATCCCCCAGCCCCTGGCAGTCACCATTGTACTTTCTGTTTCTATTAGTTGGCTTATGATCAGATGGTCCCTTTTGAGATGACATTTGAAACAGAATTAGCATTCTGTTTGAAGACCACAAGGCAGAAACATGCCTTGTGAACTAATATAACAATGGAGAGTGAACTGGAGATGGAGCCCTGTGGCTGGAGGCAAGGAGGGGGTTTGGTCAAAGCCCAAGTTAAGTATTGGAGGCCAAGTGACATAGCATACACTGAAACAGAACGGACAGTAGGCACTAGTGATGGAGCTTGTGTTAGACTAGAGAATGCATACCACACTAAGAACCTTTGCATTACATTTTGTAATAGTAAAACACAGTTCTGGCCAATAAAACATATTAGGGATGATATTCAACAAGTGGGACACTAGTTTGTAATTTTGAACTTAATTTAGCACCTTCCATTTATAGAAAAGGATGCTGTGCCCATAGAAGTTTAGTGTCACAGCTAGCCAATGTCAGAATTTCCTTTTCTACAATGCCCATTTATTTTCCTTTTCCCCTACAAAATGTGTCGTGACTTGGCAATGGTTTAGAAAAGGGGTTTGAACATAAGCTAAGAGAAACTCAATTTCTGAGGAAAGCTTGGAATGACTTGAAAGCATGAGCATAATTAAATTGCATAATTTAAAAGGACAAGCTTGATTTTTTTATTTTATTTTATTTTATTGGACAATTGGAGGAAGGGAACAGCGTTGGGGAATCAGGGAAGGGGAACAGATAAGTTGCTGTCATTTTGTTCTTCAGTCTAGTTGTGGAGGAGATTGCTTCACTGGCTCATGTTGGTATTATCATTGCACTCTTCCCTGGTGAGGCAGTCCCTCACTGGCCATTGGGCTGCCACTCACAGCTGCTCACGAAAGCTCATGCCAGCTGCTCGCCAGCCCCACTACAGCCTACACTGTCACCAAGGACAGCAGCCCAGCTCGAGGTTGAGCTGTTGTTCACCATCTTAGCTGTAGAGGGCGCAGCATCACTGATCCTCATGTGGGATCTGAACCAGGGCCCTGCTGCTCGGAGCTGGCATCCCAAACCAACTCCTAATCTACACTCCACTCAGCCAGCCCCAAGACAAGCTTACTTTTAAAAGCTGGTTTGTTAAATCCAGATCAACCTCCCTAAACCCCCATGATAAAGGACAGATTGCACTACCCATTGGACTTCCATCAATGTAACTTGGTGAAATGACTTTTGGATCAAGTCAATCCTTCCCCCTTTCTATCCAGTTCTGCAGAAGCTTTCCTTTTAGATGATAAGGGCTCTTCTTCCCTACTGTGCATTTATGTCTGTCATCTTTTAGAAGTTTAAGCCTTAGGAATGCATCAGGAGTCTGTCGGTCAGTGCCTGTGTCTTGTGGTATATATGTAAATTTCTCTTTGTGAAACATCATGGTGAAATGGACAGGGCATACCATATAGTGGAATGCCCCATATTCTAGGGCATAGTGTATTTATGTGTCTTTTTTTTTTCCTTTCAGTCCCAAAGAATAAGATAAAATAATATAAGCGACATGAAAGCTCCCGAGACACAATAACTAATTTTTAATAACTGCCTAATTATTCCTATATCCTCTTTAATTATAGTAAAGGTTCTGGTGCACTGTAGGACTTGCTGAGTCCTGATATCTCTTACTCGTATGTGTTTCTAAATGCCACATATTGAGTATAGCATCATGCTTTACTCGTAACTGTTGCAGCATGTTTGGAGGAGTGATGGAGGAGTGAATGGATAAATGGGTAGACAGACACATGAATAAATTAATGGATCAATAGATAGAATTGCTTTACAGAGTTGAGCAATTTAGTTAATCCTAATAGACATTTAATATTTCATGTGGTCAAGGCCAATATCTAACATTATAGCCAATTTTGAAAATGTATGATTTTATAAATAGTGTTTATCTCACACATTATCAGGGTCACATCATATATTAAAGGCATAGTTCTTTGTATTTAAAAGTTAGATACATTAACAGTTGCACACATGAGATTATATGAATATGGGGCTCCTCTGAGTCATAAAAATTTGAATTGAGTTAAATTCCCTTCAGGGTTAGAGTAATCTGTAATATATTGCTATGTTTTTACCACAGTCTTATGTCTTCATCAAAAACAAACAAACATAAAAATTAGGTCTGACAGGAACATTTGAGAACAATAATGAGATGCCTTCATTTTCTAGCTGCGAGGACTGAGGCCTAGAATGATCAAAAACAATCTTAGCTTGATCTTGTTCATTGCTAGCTAAGCTTCTTTTAGGCTTACTCAGTTTTGACAAGCAAAATCAGAAGAGAGCTTTAAAGTTAATGGGACAGAGGTGAGATATTAAATTTGGATGAATGTAAACATAATGCGCTGTAGTTTCCTAAAGCTGTATATCCTCTGTAATCACTACATACCCTTCTAATGAGCTTCAACTAAAAACCCTAAAATCTTTGCAGAATTTTCTTTACCTGATGTGTTAAATTTAAAAATTAATCCAGTGCCTTCAAATCTATATTTCTTGTTTTACAAAATAGTTTATTGATTAGCCAAGGTCTAAACAAAGCTTTCTACATGACTCATTGATCAAAATAAGATCCAAGAGCTCATTAACTCAGTTGTCAGATACATTCATTTATTCATAAGCTTCTTTTTTTCCAAGCTAACCTTTCACAATAATGAAAGCAAAAGAGCTTATATACCTTCATGTTTCACCAAGCATATACCAGTCACTATGATGCTCTTTAACAAGGGAAACCTTGGAGAAAATTTACACTCCAAAGTACCTTACTTGGAGGATGATACCTCCTAACATCAAACTATTTAGTAGATCATTGTAGATTTAAACAAGAGAAAATGTTGCCACTTAATATTCCTATTTTGATATCATTAATTACTATCACCTTCTAAGCATAACATAAAATACCAACTCAATAAGGAACTGAAGGATCTTTTGAACATCATGGTGAAATAGAAAGAACATACTATATAGTTGTTTGGATATTTTTTATGATGGGCGCACTCACTGGTAGAAGCTTTCAAGTTGCATTATGAATACTTGAATAAACTAGTGATTAAACTTGTCTCATTTTTATTCACAGCTTCTGTGGATGGGACCTGAGCTCAACTTGGGTAGAAGGTCCCATACTGAATGCATGGATTCTAATCTATATTTACCAGATGTCATCTTTTCTAGGGTGACTATATAATGTATCATCCAAGCCAGAACACTTGTAAGAGTGAAAGATAGTACTATTAATAATTATGCTGGCACAAACAAGTCCTATACAAGGACTTATGATTGCCCTGCATTTAGCTGAATAAATGACAGGTCTGAAAACCAAGGCCTTCTCTTGTACAGGAGCCCTATTTCTCACTGAAGAGTGTTTTGCACATTATCATTCCAAGATGTCTCTCAGTCCAAAGGCTTTTCCTGCACATTTTCTGATTCTATGCATCTCAGGTTCCACCTTTGCAGTGAAGCTCCCTGGTCCCCTAGCGCTCATTGATTAATCTTTCTGAGTGGTATTTGCGTTTGCACTGCACATCATCATTGTCTCTAAAATTGTTTGCCCTTGTTTCATATATGTGTAATATTTTTCTTCCCAAATACACCACTGGTTTTTCAGAAGCAGGGAGGAATGCCCTGTATTATTTCCTCTGCAGTGGACTTACCATAGGACCCACCCTACCAGTCACCACTGCAGTAATATAGCAAATGATTAAATTAGACATGGTATATTTTTTTTCTCCCATACCTACCTCCACCTGTCTCCCTGTGCCCCAGCTGCACTGGCCTACTTACCATTTCTTCAACATGCCAAGCACATTAACTCTGCAGTGGTCATTCAATTAGTCTATCACATTTTCTTTCACTTATTTTGCAGGTTGGGTTCCCTACTTTACATCAGGTCCCTGTTCCAAAGCTACTTCCTGGGAACTGTCTCTATTATATCCACTTCCCACACATTAGCCTATTCCCTTAGCTGCTCTCCTTGCTTTATTGCAGTTGTTTATAGCTATTATTTCTTTTCTAATGTCAAATGCACACAAAGATGTCATCCCTCCCCTGCCTTAAAAATAAGTAAGCTTCATATATTCTTCATCTATTACCAACACCTAGAAGTGTGCTAGAAACATAGAAGGCTCTTAAAAAATTTATGTACCTGTTGAAAGAGTGTGGCAGGGGAAGGAAAATATGCCCAAATAAACAGTGGCAGTGGGGCACGAAGGAAAGTATGGAGCCATTTATTTGAGAGAGAATAGGAATCATGTTTTTTAAAGTGTAACCTCTACTGTTGTACTTGAACTCAGACTTTCTTGTGATCTCATTCCCCATGATATTTGTACTCGCTACACCAGGCTTATATAAATTCTGAGAAATTGTCCATTTCTAGAAACCCTTCAATGTATCTCCCCCCACAAGGAGTTGAATGAAAACTAAGATGTGTTCTGGAATTCTTTCTCCATTGGAGAACCAAAAATGAGCAAGTATAAACATCATATATAGATTTTTTTTTTATGCGATGTTAGGTCTGGGAAGGAAAGAGTATGGACTCAGCAGAGTATAGCTGTCTCAGATACATTACATCTCCCCATTCCTTACAAGACAAATTTAGCTTCTGTCACTTTAAAATAACCATATGTGGTCCAATAAAAATGAGAGTCCATAAACAAAATACTTTAATGGATTTTTACTTTTGTGCTGTCAGTATAGGTAAAATTTAACTGCATTCTGTAAGATTCTTTTCTAGAGATATAACAGTGCATATAAAATTTGTTTGGCCATCAGCCCACTCTGTTTTTCCTGGAAACAACAGCCTTGCCATTTTGAAAGTCATTCTTTCCCATCTATAGTTATATGATAAGAATAAAAGCTTCTGTCTTTTAGTATAATCCAGGCAGTGAAGACATGGTCTGAGATCATGCTATCATAGTTCTAGGTGTAAACCTGATCAAATCTGGACCAATGAGAATCTTTCCCATGGATATGTGAAATTTCAGCTAGTAGGAAAAGCCCTTTCCTCTTTGGCCGCAAAGTCTGGAATCTGGAAATCGGTAACTATTACCCTAATATATATATACTGTATTGCATATATTACATATTATATATAGGCAATATATAATATGTATACCCTATATTGTACTGAATACTGTATATATTTTATATCATGTATGTATATAGGTGTTATATATATGTGTATGTATATATAGCCTATTTATTACCCTTTATATGTAGAAATACATATTTTCTAGTAAAAATCAAAGGCATTGAACAAAAGTAAAACAAAACAAAAGAAAGGAAAACAAACAATAGAAATACAGAAAACGTAAACTAGAAATTGACTATACTTGACTGCCTGGTTGCAGTCGCCCAAGATAAACCATAAAACCACGCTTTCCTTCAGTTTAGTTATTATAAGTGAAGCCAGACGTTTCTTCTGTACATCTTTATGCATGTTTGATTTTCTGCTGCTCATTTTTGGGCTCCTAAACAAACTTGATGTTTGTTTATGTTTATGTTGCAAACCCTTTAAGGGGGCTCTCCTCCCAAGATGCCTCCCTCGAAATCCAGTACCCCATTGCTCACGTCATCTCCTGTACCATTTATTCTAGCTCATGTTCACACTTCCATAACTTCATGTCCTGTTGCAGTGCATTATTTGCACAAGGGTTTTCACTGCTGCCTGACATGCCTGTAAAGAACGAGGTACTGTTTTTCACCTCTGTCACTAGAACCCAGCGCTTTAATGTCAAACATGAGGTTCTCAGGAAGTGTCTGAAGTAGTAGACGGCCTTGGAAAAGGGCTCTTGTCTAGCTAAGAAGGTAAGGGTACTGGACCGAATGCCACTCCTGATTTTTGACAGAAGTGACAATTAAAAAGCCAGCAAAGACCGTATTGCATAACTGAAAGTTGCTAAGAGAGTAGATCTTAAAAGTGCTCAGTACAAGAAGAAAAAGTTTTGTGATTATATGGTGGCAGATATTAACTAGTTATTGGGGTGATCATTTTGCAATATATGCAACTAGCAAATCATGACTTTGTGCATCTGAAGCTAACATAATGCTATATGTCAATTATACCTCAGCTTCTATATATATATATATATATATATATGTATATTAATGTTTATCCTGTATATATATATATATGATAATATACATATACATATATATGTATATATATACAGGATAAACATTAATATACAGTATGATCCCAGTTATGAAAAAGAAATAAGGTATAGAATTATCACAAGTGGACAGCATATTAAGTAGTATCTCCATCATTATGTATATCTATTCTCGAATTAATATCTATTACTTGTATAACTTTAGAAGTTTGAAAGTAAAACATCTGTCTGTTACAGGATCAGTGTTCTCTTTGAGCACATTATTCACCATAACCATTCATAAGTGTTTATTAACTGGCTGGTGACCCAATATTCTAGGCCAAGAGGGAAACCTGTGTGCTCCCCTGCGATGTGTTGACTCCCCACAGCTTCTGCGTTGTCTGAGATTTGAATAAAGTTCCCTACCCCAGGGGAGAAAAAGCAAATAAATACACTTCAACAAAATAATGCAACTGACACTAGAGGCAAAGACTTTCTGGCTATAGTACATGCAACTTTTTGGTGACTTCCACTCTTTTTCTCTTGCAGTCTCAAACTCCCTTTCTGTAGAAATGCTTCATCAGACATATTATGTCTCTCTGCTATTCTTTTGGGTCTTTTATTATAATTTCTAAACTATTAAATGATACTCAATTTGTCATTGAAAAAGAAAAGTATGCAATATAAGATACCAAAATGTTCCACATCACAATATTGTTTTACTTAATTCACATTGTTTCATGCTACATAACTTAGTTTTTACCATGAATAATGTATTTACTTATAGTTTATTTTGCTTTTTTCCTAAACATAGACGATAAGAACAAGAAAGGCTTACATGGATTAGCCGTGGTCATGCTAATGGATTATTTGATTTAGGGTTTAGTAACATAAATGACCATACAAAATTATAAATATATTACACATTTGTATAACCTTCCATAATTTCATCCTCCACATGGGATACTTCGGGAAAGGACATTTAAATATCTCTATAAAAATTAAATTGAAGTTGAAAAGTATCTGGGGGAAAGTATAGAGTGATGCTTTTGGTTGTTACAATTATGCTGTTAGGAGAAGGTTTAAGGAGAGTATACAAGGAAGCAGACTTAGTACAGTGTGTTTATCTTGGCACTGGCAGGACTAGAGATGTTTCTACTTATAGTTTATTAGATAAGAATCAGGCTTGGTAAATCTAAGCTAAATTTTAAGCAGAAAACGATCTCTACATTCATACGCTTTCTTCCAAAATGGAATTACATTTGTTTGAAATTATATTTTCTCCCGTGTGAAAAGTTCATCCTTACAGCTCTTTTAACCATTCAGGAAAATATAATACAAAAGATCAAATATTGAATCTACATACTAGGAAAAAAAACGTTATTACATATGTGAGAACTCAAAATTCTTCCTTTGTCTTAAATTTCCACATGACATACTCTAGGCTATTATGAGAGTTAAGCATATCGTTACATAGTCAGCTGAAGTGCTATGATGTTGACTCTGAGCTGGGCGCTGAAGATGCTTTGTAAGCTCTCCATCATAAAGACAGGTTTCATGGTCTGTAACTGAGCGTTCCAGGGCTCTTTATATTCTGATTCTTCATTCTCACTTCTCACCATTCATTTAAAACTTTACACTGTATAGTCCTAAACATATTGAACTGATTACAATTCCCCAAATAAGTCTTCTTCATTTGTCTTTGTGTGAATGTGCACTTGTTTGCTTCATCTGCCTAGCATATTCTTCTCACTCCTCAAGAACTCTGACACATTATTTTTTAAAGATGGGTAGGTTTCCCTTAGGTAGACAAAAGCCTCAGTTAAGCATCAAATCACAGGCCAGCTCTCTGGCTGTGGGCAAGTTGTGTAATCTGTCTCAGTATCTGAGTTTCGCCAAGCGTAAAAATGGTGATACCATAGTTCCTAACTGAGAGAATAGCTGCATATAG
This sequence comes from Aselliscus stoliczkanus, assembly GCA_033961575.1. Taxonomy (NCBI): domain Eukaryota; kingdom Metazoa; phylum Chordata; class Mammalia; order Chiroptera; family Hipposideridae; genus Aselliscus; species Aselliscus stoliczkanus. Next base: position 44,377,535 of record CM066732.1, on the reverse strand, counting down.
ATATATACAGATATATAAAGGTATGTTCTCTTCACACAATTTCAGGTATTTAGAGGATGTTTATAGGTATAAGACTGCCAAAAATAAAACTGAATTAAGATCACATTCTCTATACTGTTATTTCTCTGGCCTGATGTTGCAGAGATGGGAAAAAATGATAATTATACTGAGAAATTGTGTGTGTGTGTATGTATATATATATAGTATAGTATAGTATAGTATAGTATAGTATAGTATAGTATAGTATAGTATAGTATAGTATAGACTCTAACTAAGAAAGCACTGGGAGTTTTGCTCTATTTCCAGTAGTCACAATAAAAACCCATCATGCTCTCATACTACACTAAAGACGGCACATCATCCAAGTCACCTGGTGACTTTTTAAAAAATGCAATGTCCATATTTCCCACTCCCCCAACCTCATAAGACAGTGATGCTCAAGATCTGGTGTAAAGCTATTATATCAGATAACTATAATTCACTGTTAGAGTGGGGAGGCCATTATGATCATCTCCTCCGCCTCTATCTTCTCTTCCTGTCTTTACCTTTTTGAGGTCTCTTATTATATTTAATAATTGCATTCAGTCCTATCTGGAAAGCTAAGTAAGTAAAGGCACCCCGACTCTGCTCCTCATGCTATGCATTCATTCCTGTATTCCTGCCACAGATCCCCATTGAGCGGCTTCTGTGTGTCAGGTACTGGGCTGCCTGCTAGGTGTACAAGGTTTGCTGTTTTGTCTAAAGGCAGCACTGCTGAGTAACAGAACTTCAGGCTGCTGAGTTTCAGTCCTGGATGGATCACTGCTGGCTGTGGTGTGGTACTGCATGGTCTCTAATCTCACTTATCCTTCCATCCACATCTCCAGCCTGTGGCTGTCATTGTCCCCAACTCTCCAGATTTCTTTGTAAGACTTAAGGTGGGATCTTCATTGTTACCTGAACAGTTCACAAATATGTTAGCTATTATCTTATTGATGGCAATATTATTGGGTTGTCGGAAAAGTCATGACTCATTTCTCTATGTTTTCCATTGCAAAAATGTGTCAGGACTTTTCTGTCAACCCAATAGTAATTGGAGACAACACAAGGAAGTAAGCAAGTGAAACATTATAAGGTGTGATAAATTCTATGAAGGGCCAAAGTGGGATGCTTGAGAAAAAGCAGAGAAACAAGGTCCAATAAGGTGAACAAAGAAAGTTTCTTGAGATGGGGATAGTTAAGTTTGTATGTGGTAGATAAGAATGGAAATGGCCCAAGAAAAACAAGGGCAAAGCATTTCTGTCAGAGGGAGAAGCATATCTATCGGAAGGCTTGTATCAGGGAACCATTAGGAATATTCCAGAAACTGAAAGGCCAGTGGACAACTGCTGCCCACCATGAGAAAGCAACTGGCTGTTTCAAAGGGGTCATTGCCCGAGGCAGGAAGGCTGCCGAAGCACCTACATCCCCTACAGCCATTCTCTGCCCCTGCATGACAGCTGTCTCCTGTGGCGGTGACCAGTGTTCAGTAGAAGGATGTCAGGTTGGCTGCTTAAGCCGCATAAGCCAAAACCACCCACCTATGAGATGATCTCTGGAGCAGTTACTGGCCTGTAGCTTCCCTTTTATTCTGACCCTCTGCGTCCTTTTCTCTGAAAATTTCACACAGTGCCAGGATTCCAAAGCTGTTCCTCTTTACACTTGAAATGTATAGAAGTTTACGGAGCCAGTTCTTATAGCCTCATTTTTAGGCACGTTTTCTTGTCAGGTAGTTAGAATTAAATTCTGGAGTCATATTAAGATTTATACTCCTGCTTGGCAAAGTCATTGCTACATGACCTTTTATATACAGCAGGTCCTTGGACAATGTCATTTTGTTTAATGTTAATGAGAAAAAAATAAAATTGTTTCCTGGCCAGTACTACTCTCTGTGTGGAGTTTGCATGTCCTCCCCATGTCTGCATGGGTTTCCTCCAGGGACTCTGGTTTCTTCCCACATCCCAAAGCTGTGCATGTTAGGTTCCCTGGTGTGTCTAAATTGTCCCAGTCTGCGTGATGTGGGTGTGTGTATAAATGACCCTGCGATTGAAGGGCGTCCTCTCCACAGTGGGCCCCACCTTGTGCTCTGAGCTGCTGGGAGAGACTCTGGCCACCCATGACCCTGACCTGGAATAAGTGGATTGCAATAGAATCTTACTTACTATTATTGATCTTTCTGAAATGTATGTATAGCTCACATTTACTTCAATTTAATATTAAACATATTAGAAGTGTTTGGTGTCTTTAGAAGTTTTTGTGACCAGGAATATGGCAAAGACCTTAACTCTGGTTTATGTCTGTTAGCCTAGGGTAAAATTGCTTTCCTTATATGTTGTTCCACTTGAAGTCACAGTTTCCAAGAACCTGTCAATAGCATTAAGTGAGGACTTACTGTATAGTTTTCAATGTTAAAAAACATCAAACATAAACCTAGTGGCTTATGATGACGCCCGTATATTAGCTCACACTTCTGTCAGTTGGAAGCCTGGGTACAGTGTAACTACAATCTCAGCCCAGGGTTTCTACAAACCTGACATCCAAGTCTCAGCCAGGCTCTCTCTTTGGGGTCAAGGCATTCTCCTGAACTCGCGTGATTACGACAGATCTCAGTTCTCTGCTGCTGTGGTACTGACATCCCATTTCTTCACTGGTTGTCAGCTAGAGGCTGCTCTCAGCTCCCAGGCACTGCCTGCATTCCTTTCTGTATCTTCCCATTCATCTTCAAAGCCAGGAACAGAATTTCCCTCATGTTGTATCCTCATTTTTCAAATACTTTCTTCAGGAAGAGCCTAGTGCTTTTTAAGGGTTTGGATCCTTAGGTCCTTTTTTTTTTTTTTTTTTAATTTTATTAGGAAACAACTGTGGTCATTGGTTACACAATGCTTTCATGTTACAATGGCATCATTGACTCTTTTAGGGAGGGCGCTGCTCACAGTTGCCCATGCGAGACTACAATGGGGCTTCTATATGTACCCATTTTTCACCACCAAGCACACACACACACACACACACACTACCCCCCAAATAAATTCTTCAGAGAGAGAGAGAGAGAGAGAGAGAGAGAGAGAGAGAGAGAGGATCATTTGATATGCGGTTTATAATCAGAAAAAACTGTAGTCATATCCTGGCCCTCTTAGTATATTTACTTCAGGAAATATCCACTTTCTTACCTAAGATAAAGGTACATTAATGATAACTGCCATGAGCAGTGGTTGTTAGAATTAAATTACTCTACAGTGACTACCAGATAAATTATGGCTATTGTTATTCATACAAATCTACTATAATTTATCATACTGCTTATCAAAACTGCTCATGTTTGAAATTTCCAACCTGGAACACTTAAAAATATTAAATGTGCTATTTTACTTCATTTTATAAACAGGAGAATAAAAGACAAACATGCCTATTTGTCCATCTTAAATTTAACTTTTATTTTATTCTTTCTTTCTAGATGTCCACAAGCTGATAACTTAAAAAAAATAAGTATTCAGTACTTTATAGCAGTTCATTTTTGCTTCTATACCATTTAATTTCTTCTGAGGGATCGCAAACCCTTTCCATCACAGTTCATAATGAATGCGTACAGGTGTGGATTTCGATGGATGTGACATTTGGAGGCTTCCCGGTTAGTTTTTCTTACCATGCACCTTCATGCTCATTGAGTCATGAACACAAGTACAGTGTTTTTTTTTCTTGTGAGCTGCCTTATCCCCAATGCTGGATCTCTATCAAGAACAAGCAAAGAGAAAGTTACAAACACAAGTATGAGTAAAGGCTTTCCATAAATGGAAACTAAAATTGGGGGGTCTATCTGCTATTTTATCACCCCAAAGTGCTTGAAATAAATTTGGTGTCGTTCAGTGTCTAAGTCATTGACTTATATCTCCGAGGTTGAGCTGTTTTTATTATGTGTAAGGTAATACTGCCATTTTCCTTTTCTCTCCTTTTCTTTTTAAATGGCATGGACTTATTTTCCAGAATTTGAAGTGCATTCCAAAGAAAGGTATGCTCAATTGAAGGGTGATTTTTGTTGTCTGATACTATCATTTTGACTGTGCACTTAGGCATTTAATGTTGCATTTTGGACTAAACAGAAATAGAATTTACTTACTAAAGAAATGCTCACAGGACACCTACTTTTTGCCAAGCACAAAGTTAGATATTAAAAATACAGATATGGGGCATAGAGTTGCATTAAAGAGCAGTCTGGAGCCAGACTGTCCAGAATTATCAGGTCTAACATGAGGGACCTTGGACAAGCTATCTAATTTATTTTTGTCTCAATTTGTTTATCTGTACAATGTGGATAATAATAGTATCTACCTCATAAGGTTGTAATGAGGGGTAACCAGGTTAATATTTGTAAAATGTTTACATTAAAAAAAACAGAAAACACTGCCTAGCATGGAAGAAGTTTAAAAAGCAATAATAAAATTGGCACATTTATCTTCATGTAAGCTTACAGTCTTTGGGCATAAAAAAGACTAGTAAGGGCCGGCCTAGTGGTGCGGTGGTTAAGCGCTGACTTGGGACATCAGCGGCCCTGGTTCGGGTCCCACATATGAGGGCCAGTGACACTGCCCTCAAAAAAAAAAAATAGAAAAAGAATAAAGACTAGTAAGCCACCAAATGAGTATATTTTATAATGTGTTACTAAAACTTAAGTCTTCATAGAAGTAGTAACATAGTGTAACACCTAATGCAGTTGGGACTGGGAGGTGAGAGAATGAGGAAACCCTCAAGGAAAGCTCATGCTTGATTTGCATTTTGAAGACTGAGTAAAAGTTGATGAAGAAAAGGGGTGAGAGAATTTCAGGCACTGCCTTCTCTACTGAGCCACACAGAGCAGAGCAGCCCAAGCAAGGTAGCCAGGGAGGGAGGAGGAAGTCACAGGGGCTGCTGCAGAAATAGCCCGGCTTCAGATGATAGAGTGAAAGCAAGCTGGGTTTTGTGTTTTTGTTTGTTTGCTTTCCTCCCCCTGAGGGTAGTAAAGAGTCACTGAAGTACTTGGACCAGACATAATTGGAATTACAGAGAGGAAGCACTGTATGTTAGAAGAGTCCTACCAGTCTATGTGAGGAGGAGACAGGCTAACGGAAGAGGGAGTGGCCACCAGCCATAGACTTAGTTCTGATGGGTCAATAGCATTCAGTGGAGGTGGGAACACAGCACAGTCCTTGACAGATGGAACGTGAGCAGGGCAGGAAGACGGAAGGAATTTGGGCAAGTGTGTGATGAAACACAGGAAAATTGATTTACTAACCACTAGTCCTTCTTGCTGTATGTAGTTCATTCATTCACACTGCATGACAGAGAGGGAAAAAAATGTCATTAATATTTGGCAATATTGATGACAAATATTGCATCAGCACAACTTCATGAATCAATGGAACACAACATTAGACCAAGGACACTTGCCTTTATAATTAGAGAATTAGAGAAGGGTGGAGTTATAAAGCTTCTACTCCATACTTCCATGGATCAGGGAGATTAAAGATTTAGACAAGATTTAGCTATTTGTTAGCTTCACAAGGATTAAAAGTACAGGAATTCTGTAATTGGTTAGACTCGGTTTGAATGAATCACTAGAGCTGTCAGTCTGGGAAAGTCATTGTTTTTGTCTCTACTCATCTGTAAAATGGCTAAAAAGTGTCTACTTCATATAGTTTGGAGTAAAAAATAAAATTTTGTACTATAGTGTATATAGGTTATCTAGTTCCTACTATGTGTTAGATCCTCAAACCAATTGAAACACAGCAGCCACTCTGTGTAATAATATTTTCAATATTTGACCCATAAGGGATTTGAGTTGATTTAAAACAAGAAGACATTCATTGAATGATAAATATTGAACTAGAAATTAAAAGATAAACACCATAGAGATGGAAATGAGAAATGGATCGTGGAAAGGGGGAGTAAAAGTTGGACGTCAGGGTCATGTGAGGTGCTAGAGCTGAGACCCTATTTGAATGGATTCTCAACAACCAGACAGGTAAACGTTGCAGAACTAGGTTGGCGCCAGGTCTCCTGCTTGCTGGGGCAGTGCACTTCCTCCTCTACCATGAAATACACGAATTAAGAATAAAAGGCTGCAGGAGGAAATGTCCTGCCGTTAATTAATGGCTACATATTCTTTAAGAGGAAAGGTGATGCGAGCCTTTGTCAAGCAGCTTTGAATTCTGTGTGGTGAATCCGAGGTCACTTTTGTTGTTCTATTCCCCTCTAAGTAGCCTTGAGGCTTGTAGTTTCCCCTTATGCTGCCGTCTTGTTAATGAAGAATTATTATGGTAAGAAACCTTCTGAGGCAATTTAAACTGGTAAACTACTTAAAGGGGAGGAAAGGGATGTTGGCGAGTTTTGACCAGGGACTCTTAAATATTAGGACACATGTCATTGTGCTCCCAATCTCCTGCTTGAACCACAGTCATCACGAGGATCTTTTTGGAGTATCTGGGCGGAGCGGGGGTCTGGGGGAGTAGTGGGGGGAGTAGGGGAGACCGGTGTGGGGGGTGGGGAGGTGGGGAGTGGGGGTGGGGGTGGGGGTGGGAATCAACAGGACTCAGCAGAAGAAACTGTGTCGGATTTTCAGTGAAGCAGATACTCACACAGATGTTAACCTTGGAAATGAGGAAAAAGGTGAATCGCTAGAGACAAGTAGCTATGTAGGATTTTAAGGGTAAATGATAGAACGTGGAGTGTTCTTATAGAAAAAAGAAGAGCCGCCAGGTAATCAACGAAGAGGAAAAAATGGTCACAGGACCTGCATGTTATGATAAAGCAAAGAAAACTAATGGACACATATTCCATTTGGGAGCAGGGAAAGCAAAATACCTTCCTTTCTTTGAGACATAAAAGCAATATCATTTATGAAGTAACAGCTTTTGCTTTCTATCAGACTGTACACCATTTCTCTCTATTCTCTGGATAATCTCAATTAGAATTAGGAAAATAAAATATGGCTGCATGAAGAGAAAAAAGGGGCTCTGAAATGATCCAGGATGGAACAGTTTTAGTGAACCCTGAAAGCTGATTATTCTAAAAGAGATCAGATTGTAGGGACTTGATCACCATTTGTGTCCTAGTGATGCTGCAGTCGAAACAAACTAAAGCAAGCAAACAAAAGTTTATATAGTGAGAGGCGTCTTAGGAACAAGGGATCTGGGTCAGTTCCCTCCTCTTTGGATTATAATTCTAAAAATGTGATTGATGAGACATTTGCTCTATTACTATGGAACAAGATACCTCAAAACCTAGCAGTACAGAAGAACACACATTATTTAATGTTTGGTGGTTCAGCATTTTAGAGGTGACTTAGTTGAGTGATTCAGGCTTAGGGTCTGTAATGAGACTGAGGTCCAAGTGTCAGCCAGGGCTGTAGGGTTCTAAAGGCTGGTCTAGGGCTGGACTACTGGCTTCCAAGGTGACTCACTGATGGCTTTTGTCAGGGAACCCAGTTCTTTTGCCAGTCCTTCATACGATTGTGATGAGTATCCTAAGATAAATGCCTCATAAGGATGCCTCATTACATTTGGGTTTCATGTAAACAACAAATACATTTTTAGTATAAGTGTGCCCCAGTGTTGCAAAGGACATACTTACACTAAACAATATGCATTGGTTTTCTGCAATTTAAAAATAACTAGTTTCCGTATTTTTATTTGCTGAATATGGAAACTCTGTGTTATGGCATGACACCTGGCTTCTCCCCCCACTAAGTGATCTGAAAGGAAAGGAAGCAGGAAGATGTTATACCTTTTATGACATTTTTCTGAAATTCACATGCCATTATTCCTACCGCATTTCATTCATTTAGAAACAAGACAGAAAGTCTGGTGCACACTCAAGGGCAGGAGAATTCGTTTCCACCTTTTGAGAACAGGCTTGTCAAATAACGTGTATGCATTTGAGAACCATCGCAAATACTGAATGTGTTTGTATAATCTAAGGAAACCCATTTCTGATTCAACATTGACCTTAATTCTCTACATGCGCACACACCACATGCATCTGGCTTCACTGTATAGAATTGAGTTAGTTATAATCTGTAAGGATAACACACTTATAATCACTGATGACGGCATCATCAATTTAGACTTGACCCTCATTTGTTTATTTTTCTGTTGCTTGATTATTTGAAATCATGTAATGAGCACCATGAGCTTTCTGCCCAAACACAATCTCTGACTCTAGCCTACATCTAATCAAACAAGTCACCATCTTACCTTCAAGATCTACCTAGAAATTTTCTTTTTTAATCTCAGATTTATGATTTCTGTGTTTTTCTTTTCACAGTTTTATTCATAAAGAGGATATGCTCATATGTGTGTATCTATTATACTAGTGTGTGTATATAAGTACATATTAGTGTATATAAATATGTTAGTTACCTGGTCATATAATCATAAGTGCATTTCCTTTATAGTTATTTAGTTATCCTCTATGTTATTTTTAATTTCATAAAAATTATATTATCATGAATGTAATGTTTTTACTGAATATTTTTGGGTAACATTTACCCATATGACTACTAGTTGTGACAGCTCTTTCATTTGGATTACCGTGTTACATTCAATCATGTTACCATATTATGGTTTATTTATTCATCCACTCTCCTAATGATAGGCATTAAGGTTGTTTCCAGTATTTTGCATGAACAGTGCTGCCATATGCATACTTATGTCTTTTAATGTACATTTGCATGAGTTTCACTTAGCTATGTATACATCAAAATGAACTTACTATACAAGTAGTTCTGTTTGGGCAAGAAAAACAAACCCATATCCAGAAGAAGCATCGATGCCTATATAAATGAACCACTGGCTCTTCCAGGATGAAGTGGACCCAACTTCATATGCATGCAGTGGCTGGTCAGAATTTTGAGAAGACATGCTCAGCATCCGTCTCTCTTGCTGGCAGCTTGAACATTCAGAAGGTGCTAGATCCCCCTGAATAAGTACAGACCATGCAGGACCATCACTTGCCTCCATCTCTGCTTTGTGTCTGTTCTTGTAGTGTGACCATCATGCCAATGACAAAGCCTGATGAATGCCATTACCCAAGTGATTTTCGTCTACCTGGTTGGCCAGTGTCTCTTTCATAGTGGATTTTTATTTAGGTGGACATGAACATGTAATGCAGAGATCGCCACACTTCTTGACTACTCCCATATACCTCCCTCCACCACAATCCTTGCTCCTAATCTTTTTCTTTCAAGGCCTCTGACCAGCTGGCCAGCCCATTTGTTACTGCCCGTGAGTCCATATATGGTCTCACTTCAGGTCACTTTTCCTTCCACACAGAGTACAGAACTGTGGGCACCTCTTGAACCTCTGTTCATTAAAAGTTTTCTCCTTGACACTCGCAGGGTTCTGCCTGAGTATAACTCTAACATACCTGACATCTGGTTTTGGCTTTCATAGTGCATACTGAGCCATCCCATCCACACAATGCATGGAATTGCTTTTGCTTCTTTTGGTGGTTGTGTAGGGTTCTCTCCTATGGTCATTTCTGAGCTGACATTTCGACTTCTTAATATATAGTCATCAAGAGATATGTGATAAAATTTCCTTCTATGTTGATTAATCTATCAGTCTGTGTAATTCTATCAATGTTTGTTTTATATCTTTGGAAGCTATGTTAAATCCAGACAACTTTAAAATAACTATAACTTATTGCTGATTTGAAGTTATTTGATCTCTCCACAGTTATAATAAGCTTTGTGTTAAAATATATTTTATGTTACATAATGTGGCTACACAGGCTTTTTATCTGAGTATTTGCCTAATATATGTTTCTCCATCATCTATTTTAAACATTTGAAAGACCCTATACTATACATATGTCTTTTATAAAACAACGTATATCTATATTTTTAAAAACACAGTCTGACTTCCAGTTTCCAGCCTGAAATGTAAGGAAGTCACCATTCCATCCTAACAAGTAAAAACCTGAACAATTTTTTTAAAAAAAGGTCAATAACTGTTCTCAGATCCTTAAGAAAAATGAGGTTACAAGGTAAACTTTCCCCAAAACTGGAGAAAAAGATAGGTGAATATAAAGAATCACATCCTAACAGGGCAGAAACCTCCATGGGACCAGTGCTGGAGTAGGAAAATCTGAACTGTAATTGACACATTTCTGGAGGCTCAGTGTGGAAAGTCTGAGAGATAGAACCCCAGGGGACCCAGTTATCAATCTCCCTTCAACCTTTTGTGAGTTGTACCTCTTGGCACTCTATCATGTCCTCAGTGAGTATCATAGAAAGACAACTTTCCTCTCCCTCCCGTCCTCTGTTAGAGGGGTGTGTAGGGGGCTGAGGAGTTTGGGGTGAAGGGTGTGTGTGAGGAGGACCATTCTGTTGTGAGTAATGAGGTCTGCCCTCAGGAGAAGCTATGGAACCAGAGCCTAACCTTCTAGAGTTTTCTCAGAGCTTAACTGACTCGAGGAGAGAAATACCCAACTCCAGCCACACTAGGCAGACATCATTTCCCACCTAAGGAGGGGGAAAAATAAACAGAGAAGTGCTTGGGGGTTCAGTTCACAGATACAAGCTCATTGAAAGACTGAGGCCTGCTCATAGGACTGCAGGATGCTGCTTCTCCCCCAACAACTTACCACTGCATTAGGAAAGACCTATTGACAGCTGTTCCTTTTAGCCAGTTCTTCATGTCCAACTCTCAAGAAATAATTCAAAGGTATACTAACCAACCAACCAAACACACAACCCCGCAAAAAAGCATTTCTGAAAAGACAGGGAGCAACCAAATCAGACTCAGATGGCAGGGACTTTAGAATTATCAGAAGAGGAATTTAAAACAATCCCGATGAATAAGCTAAGGGCTCTAATGGATGAGGTAGGCAGCGTGCAATAACAGATGGGCAATAGAAGCAGAGCCATGGAAATTCTAAGCCAGGACCAAAAAGAAAGGCTAGAGATCAAAAACACTGTAACAGAAATGAAGACTGCCTTTGATGGACTTGTGAGAAGACTAGACACAGCTGAGGAAGGAATCTCTGAGCTTGAGGTTATCTCCTTTGAAGCCTCCAAAGCTAAAAAGCAACCATAAAAAAAAATATGAAAACAGAACAGACCATCCAAGAGCTTTGGGACAAAAGGTGTAACATACAAGTATTGGGGGGAAAAAACATAAATGAAAGGATGGGAAAAAAGAAACAGAAGAATTATTTGAAATAATGACAGAATTTCCCTCAAATTAATATTTCTGAGATTCAGGAAGCTCAGAGAACTCCAAGTTTTATCTATTTATCTATTGTCTGTCTGTCTGTCTGTCTGTCTGTCTGTATCTATCTATCTATCTATCTATCTATCTATCTATCTATCTATCTATCATCTATCTACCTATAGGGATAAGGTGGGAAAGGGAGAGAAAAAGAAAGGGAGAAAAGAAGAGAGAGAGAGAGAGAGAGACTTCAGGATACATTTGTGTTTTCCAGTTCTGAGACTGGAAGGAAGAGAATGTTACTGAAAAGGAGCAGTAAGGTAGACAGAATAATGGGGTGGGGGGGAGAGGAGATTGTAGTATCCTGGAAATAAAGCGAAGAAGCTTCATTGTTTTTATTTTCCTTGGAATATTATTGGGTTGTCGTGATGTATTTTTTCTATTTTTTTTTGTTGCAAAAATGCATCATGACTTTTCCTACAACCCAAAAGTTAAATGCTGATGAGGTGTCAATTAAGATGAGAATTGATAAATGACCAATGATTTTGCAACATGGTTGTCACTGAAAACGTTCTTGCTGAGATCTTCAACGCAGTCATAAAAAGGAAAATTTAATAGAATTGCTAAGGAAAAAAATGCAAAGAGAATTTGAGTTATAACATATAAACATATAACATAAGTAGTTTGAAACTTAAGTGGTCATTCTATCTTTTAAGTAAATTAGTAGTTTATTATGATATAATTTACATACAGGAAAATGTGACATTTTTGGTATACAGTTGTATATATGTTGACAAATATATACAGTTTGTAATCACCAACCACAACCGAGATAACAAACAGGTCCATCTTGTCTCCAAATCTTTTTTTTTTTTTTTTTTTTTTTTTTTAAGAGGGCAGTGTCACTGGCCCTCATATGTGGGATCCGAACCGGGGCCGCTGGCGTCCCAAGCCAACTCTTAACCACTGTGCCACTCGGCCGGCCCTTGTCTCCAAATCTTATCATTCTCCTTTTAGTCAAGATAATTTGTAGTAAAATTACTAAGTTCTTGGCTTAATGTAAAATCTTTCACAATAATCTCAAATTATATGAAAGAAAGCCAATGAGATATTAATGTTAATCATTGCATTGTTTTGTGAACATTATATAATCCAGTTTCTTAGGTACAAGTAAGTAGCCTGTGAGTAAACCGAGATGGGAATTTAAGAATAAGTGACTGGACATAGTTTTGAATTAGCCACTGAAAAATATCTCCAACTAAGTAATTAAAAAGTGGAGGCAATAATTTGTGGGACAAAGTTTTTTCTTAAAAATCTTCAGATACATTTCACATGCAGTTCAATCAACCTTAGCAATCTCTCTGTGGACATTTGTTAGTAACATATGGGGGAAAATGTGCACCAAATTCACACTTTGTTTAACCACATGTTGCACTCTAGAAGCACATAAGAAATGAAAACATTTAAAATACTCGTTTCTGTAAAAAGTATCAGTAAGCTGGACTGTGGGAGACAATTTAGGAAATAGTTTCAAATACCTGAATGCAATAAGGGTCACGTGCTCAGCATTCAACACCACTAAGGGATGTCTGTCTCTCTTTAAGCACTGTATCTCCTCCAGAGAAGACCAGACGGAGCAATGAGCTGATGGTGGGGAGATGTTTTATGGGGCAAGCAGTATAAACCTATGAGCACATCCATGGTTCCCATTCATTTACAAAAATAATAGAAGAAAAAAAATCATGTCCTGTTAAATCATTTACGCTGGGAAAATACCGTGGCAAGTTCTTTTCCTGGTACTGATTTCAGCCAGGCACAAAGTGCCTAATTCCTGCTCAGTGAATAGTTTAATGCATTCATACTCCTCTGCTCAAAAAAAATCTGACAGTAGAATTGAGCGCTATTGTAATAATATTCTAAAATGAAAATGAATGTCAGAAATAATGATAGGAGAGAGTTGCACAGCCTGCAAGTCCAATTTTCACAAGAGGAAAACTGTATTTCTGATCATCCTTCCTTATTTATTTCAAAGTACCACAGGCAAACCTTGTGGATAATGAAAGATAATGATATGAGAATCTCTTTAATTATTTCTTGGAAGATAATAGATAAATAAATAAATAGAAAAAGAAACCAATAGATAAAAAAATAAAATGTATTTCCTACTCTAATATGAACAGAATCAAGAAAATTAAAACTTTCCAGACTTCTACATCCAGCTGTATGTCAAATCTAAACAATCCCCTTTCCAGCCCCCAACACACTTGCAAGAGCCTTTTACAGACAATAGATTCACATCTTTGAAAAATTATTCTTCAAAGCTACTTTTTAGATCATAACCTTATGAAGCTAAAGAATAGAAACATCAGAGGATAATGAGATGAATGTAGGAAAATAATAAGAAATTATAACAGATGAGAACACTCAACCCCATAGTAATAACCAAAAATATAAGTCTGGTTGAGAAACAATGAATGAACTAGAAACATACATTTCAGTGGCATCATGAATTCATATTGAGATTTTTTTCTATAAGATAATATCAACAATAATAATACTGATAATGATATTATAAAAATGAAGATGTAAGCAGTTGGTGGTGTCACAAAAAGAGATGTGATGAAAGAACCAAGTATTGAGTGGAACAAATTCCTATCATTCTCCCATTCTACCTTTCACAATTTTTACCATCTATGGTATCACCTATACTTTTATTTATTACATTTTCATTAAGTTTAATATTTATTTTAAGAGATTTTATGTTCATTACTCTTTGATTCAAGGGTGAAGTAATAAATATTGAAGGTATATTAAAATATAGGAAATAACACACTGACAGTTGCCCCAATAACATCTAAAACAGTCTTGCATCTTTTGTGGTAAATGCACCAATTTCTGGAAAATTCTGACCTGAATTAGCTCCTCACTTTTTTCACTCAGCTATTATATAACTGAGACTTAATGTGTATGAAATTGTTTACCAGGAACTAGGAAAATAAGGGTTAATTGGACATGATATTTGTTCTGTGTCACTCACTCTCCAGTAGGAAAGAAAGACACATTATCAGATCAGACTGAATCACTACTGTGATCCCTTCCAACATGGGGAGTCTACAGTATTCTGCATCTATGATGCCATTTGGAAGCCAGACTTCCAAAACACATAGAGTTCTTGACTGCTCAGATGTCTCTGGAAGGACTTAATATTCATCTGATATTCAGGCAGTTGAAAGAGCAATTTGAGGAAAAAATTAAAAAATGTCTTCTTCCCAGAACATATTATAAATCTATTAGATATATGGAAATAAAAGGTCACTAAGTCAAGTGAGCCAGGCAGTTATATCAAAGAACAATATTGGTGGTTATGAATATAATGATATCTTTTGCTTCAAGAACTAATTTCCCCAAAGTATCATTGGCTGAATAATTGGTTTGGTGAAGGCAGACCATTCTCATATTTCTCAAAACCAATATTGGCCACTGCTCATTTGAATGACCTGACTTTTTGTGGAATGGCACATGAAATGTTCCTATTAAGCAAATTGAGCTTGTGATAGTTGTTTGCAAATGACAGAGATATGGGAGATACTGTGTCACTCAGCACCAATTTACATTTCAAGACCAAATGTTCTTGTCATCAGAAACTGTGTCCCTGAATCCTAACATGGACGATGCTTCAATCCTGATGTCACTGTCCAGTCATTCTAACTTAAGGCAAAGCACACCCATATTTAGCCCCTGAGGCATCCTGCCGATCACATTTAGACATTTCCTTTCCATATGCAGGAAAATTACCTTTGAAAAGTATTTCCTCTAAATTTATATTTAAAGTACGGGAGGCAGGTTTATGTTTTGATTTTATGAACCTACTTTAAAACCAATTTGTATTAATTTCAAATGTCCTTACAATGACGAAGTCAAATGAAGTGCTTTCCTGAGGGAAATTGATAATATAAAACTAGATGCTATTGTCACAGATGGTATTGCCATCCCCCAAAAGAGTTGTTCCCATGACAGAAGAATAGCCCTTGTTGCTTCTTATAGTGGAGTGTTCCCCATATTATTTATTGTACAAAGAATTAGCAGGGGGTCATCCAACTCTATATGGATCGCTACATGATTCCTTCTGAAGGGAAGGTAAGCTCCTGGTCAAATAACTCAGAACCATTTGTCCAGACTATTTTTAGTAAGCAATGACTCTGAGGAGAGGAAGTGAACTATTTCAAATTAGTCCAGCCCTGTGTCTAAGAGTTCTGTTTGATGGATAGAGTGAGAAAATCAGTTAAGAAGAAGAAAATGAATACTAAAAAAATGGAAGCTCCACCACTCTAGTCTTTTGTTACATGTAGGAATCATTCTGAGCATAAAAAACAAATAATTTGGATTTACTGTCAGTAAGGATGAAAGCTATAATAAAGGTGGATGAATGGAAAAAAAAAGAATTGAGTAGAAAAACCAGTGATATGAAGATAAAACAATCAATTTGGGCATCAAATGAACTCATATTTGAATTTCAATAGCCCATTTGAATGTAGTCAAGGTGCTTAACCTATCTACCCTAAGCTTTCTAATTTTAAAAAGGATAAAAACAATATTTATTTGGCATATTTTAATTGATAAATGCTTAATCCAGTGCTATTATTATTATTATCTAGTAGGCGCTTGGAAATAATCTCTATTATCAATGTTATCATCATCTATGGCCTATGGAGATGAATTATCAATGTTATCATTATCTATTGCCTATTGAGATGAATTACTGATTCCTTGGGCACCATCAGGACATACATTGATGGTGAAATCCGCAGGAATGATGCTCCCTAATTGATATGAGAGTTAATAGGGAAGGTCACAGTCTTAATGGTCTTTTTACTTTCTGACATGCACTCATCCAACAATTATTCATGACCAGCCAAAGTCTCTCAATAACGTGCAGTTTCTTGATGTAATAAAAACTCAACTTTTCATCTCTGAGGAACCTGTTTACTACTTGATTCAAGATTCCCCAAAAGCAGCATTAAGCAAACAAAGGATCACAAATGCATGAATATTTTTTGCTCTTGGGCAATTAATCATAATTTGAAAAGGTTAGTCAGCACTGGTGCTAACTACTTAATTTCTGCTCTTTTTTTTGCTACCTTGCCACTTTTATCTACTTATTAGTAATAATTATCTCCCCAAATGAGTATAATTTCACTTTAGGAAGATCACCTGTTAACCTTTCTATGACCTTTCTTTAATACTGTTGAACCTGTCCTCACTTCTCAGAAACAAGTAAAATCCCCAAACTCAAAGTAAACCTTAAGCTCAACAATATCAGGAGTTTCCAAGCCTTTTAAAAATAAATTAATTAATTTCTCCAATAAAAATTTCATGTAGATGCCCAATAGGTAAAACAGATGAAAACACTTGCCTTGTTTGAAGTAGGATGAGTCCTGTGTTCTACTCACTAACTCTTTACTGGATCACACGATCTGTTATTTTAGCTAATCTAATATAAATTCTTCCTTATTTTTATAAAACCACTAGTGTTTTCTTTTAAGAATTATCTATCCCTCAATTCATGTATCCCTGCTGAGGTTATCAACCATGATACCCTTTGCCTCCCACCACCATGACAGCCTAGGCTGGCCTATCACATTATACCATCTCTCTTGCCTGTTGGAATGACAGCAAACCATAAAGCATCTTGACTGAGATTTTGCATTCAGATGCTAGGGGAGAGATGGTCATACATACCTTTTGGAGATCCAACATTGTAACTTGCTAGGCTTCTAGTAGCTTAACGTGACATAGAGAGGCTTCTTGATAATAAAGTTAGCACAAGAGGCTGATGTTTAGTCAAGTTGCTATGAAATAATTTTGCCTCTTGATTCAGATGTGACCCAACCTAGACTCATTCTTAGGTTAACCAATATTTTGAACCAAAGACCATCTCCCCACATTGTTATTATTATTGTTAATTAATTAGTTTATTTGTTTATCATTCAGTGATGCCTGAAAGAGATCTGACACCCTCTCCTTCATATCTATTTCTTCTTCCTCCTACAGCCCAGACAGAGACCTCATTTTTGTCCTAAAAGTAACAATTTTGTTAATAATGACATGCATTCAATAAAAACTAGCAAGATTTTTTAAAAATAAAATATCTATACATAACATTTTCCAGAAAAAGAAGCTATTTGTCTTCCTAAAATATTTCTTGTTCAGGAGCCAAAAATGTATGCAATTAACTAGCAATGATGGAGATTAATGCATTACACAAATATAAGGGAACATCATTACCATTCATTTCTTGAGATTACAACACATGAATCATTTTAAAATTTAGGTTGAGTATAATTTTTCAGCTAATGTTGAGCAACCCACTGTGGTATTTTCAAATTAGCCTGGATATCAGGGTGGAACAAAACCACATGCGCTTGCACACACACACACACACACACACACACACACACACGCACGCACGCAATTTTTGATACCCTGTAGTTAGTGAAGACCACTTGTCTTACTTCTTCTTTAAAAAGGAGAAACACACTACTAATTAAGGGGGAATTAAAGATTCCTGCATTTCTGGTAGTCCAAAGTAATCATGAGATGGAAATTCAGATAATTCAAAGTTGAGGCAGTTATGAGAAGGTTATTAAGTAGGTTGCCATTGGTATTCCTTCATTCACTCTTGCTTTGAGCAAGTGCCTATGAACTATTTAATATGTGTCAGTAAAGGTTAAGTTGGTATTTTCATTATTCTCTGGGTCCTCAGTGTCTAAGGACCCTCAATTCATTTATTGTTTGACATCTGCTGATCCAGTGTTTGCTACATGCCAGGTTCTGTGTTGGGGATCAAGTGATGCCAAAGCAGAGCCAAAATCAGACAGGGTTCCTGCCTTCAAGGAACTTGCCAAAGTAGTGGATTCAATACAGATCTTTTGCATTCATTATTGAAACTGTGCTTGTTATTAAAAAAAGCTCAAAATATGGAGACGAATACAGATAATAACCACAAAATTGTAATGGTATATGATGTGTTTTTCAGCACTTATTTTGTACCAGGCACTATTTTAGATGTTGGGGATACAGTGATTAGCCAAACAGTCCCTGCCCTTGTGGTCAAATGGGGAAAATTAAAAAGGTGAAGAATTTCTATACAAGATCGATTGCCTCTGAGAAACCATGTGTAGGATATTCGATCAGCGTATCTAACCAAGGTGTGTAACCCAGGAATGGAGAAGCAGCACATAATTTGAAGAAAAACACAAGCCAGCAGGCAACCGGGCAGAGTGACCAAGGCGTAGGAAATGAGGTCCCTGTCATGTTGTGGAATGTAGTGCAGAGCACCAGAGTTAGAAAAGTGGGAAAGGATACAGGGACAAGCTAGGGTCTGGTCAGGAAGGATTTTGTAAAGCCTGTTAAGATTTTGGACTTTATTGAAAAGGCAAAGGAAAAACAAAACAAAACTGAAGGATTTTAAGCCAGGAGAGCTTCCATCAAATTTGCACTTCAGATTGTTTATGGAAAGGATCTGGGATGGAAAATGGTTTGATGTAGAAACTGTTCATATGTGGCTTCAAATTCATAGATACGTAGATAAGTAGATCAGTTCTGGAATTAGAAGCGGGTCATATAGTAGTGGTTTTACTGCATGAGCCCAGACCCAATTTTGTACCCTTTATATTACAACATTCTCAAGGTTATTTCTAGGACACAACAGATAAAAAAAAGGTAGTGGTATATCAGTATTATAAACCAAAGGAAGGCATTCCATGTTCCAATCCAAATGTTTAACAAACACTGTTCCACTGTTAGCAATAGCTTAAGTGCAGAGTCAGGATGCCTAACACTATTAAAACAATAAGAATAAGTGTTTCAGTAAGTAAATGTTCAAATGCCACCAATACAAACCCATTAATACTAATAACATTGAATGTAAATGCAGTACTATGAGGATTATCGTTTTTTTTTAATCCTCTCATCAATCCTGTGAGATATAGACACATTTTGACTTATTAAGTCAACTGAAATACAGAGAGCTTAAGTAATTGGACCAATCCTACAGCTAGTGAGGGGAAAGGCCAGACTTCAAACTAGGACTGGTTAACTTCATACTTGGTTTGCTTTTTCTTTAAAAGGCAGCAACAAGCACACTGTAATGGAAACTCGAGAAAAAAGCTTCTGGTATATTTCGGTTCCTTAAATGTGAAAAGATATTGGGGTAGCTTTTCCCATCTCTCTCTGTAAAGAAAGAACTCAGAGGAAGAGACTCCCATTTGTGAAGCTGTGGAAAAGGAACCCCAACCCCAACTCAGTTTGGGGATAAAATGAGTCTGAGAACCGGGAGAGCACATGTTTCTCCATTATCTCCGGATTATTGTCACCTGTTTGCATCTTTCACAGTAGCTTGGGCAAATATGTCCCTTTATTTAGTACTGAACAATTACACTGATAACCTAGATTTGTAGAAAATATATAATACTATTATTATTAAAACTTTATTATGATCTTATCAACAAAATTGGAGTCGAAATCTTGACTTACTATATGTTTTATTACGTCTTTGCCCAAGGGAAGGCAATTTGACATTTTGACTTACTTTCTTTTTCTCTCCTTTCACAGCTGTGATTAAGAACTAATTTATTTAGATCTGGCTGTGATTAGTTGAATGATTCTGCTCCCATTGTAATTAATTTTCAGACACTTTAATTGATAGTACCTGTACTATATTTAATGCATTTCAAGGTACTGGAATAAAAAATGTGACTTGTTGAAATATTCACATGTCCACTCCACTAAACAGAACATTGATTTATCCTATACAAACATTCTGGCTTTGTTTTCTTATGACTATTATGGAGGAGAATACTTAAAGTCAATTTTATGGTTTATTTCAATAAATGTTGGAGAAGAAAGGCAACAGGGATTGCCATAGATTCATGAACATACTTTGGTAAAGCTCTGAACTTACGTATGTACACACACACACACACACACACACACACACTCACACACACACAAACATGTGTAGGTTCTTTGGAATTTATTATATAGGTACATGAGTTCAAAATTTTCAGTGTCTAATATATTTCAGAAACCCTATGTTGACTCACCTTTTAAGCTTTTTAAAGATACATATTTAGACAATTTCTAAATCAGAATTCCTAGGACTTAATATTTTGAGGCTTAACCAGTATTCAAACCCAAGATTCATACTGGCATATAATATACTCGTACAATAGGGATTGTGCTACATATAAAATAGTATGACTTTTAGCCCTCATAATACCTTTATGAGGTTGTATTGTCATGATTATTTTTAAGGGAAAGAAACTGAGAGGTTGAAATGCATGTGCTGATTATTAATTAAAGCTTTACCCATGCTCAAACACTTATGTTCAAATCTTTTAAGAAACAGAAGGGAAGATTGTTTTCCATTTTATATTCTTGAATTTTTTATATTATTTTGTCAAGTAATATTTTCTTAACTTTTCACTTCATTTATTTTCCAAGAGAGATTTATATTAGAGGCAAAATATCTTCCTACATTTAGATTCAAATCTGTTGCTCTGTTTTATACTTGAATGTAATATTATTGGAAATGACAAGACTTTCTTTGAATTTCCTGGACTCCTATTTCTTCTTTTCTCTGAGGGAATATGATGCTACCAACTCATCACTCACTGAATCGTATTAAATACCATGATGCATATTTTTGACATTCATGATAATATCCAAGCAACCTGTTCTGCTGAATACTACATTGAAGGATCTTCCATATTATAATGTTATACCAAATATTGTGTATTTTAAAGTATTTTTAAATAATCCTATTTTCTTGCTGAAAGTATCCTGACAGAAATGTATGGTAGAAAGGGCATTGCAATTTAAATGTCATATTTATCCCTGGCAGTAAATTCTACATACAAGCAGGTGTAATCTCAGTGAGGTTTGCCTGTCAGTTATCAGCCATCTGTTGGTGAGTTCACGTTATAACTTTCAGGGAGACTTTAGCAGGCATAGGAAACTCATGGCTTCACGAGTTAGGCAATGCCAGACAGACTTTTCTTTTCTTTCTTTTTTTTTTTTTTAACTTAATGAGCCAGAGCATGACCTCGTTTTTCTTTGAAATTTGATATTTTAGTTCTAGATTACTTGCTCCATGCATTAGCGACAAGATGGAAGGATCTATAGAAAGGCAGTATACCTCTGACAATTTTTTCTCAGAAACATTACAAATGAGTAAGAAGAGATAGAGATGTCTTGCCTCCAAACGGCTCAATGACACCTGGTTTCTCACTTGCCCCAGACTTCTCCCAGATGGAAGGCTTATGTTTCCCTGCCTTTGAAGTAAGACATGGTCTCTGACCATCTCTGCCCTGTAAGTTGTGAAGGTGGTGATACGTGTGATGTCTAGGAAGACGCATTCCTCACTGGTGCTGCAGGCCCCACCTCGCTCGTCCCTTGTTCTTCTCCACATGGAAACATGCGTTGATTGGCAGGTGCAGTGCTGAGTCATCTCTTAGAGAACAGCCCTGGAGGGCCGTCCGATCCACAACTGAGTCTTTGGGAAAAGGAAGTAAAGCTTTGTTGTGTTGTCACTAAAATTCATCACAGTCTAGTCCATTCTAAGTGATGGCTGCCCCTCACAGCACAACAATTCAAATATGATACTTTATCATTAGACTTATAATAAGGGCTTCAAAGTGCTCCAAATTTTAGTTGCAAAAACACTCTCCTTTTATAGATTTTAAATTAAATTCTAAGTAGCCTTCCTCTTCCCCCACCCACATATTTCATCGACAGCATTTCCAACAGTTTTAGTATCTCTCTCTGTTAAATGTGAAGACATTGGAATATACAGAATGACAGAATATGTATTTTGAAAAACACACCTACACACACACACACACACACACACACACACACACACACACACTAATTCACTCAAAAATATATCAAAGTTTAAAATGAGAAAGCATCTGTCCAATTTCCATGCCCTTCCACCTAAGAAAGTCACTCAGCAAAAAATCGGGAATGGAGATTTTGAATCCGTGTTCATCTGATTCCAGATCTTATGTTCTTTTCCCTAAAATTTAAACCTTTTCCAAGTGAATGAAACCCATCTCGCAAAGTTGTCATAAGGATTAAAAGGAATATCATGTCCAAAGCAACCAGTCCAGAACCTAGCACCAAGAACTACTCAATAAATGTTAATTTAGCTCCAGAAATACTCAAGATGCCCCTTACATTTTGTTTATTATTAGTTACAGATGTACAAAACAATGCAATCGTTATCCTTTTCACTCCTTACAAAGTGACAAGCCCCCTCCCCTATCCTCTGCCCCCCACCCCCGATATCAGACATATCTATTACAATTCCATTGACTCCATTCCCACACTGTACTCCATACATTTTAACCAGGTGCCCTTCCATATCAAAATGATCACACAGCAATAGTTATGGTCCTCGGGGATTACTGTCTTTCCACAATAGATCTTAGTGCCCTTTCCACACCTTTAAAATGAAAGTACAGCTTAATCCTGCATCCTTTTGTTTCAGCTTGCTAAAATATCAACCTGTGCCTGGGTTTGCATTATGAAATCACTAAAAATTCCAGTGGACTGTGCTTACATGAGATTGTCTATTTTCTAATTGAAACTCTAGTCATAGTTGGAACTACTTTTACAATTATCCTGGTAAACTGTGGAATAGTGTAGTCCAAAATTCTATATTCTATTTGAGGTTAACACATTTCATTCTGAGTAACCTTGAGAAAGTGTCTATGTGCACAGACACACACACACACACACACACACACACACACATATACACAAAATGTGAATTTTCTGACTGGTTCAATTTAATGTACAAACCTTTTATTGATCTGTTTTTGTTAACTGATTTTATCTTTAGGATGTATTTCTAATGTTTCCTAAAAATGTCATTTTATTTTTGTTACATGTCTAGGCCAAAGACCAATACCATAGTTTATGTTAGACATTGGTTTAGGAAATATATATTTAAAAGGAATGATCGGGCCGGCCGAGTGACTCAGTTGGTTAAGAGCTCACTCAAGAGTGCGAGCTGACCTCTGAGCAACAGCAGTTCGATGCTCAGCCTGAGCTGAGCAGCCGCTGAGCTGCCAACAGGTGGCAGGATGGCTTAGCTAAAATCAATCAATCAATCAATCAATCAATCAATAAAAGGAATGATCAAGCAAAAGGGTGTGGTGAGTGATGCCTGTTAGGAAAAATAGTCAGAGCTGACATCGTGTTGTAGCACTGATGATATTAATATGGATTTCCTCTGTTAGGCTATTTGGTAAATCCAACGCATTTGGATACATCATATTAGAAGAGCATTTTTACTTCTTTTGCCTTCTCAGTACTTACTGAATATTTATCCCTGAGTTTCTACTTGCAGCTTTGGGAATGCATTTACAAATAGCTGGGATGTAGGAATCTAAAGAGTTCTAAAGACCATCCTGATATGCCCTTTCAGTTTGCACAAAGGAAGCCTGAAGTTCATATAGAGATGAACTGAAAACAACTGGGTTACGGCTTACCAGTCATGTGACTACTTGGGCAGAGAAAGACAGAGATTTCCAGTCTCTGAAGAGAAACAGAAGTGACCTGTTTGGGACACTTCACATGAGTTCTGGATTGCAGTTTGGTCTCATGATACCAAGTCCTGCCAATGTGAAAAACCATAAGTATGTCTGGAACAAGGTGAAGCATAAATAAGTAAACAATCAACACACACACACACACACACACACACACACACACACACACACACGCTCTAGCTATATTCCCTTGGAGAGCTCACTTAAGCTACGTCAGTTTTAGTGCCCTCTCTTCCCCACTGGGTTGTTGTGAAACCAAATATAAAAGCATCATGGAAGGTGAGGACTTTTAAATGTAAGCCAGTCTTGGCTCCCCAGCAGACACAAAAGAGTGTAAATATTCTAAAGTGCAACTTGTTGAACAGTGGCACATGAGGATAAATGTCTACTTTAGGAGTAAGGATTCTGATGCTGAGTAGCCTGGAATTTAATCCCAGCTGGTCAATTTACTATGAATTGACATTGGACATATTATTCTTTTAGGGTTATATAATTTTAAAAATTATATTTCAGGGCCCGCTGAGTGACGCATTGGTTAAGCGCTGGTTTTGGGATGCCAGCGGCCCCGGTTCGGATCCCACATGAGGGCCAGTGACACTGCGCTCTACAGCTAACAACAGCTCCACCTGGAGCTGGGCTGTGCAAGCCCCGGTGATGGTGTGGGCTGCAGCCCCTGCTGCAGTGGGCTGCCGTGGGCTACAGTGAGTGGCCCGCAGCCAGCGTGAGCGGCTGGCAGCCAAGCGTGAGCTGCCAATAGCCGCGGTGAGCGACATCCAGAGGCCAGCGACCGATCTGCCTCATCCGGGAAGAGCGCAATGACGATACCAACAGTGAAGCAACATCCTCTGCAACTAAACTGAAGAACAAAAAGACAGCAACTTGTCTGTTCCCCTCCCAGATTCCCCAACGCTGTTCCCCTCCACCAATTCCCCAATAAAATCTTAAAAAAAAAAATAAAATTATATTTCAGTTACAGTTGACATTCAATATTATAGTAGTTTCAGGTCTATAACACAGTGATTAGACATTTATATACCCTAAAAAGTGCTTACCCTGGTAAGTCTAGTACTTATTTGACACTATACATAATTATTACAATATTATTAACTATATTCCCTATGCTACCATTTACATTCCCTTAACCTTGACTATTTTTATAACTAGCAATTTTTACTTCTTAAATCCTTAAACCTTTTTACCTTTGTCACCCATCCTCCAAATCCCCTCCCATCTGGAGACCATCAATTTGTTCTTTGTATCTATGAGTTTTTGTTTCATTTGTTTATTTATTTTGTTTTTTAGATTCTACATATAAGCAAAATCATATGGCATCTGTCTTTCTTTGTCTGACTTATTTCACTTAGTATAATATCCTCTTGGTCTATCCATGTTGCAGATGGTAAGATTTCATTCTTTTTCATGGATGAGTAATATTCTGTAGCATATATGTAACTCATCTTCTTTATCTATTCATCTTTTGATGGGCATTTAGGTTGCTTCCATATCTTGGTTATTGTAAATCATGCTGTAATGAAAGGGTGTGTCTGTCTTTTCAAATTAGGGTTTTGGGTTACTTCAGATAAATATCCAGAAGTGGAATTGCTGGGTCATATGGTAGCTCTATTTTTAATTTTTTGAGGAGCTTCATACTGTTCTCCATAGTGACTGCACCAACTTCCAATCCCACCAACAATGCATGAGGGTTCCTTTTTCTCCACATCCTTGCCAACACGTGTTATTTGTTGATTTATCGATGACGGTCATCCTGACAGGTGTGAGGTGATATCTCATTGTGGTAGTTTTGATTTGCATTTTCCTGATGATTAGTGATGTTGAGCATCTTTTGGACATGTTAGTTAAACTCTCTGTTTCATGAATTTTTACCTGTAAAATATGACAATAATATTTTTCAATTCATACATAAATTATAAAAAATAAACAAATTAATACATGAAAAGTAATCTGAAGAGCCTGACTTGTAGTGTACATGATATGCAACAAGCACAAGCTAACACACGTATTATTGTTTTATTATTTACATTTTCAAGATTGAGAAGAACCCCAGGCCTTTGTAAGTTCCACATGCTTGCTGTCTAAAAGGCGCATAAAGAAATATTTTTGCATTTAGTAGATACCGTGGTCTTCATTTATTGTTCCTTCCACCACTGACCGTCCCTCTGTGATGGTAGCATATCCCTATTTTACTTACCTTTATTGTCATGTCCATGATGCAGACTCTGAATCTTGGGTCTTACCTGAGCTCCGCTCGCAGTGCCCATCAATTTAATTTTATATATTTTTAACTATTGGTTATCAGGCCATACAGCGACTTTTTAATGTAATCTTAAGGGATTTCTTGGCTTACACATTTCAAACAGTGTGGAGCAGTGTTCCCTGTGACGAGAAGACAGCAGTTTAGATGTACAGGATGTTCTCCTATTTCCCCACTCTAACCCTGTGGGTAGCATCCCCTTATCTGTACAGAGGGTGCCCAAAATACATATACATATTAAGAAAGGAAAACTGTATTAAAATTATAATACTCAATATGTATGGATAACAAAAGATGTATACAAGTCACGTTTGACTTCTGCAATGACAAGAGGTGCTCAAAGTGGTTACCATCAGCATCCAGACACTTCTGATTACGGCGAACTACTGCTTGAGCAACATTGACCCAAGTGTCCACTTGTATGCATTTTTTTGGCACACTTGGTAGTTATTAAGGAATCTGAATACAGCTTTCAAGTCAATTCCAAATTTAACTCATCTTAACTCTATGCAGTTACTATTAGATAGTGATTTATCATTGAGCAGAAATCCATTCTATTATGTCAGTCTGATATTATTTTCAGATAAATCCCTTTGTTTGACTATTAACAGGTCTGGGAAATTATCTAACAATTAGGCACAGAATTGATTAATAACATTTGACTGTTAACAGTTAGATTTTACTATTTTACTTCGACGTTTACTGAAAGTTTGTCTGCTGTTAGACCGATACTTTGAATGATACATGCTAATGGATTTTCATCCATCATTCCCTTTCATTTACTCATGTGAACTGTGTTTGTAACCATTGGGTAGCCTATGATATGCATTCAAGAGGTGCTTCGAAAACCAATCTGTCTTCAAATCTTTGCTTTATTGCTACAGATTATTAAGCAGTTCCACATTATAGACACAAAGAATGACTTGGGATTCAAATTAAAACAAGTTTAAAATAGACTGCAAAAGCTTTCCTCAGCAGACTGACATCTCCATTAAATACTCAAATTAATGCACATCACCATTCAGGCAGAGGGGCTACTATTTTCTAGACCCTCAGCTATAATGTCTACCCTTACAAAAACATAAAGTGTATATAAAATACATTAAGTTAACTGCGTACCGTATCACTGCTTATCATGTCTGTTTAAAACATCAGAGTAAAAACTGGTTTAGCCTATTATCCTTTAGTGCTTTTAACCAATATTCAGCAGCTCACACTCAAATTGTTCTTAAAAGACAAAATGAATACTACCTAAGCTTTAAAATATTCATTCATTTATTCATCCAATCTTCTGTCTATTATTGATTTAGTCAACTCTGCCAGAGACTGCTGCCCATATATTAATTATCTTTTATTATCATTCCTCCGTTTTTTCTTAGCAATGATATATATCTTCTAGTCAAGCAGTTTTGTGCACCCTCATTTCTGGGTGTGGATCCTGATTAGCCTCAGCCAATCAAATTAAGCATCATCCTGGCCCCAGTGATAAACAGGCTGAATTTGTTAAAGGCCTGTATTCACAATGATGAAGCAACAACTACTAATATCTCTATACCAAATGCCACACCACATATCTTCAGACAGCAGAAATTTCTGGAGATAAACAAGGAGAGATAACAAATACAACAAAGGAGGCTACGATGATAACAATGAATGTTAATAAACATTGGTATTTATCATTTTATCAGACATCTAGTGTCACAATGATGTTATATAAGAAATAACCCAAAACCTCAGTGGCAAAATAAGCATTGTTTCTTAGGTATTGGGGTGGTCACCTAGGGAGCTCTCCTGTTCTTTGTTTGGTTTACTCAGGTATCTGGGAGTGGCTAGCTGTTAGCTGATTAAGATGGCCTTGATTGGAGTGGTTGGAGGGACTCCCCTCTGATCTGGCTACCCTCCTCTCCTGGGATCACTGGGCGAGCTTGGGCATTTCCTTCTCACGGTGCTAGAGAGGAAAAGCGTGAGCAAGCCCAGGCATCCTTCCACTCCTCCCTTGGTGTCAGGCTTGCTAAGTTGCAAATGTCCCCGAGCAAACCATATGGCTGAACTTGGGGTCACCGAGGGAGGATATTACAAAATGACAAGGCAAAGGTTATAAACACATGGAGTGGTTAAAAATTGGGACCATCACTCTAATCTACAATATACATTATTTTTAGAACGCTGCATTACAAAAAAAAAAAATCTGTTACTACGGTGATCTCAGTTTTGTCTTGTTTTTACTTCTCAACTGCAGTCCTCTATATTTTCGACTCTTCATGCCATGGTTACTCTTCTGTGCCCTTTAATTAAACTATCTGAGTACATGGTTTGTAGAGACAATGATATTTGCTTTCCTTGGAATGCTTCTCTGTGGGAAAACCAAGGTGGAATAGAGAAGAGGCCGTAAGAAAAGAAGCCTGGATTGTGGATTTCTAGTTCTGAAAGCTTATAACCTGCACTTAACATTTTATGAGTTTAGGGATGTGCTTACATTCTTCAATCTCAAGTTTCTTCCAATGTGCAAGGAAAGCCTACCATTCTTGGCTTGGAGATAAGGGCGATTATATTTGACACCATATCAAAGACGTGTCCTCAATAATGGGAATTTTTTTTTTTTCGCAACTCTCCCACTCTGCATAGTTAGCATTATATAGGTTACTTTTTCCAGCAGGTGTGAAAATCTCATACCTAAAATGAATTTAGCTCAATGAAAAAAAAAAAGAGGTGTCTCCTTTTCTTCTGCTTCAGAAGCTATCCAAGGATAAAATTAGGAGTAATGCTTTCCATTTGAATATCCAGCGCTGCTAATCTGTTTTGATTTTTAATTGTATCTATTACTACACAATGCCAAAGTGCCTTCCTTTCTAGTATCTGCCAAGGATACAAGGACAGTGTACATAAAAGGGTAGTCTGACTGTCTCTACTGTTTGGGAATTGTGTCTTGCCATCTGCTTTGATGTGTAGTCAGTTGCCTGTTAGGGATCCACGTGCCCTCCAGACACAAGTTCCACATAGAGCTTATAATAAGATGAACTTTGCTCTAGGATTTCTCTGTTGTGGATGAAGAATTTCCTCCCAGCCAAGGTCATCCTTCCTCCTCCAGGTGCTAATTTGTGCTGCTCTTGATCCATTCGTATTATTGATGGTGGAGTCCTTGGTACATGTTCTATTGAAATATTACTAATGTATGAACTGTAACATTAAATTTCAAATCTAATCAATCAACTAGCATACATATGCAGTAGATGCTTGGCTAGTAAAAAGATTAATTGCCCTATGCAATGAAAACTAACTCTGTATAAGGTGAAGCATTGCGTGTCTCCCCCAGGAAGATGGAAGCCTGAATACTGTGTTACGCTAATGACTGCTTCTGCCATTCAACCATATGGATTACCTTGAAGACAAACTGAAATGAAGATTTAAGGCATGTAAAATCAACTCTCTATTAAAGCAGTTAGGGCTTTTCTCCAGATTCTACAGGAAAATTATGCAATCTGTTGCAAACCCAGGCACTTGTCTCCCAGATGGTGCCCAGAATCTATCTGAGCAAACACTTCTTCCCTGCTCTATGGAAAAAACAGGGCATACTTTTGATTCTCTGTGCTTGATTATGCATCTGAAGACATTTACACAGGAAGGCCTTGCAGAGCTGCTGTGGATTTGCATTGTAAAACTCCACAAGGTTGTAACATACACTCTGAGAGCAAACCTGAACTTACAAAGTGAAAGATGATATTCTTCAGATGTACTATTTCCCTGGTTTTGTTGGGTGGCTGTTGTTTTTTTAAAGTATTTTGCATGTGACTGATCAGAACATAAGGCTATAGTCTCTTATTGTTGATAATCTCTTGTTAATTAATGTGGCACTGTTTGCTGTTTTGGAGACCTACTGTGAATTAAATTATTGACGGTAGGATACATGCTTTTAACTATTATTGAGGGAAGTTTGAACAGAAAGATGATTCTTGTTTGAATGGATGCCTGGAAGTACTTTAAGTTTTTCTGCATGTATAGTAAATATGTTTGTTTACATATTTAGGGAACCATGATTGTTGGTTGATGTTATGGGGGATAAAGTTTAGGATACATTATTCTTCACATCTTTACACCAGTTTTGCTTGGGTCTCCTTGTCTTCTACATGCCAGTTACTCATTCTGTCCCTCTTTGGCTCAACTAACTAACTCCATGCATCCTTGAGCTCATGTTGGATGTTTTTATTCCAAGAAGATATTTCTCATTACTTATCACTGAGTTAGGTGCATGCTATTCGCTTCCAAGTTACCGGGAATATACCTGTCCCATGGACTTCTCATAGTTCCTGCTCAAGAAGCTAGTCTTCCAGAGGGATGATTGTATGGTATTTAAATTTTGTGTTCATCTTTCATTTCTATAGCCTTCCCCCTAGAAAAAAATTTGGCCCACGATAACAACTTATAATTTTTGCTTGTTTGCTCATTTGATTGATTTGTTGACTATAGATCAACATAATACTAAATGAATAAGAGAATGAACTGGTCTCTTGGTGAGTCATGAGGGCAACTTGAAATACACACGCACATACTCACACACTTGCACACACACGTATATATCTGGAATTCCAACTTCTGCTCCAACATATGAAGATCTTGGAAGTCATTACTCCCACCTTCACAACAACAACAAAAAGCTGAAATAAAAAACTGAAAGCTAATGGCTTTTCTTAGATCCATCAGAGAAATGAGGTCACAAAATAAATGAATACCCCACAACACTGGAGAGACATGCTGATACAGAGACTATATAGCAGCTAGCAGCTTACCTGAAACAGAAGTTGCTGGGGCCAGTAACTGGTAGGAACACTTAAATAGTTTTGCTGGAGGCTGACTGAGGACTGGCTTGAAAGTTAGAATATTCTGGAGGCCAGCCTGAGGGAGGCTACCACACTACCATGACTTTGGCTTCCACAAGCGCTAAAGTTCTCTTGAAGACTGGAGAAAAAATCTCCTCAGGTTTGACCAAAGTAAGGGTAAAAGTAACCATTTTGATACACTCTCAAGGGACAAGACACCATTTGGGGGCTATTCCCAGAGCCTTCCTTAAAACAAAGGCATGCCCAGCAAGGGGGAGGAACTCCAGAGCCTTGTCTGACTTGACACTGGCTGGAGGTGCAAGCCAATGTCCCTGGCTCCACCCCCAACCACACTAAAAACCCGGAGCCAGTCTCCTTTCCTGGCTTTCTCAAGTCAGTTTGGACCGGCTTGAGTGGCCTTTGCTGTTCTTCCCAGTTATCCCCATAAGTAATAAGTCTTGCCATACACAGTTGGTGTGTGTGCATGTGAAAGGGTGGTGTCATTAGTGTCAACATCCAAACCTAACTTTGGGTGGTGGTCCCTCTGCTTTTGCAAGGTGACTATCACAGATGTGCTTAGAACAGCTGATTTGTGTCAAACCGTAAAAGAATGAGTTTTCTGCCTTGCTCCAGCATGAGCCAGGCCACCACCACCATCACCCTTTCCACTACCAACTCTGCACAGATTACAGCATGATTAGAGCTTTGCAGCAGGAAGATGCCTGTAGCATTTCTGTACATGAAGAGACAAGGTAGGGTCTTGAGCAGAGGTTATACCATTTGGTCAGGCGAGAGAAAAAGAGGGCGAATACAATGATTTGAATGAATGAGAAAGAAGTTAAGAGAATATATTAAGTGACTGAATGTGTGTATTTTTGTGTTAATAGTACCAGAGATGAAATGACAAAGGGAGAAAACAGAGAATGAGAAAAAAATCAACAACTACACCAAGACTTCAACCTTGCGTGATTAATCTTAGGAAACTAGAAGGAAAAATGGGATTTGTGGGAAAATAAATCCTGTTCTGGTTATATTGACTTTGGTCTTCTGATGGGTTACCCAGTTAGAAATAACTGGAAGATAACTGGAACTAGAAATATCTGGCAAGGGGCTGGAGATGGGAGTCATCATAATGTCAGACAAAATTATATTACTGGATAAAGTCCTTAAGGTTGAAAGCATAGAAAAGAATGGGGTGAGGGAAATTGTACATATTATAATTATGTGCCAGGAAAGATACTGAAGTAATTAATAGGAGCTTTGAAGTAAAATAGTTCAATAGCAAAATACATAGTTTCTTTAGGACCAGAGGTCATCAACACCAATACGGACTATCAATACTAGATACATTCTTTTAAAAAATCAATTATTCAAACATACTGAAGAGTGTGAAGTGGTGATGTAAAATGTCATTGACTAGAGTTAAATTTTATTTATTGAATTGATTCAATTAAGATACAATAAATTCTGAGTGATGCTGATAGGGTTTGTAAAATTATTGGACTATTTAACCATTCTGGTCAAAGAGGCTAAGGGAGGGAGAGAGATTTATAATTTCATGGTTCAATGACATAATGAGTACTATTAACATAATTAGTCATTATTAAAGTAACACTCGGTGCTGGCAACAATAGTGATTCTTTAGGGGCATGGGGCTTTTCAGTTCCACCCAAAATGTTTTCATAAATTGAATATGTCACAGATCTTTACACTGAGAATGCATGCATGTTTTTCTCTTTGGTGTACTTGGGCTTTAAAAAAATATTGCCCTTGGAATATTGTTCTGAAAAGATAACTAAATCACATAGAGATGGCTGCATAAAAACAAAGGCATTAAAGAGGAATTAGAGATACATTTCACTTAGCTCTGAATACTAAATAAAAGTGAGGTGGTTTGATGTTCCTATCTGACTTATATAAATATCTTTGAAAAGAGTAAAATATAGCCTCCCAAGGAGATACAGTCAGATGCTAGGTGAAGCAGATTGTCATGGAAAGTGACAACTTAGCTTTCTTGCATGACTTAAAATCTTCAAGTATTGAAGTTAATAATGGTGAAAAATTCATAAATGGATGAAGAAAGAAGCAGAGCAAATTTTATACATATATGTTATATATTAACTTTAACATATATAAATTGAACACATTCTATGTATCCCATGATTCCCCAAAATACAATGATGAAGGACTGATACGATCTCTTCAAGCCTGGCACACATGTATAATTTCTTCCATCAGGAAAGGTATTGTGATATGGATTAAGCTCCTTCAGTTTGCCTTGGCTGGTAACTGAGCTGATCTACGTCCCTCTGTACCTTGGGCAATGGTAAGGACTGAGGGTGTATGGCCCACCATAGTCTTTTGTGCTTAAGTCCTATTTACAATGGTGAGGGGATGCTCTTTACACAGATAAACAGCTATGAACTTCATTTTCTGCTAATGAGGTTGATTCAGTTCCATTTTGAACCTCAAACCCTCAGAGACTCAGGATGCATGTGCTTTGATAAACACGGCCCAACCTGTTGTCATAACCAGAGCTGCAGAACTAAAAGCATCTCTACTATAGATACATAGGGATCTCCAAATTTGTTCACTTCTATGGGAGTAACATATCATTCTATCATTTATAAAGATAAACCATAACTAAATGGTTGTTCTTTAAGCTTTTTTTTTTTTTAAAGCAGTGTTACTGGCCCTCGTATGTGGGACCCGAACTGGGGCAGCTGGCTTCCCAAGCGCTTAACCACTGCGCCACTCTGCCGGCCCCTAAATGGTTGTTCTTAAAACCTATGTTCCTCTGTTCCCATCATTTAAAGCCCCTTTTCTCCTCCCCTTTTGCTCTGTAGGCCAAATCAGAGGTATTATGGACCCATTACACTTTACAGTGTATATTTTATCGAAGAGACATTTCAACAGGGTCTGCTGATTCTGTAGATAAAATGTAAAGCCAGATAAAGCAGAAATATAAGAATAATTCAGTGAGATCTATGAGGAATTTATATTTCTAACATTGTATAAATTTCTTACATATTATAGGAGATTTTCCTAGGGTAATATATTGCATATTTTAATTCTATAGCAAAGCACAGCAATAGCCTGGGATTTGAAGTACAATTGTACAAGAGATGTTGCTTTTATTTCCCAGCCAAATAAACAATTAGAGACTATTTACGATGGGCCACATTCATGAGTAATATGGCAGGAATTTTTCTAAAAGCATTAGACTGCTTAACAATACTTTTATTTTGTTTGGGTTTAAATATTTAAATCGAATTTCTTTAGTGTGCTAGTTCTTTGAATTCTATTAAACATATTGAAAAATGTAATTGTTTTCTTTGTTTCAAACTTAAAAATTTTGACCTGCTCCCTATTTCTTAATAGAAAAATAACATCTTCCCATATTAGTTGTACTATAACTTTTGAAGAAAAAAATGATAAAAAGTATTTCTCTACAGTTTAAGCTTTTTGAAAATTTTTTATTTTAAGGCATGCTATTGAAATCCTAAGTCCACATAAATATCTGGCAGTGATTGGTTAGAATGCTTAATATAATCACCCCAAATGGATAACTTTGACTCCAGAGAATAATTGCTTACTAAAACTGTCTATCTTTCTTAATTATGGGGGCAATTGTCTTATACTAATCCACCCTCTCTTTATGAGTTATCTAAGAATTAGTGTTTTTACCTCTGTATAATTAATTTGCTTCAATTTTCTAACATATTATTGTTAAAAAGTGGGAAGTTGACAAGTAACTACAAAAAAAAACCCCAGAATGATAAATGCAGGTTTAAGAATAAAAACAGAATTGCATTGGATTAATCGGTTGGTGTGCCTAATGCATCTCCTATAGTTTATACTGTGAATTAGGCACTTAAAAAATTTCAAAGAGCTTAATGGCTATTAAAAAACAAAACAAAAAATCTATGGGTCTATACGAAGACACTTCAGTATCTATAACTATTCATAAATATTAAATAGCGTAACTGAGAGTTTCCTATTAAATAGTAGCTTTTGAGCTGGGTGCATGAAATCTTAATTTCCAAATGCCTTTCCCACCTTTTGCAAATCTTGCAATTTTTCTTGCTAACCCATTATGTGAACTTAGTTTATGCTTAGACACCAGTTGATAAAGCAAGTTTCCTTTCTTTATTTTCTTAGGAACCAAGAAGAATTATGTGGATGGGAAACTTGTGTATCAATATGTTTGACATCCAAAGAGGTTTATGACGGATCTAGTGTGACTGAAAGAGCACACCTGAAATGGTGGTGACAAACTTGCTTTAAGCCAGTTACAGCTAGTTCACCCTGTGCATCCCAAACAAACATGTACATTCTCCTTATTTCAGGGTACAAAGAATGCTATGAAATTTTTATAACTAATATTTATAACTGATATTGAAAAAGATTCTAACTGGCCATGCTGAATTTATATTTCTTTCTCTGGTCCAAGTACCATAAACGGGACAAATGGTGCGGTAATAGGTTCAGTGTAGGGAAATGTGTCAGGCCTGTGGTCAGAGGATCAGGACCTATTGCCAAAAAAGGATATGCATTTGCTGGGCAGCCAAGGATGGACAGAGTGGCATCATTTAATCAGTCTTATTGATTTCTAATATTGCTCATTTTATAAGCGTTTGCCTCACTTAACTCAAAATAAAACAAGATTAAATCAATTTTGGGGTGATTCCAAATATTTGTGAAATTGTCATGATGGTCAAAACAAAAGGAAAACAAAAAAAGCAAAGGCCATTTTTTAAGGCTTCAGTGTTCCTAAATGAAGAGAATAATTAGAAGGAACAGAGAGTTTCAAAGAGGACTTTAATACAGCCCAAACTTCTGCATTCATCATGTGACTCATGTATAATCCATAGACTGTGTTCTCAGCCTGGTAATTTTAGGCCAGAACATGTTTTGTGGTCTGCTTAAAATAATTCATTTAATCCTTATTATTTTTGGAAATAAAGGCAAACAACAAAAAATAGCATGTCTATGAAAAGAGCACGATGGAAATTTAATCCAGCCTGAGGTAGTGATAAATTCGCTAATGTCATTGAGTCAGGGGGACAGGAAGACCAACAGAGAAACTACACATTTTCCAGATGTTAAAGATTTGTAAACAGGTTCCAGCGGCAGCATATCCTCTAAATTAGCTTTGCCAACCAGATTGCTAAAGCTAAAGGAAAAGAAAAATAGAATGCCTTGACAACCCAGGGGATTTTCCAATGGCGGGATTGTGAAGGATGTTTGCCGGTACAGATTGCTACATGGGATAAACCTGGTTTTATGTTTCTATTTACATATTAATTGTAATTCAACTATCGTATAATTAGAGAGGCTCAATACAGGTTGTATAAAAACACAAACTGCATAAACAATAAGTATTGGGATTTTGAGGATTGATACAAATTTACTTAAAATATTGTCACAGTTCCTGTCTCTTGATTTTATTCATGCATAGTTTACATTTTAATGATTGATTTATTATTTCTCATAAATTGACATGAAGCTACTTTTAGCAGTCACACTCTTTCATTTCATTATAATTTCATGGGGAAATTTTTTTCTTGAAGGCTTTAGACATTGCAGTTAGTGATTCTTTTTTCTAACAAGGGAGCAGGATAAATGAAATCTCTATCACAGGAGGTTGAAAATTATTTGCTTTATGTATGGAAATTAGAATAGTATCATACTAAATTGCTATGTTATATTCTTCAAGGGTCCCAAAAGATACACTTAGAATATTTAGGATTTCCAACATTCAAACAACTGTGAAAAGGAATTAGAACTAAACTATTACATAAATATAATACATCAATAGTAAACAAATATGAATTTTTTGACCATTCCAAATTGACTTTGTTATTAAAAAAAGAGTCACTACACCTGGGAAAAAGATAGTTGGTTTTAAATCACAGAATTTTTTACATGTATTTTAAATATTAACCAATATCACTTACTAGACATACAAAAGATAATAGAAACCTCAATATAACAAAATATGAAACTCGAGCAAAGGAAGTGCTGGGTGATTATTTTCTAGGTGATTATGAGAAGCAGGTGAATTGGAAGTCTGAAACTATTGACTCAAGGAAGAGGGAAATGGAAGACATCTACTTCTTTCTTGGTTTCAATTTTTTTTTTTTTTACTTTCCCATATTATTCTTCTCTTTTAATTTTCTCTTCAGTTAATTTTTCTCTTCAGTTAATTTTACCTCTTACCTTTTTCTTCTATTATATATCATTTTTCAAAATCTGTTAATCAGTATAAATCATCTATTGTGGAATATCCATTCAATATACTTGCAATAAGTAGTTATAGAAAGTATTGTTTGGTGTTCAGTGTCGGTGCATATGAATGAGATGTTAATGTGAAGTATTTACTATAAAGAAATATTATGAGTGACAATATGGCCGTGCTGGCATTTCTGTCCCACTTTTAAAATTACCACTTTATTCACTCAGTAGAATAATTTCTGCAATAGGGGACCTTAAACATTTTGTGTCCTGGACCTCGTAAGCAGTGTAGTGACGTGTAAGGACCCCTTTCCACCATAATTAATAAATACGTGAAATAAAACATATAGGATTACAAAAGAACCAATTATGTCAAATACATTGATCAAAGTAATTTAAAAAGCAAATTAATAATCTATATGTGTGCTTTTTAACTGAAGTATTAAATAACTTGGTCTAGTTGTGATAGCAATCATAATTTCAAAATAGTGATGGCATTAATGATATTTATAGATATCAATACAACTGTAATTTAACAGGAAAAATACAAATATGAAAATATTTGTGGTTTTTAATAGTGACAGAATCACTAGTACTGCTAGATTATACTATGGCTTGATAGTGCTCTCTGTCTAAATTTCTACTGGAAGGAAATGCAAACTTTCCGTTAAAAGCCAACAAAACTAAAGATGTACTTGTGTTTTATTTATCACCTAAAGTCAGAGATAACCTCAATTATATACATAGATTTCATGTTAATAACACTTGCTGTAGATACAAAAACCATATTGCTTCATCTTTCAATTGATATCTTCAATACCTCGAAGCCAGAAGTTTTCAAATTGATGGACCAGCAAATCATCTGTGAGCTTCATTTTTAATTTTCTTTCAAAAACACAGATTCTAGGGCCCCTCCCAAACAGAGCTGTGGCTGCTATGTTCTAGGCAACCATGATGCTTACCTGCTATGGGGGACCTTTGCAAGATAAGTCATTTCTCAGAACTCTAGGTGGAATGACACCAAGAAAATTTTCTTAGTCTAGTTCATAACAGTCTCAAGAACAACAGAAACATTTAAACAAATCAACACATAGAATATCTCTCAAGTAACTTTTGGTACATTGTCAGATAATGTGTGTGCCTGTGTGTATGTGTGTTTGTGTGTGTCTGTGTGTACATGTGTACATGTGTGATATTCCTAAAATATCAACACAATAGAAAAGTAGAAAGTATGAAAACTTAGAATGTAATCCACAGGAGATATCTTTGACTTATTTCTTTAACATTAACTATATGATGGACATCTTAATTATTCAAAGCTTCAGTTGGAGAGGACAAAAGAGATGGCATACAGGCAGAACCTAGTTTTTAGTAGAATAGGTACTCACATTTTGGTTGTGGTTATTATTATTATTATTATTATTATTATTATTATTATTATTTAAATTTCTGCTGCAGGAATTAATTTTCCTTTTTCATGCTTATCTCCATAGGGGAGAATGTCTTTGTTAACATTAAAAGCGTTGGTCTTTTTCTATGTAGTTTGTCTATTTCATAGTTTTTTACAGGAAGTTATCAATATACTCAATAATAAGAGGTATTTTTATATTATAGATGTCTACTCTGATGAAGGTGAAAATCCCAAACTTCCTCCTCCTATCCACAATGATGACTTTTTTTCAGTCAGATGTAGGGAAATTAGAAAAAACCCTCATAATATGAAGTATATTATGATTTTTACCTAGGAAGTTGGGGGGTGCCGGGGTGATTATTGAAGATGTTTAAGGGATAAAAGAACTCCAAAAACCCTTTAGAGACCAATTCAATGACATAAAATATGGAGAAAATAAAGTCATTTATTTAACCCCAGATAGTGTGTTTTTTGGAGTGGGCATCTCTTGGTTCCCACCCCCCACCCCCAATGTTAGTTCAACTGGCAAAATATGGACAAAATCAAGTCAGAAATTCATTACTAATGTGATCCTGAGATTCTCTAAGTTCTAATGAAGTGAAACAACTCCTGAATGAAAACAGTAAACACCATTTCAAAAAGAGGTTGAATATGGTTAAGAGGGAAAGACATGCACCTACCTCTTCCCCTGATTGCAACTAAAAGAAAATATAAAAAAAAATAAAACACTTATTAGGAGATTCTGAAAATTAAATAAGAGCAGGTGGACAAGACAGGAGAAGTAATACTCTAATAATGACTCATAGCTATTTTTTTCCCCTCCCATATTTCCTGACTTAGACTCCAAGGCAGCCCAGATGACAAATGGATGCAGACAGATAATATTCCTCTCAGACAGAAACTAGAAAATAGCCAGAGGGCTAGGGAGGGTTCCCCGTTCAATGGAGCTTTTTTTGATTCTCCTAGGCCTACACAAATCAAAGCTCAGTTACAAAACTAGACCTGGGTGTTGGTAGTGGTGTGGCAGTGGGTGGGGTGGGGTAACCCCACAGGCTGTTATCTTTTGCAACTTTGCCCAGTGCAGATGCAGTCACAGGAAGTGTACAACAGCACAGGGAGGCTAAAACCCCCACTTTTTAGCAAGAGCACCAGGAAAAGTAAAAAGCCTGAAGGAGTCCTCATGGGCACAGTGACAACTAGCATCTCCTGGTGCCTACAGTCTTAGGATGGCCCCCATGGTGTTGGTAGGTTTTGCTTCTTGGAAGTCCACCAAGTTTCATGGTATAATGTCAAAGGTAATCCCCCATGGCTCTGGCAATAGGAGGTGAAAAGCAACATGTGTGAGATGTGCTTAGAGTTTTTACCAGACTCTAACTCTGCATTGGGGTAAACGTATTTCTCCAGTTCCATCCCCTTTAACATTCCTGTCTCACCTAAATTGGGGGAATGCTAAGATACATTTGTGAAGATCACAGCCCAGAAACACAGGGCTGCTAAAACCTGAGATTTAATCATAAAATTATAGAGTGTTCCTCTTTCCCTTACCTTTAGTAACGGTGAATTACAGCTAAGACATCTGCAGACTAGATCTGAGGAGGAAATTTTAGGGAAGCCCACAGACAACAAGAGAGGCCATAACACTAGAGGACTTTGAAGCCTCAGGCACATTCAGCTACAGCAAACATTAAACACAGATTGACTCTTAGCTACATTAACATAAATCCTCCCACCAAGCCTTATTTACTTCAGTTCCTGTTCAATACATTATGATCAGCTTTCAATAAAAAAAATTACAAGTAACATTAACAGGTGAGAAAAAGAAAACACATTCTCAAGAGACAAAACAAGCATCAGAACTAGACTCAGATATGATTCAGATTTTGTAATTATCAGACAGTGTATGAAATAGTTTTGTTTAGTATGTTAAGAACACAAACAGAAAAAAATAGACAACCTACAGGAATGAATGGGTAATGGAAGCAGTAAGATGGAAATTTTAAGGAGGAATCAGAAGGAAATGCTAGATATTAAATGAGATAGCTAGGTGGTTTATATGAATACGAAGTTTGAGAAGCACCAGCCTAGAGCACGGTTAACAAGTACATTTCACACAAGACCCAATGTACTATTTTATTTAATCTCCCTCTCAAAGCAGATATCCACTTGACTTGCACTAAGAGTCCTATTCAGAGCAAGTTTTTATCTTCTGAGCCAGGAAACCAGCCTTAGGTATTTCCGTCTTGAGTAAGGAAAAAGAATCATAAAATAAAGGGTCTGGATGATGACCAAGGAAAATTTACCTTTAATACTTTCATTTCAAATCGAGCTAGTATGACTTAAAAATACTTCTTCTGCTTCCTTTTGACATTAGCAAATCTGTGATTGGTATTTTCATGTATAGAGAATGTTCCAGGTTCTATATAATATAAAAGGAAGATAAAGCTGGGTTATAGCAGTATTGAAAAATTTTTATTTGAAAAAATCCTTGTATTAAGCATAACCAATGTCTAATATTCTAACTATAAACTAAGAGACTAACATGATAATCATATCTAATCATGTAAATAGAAGACAAATAAAATTTGGTAAATTTCCATAGCCTGACAGTGTTATATTCTCCTCTTTCTTCTCATCATCACCATTCTCTGACAGTGCCTTTAAGGTTAAAAAACAAGTTGAAACTTGGAGTTAAAATTGGTCCTTATTAAACTCTATAGGTTTAGAAGTTCAAGAGTCATCATTCCTGGTTTTCAGTTGAGAAAACTAAAATTCCAAGCTAAAGTAACTTACTCTAGATCATATGATTTTAACTGAAACCATCTTCAACGTCATCCAAATGCAGCTTAAATTAGTGAGTAAATAAGTACATCAATGTATATATCTGTTGATTTAAAAATATGTTTAATTGTAAACTACAATATTTAAAATACAGCTTAAGTAATTATATCAGCTGAATAGCATTAAAAGACATTCAGTGGAATTTAAATCTTTGTGTATTTGAAAATAATACTTGCCCTTCCTGTAATAGATTGTTTCCTTTAGACTCTCATAATAATTTCTAATAAGTGAGGAAAGAATAAGTCCTTTGAAAGGTAAACAAGTTATAAGCTAAAAAAAATACAATACAGTGTTTTTCAGCTATAACCATCTACAAGGTATTGTGCAAAATGTGTATTTTGCATTGAGGCAATCTCCTTAGGAAATGCTACAATAAACCCAATTTTCTTGTAGAAGAATTTTGACTGTTTTAAATCTCATTTTCTTTTATTTTTCTAGATTTATTTATTTATTTATTTATTTATTTGTAATACAGCTCAGGAGATTGGTGACAAAAACAACATAATGAATTTTCAGGCTGCATAATTTATGACTTCATACTCATAGCAACAGTTTTAACCTCCGCTCGTATTTACATTTGCCCTCTATTTCCCAGATTCAAATGGTCTTTCTAAGGAGATTGGTTTCATGCAGAGACAGGATAGCAATCAGAAATTTCTATCTTACTCACAATAAATCAGAGTGATTCCTGTCCAAATTTGTGGCCACCGTTCAAGCAAAATGCACCTCTGACTGGGGGATGCATGTGGGCTATTAACTGCTTGAGTTTTGATGTCCAATAAAGGTACCTTTTCAATTTGTTTAATGCTTCCCAAATAGGGGTGTGGCTTCCTGGCATATTAGAACAATTGAGCTAACAGCTGAAGCCCTTGCTAGCTCATCAAAATATGTTTAAGTACCATAATTATAACAAATGTTTGTGATGCAGAAAAGGAAAATAAGACAAATGAAAACAGAGAGGCATATTTTTTATTGCTATTTTCAAAAGTGAATTGCAAACACGAACACCTTTCCAGCTCTTCTCCAGAAGTACATCAGAGTATGAAGCTTTGTCTCCCTCACCTTAAATAGACTGGAGTCGTGTGAGCGAACTGCAGCAGAAATGCTGTCAACAATGGCA
Source organism: Aselliscus stoliczkanus (assembly GCA_033961575.1). NCBI lineage: Eukaryota > Metazoa > Chordata > Mammalia > Chiroptera > Hipposideridae > Aselliscus > Aselliscus stoliczkanus. The sequence continues at coordinate 44,335,022 of CM066732.1, read as the reverse complement.
AAAGATGAATATATCATTTGAAAATTTGAGTCAGAAGAAATTGACATTCAAAGGACCCAGGCAGCCCAGACAGTCCATTATCCGTTTGACCAAGAACCGACTCAGACCGCAACTGCCCGATCACTGCTGGCCCAGATGCTTTCGCTACAGAACTGTTTGCAACAGGTAGGCATCTGGATGTAGCAGTTGCTAGAATGAGGACAAGATAATTCAGAAGGAACCCCCCAAAAAACCAGGACTTTTTTGCTTTGTCAAGGACTAACATTTAGACAAGTTACCAAAGCAGCACACATTACATATCCTGGAGTGCTATAACATACATAGCCTTACTTCTTCACTTTCTTTAATATCCAGGACCAGTCTGTTGACTCCAGGCAAATTCTTTAGGGGCTTTACTAGAAGACATACTGGAGAGTTCTATATGGGCACTCAGCACCATTGAAATAAGCTTACGAGTGTCAAATCCATGGTCAAATTGGAAAATAAAAATTGCAAAGGTGTTGTTGAATAGTCATTTATTCATTGGTTCATTCATTCATTCATTCATTCAGTCTGCAGACATTTATTGAGCATCCATGATCTGCCAGATGTAATGAGAATGAGCAAGACAAATCCTCATTTCTCAAATGATCATTTGGCTGGTGATTGACATGAGGGATGATGGTGTTAAAACCACATATTCCTGGACTCCAACTTTGCTTTACTAAACCAACTTCTTTGGAGCTTGGGTTTCTGAATATGCATATAATTGAACTCCCCAGGTTGTGTTAGTTAAATTACAGTTTGAGACCTACGTGTCTATTGAGATTACGATTGCTAAACTGACAACTCCAATATAACATGACACAGAGCCTCACCTTTTTTCTTTATCAACTTTTTATTCTAAAATGTTTAAAAATATATATATTAATGAATTACATTTTACTTTTCTTAATCCAAGTTTTATCTTTTTAGCAAAATAGTTTATGTATATAAACCTTCTTAAAGGCTATTTTATCTACTACCCATTTAAAGTAAACATTCTAGGAAGCCAACAGAATAAGTTATATTTATATATTATATTTAAATTAGATAACATCAATTAAGTTCTAGAACATTCCTTTTACCCCAGAAATATTTTCCTTGTTACCTTCCAGTTAATCTCCATCCACTTTCCAGGTTCGGGGCTTTAACAATATGGCACAAATGATGAGTACACAGGATTTATATAGTATCTCATGAGGAAGGCGAAATGCAGTTCTTAGAGTTAAGAGTTGAGACTGTAGAATCATAAAGCCTGAACCCACCAATCCCACCACGTACTAGTTGTATGATGCATGTTTAATTTTATAAAGTAATTACTGTTCTTATTTTTATCATAAATTACTTTTACCTCCTCTTACACTTCATGTATGTACTCTTTTGGAATCTGGCTTCTTTCACTTACAATGTTTTTGAGATCAATCCACGCTGTTGTATCAATAGTTCATTCCTCTTTATTGCTGATTATTAGTGTATTTTATGGATATTCCACCTTTTGTTAATCCATTTTCCTGTTGGCAAACACTTGGTTTGTTTTTAGGTTTTTGCTATTAAGAAGAATAAAGCTGTTATGAACCATTTCTTCCCCATATAACCATAGTTCTCTTTTGTCACCTGAGTAATAAAGAGATAAAATTCAAAGCTGTAGCTGATTCGCTTTATTGGATATTCAGAGAGGAATAGTTAATAGAGAAATACCTCACAGAAAACACCAATTTCAATTTTCAGTGAAGTCTGAGAAATTTCTCTTTATTCCCATAGTTATTAAGAGCTGTCACTGGGCCATCCTCCTGCTGATCTCTCTGTCCTTACATGCACATATTCATCTCCAGGCCAATGTGGCCCATCTGAGGAGATTTAGCTGCTTTGTTTAAGTTCAGAATATTTTCGATGTCATCTTAATTTGAGAGATCCATTAGGTCGTCTTTAAATAGTCCTCAAAGCATTTTAATGGTTTATCAGATGATTTCCTAGAGATAGCCTTAAAGTAGTAAATGTTACATCCTAGAGTTCCGTCTTCTCACACTTCCAGGTAGGCAGAAAAACAGCAGCTCCTCAGAAGGGCCAAGAATTTAGGAACCTGAAGTCTGAAAAGCAGATTGAAGGGCAGAAGTCATTTCTATGACTAAGATACTTTGGACACACATGCAGAAGGAACTAAATATTAATACTTAGTAAATGTTAACCAATGGATTTTTGAAATCAATATGTAGCTAACAGAAAAGATGACTGGTGTCTCAAATGTAATTGTACTGGTACCTATTTTAAATTGTATGTTAATAAAAGTAAGGGTATGCTGTGGACTGTTAACATTATTATTTTGCTGAGTGGGGGTGATGGTTTATAATCAATGATGATGATGGCAAACATGGTGAGATAAGTCTCCAGATGGAGTTTCCTTTCCATCTAGAATGATTTATTAATTTAACTTTAATTTATTGATCACCTGCTATAGGAAAGATTCTGTCTTGGCTAGTGAAAGATGAAATGAGAAGAAAGAGATTTTTAAAAAGTGGTGTCACTTTTTCAAAGTGCTCACAATGATGGAGAAAGAAATAAAAAAGAAAATAGTGCATTTCCATTCAGCAGGCTGACATCTTTGTACTAAACTGAAGCTCTATATGGCGTGAGCTCTCACATGAGAGAACATGGCTACCCCACATCTTGTTAGCTGTGAAACCAGGGACAAGTGACTTAGCTTCTCTAGCCTCTGTTCCCTCAATCGCAAAATATGTTTAATAACAGTACCTACTTTATAGGCTTCAGAAAAATGAGAAAAACCTATATAGCCCCACTTACTGTAGTATCTGTTAGGTAGAATGCTCTGTAAGTATTAGCTTTGATTATTTTGTTTAAATAACAGACAATGGGCTCTCATCCAGGTATAGGGGCAGTGGGTATGGTGGAATGAAACAAGCAAGACATCCTGCAAGACCCAATAATGCCCAGTTGTGCCTCTAGTAATTTAATTTTAACCAGTACCTGGTGATACGGATGTTCAGATATGGTTTTCTTCAGATTTTTAAAATTATTATTCTTGTAGTTACATTTTCTGAACACTTTAGTCTATAACATGGATGCGTTTGATCCAAGTGCTCCTATTAACTTTCCGCAGAGATGAAAAGAATTTGACTGTGTTCCGTGTAAAAGTTACACCCAAAGAGCTGAAAGGTTTGACTGACATTGACTCTCAGGCTGGCTCTGTTCCCTGGCTTTGGGCAGGGATTCATTTCATCAGCGCTAAAACCTGCAGCAAGGACTCCGCAGCTTGGGAAACCGAGTCTCCTGCTACTGTCACTTCTGAAAACAGCATTTGGAATTTGTGGCGTTAGAGTGACTTGACTGCAGAGACATGAATGATGTATTGTGTGTAAGTTTGTTTCTAACTATTCACACCTATTTTTATTTCAATGGCAGGATGACACTATGGTTATTATTACATGAGAGAATTGTACACTTGATTACATGAAAGTATTTTATATATGAGATACTGTATTAGGTTATTTTATTATGTACAAGATGGATTCATTTAGGAAATGCTATTTACCTTTTCTGAGTCTCAGTTGTTTTGATCTCTGTGAGGGAGATAACAGTTATAGAATTATTGGGTATTAACAAATATTTTATACATATGCCATGTCATGTACCTGCTGCTGTGGTTCCTGTCTGATAAGTGACGGAGCTAGTTGAATTCGTTGATTTTTACATGGAGAGACCGAATCTCAGAGAGAGAAAGTAAACGGATCCAGGAGTTGAAATGAACCAATGACAGAGCTGGGACTGAAACTCGTGTCTACTGATACCTTCATCATCATTCTCCTTAGGATGAGCATAAAGATAGCTGAACTTGGGGTTTGTGAGCTAAGCTTCAGGATGGGATAGAAATAAACCAAGTACTAGATCAGGAATGCACAGGAAAAAAAACATAGAAATGTAATTGACTGTCTGGGTCCCACAGATAATTACTTGAAGGGGTCCATTACCTCTGACTCCCTTTATTTATATCTATTTTATGTTGACATTTGAATAATTCTTATCTCATTCCATTGAGAAGTGGAGGCATAGCAAGGAACCACATTCCCTACTTCTCAATTATAACCCAGCTACTTGCAAATTGAAGTTAGAAAGTTCTCAATAAAACAATTAAAAAATTGTAATTTATTTATTGCAATTGTAATAATTTGTTTATTGTCTTTGTTATTTATTGTTTATCATTTATAAATACATGATTTATCATTTTTTATATTTTTAATAAAATGTATTATTATTATTATTATTGCATTAAAATAGTAGAAAGAATGATGGTGCTAAAAGATGTCTGTGTTCTAATCTCCAAAACCTATGAACGTGTTAGGTTAAGTGGTAAAGGAGACTGAGGTTGCAGATGGAATTAACGTTGATAATCAGCCTGCCTTAAATGAGATGATTCTAGATTATTCAGATGGGACCAACATACTCACAAACATCCTGCAAAATGGAAGAGGGAGACATAAAGTTTATGAAGATAATCCCTCTTTCTGCCTTTACAGAAATCTAAACTAATTGAGGTTTTGACAGATTTGGGTGGGTGGGTAGGGAAGGAGGTAGGGAGGAGGGTACAAAATGGAGACAAGCCTTTAAAGCAGTAAGAAAGAAGGGTTGAGGATGGGTAAGAGATTGCCAATTATCTGGCTGCTGGTGGCCAAAGTGGAGACAGATTCTTGATTTTTTTGAAGCGCTCCCAGGAGAGTGGCAAGACTGTCCTACAGATGCCCAGGAGGGGTTTAAGGACACTTGCCCCAAGCACCAAGTCTCATCGGGTTCCTGTGTTTTCAGTGTGTCCCTCAATTCTCTCAGCTTCCGCCTCCCAGTCTAGAACAGCAGCTACTTCAATGGTAACTACTTTGAGCGGAAGCTCTTGAGTGCTGCCCCATACTGGGATATTGTGTAAGACCAAGACGTCTTTGCATATTTATTGAGGGTGTGCATATATACATTTGTGAGTGCACATGCACAAAAATCACTGAGATTAAAATTTTTTCGAGTCTAGAGGCAAGAGGCCCTCAGAGTTAGATTTAGACTACCTTCAATGAAATAAAGAAATGTAACTTTGACTTTTGTGTACTTGACAAATATACTACATAATAAAGGAATGAGTTTTGAATAAGTTAAGGAAGGAAGCTGAATAGCTGCATAACTGGACTCTAAAGATGAACGCCCTTGGTACACAGGATAAAAACAGGTGAAAATAATATTTTACTTTTTTGGCAGAGTAAGTTGGAAAAACTAAAGACAGGCATTTCCTTCTTTCCTATATCTCACATAGATTTCTGTGAACATTATTTTCTTCTCAATATATTATCCTTCTTCTCCTCAATTTCCTGAAAGCATACTCCTCCCAGGCAATTCCCAGTATTTCCTAAGTCAGGCCCTGTTCCATCTTTGTTTCAGAAATCACTCTGCCTCTTCCTTTCAAGTAAGTTAAGTAAAATAAGGGAATAATGTTGACTTGGGGTAAAATATATATATTTTTAAGTCTCTAGACGGTTGTCAGTTTGGAAAGTACTCTATCATAAGTTCATACATACTTGAATATGGATTTTAATTTTACCAGTTATTATCTGGTTGGCATTATTTTTCTCCTCTAGTACTTATCAGCTCATTACATATTCTGAAATATTTTGCTTAGCAACCATCTGCCATCCATTGTTTAATTATTATACTTTAGTTATATACTTGTTCATTGGCTATCTCTATCCACAAAAATTAAAAACATGATCACAGTAATATATTTGTTTTTTGTATCTATATACAATGCTTCACTCTCCCCTTACCCAATTCTGGAGCAGTGCATACCAATAGTAGGCACTCAATATTTGTTGATTGATTGAATGAATAAACGTGTCTGCTTCATGCTTATTACAGTAAAATGCAAATGCTGAAATGAGTTTCACAAGTTAATTATGAAAATTAGGAAGTATACTAACTACAAAGGGATGAATAAACTATCATTTGGTGTTCAATATTAATAGATAGCATTTTTTTTTTCTTAGCTGAGCCATCCTGCCACCTATTGGCAACTCAGCAGCAGCTCAGTTCGGGCTTGGAATCGAACCAGTGACCCTGTTACTCAGAGCTTGCATTCTTAAGTGAGCTCTTAACCAACTGAGACACTCAGTCAGCTCTAATAGATAGCATTTTTGTTGTCATTGTTGTTGTAAAGTAAAAGAAATAGCCAGACAGGGGTCCATTATAGATAAGAGGTAGGGTAGAATGATTTTATGGAGAAAAGGAATGGAACATAGACAGGGGAATTTGGTTTTGGAGTAAGTGATACTAACTAGACATGTAAAATTGCTTACATGCACGACATATACTGTTGTATCCAATAGAACTTTCTGGGAGAGGGCAAATGTTCTCTGCTGTCCATTATGGTAGCTGCGATGCACATGTGGCCATGGAGCACTTGAAAGGAGAGTAGTGAAATGAAAGCACTGAACTTAAACATTTGTTTAAACTAATTTACATTTAAACTCAGTAACTTGTGGCTAGTGACTATACTATGACAGAATAGATCATGAACAATGGGTCCCCAAATTACATGGGCTTAATGAAGACTCACTTAAGAGCACTCATTAAATGTATATTTACATACTTTGCTTCTGAAGTACATGTGACTAGACCTGAGCGTGAGGAGGCCCAAGACTCAGCATTTTAAGGAATCGATTTTTTATGACTATGGAGGTCAACACCTTTTAATCCTGCCAATTCCCGGAGGTCTCTTCCCTTCACCCTCTGTGCCTTTGCTTGTGAAGTGTCCCCTGCTCCATAAATTCTATGTCACATTCAGTGTTATCAACAACGTGGTTTTTTTCCAACAAACTAGAAACAAAATCATGTCTAGGAAGCAGAGTTGCTGCTTTAATTCCCTTTGATATTATTGAACAAGTCCAGATTTATAATTCCATTATCATCATTCACTCCTAAATTTAGTCCTTTTTATACTTTCAGGAAGTCAAATCTTTACTATAAGTAGGATGAAAAACCCTGGTAGTTACAACGTTATATCTTGTCTAAATTCAGTAATGCCCATTGTTCAAACTCTTACAGATATGTCCCAAACACCTCTGAAGAAGATAGAATTTGAGAAGCTGTGGGAACCTTTGATGATCCTACACTTTCATTTTATAGATAAAATTGGTAACCAAGAAAAGTCAAGGCCAAAGAGCTAATCATTACTGTTTCCTTTTCCTCATACATTTAATCCTTGGACGCCAAAGACCAAATAGTCACAATCAAAGATTAATGATGATTTAGACTTATTGGCCACTCCTTTTTCCACAAGGAATTATATGTCTGAAACTTTACGAATAGAGGTTTCTGTCATCTTCTTTATGTCATTGCAACACCTGGGACGTACAGGTACCTCAGTTACCATGCTTTTGGCTAGAAGGGAAAAAGAAAAAAAATCCTGAAAAAGTGAAATAGCTACATAACAAAGATGGCTAATTATTTACACATTAAGAAGTCTGGAGAGAGGCAGTTGCTGCATTTGTGCAGTGACTCAATCATGGCTTCAAGGTTTTAAGTTTTTTCTGTTTGTCTCTATTATGTTCTGCATGTAGATTGTCCGTTCTTAATTTTGTAAACTCTGGATGACAAGATGGTTGTCACAGACCAATACACATCTTTTCCTAAGAGAGAAAGGAAGAAGGTGGGATACCTCTTAGAGCTCTGTCTTTGTAAGAGAAGGAAATATTTCACTCAAACACAGTTTTGTATGCCTCATTGGGCAGGATTTTGATGCCCAGTGGCTCTTCACTGCAGAAAGAGCTTGTAAAGAAAAGATCCAATATTTCAGTCTCTAGGACTAAATCAATTTCTGCCAGAAAGGAAGGAAGATGTAGGAAAATGCCTGTGGTTAGGCAAACAACGTTTACCGGAAGAGAATAGGGACTTGCTATGGAGAGATTCCACTTTTTTAAAGAATCAAGGGGATGAGTATTAAAACAGTTCTATCTTGGAAATTAGTTATAAAAGACTTTTTACCCAATAGTTGTCCTCTCGAAATTCTTTTGTTCCTCAGAATGTGAAGGAAATAAAACAATCATCAGACAAGAGGAATGAGCAACAAGACAGAGAAGGAGTCCTGGAGTTAAATAAAACAAGGCTCTAACATTTTTACCGGGAAAGATTTTGGGGAGGAAGTATAGAATAAATTCTTTATAGCTCTCAGTCTTATATTGAACTGCCATTGAAGAAGATAAACAGTCTACTGGTGTGTGATGCAGAGAAACACAGTGTGAATCGAAACAGGCAATGTTATCGCTTTCCCAGGCAGTGGTCTGACAAAACTGAGGGTACTACATCTAGTATTTGTCACTATTTCTTTGATGGGGCGTAATTTCTTCTGAAGGACTATTGCACTGAGTTCCTTAATGATACCAAGCTTCTAAGATTTAAGATGTTTAGGACGAGTGTTAGAAGTTGTGCATTTGTTCTCTAGGAGGTAAGAGGGAGTTTCAATTCCTATTTAGCCATTGCAATTTCCATCTCTGGCAGAGACTGTTCCTCTCTCTCGTTTTTTTCCTCTTTATTCAGTCCAGTCCATATTCTGTGCTGACTTCCCTCACTCACCACGTTCACTGCAGCACTTTAGGAGGGGCAAGGTGAGGCAGGGAACCAGTGCTGCTCTATGAATCATCTGTCAGAGGGAGACTGAAATGCATGTTTCCTACCTGCCTGGAGGAAAACGCAGTAAACACATTTTGAAACAGGGAAAGTTATGTGTCCTTAATAACTGGCATGTGTATTATGACTTAAACAGGAAATTGCATATTTGCAGGTTGACAAGCACAGCTACATAGAAGGATCAGCTTTTTCCACAGGCAAAATTGCAATCAGGGCTCGAAGTATGCGGTTCTACAGTAGAATTAGTAAAATAAGGTAGACCTGGGTTAATTTGCTGGCTATTCTTGATAACTGTGACAACTTAAAAAACATATATACCACTCTGAGCTTCAATTTCCTCATAGGTAAAATAGAGATGATACTTGTACCCATCAATTTAGGTTGCAATACCATTAAATAAGATAAATATTGTAAATTTTTGAGTTTGTATCTGATTCACAGAAAGTGCTTAACACATGCTATTTATATTGACAATGATAATGCCAACAAAAATCCCATTAAGTAGCCAGTAGATAGTCAAAAAGTGGTTTTCAGAGATGAAACATGAGAAGTTCATGAATGCACACATGTAATAAATAAAAGACTGAAGTATAGGCATTAAAAATCAATTCTGAGATGCATAGGTATTGAAAGCTTGGCTTTGAAAGGCAGAAAACCCAGTAGAATTGGTGTTTATAGAGCAGGGCTCAGTGCCGCTCTGCATTTTAGCTGAATTTCCTTTCCCACATACGTAGTGCTAGACTGAGCATATCTTAACCATTAGGCACTGTTGGTTAAGAAGATGGGCTGTTGCCTCATGAATTCACATAGTTCTTACCAATCTTAACATTTAGTAGCCCTTTGACCTCCAGACAACTGTTTAAATTCTCTGTGCTTAAGACTTCCCTTTGCAAATTGGGAGAAATTATAATAGCTATTCCATAGTGTTGTCTTTGAGAATTTCATGCATTTATTGTGCATGCACTTAAGGTAGTGCATGGCATATGGTAAGTATTCAGTAAAATGTAGCTATTTTTAGTGGTGGGAAGAAAACAAATGCCACCAGTTACAGGAGGGGAAATGGCCTGGATCCACATATTACAGTTTGGAATCGACATTCAACTCAAGTCACTTGGGAACAGAGCAGGATCTTATTCTGCATACATTAGGATATGGTGCCAAGAGTTATAATGGCTGAAATAAAACAGAGGCTTTTAATTTTTCTTTTGAAGGTGCACAGCCCAGGATGTTTCAGGAAAAGAGTTCAAAGGGAAGACAGAAGAACTTGCTGATTCTCAAGCTTCAGGTAGGGAATCAACCATCACAGGACACCTTTACTGAGACTTGACAACACGTTGTAAGTGTAAGAATTATTTGGAAAAGCTTGGCAACGTCACTGGTTATTTAAAAACATTACCGAAATAGGTGTTGGATTCCCAAAGTTTTGGATAACTGATTACAACTCTTTTGACAGAAATCCAAATTGTACATTCACTCCTAAAAACAAGAGGGCTCATTTCATCTCTAGTTGAGATTCTTCAAGAGCAGGAATAATGACAGTATAATAACAGAAGTATGTTGCATTTGAAAAATAAGTAACAACTGTCATTATTTTCCCACATTTGCTGTGTTCTACCTCAACTGTGGCATCCAATGAAAGGTGGTCTTTTTTAGTTTAATGGATGCATTGATTCTGTATGATTTGAGATAAGAACTTAGACAGTTTTCAAATTAGATTTCAACTCCTGCATTTTATTGGGCCTGGTGTCCAAAATGGAGACCCCAAAAGGAAAGAGCAAAAATCAGTGCTTACAACTCTAGGAAGGCGGTTTACAACAATACTTTATTCTCTGGAGTTCTATCCTAATGTGGGTAAAGAAGATGCCTGATAAAGTTAGAAGCCCCAACATGCTTCTGTTCTTATAGGAAATATGAATTTTATGTCTCTTAGTATCATTGGTAGGAATTCTGAAGACTGGCTAAGTCATAAAATCGAAAGCATTGAAACATCCCTCTTTACTTAGATGTGGAGATATCACAGTCCTTTATACATCCACATCCTATAGACTTGCATTGCCTGATACGGTAGCCACCAACCACATATGCTATTAAATGTTTAATTAACAGTGGATTTTTATATTCTTATGGGATTTATTGGTCTCCGCACACATATACTCTGTAGAATCTCAATTCTGGACCTCTCCTCCATGAAATCATATGATCCATTAATCTAGTGGGAGTCAGTTTCCTGCTGTTACCTGCTTCCCATTGTAATCATGCTTTTGGGCTATTCATACATTGCTCTATTAACACGCATCTCTCCAGGTAGCAGTGTTTTTTCACTACAGATCATGTCACAGCTCTCTCATGTCACTCTAATCTAAAACTCTTAGATGGCTTCCCAGTTTTCTTACAATAAGACCAGTAATACCTAACATATATTGAAGGCTTTGCTTTGTGCCAGATGCTTTTCCATTTGATTATGCAGATTCCTTCTTTTTTATTAAGTTTACTGGGGTGACATTGCTTAATAAAATTACAGAGGTTTCAAGTGTACAATTCTGTAATATATCATCTATAGATTCCATTGTGTGTCTCATTTGATCCTCAAAACAATATAATGAGTTAGTCATTATTATCACCACCACCCCCAACTCTGGCACATGATATATGTGTAGAATAGGAAACAGGAAGAAAGAGATAATATAACTTTCTCAAGAGCATGCAACCAATACAGTGGCAGAGTTGATATTGGAAACTAATAGACTGGTTCCAAAGGTAAGCGATCAGGTTATTATATATGGATCACCTGTGCCCCACCCCATGAAATATCAGCCTCAGAAGAGATGGAAATTTAGGTGTCTACAGCTAGCTTTTTAGCAGGAGAGACTAAGCTAGAATTAAAAACTTCAAATTTTATTGTCCTCTTCCCTCTCTCATTATCCTTTGTTATGATCCTATTGAGGTAGTCAATTAAAAAGGAATGTAAAAGGCAGTAGAATCATTCAGAAAGAATTTATTTGCACCCTGTTGTGTGTCATGCTCTCTTCTAGATATGGAGAAGTTTCAAAACTTACAAATTGCAAAGGCAAGTATTCTAATGAAATGTCAAGTAATGCAATCCCAGTTGGCTGTGGCCTCAAATGACTGAGATTTTCTTAAGCACTGTTGCATTTTGCATAAATAGAAATTTCATTGTATGACAGACTCTATTGCATGAAGCCCATTTGTTTTAAAATGTTGTTCTCTAAGATGGCAGCAGCCTGGCATCATACAGACAAGAATACAGCCTCCGTTCACTGTTGTGCCTGAAGTTTCATAGTTGTGGCATAACAAGCTTTGGAATTTATGGAACAATTTTAGAATTATAGAACAATTATAGAATAATTTTATATAAATGCCACAAATGCTAGCTTGAAAACCATAGGTGGGATTTTAGGAAATGTTACAGAGGCTTTTAAAAATTTGTTGTTGTTGTTATTATCTTTTATTTATTTATTGGTTTGTTTGGTTAGTTGGTTGATTTTGTCTGTTTTTCAGGAAAGTGTCCCCTGTTTACATCCTACTCCTGTATAACGTTAAAAACTATCTAAGCATCTGTATTTCTAAGAAATGTTGAAGACATGTGTCTACTTTAACAGAATTATACCATTCAATCCTAATATCCTAATAATACTTCTCATTTGAGAGATGGGAGAATAGAGGCACAGGGTGTGAAATAAGTTGCTCACGGTAAAACAGCAAATAAACAGTGTAGCAAAATAGTGAATTCCATTTTGTTGACCTGCAAGTGTACACTTTTAAGGCAACTCAATTCTGGTCTCTTCCACCATGCCCCTTTTTCCTGTTTTCTAGAGCTGGTACATCATAAAAGGAAAACAATGAATTTTAACATGAGAGTAGTCTAGTTTAGAATTAAGATTCTGGACAAGCAATTTCTATCTTGCAGCTTCCCGCGCCATTGTAATTTAAGTTAATCATTTTAAGTTTTAGAAAATTCTTGGAGCAGAAAATGAGACACACAGGAGTCAGGCAATTAGTTCAGTTTTTAGGTTCCCATATTCCTTCTCTTCAGGGGGTGCCCTGAATCCATTTTCTTTTCTCCTTTGATTTACAACATTCTGTTTCTACTTTATTCTTCTTCACCAGTCTCTTCTCTCCTGTCAGTACATTCTTTCTCCTTTTCCTCTTCATTTCCACCTATTGTTAATGGAACTTAAAAAATAAAAATAAAACAAGCCAGACAATGTCCACTTCAGATCAAGTCCTAGCTTTGCCACAGAATTCAACTGAGTTCTGCATCATTTTACTTTTGAGTCAGTTTCTTCAGTAAAATTCAGTAGGTATTCTCAAAGATCTTTCCCAGAATTTCCATTTTATAATGTTGATGATATGTCTTTCAGATACTCTAGGCATTTATAAAATTTTATTCTATCAATTCTATCCTAATGTTTCCACATTTTCTAACTTCTGTACCTTACATTGATTTTGTAATCTTTTATCTACGAGTGGCAAGTCATTAAACATTTAGAATGGAATTAAACATCTTGCTCTATCACATTTCAGTCTTCCATCTGGCTTTCACAATTGGAATTTTGTGGCAAATGTGATTTTGAGCTTTGGGGGGCTGTATGTGAGCAAGAAATACTGATGCCATCGACCCACATGTCTGTACAACCCTGAACTCGGTAGGGTCCATCATTTTCTGAGGAACAGATGGCAAAGAAAATAATCCTGAAATGCTCCCATCAGAGGGGAACAGAGGCATTTAGGACCATGTAATGCATTTGTGCATATTTTGTTGAAAAAAGGATTTCATTGGAAGAAAGACAGGTTTTAATCTTTGAGCAAAGCACAGTGAGTGCTAGTAAAAGACTGCTTGAAGACCCTGAGAAGTCACTGAGAAATAACTTGCTTGATGGTAAGGGTATGAAGGAGCAGATGAGAAGGACTGTGATGGGAGATATGAAAGAACGCCAGTCCTTTAATTATTCTGGTTTCCCCAACTCTATACTTCATAGACATTGATTCTATTTTGTAACTTAAATCAGGAAGATTCAAGAGCAATAGATGGAAGTTATCAGTAGCTCGAACAAGGAAAGAATGGAAAAACAGAGGCCAATGCTCTTTAATAAATTAAATGTATTTAAATATTTGAGATACAAAATGAAGATTTGTTTATTGAATTCCAGTGCTATTGTCTAGAATATCTAGCCCTAGAGTAGTTCATTAAGTATTTTCCACAGCATTCCAGATACTAGGTCTACCATAATCCATTTTATTGTCAAGTTACTATTGTACACAAAAGTAAAAGATGAAAATATCAATGAAATTCTTGTCTCCTTTGAAAGCAATATAAATTATTTATTGATTTAAACATGAGTGTTTTCCTTGAAATTAAAATTTTTTCATTACTAATAGAGTACTCCAATTCAGATTTATAGTAGAAATAAGAAACCTGGAGTATCAAGGGTGGAAGGATTCTAAACCTACCGATACAGAAGCCAAAAGTGCCAAGAATTTACAGGCACAGGCTAAAATAGAATTTTTTCAAGGCTCCATGCCAAAGACCATGGATATAAAAGTGGTATATGACTATATCACTCAGGAGTCTTATTTATTTATTTTTCAGCTACAAGCTTATCTGTGCAATCAATATTTTTGGTTGGACTTTCCAAAACAAACACCATGAATAGTGCTTACAAAGGTACATCTGTTTAATAATGATACCTTAGTTCTAAATTAAGTATTTAAAATGTGAAAAAAATATATTCATATATATATGTATGAATTTTTGAAAGGTGCTCACACAGCTACACACTAGAGAGTTTTACATTGATCATCAGGGACCTTGAGAAAGAGTTTGCCTTGACATCAAGGTCTTGGTTCTCTGAAGCACAAAGAACTGAAACAGATTGTTGTTTTCCGTGCCTGAAATTTTAGCCTTTCCCTCATGTTCTGATCAATTAAGTGTTGCTAATTACTAAAGTTCAAGTTCAAATACCTGTTACCCCCAGATGTAATTTATGATCTCTAAAGACTGAAATGATCTAGTGCCTCCACTCTGACCAATAAAGGAGCTTTCATGATGTCTGTTCATGGCTCAGCACTGTCCAGCTTAACTGATGAGCCTTTTCTACCACATATATTTAATCTCTTTGTTTACCATAGAACTCAGTCCATAAGCTCATATATAGGAGATGATAAATAGATCACCGAAAGATAATTTTAATTAATTCATATATTCATCACTTCTTCTGATGAACAAAGCATTACATGCATCCACCTGATGGTATCTTGAATGTATACATAGAAGTATAAGCTGTACACTTGAGATTTGAACATGTTGTTGTATATAAAGTATGCTTCAATTAAAATGAATGAAAACTGGGTAAGGAATTAAGCCCATGTCTGTCTCTTAAAAGCATATCAGTCATGTGTAGCATTTTACAATAATGCCTTGGAGACCTTGAAGTGTAACACCCTCATTCTGTGCTGCTGCTTGTTATACAAGAGAAACATAATCTAGGAAAGTAGGCATGACGTGTAGAGATACAGCAATAACTCTGCAGCAGAGTTGCATCCTTTGGTTCCTTCATATCAGTTTTTTAATCAGTAGGCTTAGTCTGCCTTGCAAGATCTCTCCAAAATACAAATGGCACCAAATCATTGCCTCTTTCGGAGGTTTCCTATCTCTCATTACCTTCAGTATAACACCTAGGCTCTTTAGCAGGACATGTAAGACCTCTGAGCTACAGCCACAATATCTGCACTTGCCCCAGACTCTCCCACCCTTCCAAGGCTCTTTGCGTATGTTGTTTTCTCCTGGAAGGCCTTCTCTGCTCTGTATGTTTAATTCTGCTCCCATTTACTACTCAATTCTGGTAATGTCTGATTTTCAAAGCCTTCTGTGAACACTTCCACACCTTAGTCTTTTCAAAGGGCCTTTCTTTCCCAGAGTATCAAATGACATCATAGTTTTACTGAAAGTATTAAGATAATAGTTTCAATGCAATTACCATACCATTGATACCTGATAGGTACTAAAATTTAGTAAATATTATTAATTTTTAATCAGTACCAAGTATATAACTCTGTAACTCACTTATAAAAGTGTCTTCTAATTGTTTATCTGTTACCCCTGATAAACTTGAAGTTTATCAAATATAATAGCCTGTGTTTAGCATATTTGCAAAATATTGAATAGAAGTGGGGACCAAGCAAAATATAACATTTATAACAATATTTTATTTGTTTGAAAAATTCTCATATGTTTTGGATGTGATTTTATATTTCAAGAAGCTTCTACACACAAGCTGTGTATTGGTTCAGGTATAATACAGTGTAATTTAGGGAACTTCTGATTATAAATCTTTAGCCTTGATAAATAATGTATATTGGTTAAAATTGCAGGCAAAGCCTTTTGTCCAGGGACACCAAAAAACTAAGATACTTAAGACAAAATATAAGTGGTTGAATATTGTTATGGCTTCTAGCATCTTTTTAAGAAATATTTGCAATGTGGTAAATGCTGCCTTTGAGTTTTATTCCTGTGGGGTCTGGGAGTCAGTTTATAATATATGTACATCAGTGTTCAAAATGGTGTAAATCAGATGCATCTGTGAGGATAAGGTATGGTGATTAAGGATTAAGGCCTGGAGTCAGATAGTCTGGTTTTTAATCACAGCTCAGTACTGTTCCTTTGACCTTCGGCAGGTTATGTAATTTCTCTGCGCTGTGTATAAAATAATAATAATGCTAGTGTTTATCTCACAGCATCATGTGAGAATTAAAGAAAAAATGTGGCTGTACCACATACTACAGTGCTTCTCACATAATAGGCACTCAGTAAGGCTTGGTCATTAAATAATAATAATAATAATAATAATAATAATAATGGTAATAATGAAGAGGAGGAGGAGGAGGAGGAAGAAGAAGAAGAATGGAGCCCCATTATCCTCTGAAGATAAAAGCCATATATCACTGGGTACCTGATAATACCCAGACCATTACCCCTTCCTAGTTTGGTCCTTTACTTTTATTCCTCTTACTCAATTGCATTTCTCAAGAACTTTGCTTCTCTTAAGTCATTGATGTATGTGGTGTTTATGAGTATAAAGTACACAAGTATCCTGAAAAGATTTTAGAGTTCACTCTCTCATTATGTCCATTGTGTCCCTAAGATTTTTATAATAGAGAATAGAGAGCATAGATTCCCATAAACAAAGTTTAGATTTAAACATAAGCCTATTTCTGAGCTGGCCAAGTGGCTCAGTTGGTTAAGAGCTTGCTCAAGAGTGTGAGCTGTGCTCTGAGCAACAGCAGTTCGATGCCCAGCCTGAGCTGAGCTGCCGCTGAGCTGCCAAAAGGTGGCAGGATGGCTCAACTAAAAACCAGCCAAACAAATAAATAAAATAAACCTATTTCTTATTTTTGGCAGGAAAGACTTTCATGTTGAGACATCAAGATTTAATTTTAAGTAGGCACAAGCACGTGTGCCAGTTTAGAAGAAACCCAGCTTTCTTTATGCATTTGCTTGCAAGCTGTTTGTTTTTTCCTTTCAGTTCTAGCTGGAAGTCACTTATAGTCCCTCTCAGAAGGAAGGAATTGTCAGCACAAACAATGCAGATTACGCAATAAGAAAATGAAAAACAAAAGCACATGCTCAAATCTCCCAGGTAAATATGTTTCACCATGAAATCTTTTCTTTTGAAGCTTTCTGTAACAAAAGAGTGATTTTTGCCTGCGGTGCTGAAGTATTCTGAATTTGCATGAGGGGAGGTGGGCCTTTGTGGGAGAGTAGTCTACACGGGCAGGATTTCTGCTCCCTCAAGACTACGTAATGTATTTATCATTCAGAACCATGTAAGGAGGAGAATGGTGTGTCTGATCTAAGTTTCTTGACCACTGGAGTTTATGAGCTAACGTATAAGGTAAGAGAATTCTAATGAAAGTGAGAGAGCCTGAGTGAAAGAGTCTGTCATGAAATATTAAGTTTCCGGGTGATGTGTGTGGTTCTAAAAATAAGAGGATGGCTCTAGTATCAAGAAGCCTGTGCTAACTAAGGAAGTGAAACTAAGTAATAAGAATACCCAATGATGAATTAAAGGAGGCTAGCTAGGCCCACAGGATGTGCAGTAAAAGTGAATGTGATCCAGTTAGCTTGCTAAAAGCTAATCAGTGATGATAGCTGGTATGTATAGAACAGTTACTGGGTGTTGGGAGCCATTTCATTTTATCCTAACAACACCCCAATAAGGAAGTTACAACTTGTAACCACCCACTGTAGACAGGGAAACTCATGCATAAAGGAATTAAATAAGTGCCCAAGTTCAGACAAATTCTACATAGTGGAGTTAAGTCTTCTAGTCAGCCATCTTGTCTCTAGAACATGCACTCTTAATGGCTATGCACACTTTTTCACTGGGATTAACAACAAGTAGTAGAGAAGGAAAAAATAAGCTTGAGTATCCATTTTCCGCTCTGTGTGTGTGTGTGTGTGTGTGTGTGTGTGTGTGTGTGTGTATTTATATATACAGTAAAACCTTGGATTGCGACTAACATGGTTTGCGAGTGTTCAGCAAGATGAGCAAACATTTCTAATACATTCTAACATGGTAAACTAGCAATGTCTTGCAATACGAGTAGTTTGTTTCTGGAACGAATTATGCTTGCAAACTAAGGCATTAGAAATTAATTCTTATCAACCAAATAGAGAATTTAAATGATGAAATATGTTTGTCCACATGTAATGGTATAAAGGCTGGGAATAGATATGGCAGCACAGAAAGCTGAGCTAGTCATTGGGCTGTATTCAACACTTAGGTTGTAGAAAGATAGTACAAAAGAGATTATCTCTTCTTTGCTTCTCACTTTCCTGGACCACATATTGGGAAATAGGCCTTCAAATTATGATCATTATGTATGACCGAGTGTATAAATCCTCACTTTAATAACAACTATTTCTTCAGACAAAATCCCAAAGCTAGGTCAATTTCCCCTACCATATACATTCATGGCATCATCATCCTTTCTACTTATCATAGCTATTATTCCTTTGTGAAACTCCTTCTTATTAATTACCTCCCAGACTAGATGTTCATTCTATGACAGCAGGGATTACTTCAGGTGCTTTTAATTCAACATCAGGTCTCCTATATGTTGGCACATAGAAACTATACAATAAGCATCTCTGCAGCAGGTTTAAAGGGCAGGTTTGATTATCTGATTTCTAAGTTGAGAGCTTATTAGGGAAAACATTAGTTGGCTCTGTCATATTTTTTAATGATGAGGAAAGATGACCGATGGGAAGGAAATGGATAGGCAAACCAGAAAAAAGCTAACATAAGAACCAAAACAACAAAAGCAGAAATCAAACAGAAATGTTGGACTAAAGCAAGCCTTGAGCCATGTAGTTATAGGAATAAATAGCATTGTATGATTCAGTCATCCTTCCTTCATCCATGTCAGTGCATTTCTGTTTGTGGTAGACAAGCAAACTGTGTGACAAACAGTTGAAGGTTTTGTAAAAATGCATTTTTATCAGTGGTTTCAGTTAGTTCTGTACGTGGTGTGTGTGTGTGTGTGTGTGTGTGTGTGTGTGTGTGTGTGTGTGGTGTATGTATATGCACACAGAGAGAAAAGAGAGATTTATTTTTTAAATTACTTTTGGGCAGGAAAAAGCAAACAAATGAGTATGCAAGAACTGTGCCCTGTGTCTCTTTCAAACATGGGAAGAGGGATTTATAAACAAACTCCAAATCTCTCCTAAACAGTTAGCTTTTGTTCCATGATATGATGTTTTGATTAATTTAATACCTTGTTCTCTCTAAATTTTATCCCTGTTACTAGTCAACATTTTTTTCCCCCCTACAAAACCCTGCCTCAGGAAAGGAATGATAATTAGCAAGAGGACATTATAGTTTCAGTGAAATGATGATGTCCAACTTCATATATTAAATGCCACGTTGGATCTATTTTATTTTTAAGTTAGACATCAATTACGTTAGTATCAAAATTACACTCAAATAATAACAAACACGGCACAGAAATAAAAATTGCATGTTATTAATAACTCTAGAATGAGGAGTTCTGATTCTAATGGCATAATCAGCACCAAGAAACTCTCCTTGTCATTTTCTTTTATCCAAGATACAAATAAGACTCGTCTTAGAAAGAGAGATATGGATATAATACGTTTTCTCTTTTCATGCCTGACTTTATTTGTGTTTTGGACCAATAGTATTTGCGAGTGCCTCCAAATGAAGAAATGACCCTCATGTGTCAGATACAGAGGAAGAAAGGTGACTAATATGGCCTGATGGTTATGAGCAAAGATATTGAAGTTATATATTTCTGTTCTTTTTAATCTGTAAAACTCAATAACAGACTGACCTTGCAAGTTAATTAACCTTTCCAAGAATTGGGCTCTTCAGCTTTAAAATGAGAATCTCTTTCCTAACTCACTGACATAGTACTCAGGAAATCAGACTATAATGCATGGAAAGTGTATCGTCCTGTAAATCAGTATAAACTCAGCTGTAATATTCCCTACTCCTACTCCCTCCATACGTTCATTCAATCCCTATATGTACTGACACCATGCCAACAAAGAAGGTCTTATTTTAAAAGAGAAGGGAGTCAATCTAACTTTATCCCAAATAGACTTGAAATAGATCTGTTGAACCGATCACTTTCAAAGAGCTATGGCGTTAGAGTTACGCTATTATGGAATAAAGGTATTACAGGACTGTTAGACAGATATAGGGCAACTTTGCAAGGCTACTGTCCAGCTGACTATTTTGTCATAGTAATAACATTTAGCATATTGTCTATAAAATGTTTAAATTTAAATGTTAATTGATATTTACTTGGGTATATGTAATCTTATAGATATTACCTACATATTATCACACATGCAAATTATTCTGAATTTGGAACTAGAGTTCTTGTAATCCTAATTTTTGGATGCAAATGCTGCATAACCCTTGGACACTGGGCATGTGTTCTCTGGGCTCCTGTCAAATGGGAATAAGAAATTTATAGGGTACAGATGATAACTGAATTACATTGTCTAGCCATAACGCTAAGAATGACCACGTGATAAGAGTTCAGTAAAGGTTAGATGCTTTTTAAGTTCTAGTACTGATTGTTGTGTTGTATGATTGCTTTTGATATTATCATTGTGGTCATTAGAATTTAGTAGACCAATAACATGGGTTTTGGCATCAAGAAAATCAAAATTTAAATATTTTTATCTTCCACTGGATTTGAATTTTTATAGCCATGAAATAATGTCAACTTCGCAAGAGTGTTTTATGTACAAACTGATTAGCCTGGTGCCTGTCACAATGGAACTGCACACATATATATTCATATTTATAAAATGTTATAATAACCATGTGTTTTATATAAAATAAAATGTATTATTTAAATAACACATGCATGCTAGATTCTTGGGCTTGTCCTTTCCTTTGCAATATTTTGGTTATTCATCCTGTTGTTTTCATGGGTGTCTAATGGGCATAGCTATACAGGAAAACAGGTCTCAAAAACTACCTTTGATGTGTATTTCATATTCAAAACTAGACAGAAAAACACTTATTTTATTCTATTGTCTTCTGTCTGTCTGCTTCTCTCTCTGTAGTCAAATGCTGTTCTTTTACAAAACAAAACATATCATTGACATGATTGTCCAAAACAAATAGTTTTTCTTGAATGTTAATTGAAAACATTGCTGGAAAGAAAATTCCAACATCAAAATGGCCCACTGCCATAAACGTTTATTTGTTCCCTGTCACGTCCTGCGTGGCAAGGGCAAGTGGGACACGAGAGGGGCGACGCAGATTAAATAAAGACAAGAGACAGAAGTAAGATAAGAGCGAGATCAAGGGACTCAGCCAAAGAAGACTGAGCCCCGAATCGGATCAACGCATAGCTTTTATTGATAATCTTTAAGGAAGTAAACTGCAGTGAATTATTAACCGTGTATCCATGTGTGTCTCTAGGCTTCTTTTCCATTAACCTGAACATCCATTTATCTTTTGTATCCCAAGGAACTGACCGTTCTCACCACATACCTCAATAGGTCATAGGCACCCCTCAAAGGTTGTGAGAAAACAGTAAGAGCAGAGGTACAAGTTTTATGCTTCAGCAAGCCCATTAGGGTCAGCTTGCAAGCCCTTTGATGTTAGGGATTACGACCTCAACATCTCCCCCTTCTTTATTTTTTAAAAAGCACGCCTGTGACCCCAGGCGGCTGCGAGCCACAGTGCCTGTCTTAGGTGTGCTCCAATGAAATAACAACCCGTCATTGGAACTTGATCCTCTGACGATCAAGCCCTGTTTTAGGTTAGTTACATTCAAGCAGTTCATTTACCGTCTTTGTCTAGCCTGTCCTCGCTAAAGTTCAGGGGAATTGGGGCTAACAAGCAGGTGGCCAAACCTGAGGCTTTGCCTTAAGTTTGATCTCAGGTATATGAGCTTGGACTTCCATCATCTGTTTAAGAAAACATCTAATGAGGATGGGGAGTAGGTACAGAACCAAGCAGATACAAAAGCCAATGTTATGCCTTCAGAGGCTAATGTAGAGGGGATGGTCGTGGAATCGGCTGTAAGGCAACATCGACCCCCTTCTGTTGTTGTAGAAGTAGAAACACAGTTTTGCAGTTTCGTCATCTATGGCCCGCCGGAGGGTTTGTTGGCCACACCGGAGGACTAAATAGAACAGAAATAAAATAATGATTAGTAATGCAAATGCACCAGCAAAACCTCCACTGAGGTGTTTGATCCAATTGAGTGGATTTAGATTAGATAATTCTCCCGCGGCTGCAGATAAGGCATCCTCTCCAGGGAGGAGCTGAAGATTAGCAGATGACATTTGGTCTACTTCTTGTTGTAATTGCTGAATATCCACAGAGAGGTTGGGCACATGACCCAAAAGATGAGCACGTACCTCAGACCACGGAATACGTGTCTGATTATAAGAAAAAGGAGTTATACAATAAGTAGATGTATTCCAATCACACTTTAAAGTAATAATAGTCCGGAGACTTTCTATTTGGTTTCCCAAATAAACCACAGTGGTTTCCAAATCAGCTAATCGAACACTAATTTCTTGATCAATTTTCAATTGTTGGTTCCAAGTTTTACTAGCATTTTCATGCCATTGCTGTACAAATTGAGTAGTTTGAACTGTCTGGTGGAGAGCTACTCCAGAGACGGCAGCAGTGGTTGTGATTGCTATAATTCCTAAAATTGCTGCTATTAGAAGGCCAATAAATCTTTTAGTTCGATGTAAAATTTTATGAAGAAGTTGGAGGACAATATGAATTGTTGGAGAACCCTCCCAAACCCTAGAGGTTTGGACTGGAATCCACAATCCTTTTCTACGTCTCAAAATCATAATTTGATCTTGGGGATAATTAAGAATTGAGGAATTAAGACAAGTAAATAAGCGACATAGGGGACACTCAACCAATTTTAAATCTTGATCAATGGTAAAGTTTCCTATTAAAAACACAAATGGATTTTTAATACAAACTTGCAAATAAATTTGTCCAGTTTTTCATACCGGAAAGTATAACCATTATTGATATTATAAGTAAGATTTCCTTTCCATAATTTATTAGGTCCAATGCTTAAAGCAATTTTCCACAGGGTCCTTTGAAAAGGGCCCCTAATAGGTCTAATCATTCTCAATTGAGGTGGAGCTAAAACCTTTTCTTTCCAAAGAATAGAAATATTGAAAAGATGTTCAATAATTTGAAAGAAGTTACCGCCAATTATTTGATTCTTTAGTTGTCGTGGTTCTGCACATACTTTATTCCTACAAATTTGAAGAGCAAGACCAAAAGGTCCCCAATCAACAATTGTTTCCAATGTATTATTTATAATTATTCTATCTATAGTTCCGACATTCATCCCAATGAATTCTTGATTGATATCTGTCCCAATGATTAATAAGAGGGCATGTAGGAATTGGAGGCGGGGAAACTATGAGTGCTCAATTGCTGAGTAACAAATCCTTTGCTAGAAATCATAAATAAATCTTTAAATGTATTATTTTCTTTTTCTGTTGGAATGGCCCACGTTTGCTCTGCAAGAGAGAGACATGGTGGAATAGAACCAATACATATGGGAGTATGTAAATATCCAAGGGCTGTATGATTAAGTAAAGTAAAGAGTCTCCCTTCCTCCTCGGGAAACTCGGGTCCTCGGGGATCCTCAGGCCCAGGGAACCATGAACTGTCATTAAGATAAATTAAAGGAGGATCATCATTCCATGTGACAGGAGTTAATAATGGAGGATTTGGAATGTATGCCCAGTAAGTAAAATTCTCTGCAAGGGCTCCTGGAGGAAAGCAACTTACAATAGTAAGAACAGCCATCATGGACAACATCAGGTTGGCCTCCGTCTTAGGCAGCCTTTCCTCCTGGAGACGATGCTCTGCTACTTGTACCAATTTTTTCATTTGTCCCCAGGTAGGGAGAGAAGCATTTCTATTGCCTTTTGCAGTAACTGGAGGAGCGAGCACGGGCAGGACAGCCGTCCCCACACGATTAAATTGCAAGGATAATTTAGAAGTCTCCGACGCTGGAGGTGTCGGCGGACGGGTAGTGGACATGCATCTTTCTTCTTCCTCATCCGAAGGAGTCTCCTGTAAAACCTCTTCAGGAGATGAGTACCGTGCCATCTTAGGGCATACTGGCTTCATGACGACCTTCTTGGGTGGGTCGCTCATGATAAGGTTTAATGCACCGGCTAGGCACCCACAGAGGACGTTCTTCTTTGCCTGGAGAAATACAAGCAAAACCTCGTCCCCATGTCAACAAAGTCCCTAAATTCCACTGATTAGTCTGAATGTCTTTCCACCATATGGGGATTGGCGGCATTTTCTTTGAACTAGTATTAAAATGTCTTTCTGCTGCAGTTCGTCCACAATGTGGATCAGAGCCAGAGGAGTTTAAAAAATTTAAAGTGAACATAGCTCTAGCTAATTGCACCTGAGGTGGTTCCTTTATGTATCACCCTTTTTGTTTTAATAATTGTTTTTTCAAAGTTGAATTAGCACGTTCAACAATGGCCTGGCCTTGAGGGTTGTAAGGAATGCCAGTATTATGAAAAATTTGCCAGGTGGAACAGAAAGTGGCAAATTTAGCACTAGCATAAGCTGGTCCATTGTCTGTTTTAATTTTTCTTGGAAGGCCCATAATAGAAAAACAAATCAAAAGATGACGACAGGAATGAGCTGCAGTTTCACCTGTTTGAGCAGTGGCTACTAGAAATCCTGAGGCAGTATCAACAGAGACATGTACGAATGATAATTTTCCAAAAGAAGGGATGTGAGTCACATCCATCTGCCACAATTCATTAGGAACTAAGCCTCGAGGGTTGGTTCCCTCCGGACATTCTTGTGGAGCATTAAGAATTTGACAAGTAGGGCAAGTCTGAACTATATGTCTAGCCTGTTTTTGTGTAATAGAAAATTTAGATCGCAGACCTCCAGCATTGATGTGGGTTAAAGAATGAAAGTGAGCTGCCTCATCAATCTGAGCAGTTCCCACTAAGGAGTCTGCAATAGCATTTCCACGCGTCAACGGACCTGGGAGAATCATGTGAGCGAATATGGGTAATAAAAATGGGTGTTGACGATTTCTTACAACTTGTTGAAGTTGATGAAACAAAATCTGGAGAGATTGATTAGAATTAAAAGAGAGAGACGCTGTCTCAATGTTTTGAGCTGTGTGAACAACATAAGCCGAATCAGAGACAATGTTTAAAGGCTCAGAATAGGTCTGCAAAGCAGTTAAAACTGCCACAAGTTCAGCCTTCTGTGCTGAATTACAGTTAGTGTGGACAAGTTGACATTCTTTTTCACTAACGATGGCAGCTTTTCCATTGCTAGATCCATCAGTAAAGACTGTAATTCCTTGAGGAATTGGTTTCTGTCGGAGTTTTTTAGGTAAAATCCAATTAGTCTTTTGTAAAAATTGAAACAATTTATTTTTTGGGTAATGATTATCAATGATTCCATAAAAATTTCCTATTGCAATTTGCCAAGATTCATTATGACTGTTTAGATGGCAAATTTGTTGTTTTTTAAAAGGAACTACAATTTGATTAGGTTCCTGCCCACTAAGGTGTAAAACTCGAGTGCGGGCTTTGGATATTAAGTCAGAAATTAATTCAACATAAGTTGGCAATGTCTTAACAAAATTATTAGGTAAAAAAAGCCATTCAACCAGTTTTTCTTGTTGTATTATAACCGCTGTTGGAGAATGCGGTGTAGAGAAAACTAGAATCTGTAAAGGTTGATCAGGATCTATACGCTGAATCTGAGCTTCCTGTATTTTTTGTTCCACCAGTTCTAACTCCTTAATTGCCTGTGGAGTCAACTTACGAGGACTGGTTAATTGAGAAGGTCCTCGCAAGAGACTAAACAAATTACTGAGAGCATAAGTAGGAATGCCCAAGGTAGGACGTAGCCAATTAATATCTCCTAACAATTTTTGTAAATCATTTAAAGTAGAAATCCGATCTTTTCTAATTTGAATCTTTTGTGGTCTAATAGTCTGTCGATCAACAATTGTTCCTAAGTATTTAACTGGAGTGGATGTTTGAATTTTATCAGGGGCTATACATAGCCCTGCTTTATCTAGGTAAAGTTTAAGTGATTTAAAGCAAGCTGCTAGTTGTTCCATAGATGATGCAGCACAGAGAATATCATCCATATAATGAATGATGTAGCAATCAGGAAATTCAGTTCTCACTGGTGTAAGAGCTCGAGCTACATAAAACTGACAAATTGTAGGGCTGTTAAGCATTCCCTGAGGTAACACTTTCCATTGATATCTCTGAATAGGTTCTTTATTGTTAATAGATGGAATGGAAAATGAAAATCGAGGGCAATCATAAGGATGTAAAGGAATTGTATAAAAACAATCCTGTAAATCAATAACTATAAGAGGCCAATCTTTAGGAATCATAGATGGTTGTGGAAGCCCTGGTTGAAGGGCACCCATAGGTTCAATAACAGTATTTACAGCTCTAAGATCAGTTAACATTTTCCATTTGTCTGATTTTTTTTTAATGACAAAAACTGGAGAATTTCAAGGGCTATTAGAAGGTTCTATATGGTCTTGTTTTAGTTGGATCTGTACTAATTTTGTTAAAGCCTCTAATTTTTCTTGAGAAAGGGGCCACTGCTCAATCCATATTGGGGTGTCATTTTTCCATTTAAGAGGCACAGGAGCACATAGCTCTGTGACAGTGGCCCCTACAAAAAAGGGTTATTTTGTTTGGTCTGATAACCTAATCCTTGTTTTCCTTGCTGAGATGAGAGCTGGAGAGGTTGAGTTATACCTTGCTCAAATTTTCCTAATCCTTTTCCTGGTTGGAATCCCATACGACTCATAATTTTCTGACTTTGGGGACTATATTGATTTGGTGGAATCCAGACCTCTGCGTTCCACTGAGTCAACAGGTCTCTTCCCCATAAATTAACAGGGATATCAGCAACATAAGGTTGCAAAAATCCTTGTTGTCCTTCTGGTCCTGTGTATGGAAGAATTTGAATACTTTGACGTAAGCCTGAGGCTCTTCCTACCCCTACTACATTAATATCTGGATCTTGTAATTCCCAATTTTTTGGCCATTGTTGAGAACTGATGATTGAAACATCAGCTCCGGTATCTATAAGACCTTTAAACTTTTTTCCTTGTATTTCAATTTGGCAAATAGGTCGAACATCTGAAATTTTTTCTACTAAAAAGATGCCTGCTTTCCCTGTACTCCCAAAACTACCTGTTCCTCTCTTTTGGATTCCTTTTTGTATTGGAGAAACATACGGAAGCAAAAGTAACTGTGCAATCCGCTCTCCTTTTTTAGCTGACCAGGGAACGGTTGAAGATATTATAATTTGAATTTCTCCCTCATAATCAGAATCAATGATTCCTGTATGAACTGTGACTCCTTCTGATGTTAAATTAGATCGGCCAAGAATAAGTCCGACAGTGTTTGATGGAATCGGTCCAAAAATTCCAGTGGGTACGCGGAGAGGCGTTTCTCCGGGAAGCAATAAAATATCCTGAGTGGTGCAAACATCTACTGCTGCACTCCCTTCTGTTGCTGAACTTAATTGCTGTACTGAAAGTTTGGAGGAGGTACGGTCTGGTAATTCTGAGGAGCAGCTGAAGTTAGATATGCCCCTGTTGTTGTCGGGGCCTGGGGCCGGCCCCGCTCCCCGTTTCCCTGAAGGGGAGTTCCATCCTTATGATATAATGATTTACAATCTGATGCCCAATGTTTTCCTTTTTGGCATCGAGGACATGTCCCTGGCACTTGTGATTCTGCAGGAGCAGAGTCATTAGGCATATTAGAAACAGTTTTAATTTTCTTTCTGCATTCCCTTTTAGTATGACCAGGCTTTCCACAATTAAAGCAAGTACCTGGAAACTTTTTTCTTCTTGTCATTCCTGTAATTGCCTGAGCTAACATTGTAGCTTTATATTGTTCAGTTCCTACTCCTTGACAGAGGCGGAGATACCCCATTGCATCTGTCTTTCCTTTTTGAACTCCTATTGCCTTTTTACAGTCCTCATTAGCGTTGTCATAAGCTATGATTTGTAAAATGATATCAGCGGCTTGAGCATTGGATACCTGTTTGTTAATAGTATCCTGCAAGCGAGCTATAAATTCTGAATAAGGCTCCTGAGGTCCTTGAAATATGTTCTGAAAGGAAGTTGGAACTTTTCCTTCCACTTCTACTTTTTCCCAAGCCGTCAAACAAATTCTTTTAAGTTGCTCTTGTGCCTGACGAGTCATTAATGTTTGTCGTTCGGAATTTATCCAATCTCCATCACCTACTAATTGATCCTTAGTAATATCTATCCCTCCAGCCTGATTTTGCCTGCTCTGAATTTCTGCACCATCAATCCACCAAGATTTAAATTGTAGAAATTGGGCTGGAGAAAGACAGGACTTAGCCAAAGCATTCCAGTCTATTGGAATCATTCTATCTCCATCAGCAATACCTCGAATTAGTCCTATTGTATAAGGGGAAGTTGGACCAAATTGAGTAACTGCCTGTTTAAGTTCCTTAAGGATTTTAAAAGGAAAAGGTTGGTGTTCTACTATCTGTAAACCATTGGGGTATTCATCATTAGGTGGAAGACGCTCCCTAATTATGACTGGAAAATTTAAAGCATCCAAATCTCCTTCCAACCTTGCCTGTTGAATTCCCTTTTCTATGGCTGACATTGATAAATGTGGACCTCGGACATAAAGGCGGAGGTGCCGATGTAACAGGAGAAACTGACTGTTTTAATTTGGAGGGTTTCCTAGACAACCCGTAATCCTTCATTCTAGTTATTGGAGGAGGAGGAGGCAAACAATCAGGAGTTAACAGATCGTCTTTTTAAAGAAGGATATATTGCCTTTGGAATTATTGTGGGTGCTTCTACAGACTCACTCGTCTTTCTCCTCGTCCTCTGATAATTCAATGAGACTTTTGTAATGCTGATTTTTATCTTCCTCTTCATCTTCTGTGTCTGTGTGTAAAGGTTCTAAAACTGACCGGACCTGTCTCCAAGTTTCCCAAATTGTAGCTGGCATCTCTTTTCCCTGACGTTGTTTTTCTGAAAGATCTTTACCTACTATTTCCCACTGATCTAAATCTATAGTGCCTAAATCTGGAAACCAAGTACAATGGTTTTCAATAACTTTTAAAAGTTCCTCTAGTTTCTTTTCTGAGACTTTTATCCCTCCCTTCTTAGAAAGCTGCTTAAGGAGGCAAATATATGGTCTATATCGACTTTCAGAATTTCCCATGTTAGTATTTAAGAAAAGGAAAGAAGAGAGAACTTTCACTCAATTTTCCACTCTGATGCTCGTCTGGCCGCGCCCCTCGCGGGACTTAGTCTGTCTTGGCAGAAGCTCTGCGGTATAAGCCCCCGCACAGGTGAACGAGTCAGTCGCCGTTTAGCCTTACGACAGAGAACGGAACCGCAGATTAGAGCCCACTCAAGTTCCGTAGCGATGAGCCGTGGAACTATATGCATTCACTCACACAATCACACACTTGCACACAGAAATTGTTAGGTTATTTTCCGGATACCCCGGTAGAAATTTTATTCCGGTTACTCCTGGTACAATTACTCAGGATTTACCCCCGGTACGATTACTCAGGACAATTCCCTACTCCTTACCAAGTAGAGTGCCGGCCCGCCCTGAGATCTGCGTCTTGAATTATTTTTTCACCCAAGATTCAAGTCTTCCTTCCCTTCTTCGAGCCGCACGTTGAGGCGCCAGTTGTCACGTCCTGCGTGGCAAGGGCAAGTGGGACACGAGAGGGGCGACGCAGATTAAATAAAGACAAGAGACAGAAGTAAGATAAGAGCGAGATCAAGGGACTCAGCCAAAGAAGACTGAGCCCCGAATCGGATCAACGCATAGCTTTTATTGATAATCTTTAAGGAAGTAAACTGCAGTGAATTATTAACCGTGTATCCATGTGTGTCTCTAGGCTTCTTTTCCATTAACCTGAACATCCATTTATCTTTTGTATCCCAAGGAACTGACCGTTCTCACCACATACCTCAATAGGTCATAGGCACCCCTCAAAGGTTGTGAGAAAACAGTAAGAGCAGAGGTACAAGTTTTATGCTTCAGCAAGCCCATTAGGGTCAGCTTGCAAGCCCTTTGATGTTAGGGATTACGACCCTCAACAGTTCCCCTGTTCAATTGTTAAAAATCTGGCTTGTCTGATGCATTTGTATAAAGTTTGTTATAAAAAATCTTTTTTATTATGAGTTCTCTGGCCCTTCAGGCTGAGGGCTATGGCTGCTAAACAATGTCCTATTGGCGGAGTAAGAGTCAATTAGCATTAAATGAGTATCTAGTATGGATTAAGAACAATGTTAACCCTATAGACACAAAATTTATTTGGTTCATACGTGTAAGAAATTTTGATATGCAGGAAAACACAGGTATGGACAAATAGAGGCAATAGAGGCAATGAGCTCAAAAAATATATTGGTAGGACCGGCCAAGTGACGCGGTGGTTAAGCGCTGGCTAGGGAAGCCAGCGGCCCCGGTTCAGGTCCCACATATGAGTGACACTGCGCTCAAAAAAAAAAAAAATTGGTATTTTGAAGAAGAAAAACATAACACTTCTTGTGTGTAGCCAGTCTGTTTCCAGAGCACTTGACTACTGAGCTAAATTTTTGATATACTCTTGTTGTTTTTTAGGTGTACAAAATGGGAGAAGGACACTAAATGGATGAGGAACACCATGAAGAAAGATATGAAAATGACATGAAATGACATGGTAAGTTTAGGCAGCTTTTAGCACTGTTAATTGTCCAATCTTAGAGTGTTATAGTAAAAAGAGCAAGAAGAGGAATTGAAATTAAAACAAGAATTGGAAACTTAAACAAGAAGCATCTTTGTTTAAGCTATGGTGACTGGAAGTAAAGGACAGTGTTAAAGCAAAGAAAGCTACATTTTCATATAGGCTTGTTATTGTTTATTACAAAAAAATTGTATTTCCCTTCTTTAAAAAAACAAAGCTTTATTGAGTTTTTTACATAAATAGAAAAAAAAAACCCTAAACTTCACAAGGAACCACAAAGGACCCCAAACAGCTAAAGCAAATTTAATCAAGAAGATCAAAGCTGAAGGCACCCCTCTTCCTGACTTCAAATTATATTATAAAACTACAGTAATCAAAACAATATGGTACTGGCATAAAATCAGACATATAGATCAATGGAACAGAATAGAAAAAACAGAAATAAACCTATGCATTTACAATCAGCTGATTCTCAACTGTGGTGCCCAAACACACAATGTGGAAAAGATAGTTTTTGACAAATGGTGTTAGAAAAACTAGATGCATATGCAAAAACTGAAATTGGACCTACCTCACCTCATCAATTCAGAATGTATTAAAATGATAAACATAAGCCTGAACCCATAAAACTCCTACAAGGAAACATAGGGAAAATTTTCTTAACATTGGTCTTGACAATTTTTTGGATATGACACCAAAAGCACAGGCAAAAATAGACAAGTGAGATTACATCAAACTAAAAAGCTACTGCAGAGCAAAGAACTAATAAAAAAATAATGACAAGGCAACATATAGAATAAGAACAAATATTTGCAAATCATATATTCAATCAAGGGTTGAATATATCCAAAAATAGATAAGGAGCTCATACATCTTAATACCCAAAATATAAATCACCTGATTAAACAATGAGCAAAGACCTTTAATAGACACTTTCAAAATATGAAATACAAATGGCTAGCAGATACATGAAACATTGATCAACATCTCTAATCATCAGGGAAATACAAATCAAAACACAATGAGATATCATTTCATATCTATTAGGATGACTATTATCAAAAAGGCAAAAGGTAACTAGTGTTGGAGAGGATGTGGAGAAAAGAGAACTCTTGTACACTGCTAGTGGGATTGCAAATTAGTATAACCATTATGCAAAATAGTATGGAGGTTCCTCAAAATATTAAAAACAGAACCATCATATGATCCAGCAATTCCGCATCTGGGTACATATCCAAAGGAACTTACATCAGGATGGCGAAGAGATATTTTTAGTCCCATGTTGATTGCATTATTGGGCAAGATATAGAAACAACCTAAATGTCCTTAAATGGATGAATGGATAAAGTTGGTATATATATATCCAATAGAATATTATTCAGTCTTTGAAAAAAAAAATAAAGGAAATCCTGACATTTGTGACAACATGGATAGAGCTGGAGGACTGCAGCTTTTGACAAATGTGTCTCTGGTTTTATGCATAGCTCTTTAAGGGGGAAAAAAAAAAAAGCACCCTTGGCTTCTTTCTATGCAGCGTTTACCAGGGCAAACACAAGTAGAAGCAGATATAAAGCACTATTTACAAACAAAGACTTTGGAGTCAGACTGATGTGGGTTTTGTCATACACAAGTTAATTAACCTCTTTCAGTCTTAAAACTGCAGGAGGGGTTTCTTAGTCTATTCAGGCTTCTGTAACAAACTACCATAGACTCAATGGCTATAGACAACAGAATGTATTTTTCATAGTTCTGGAGGTTGGGATTTCAAGGTCAAGGTGCCAGCAGATTTGGTGTCTGTTGAGGATTTCCTGGTTCATAGGCGGCTGTATATTCACTGTGTCCTCCTCACATGGTGAAACTCCCTGAGGTCTCTTTTATAAGAGCACTAGTCTCGTTCATGAGACCCCACCCTCATGACCTAATCACCTCCGAAAGGCCCCACCTCCAAGTCCCATCCCATTGGGGTCAGGGGGAGCGAGGGAACACATTCAGTCAGCAGAAGGGGTTATAACGGTAATAGTTATCTCCTCCTAGATCTTTCTCATCACTCAGATCTCACCTTCTCAGAGAAAGCTTCCTAACCACTGTCCATGATTATGCTGTCTCTCACCCAGGGCTGGCTTCATGGGCATGTGACCAGTAGGACTGCACAAAAGCCTACACTTAGAAGGGCCCTGTACTTGAGATCAATATTCTGCAGTTGCTCTCTTAGAATTCTTATAATTTTATCTTTGCATTTGTGTTTTGTAAGTGAAGCCTAGTGGGACAATGGAGCACATATCCAGGCCTAGAACTTTGGTTCACGCATAGTGTTACCTCACACCAACTCCCTACAATGGGTTCTTGGAAACCCACCTCCCTGCCTCCTGTTTCCTGGGCCCACCCGGCCTCAACTTTTTCTTTCCCACCCATGTCTGAGGTCACCCTCTGTCCTGGTAAGAGCATGGGCATGGGCACAGAGGGTCACGGCTGGGCACACCTGCCCTAGGGCACCTGGGGTGGGGCATGATAGGGGCTGTTCCTCATCTAGGCTGGCAGCACAATGGTGTGTCTGGCAGATAACTGACCAAAGGCTGCATCTCATCAGGGGAAAACCTTGTGCCTACCCCAAGTCCAGACCAAGGTGTCCTGGCATGGAAGTTTAAAGGTCTTTGGGGGTTGGTCATCTGCTGTTGGTTGCTGTGGGGAGCTTTCAGGCACATGTGACCACTTCCCAACACCCCGCCCCTGGTCAGGACACAGCATGTCAGTTCAGTCAGTTCATCAGCTTGTGGATGGGCAACCGAGCACAGAGACCATTCATTTCAGGTGGCATGGGTCATGGGCACCGTGAGAGTCTACCCTGACTCCCAGGAGCACTCCCTCAGCCAGCTCGACCCCAGAATGGCCCTTCCTCCTTCCAGCCTTCTCAAGCCTGACTTGTGTTTGCCCCTTCTAGCCAGCGTGAGATGCCATCCAAGGGATGAGCTATGCATGAACTAAGTAAGAACTGAGTAATTTCAGGATATCGAATCAAATGAGGTATATAAAACAAAAAGTGACACATATCAAGTCAATATTTAACTATAAATTAATGTTCCATTAGGGTAGAGTCTACATCCAGTTTATCAAATACCAAATAGAACCATCAGAGTATCTGCCATAGATTATGCATTTCTTTTTTTTTTTTTTTTGGAGGGCAGTGTTACTGGCCCTCACATGTGGGACTCGAACTGGGGCCGCTGGCCTCCCATACCAGCTCTTAACCACTGCGCCACTCAGCCGGCCCTAGATTATGCATTTCTTAAGATGTGTTGGATGAACGAATGGCTAATTGTTTATCTCTGTAAATTTTAAGCAAGTGTAACCATGTGACTACAGTGCTGGACTCTCTGTAGATGATGGGCTCATATAGATGACGAGTCCTGGTAAACATACCCTGCTTAGTACACAGACTTCCCTCAGCAAACATCCATCAGACATGTGGCCTTCTCTCCAAGTCACTGAGATAATACGTTATCAGAGACAATGTGATTGCCTTTTGTAGCCTTCCAGGCTAGGGGGGCAATATGGCTGGCGTGTTGCCCTTCAAAGGAGGGGTATTGAATCAAGGTGCTGGCTTAAATCCTAGACAGTGCTAGATTCTAGACTATGCTCAAGGGAAAATAGAAAGAATAATTATTATCATACCTCGCACAACACATTTTCCATTGACTGTATACTATGTGCCAGACCACTGTGTCAAGTGCTTACACGGAGTGTTTCATTGGTTGTTTATAGTATCCCTGTGAGTACGTATATTTAGGTCCACTGTATAGGCAAGAATGCTAAAACAGAAAGATTAAGTAAATTACCCCAAGGACAAGCTGGTGGAACTGGCATTTTCACTATGAAAATCTGATTCTAATATTGGCACTTTTAGCCACTATGTTCAACTGCTTCATGATTTGGTTTTTGTTGTTGTTGTTGTTGTTTTTTGTTTTTTTCTTTTCCTGATCCTCAATACACTGAAAAGAAATATATTCACCTGTCCCTATCATGTAGAGATAAGAACCTAAAGTTTAGAATGAAATGAAGTTAAAGTAAAATCCCCTTTAAATATTATTAGTTGAATGAGCTACTGACTTCGTTGTAGTCATTGTTTAATGTTCTGATTCTCATCCGTAGAATGAGTATTTTCAAGTACCTCCTTGAAACGTGACACTTTTTGGAAGAATGATTGAGAATGCCCAAATACTTTGAGCTCATTGGACAAGTTATGTTTCTGAAGTTCAGGTTCTTCATACAGTTGCTCTTTGACCTTAAGCAACTCCATTTCCCTTACCTGTACAATGGGATTCCATCACTTGTTTCCATTGGTGAGAGGATAAAATGGTGTCTCTGCTCTGAAGCATAGCGCAAAATCTGTTACTATTTTCTACAATCTTCTCTAGAAACTATAACAATTACCATGTTTTAAATTGATAGAACATTATGGCTATTAAGTTGATGAGCATAAGATGTTTGAAAAATCAGTTGACTTGAGTTTGTGTCCATCCTTGAGGAGGGTGAAGAGATAGGGAAGGGAGGTTTGAGTTTGTCCAATCAATCCAAACTAAATTCCTGATGGCACAAGTTGTTTCTGAGCTTGATATCTGCTCCCGTAAGTGGTGATGATAGAACCCAAATGACCTACTGGGTCACTTTTACTCTAATGTTTTTTCTCTTGCAGAAAGAATCTGCCTGGAGAACAGAAATAAAAACTTAAAGTGTAGGCAATAAAAGAAATAAAACACAGTTGTTTATGCATTAATGTAACTGCATTTCAGACATCTTTTTATAGATTATCCCTGCGGTTTTATAATGAGGATGACATTTTCTTTGGTGGTGTCTTAAATATGTTGATTGTAAAACACTAAGAAAAAAAGAGGCAGTTTTTATACAGTACATTCAAGTGCATTATTTTAATCAATTTACTTGTCTTTACTGGACTTCATTTATTCAATTCACATGTCTTCCCTGGACCTCAATTTACTCTGAAAGTAGTGTCTCTCCCCTCCACTTTAATTTGGACCAGGTCCAAATCAAACCATGAAAAAAAACTGAAGATATAAAAAAATGATGAACGTTGTATATTATATGGAGATAGGAAGCAAATGACCCCGCAGATGTTTCCAGATGAGGACATGACATTTTCAGAAGAGTCAAAAAAATTGCAAAGTCACCTTTTCCATTTTTTCCCCCACCCCTGTAATGTTGGTATATTCATGGACAGTTACAAGAAAAGGCAGGGAAAAGTCACACCAGGGAACAGTAATTCACTTTGGGTGATTATCAGACTGGAGTAATGGGGAAGCTTCCCAAATGCCAGTGTACACAAGAAATTGCAGTGATAAGATTAATGATCCAGGGGGAGAAAGATTCTTCGAGTAGGTTGACAATGGCCAAGTGCTCTGGCATTTTATCACGTGGCCACCACCTCCTACACTCCTTCTAGGCTGTGCTCCACTGTAAGATCAGAAAGGCAAATGAGGACAAGAGCCAAAGTTCATTCTTCTCACAAATCTGTTTTTCCTAGCTTAGCATGTGGATCTGTCATAGCTGCTGCCAAAAATGGTTGGCTTTCCTCCTGATCTCTGGTCTGTCAAGCTCCTCAGGAAAGGTTGTCGGCTCTGAGAAAGCAAGAGATTTCAAAACAGCAAAGGTTCTCTTTGGCTAAGCACCTTTCTCAGGATTAAGATGGCTTCTGGGTTTCTCCCTACTGCCTTCATGAGTTTTACCTGATTCAATGTTTTCCCTAAAGTTTGCATATCTATCCTTTTGGTCACTCACTCTTGCATCATGCCTCCTTGCACTTCAAGCCTTAGATTGGAATACAGTCTCCTAGCTCTTGCTTCCTGCAGTCACTTAGACAGACAAGCACATGTGCCTTAATTTATTCTTTTTTTGAGGATTAGACTTTAATAAATAAGGGAAAGTTTAAGGATATTGACAGAAATTACAATGTGAGAAAGTAACAAATATCTCAGAATTATGTGGTTAATCACAGCTCTCATCCCCAGACTGATTTCTAACTGCCCTCTGAAATAATAAATGGACATTTCTTTTGACTCTTGTTCTTCTGTTATTTTCCTGTGCTTTGATCTGACCACATATTTATCTCTCCTCTAATCTAAACACTTGCATTTTCGTATCTCCTAATATAAACGTCTCACCCAAGCATACAGCATGGCACAGAACAAGGAGGTGCTTCCTATTCAAATGACAATTTGCATAAATGACCAATTTGCAGTGCTGAGCACTGCAGCTTGGGTTAGATTTTTTCACTATTTGTTCCACCAGAGAATGAGCCTCATGTCCCTCCCCTTAAATCGTTTTTCCTCAGATCCTGTGTCTAAGTCAGGAAAACGTTTAGGATCCTCCAGCTGGTGACTTGGTAAGTCAGCAACCCACTTATTGCAAGTGTCTGATCGCCAAGTCCCTCCCTTTCCTGGTTTGAATAACAGCATCTCTGCTGCCTCTCTCTTTCTCTTTCTAATACTGCCCTCTGCAATTAGGAACACCCCTTGCCTTTTGAGGTTTACACTCCCCACAGCATTTCACCCACAGTATAAGGAGTCCCCTGTATTCCTGGGGCTATTTGTGTGTTATGTGCTGTTGACTTGGCCCCAACTCCTGGTGACCCTATGAATGAGTGACGCCCACCGTGTCCTGTCCTCAGCAGCCCTGCTCCGCTCCTGTAGACTCAGGCATGGCTTCTTTTATAGTCAATCCATCTCACAGTTGGTCTTCCTCTTTTCTTGCTGCCTCTTATTTTTCCCCAGCATTATTGTTTTTTGTAAAGAACCCTGACTTCTCATACGTGCCTGAAGTAGGACAGCTTCAGTTTGGTCACTTTTGCCTCCAGCAATATCTCAGGCTTCATTTACTCTAAAACCCATGTGTTCATCTTTCTGATGGAGCTGTATACTTCTGTGAAATCTCATTGGGTGATCTGGTATCCTTTTTAACACCTTCCTATATGTCTCATTCCACTGCTTGTGTGGAATGTAGACTTGTCTGTCAAAGTGGCTTCAGTTCAAATGTAGACATGTTTGTCATTATAGAAAAATCAATTTTGATGCACATGACTATCTCCGACATGGGGAAAGGAATACTTCTAGGATCTATTTTCAGAACCCTCCAACACTATTATTTGTTAGGACCTCTCTATCCTAGCCCTTCGTGGATTACCTCTAAGTATGTCTGTGCTCACAGTTTCTGATTTACTGTATAGCTCAGTGAATGCCAGAACGGGGGTAGGACTAACAATAATTGGCATTTTAAAAATATTACTCAAGTCAGGCACTGTTCTAATGCTTTACAGACATTGTATCTTTTAATTCCTCTCTTAATTGATCATGGGTGAGAAAACCGAGGCTCAGAGTTTAATCTACCCAAGGGGGCAAGGCGATTAAGTAAGAGAGCTGGCTTTCAAAATCAAGTCTTCCTAATTCTCAAGGTTCTTGCTCTTAACTTGATGAACGCCAAAGTCACATTAGAAATGTCTGCCCTACGGCAATGAGGTCTTAAAGTAGAGACCTACTTTTTTTTTTTTTAACCTAAATGGCACCGGGGGAAAACCAGGGCGAAATGTCCATCAGTAAAGGACATTTACAATGTGTCATAGGTATTCACGAGTAAATGAAATCTATAGTGACCTAACATTAAAATAGAATTGGAAACAAATGTAGAAAACTTCTAATGTTCCAGTTTTCTTTTAATCCCTTTTTAATCCCTGTGGACCAGTGGCATGGTCTCTGTTAGACATGTAGACCCCCAGGCCACCTGCCAGAGGCAGGGAGTCAGCAACTGCATTCAAGTGGGAGAAGGACTGGCTTAATCTGTCAGAGTTCTGTGAATCAGAACAGCTTTCAATGTCCCCTTATCTACATAAGAGACTTCTGTTATTTTTACTCTGCTAATTTAGCAGCCTCTCTAGGATAAAGATGCTGCTCTCCAGGGCTGGCACTCAGTTACAGCCATTTAAAATAAAAGTAGAGTTGGAAAGGGACAGTAGCCTTCTTCTGGTAGGAAATTAGAGTTTTATACTTTCTGGGGTTTAGCTTAAGAACAGATCTGCAGTCTTCTGCCACTGGTAGTATTGGAGAAAAATGTCATGACAAAGGGTAAATGCTTCATCAGCAATTGATTTCTCTGCCAAAATTGTACTCCCTCTGCCCTGCCCCACTGGTGACAAAGCGACATCACTGCATACATGTGAATGATTATGATATGTTGGGAGAGGGAGGAATTTGGTGTAAAGAAAATTAGGGAGTTTTACAAAAATAATATTTTGGAACCATAACGTCTTCATGGAATCTCCCTCTCAGGCTATATGAGAATTTTTAAAAATTCTCATGAGAGATAGAAAACCATTTAACCAATAACTTATATTCTACTATTAATATGCCCTTTCCTTGGTATCTTTATATTTCCTGAGGAATGTAGACAGCATGGGTAAAGGATATGTGTTTATAGAAGGGGATAGTCTTTTCATTAGTTTTCTTTTTTATATAACTCGTAAGCTTAAAAGAACAATTACCTAAGGATGTTCAGTGTCCACACTTTTAAGAAAACAAATAATAACAATAGTTTCATTCAGAGTCATCAGTAGAACACACAAAGCTGGTCTGATCTTGGACTGAAACAAAAGTAAGGAAAGTTTTCTATATTAGCGCTCGATGAATAGTATCTGTTTTCCGATCCCTAAAATAATATGAATAGATCTATAGTAGTGAATTCAGTTCTGGCTGTAAGACTTAAAAAAGATGGACAAATAGAAATGTTTTCAGTGATGAGGAATCAGGATGGTAGCGGGAAAGCAGAGGAATGATGGAAGGAACTGAGATTATTTCATATGGAGAATATTTCGTATTCCAAGAAGAGATGACTATCCATCATATACTGTGGAAAGAGTGATTAGCAAATCTATGAATGACCTCATGGTATAGGAAAGTAGTCTGTGGTTGAAAGAAATTTGTTTGTAATACAACTATCCAAGAAAATTTCTTGCTACAGAAAATATCAATGTGAGACTAAACATACAAGAACAAACATACTGTGATGCTGAGGAGAGGGTGGTCAGGAATTCAGTCTCATTCATCTTTGTGTCCAGGGCTTGCAATGCAGTGTACAGTCAGATTGTATAAATGCAAACCTGTTCTTTCTTGCCTCAGCTGGCCTTTCTGTTTGATTCTCCTGTATCATTTCCTCTCACATATCTCAGAGATTACTAGAGATAAACTGGTCCTTAAATTGTGTGAATGGGCTCAAATACTTTGCCATTTTACCTCCCTTTTCTCTACATGTGCACCCTTTCTCAAGTTAAATAATTATATTACACTATCATGATTTTCCCCATACCTACATAAAGTCTGATTCCCTTTTTAATGTAA
The DNA here is from genome assembly GCA_033961575.1 of Aselliscus stoliczkanus. NCBI lineage: Eukaryota > Metazoa > Chordata > Mammalia > Chiroptera > Hipposideridae > Aselliscus > Aselliscus stoliczkanus. The sequence continues at coordinate 44,294,605 of CM066732.1, read as the reverse complement.
ATAAATGTATCTTAGAAGAAAACTATGTTACTACACAGTAGAAATTAACAAGTGCTAATAAAGTGCTAAAGGCATGTTAATATAAAACTGAGCCATCTTCATGAAGGTGATGAGAATATGTGTGGTGAGAAAGAATGGAAAATGAACTAATTTTCTCTCAGCAATTCAATGAATGACATTTGGTCCCAGGATCTACCATCTAAAATAACTTTGAGTATTATTCACCCTTTCAGTGAAATGGCCTATGTCTGGGGAAGCTTGTTTTTTGATACTCCTTGAGCTGAAATCTTTGGATTGGGGGTCTAGTGCAGAAAATATTTTTGCTCTAAGTTACATTCTGTAGCTTTTCCCTTTCACACCAACCCCTCTGGTATTGCCCTCTGCTTGTAGTAGCATCTATTTGTTCCATGCCCTTTTCTGTAGCATTGGACTTGAACTGATGATTCTTTTTTTTTTCTTTCTTTTTTTCCCTTCAGCTCTTCCACTAGGAAACCCTCTGACTCATTAATTTATCTGTGTGGCAGCTTTTCTATTTGAGGGTTCCCACCATTCCATTCCAGTTAGCCACACTATTGATGACAAAACCCTGAGATTCTTTTTTCTTTTTTTTTTTTTTTTTCAATACATACCTGCTTTTTCTAGATAAACTCTGAGTGTTAGCCAGTAATAATAAGGTTTGGTTGGGATGCGATTAGAGGTGGATCTTCTATTTACAACCCAGGAACAGACCCATCATTGGAAATGTAAATGCCATTCTTGAGGGCGCCATGTTCTTTGAGTCATAGTCTGTATGTGAGAAAAAAGGCAAATGATAAATGGCAGGGTTTTGCATGCAGAACGGCATCAATTCTTTGTGCTGAACGTTCTAACGATAAAGGCTGAATCTGACATGTTTCTGTGATTTTTACCCTATTGCAATTGGCGTTTTGCAAGTTCCTGGGGCTGTGGGATATTCTGTGAAGAACGTAGGCCTATGAATCTGACAAGCCAGAATATGAATTAAACTCCATACTAATTATTTGTGGGGCTCTGGGCTAGTCTTTTAATTATTCTGAGCTTTATTTGTTTTCTCAGAATATCGAAATAAAAATGTCTTCATGCACGATCATGAGGTGTCTCAACATATGTTCCAATACCTTTCAAGTGTCCTTGTTTAATACTTGTAGAGGGGTCACATGGTAGGTCTACCTCCATGTATGTCTCAGAGGGGTACACAAAAAAGATTAATATAATGGACCTTGGAAGAATTATTGGTAGATACTAAATGCCTCCTCTTGTGAGAAGAGGAAATAAAGGAATCTCAAAAACATAACCCTACATGAAAAGTAAGGTAGCTTTTCATCAACTCCGAAACGTGAAAACACACTGGACTTATCATAAGAGCAGTTTTTGGAATACTGCTATCGAGATAACCAATGTAAACTTAATTTGCAGAAATCATATCACCCAAACAAAACACCATATTGTTTCTCTTTTTTTTTTTTTTTAAACAATGCAGCATGCTTGCCTTTATTTATTTTTATTTTTTTAAATTGGGGAACTGGGGAAGGAGAACAGAAAAGTTGTTGTCTTTTTGTTCTTCAGTCTAGTTGTGGAGGATGTTGCTTCACTGGCCCATGTTGGTATCGTCATTGCGCTCTTCCTGGGTGAGGCAGATCAGTCACCCGCCTCTGGATGGTCACTCACCATGGCTATTGGCAGCTCACGCTGGCTGCCGGCCAATCACTGTAGCCTATGGCAGCTCAATGCAGCAGGAGCTACAGCCTACACCGTCGCTGGGGCTCGCATAGCCCAGCTCCAAGGGGAGATGTTGTTAGCTGTAGAGGGCAGTGTCACTGGCCCTCATATATGGGATCCGAACCGGGGCTGCTGGCATCCAAAACCAGCTCTTAACCAATGCACCACTCGACCATCCCTCTCTTCTTTTTTATTATTACAACTTTCCTTTTCTGGACCTTATTTAACAATATAGAATTCATAAGAAAATAACATCTAAAAAGCAGATGAAAACAGAATATGAATTATTTTCAGGCTTTTAAAATGCCTATGCATGCACGCACTCACATCAAACACACACATACCAGCACACACACAACTTTCAAGAATGCTCCTTAATATTCTGATTATGATGGTTAAGGAAAAGAAATGTGTTTGGGAATTACTGTTTAGTAGTTTAGAAAATGAGATTGAAGATTGGTTTAAACAAGGTGATAGAAACCTTTCAGCCATTTTCCCTCCTCTTTCATATAGTTTCATTTTTTTAATAATCATTTCTTTGGCCCAACAGTACACCCTAGGTAGATATCTACATGTTTGACATAATGAAACAATGTCATTACTCTGTTATAAAAAATTCCCAGTGTAATAATAAGCCAAATAACTTCTCACCCACTACAAATATCTGTGTTGAAGAGGAAGGAGAATTGCATAAACTGGAGCTGTTTCCTGCTTCTCAGACCTCCATATCTGGATGTCTTTTCTCATAGCGTAAGCTATAAATTGAATGGCATAATTTGATGATGGACATACAACTGTGTATTAGTTTTTATTTTGACAAAATCATTAAACATCACATAGGTTGAAAAATGAATCACAGGGCCCTAAGCCTGCCTTAGAAGATTGTGCTTCATAAACTGAATTGCTCACATGGGCAGCATTTTGGTGGAAGTTATAGATTTTCTAGCATATCTCTGATAGATAGGACTAATATAACTTCAATAAAAACGCTGGATATGTCAATATAAAATTTTCCCTACCATTGAAAGACTTAAGATACTCCAACTAATAAATCGAATGACAACCTATTCCTTAAGGTATACTAACATACATATTGGGTTACCACAAGCAACGAAATCATCGAGGTAATAAACCATAGTCACAGAGGGGCCATTGCAGAAGATTTCTCTCCATTGCTAGATCCCAGCTGATGGCTGTAGATATGAATCACCCGTGAATGTTAATTTCCAATAATTAGCTTTGCTATGTGTGCAATGACTAAAGCTACATGTAAGTTATGCCTGAATGGTATATATTTATGACACTTCACATGAATTATATCACATAAACCAATGGTGTTTCATAAATCCATTAGGAACCTTCAATGATGAAACATATAAGTTGTACATTTTGAGTTTAATGTAATAGTTTGGCTATGATATATGAACTGGATATCTAAATATCTGGTGAACTGGTAGGGTAGTGTTGGGTGGGTGAGTGGAATTTCATCAAGTCTGAGGTGCTCAGTAGACTGAAAACAAAGCTAGAGTTCAGATTTATGCATTTTCCTAAACATGTTGTGTTTGCTTGAGACTGTGTTCCTTAACTTTTCAGGCCTCAGCATCATTGATTGAAACTTGAGGAGGAGAATGACCATCTCCTACAGAGGCTATGGGGTTAGGTTTTGAAGCAAGTAGCCCAATCCTTGGTAGGTAAGAGACATTAGTTTCTTTGCCTCACCCACACAGGTTACATTTCACCCTCATGTCATATACTATTCTGGATAGTATGCATTATTTGTGATCCTGTTTTTTCTCTTCCATTTCATTCATTTCTGGAACACAAATCATTCCCTCTTCCTTTGTATTAATTGGTGATCTCTAGAGAAACAGAACCAACAGGATATATATATATATATCTTTAGGGAGACTTATTATAAGGAATTGGCTTACAGGAGTATGGAGGCTGGCAAGTCCAAATCTGCAGTTCAGATACGAAGATTGTCTGCTGGTGGAATTTTCTCTTGCTGAGGGGAGGTCACTCTTTGTTCAGTTAAGGCTTTGGGCTGTTTCGATGAGGCCCACCACATTCTAGAGGACAATCTACGTTATTCAAAGTCCACCAATATTAATGTTAATCTCACCTTAAAAACACCACACAAAAACATTCAACATAATGTTTTACTATGTACACAGTCCAGCCAAGTTGATGCATCAAATTAACTGTCACACTTTTTTACATAGAAATCTATTATTGTGTGTCATTGTCAAACATTGTTACTTCTTGGTCGAGAATTCTACTCCTTGGCAATTGAGCTTCAATTTATTAGATTTTGTTAAATGGCGAATATAAGGTTATAGAATAGTCATTAAAAAAATTAAGATTGAAATATAGACTTAATAGGAAGAAGTAAAGGTTTTATTTTTAATCTTTATTTTTAATCTGATTATTAGGCATTAATCAGATACTTTGCTTTTCAGAGGTCTAAATTTACATCATATCAAATACATTAAAAGAAACTTTAAAATACCAGTTTTTATTTAAAAATAGCAGATATATAGTGTGATTTTCTGATAATATGACCATGAGTAGCTTATTTAATTTAAAATTGAGTATTATTTCTTAACAAATACATTGCACATTTAACAGTTAATGCAAAGTCAGCAAACTTAACCTATAATATGTCTTCAATGTCATGGGTATTTTGTGATAGCTAGTTTAACAATTTATTTGTTTAAAAACTAATGAGTTTTCTTAATGTAATGTTTTTAGACATTTAAATAAATACTTGATTCATATTTGTGCTTTTGCATTTTTCATGTTATTTACCTCTTTTTCTTAATGTCTTTATTTGAAAATTGAGGATATTAATGAATATCACTTAGAGAGGTCATGAGGGTTAGTCTTTAAAATAAATAGAACAATGCTTTGAACCTAAAAATGTTTGTCTTCATTTCCTCAAAATAAGATATATTTTATCTTGCAGCAACTCCTTTATTTGTTATTGTTTTCTGCCCCCCCTCCCCCCCAGATTCGGGATATTTCTCTAAGTCTGTGAAATGCTCATGGGTTCTAGGCATGGTGATGATCACAATCAATGGAAAAACTCAACTTTATTTTTCTCTGAATTTGAAGAAACAGTTTATCATATTCTCTGTTATCTCCCCCAAACATAGTCTCTGAACGAACTCTCCACCCCTCCAGTAATTTTGAACAGGGATGTTATCTTAATGACTAATTCCTCTTTTAATTCTACAGATAGGCATCAAACAAGTTTATTATTGTCCATGGTTTGAACTACAGTCTAAAGGCAGTTAAAATCCTTCCATATTAGGCAGAAGCACAGTTATCACCCTCTGATCTCAAAAATGATCTAAGAAGACAAATCAGTATTAAAGATGACTCCTTTCTAATTTTTTTTCAACAGCTATGATAGGTATTTGCCTCTCAAAAGTTGACTTCATCTTATTCTATAAAATACACCCATTCTAGAAAATATTCCAACCCCTCAAATTCACTTTCTACGCTTGATTTTTTGTGAAAGACCACAGATTGCGCTCAAGTTATTGCCAATCTTATCCTCCCTGGTAACAACAACAGCAACAACACAAATCATTTAACAAAATAACTCTATTATTAGTTGCTTCTGTTGTCTGACTCATAGTTTAATATAGTCTCCCTGAAACCTTTTAAGTTTAATTTAATAAACTGAATCTACATTGAATGTTGTAGAAATCAAAAGGTGTTCAGCAGATAGGGATATCCTCAGTATCTCAAAACAGAATTGAAAAGATAAGATTTCAATGTACTTTGAGAGTCTAACTTCTAAGGGAAAAGATGAAATGAAATCACAACAAAAATGTGCCTAGATATATATTAAATATAAAATGTAAAAGTGTTATAAACACTTAGGGAAATATAGGGAGAGAGATGAGATTGATTTCCATCTGTGGTAGGTAGAATGGTGTCCCCACCAAAGATGTCCACCCCCTAATCCCCAGAACCTGTGAATATATTACCTCACATGGCAAAAGAGACTTTACACTTTACAGAAGTTATTAAATCAAGGATATTGAGAGAGGAAGGTTAGACATGATTATTCTGGTGGATCTAACATAATTTCAAAGGCCTTTCTAAGAGGGTCAGAGTCAGAGAGACAGTTGAAGATGCTACACAGCTGGCTTTGAACAGGGAGGAAAGGGACACAAGCCAAGGGCTGCAGGCAGACTCTGAAATATGTAAACATCAGGGAATCAAATTCCCCCTTTGAGCTTCCAGAAGGAATGCAGCCCTACTAACACCTTGAGTTCAGCTCAGTCAGAATCCTGACCTACAGAACTCTCAGATAATAAATTTGTGTTGTTCTAAGCCAGTAAAATTGTGTTCATTTGTTACAGCAGCAAGAGGAAATGAATATACCATCGAAGGAAAACTTCAAAGAGAACCTGGCATGTAAGGTAAGTTTCCCACAGGTAGAATGGAAGGAAAGGCCTGCTCCAAGTGTCGGAGAGGACTGTAGTTTCTGCTAACAAAAGATAATGTGTTGAATAAATCCCACAAAGTACAGTGTGGATGATGGTGCAGATTGAGGGGAATTTGTAGGATAAAGTCTGTTTGGTGTTCCAAATGTTTCACTTCCATTTGTTAAATGGAAAGCCAATGGAGACTGGGATGTACACACACACTCACCCACCCACAGCCAAAGCCACACACTCACTCATCCCCCACCATACACACAAGTTTGCAAATTGTCACATTACCTACTTGATGTCATTGTGAGTATTTGTTCATTGATCTTCCTTGGTTTCATTATAAGTCATCCAGCAGTTGTGGTTTTTGATATCCTGGGGTCATATGGGAAGGAAACAGAGAAGAGTTGAATATTTTAGGTATATAGCATTGCTAAGTGATTTATTTATTTATCTAGCTTATTTCCTCATGTGTCAAATGTACTAACAAATGCTACTTGGTTGCTTATTGTAGACATTATAAAATACAGTGCACTCATATTACTAGGGGAAAAAGAGGAGAGGGAAGAAAAAGAGGGAAAGAAATAGAATTCTAGTATTTATTAGATGTATATTAATGCTATGAATTGTACTGTGTTTATTTCTCAGTAGAATATACTGTTGATAAAATTTGCTTTCCCATTTCTCTAATAAACTTTCTACTCTGAAATCTTGAAACAAGACGGAGTTGGTGGTTAGGGAAATGTTGGTGTCTATCTATAAATAGATATTTAATTTTATGACTGAGGCTTCATTTCAGTAAGTTAAAAAAAAAAAATCAAGGGCCGGCCGAGTGGCGCGGTGGTTAAGCGCTGGCCTGGGAAGCCAGCGGCCCAGGTTTGGTCCCACATGTGAGGGCCAGTGACACTGCCCTCAAAAAGAAAGAAGAAAAAAAAATCAATGTAAACAAAACATCACCAACTTTTTCTGTTCAAAGTTGATCCTGGGTCAACTTTCTTATTCCTACTACATGTTGATTTAGAAAAAAAACATAAAATTTCAAAATAAATGGAAAGTTTTCCCATTGACAAAACTAGAATAATGTTTTAAAATATAAATTCATAATTATGTTACAAACAACAGCAAAGAGTTCCAAATTTCTAGGATTCTAAACAGCTCTCGAAATAGTTCAGTTAGCACTCTGACCTTTCCGAAAGAATGACTGACAAATTTTACCCAGGCTAGTGGGAATGTTTTGCTTTTCATTTTGTATGTGGATTAAAAAGGAACTGAGAATTAGCTAAAATGACCTAAAATAGAGTTAAGAAGAGTCAACTCTGAATCTGCCTAAGCATAAAACGTGACATGAGAGAGCGGGGGAGTTCTAATTCTATTAAACACAACATCTTCAGTGGGGAAATTGAACTGGTCAAGACTCATCAGATAGGATTAAGTGAAAGAAGATAGCTAATGGCGTGTCACAGGAATCGATGCATGGCCCACCTCTGCCCAACTGTCAGCATGGTTTCCCATCACAATGGACAGATGTGTAAATCACAGGAAATCAGAAAGAATAGTCAACTGCCAAGAGGAATGGTTGAGGAACAAATTCCTTTAAAATGGCAATACAGTACCACTCTGTGAGATTTTCAGTTTATAGCAAAGGTTTTATAAAAAAAAGAATTAACACTGTCTGCATAAACGATTAGATGACAGTGCTCCATTATGAAAGCTTAATATTGACCCACTTCTTTGTATTCAAACTCACTAAAGTTAATGCAATTTGCACATGGAAATACTAGATATTAACACATAAGATCCTAGTTAGGCATTAACTGTTAGAAAGCTGCTCCTATAAAATGAGTAATATTAACTTCCCTATTGCTTTTTGTTTAACTTTATTTATTTTGACATTTAATATTATTTTATATTAATTTCAAGCATACAGCCCTCCACTATTGCTTTTAATTTTATTGTATTATTATGTCCTTGCAAAGGATGACAACATCATTCCTATTTTACTGATGTGAAGACACAGCGTTAGGGAGCTTGTTGCTTGCTCATGTTTATTGCTGCCAAGATGATCGCAGAGTTGAGATTCTAGTTTCAATGTATCTTATCTTGGAGTTAAAAATTTTTAACAACTATATGCAAATATACAACCCGTACACACACACACACACACACACACACACACACACACACACACACACACATTCAAACAGCCTATCCTGTATATATTTGTAGGCATGTATGTATCTATCTATTTATCTACTGTCTATACATATACTGATGGTTAGAATTGTCCTTATACGTCTTTCATATTTGCCGCTCGCCAAGCCATTTGAGGAAGTGAAAGGCACTATTCTTTAGGTAGGAACGGAGTGGCCTTGGACAGAGAAAGCTCTCAGGTAACAGGGAGAGGCAGGGAAAAAGAAAAATCATGAAGGTTTATTTCTATTCTGAGAAGGTAAAAAGAACCAAGGTTGCAATTTAAAGCCCCATGTATCTTTCAAAGCATTCGAAGAGGCACATTAAGCCAGAGCGAGAAATTGATATGGAATCTTACTGAAGTAGTCAGAATTTCTAGATTGAGGGAAATAAGCTACTGAACCCATCTTCAGTTCTCTGGATATGCCAAAATCTCATCTTTTGCCACTGACACAAACATTCTTTATAAAAACAAGGCAGTTTTCCTAAATTTGGTGGTAATTTTTTTCCATAGAAGTCCTGTAAAACTGAGCATAGGTCTATGAATATATGTGAAGATATATATCTCTGTAGTATAGATGTGTTCATTTCCTATAGTGTATACATATTGACATTTTGCTAAATGAAGTGTTATGCAAAAAGACACTGAAATACTGAAAGTGATAGGTTTGGGTTCAAATCCTAACTTTTACTAAATATTAGCATTTTCATTACAAAAATGAAAATAGTATTACACAGCTCTTAGGGTTCTCATGAAAAAAATAAAAGCATTAAAGTACATATAAAGTCTCACAATAATGGCAGGTCTTATATATGGCTTACCACTTTCTTTGTCCTCATTGTCAATCTCATTTCTATCGTATTGGGGTTTCAGGTGATATGTGGAAAGATATATTTCTTTGTCCACGTTAGAACACTGTAGGAGAAGATCATTACTTAAAGTCACCGAAAGGTGAATGAAATAACAATGTACATTGAATGTGTGCTGGAGTCAGTACATGCATTAAATCACCTCTGACTTCTATTGTGACTTGAATTAATATGCAACATCATCTATCTCTGTTCCCAACACATCCTGGAAAGGGGCTATTTTGTAATTCAATCTACATCTGAATGTATGGGCAATATGCAATGCCCTGGGAGTGTGCAGGCTTACACCTGTGGATACAAAGGAAAAATATAACATGATTTTCATTCTGGAGAACTATAGAGTATGGGACAGATATAATTGAGATTTAATATGACAATTCAATTCTGTTAAGTATTAAAATAAATACAAGTATAAAGTACTTTGGAAACACCAACATTATTGTTTGACAATGTAGGGTAGACCATGTCATCCTCAAAATTCTGCATTGCTCACAAGTTTATTCAGGGTTAAAGCCAAAATCCTTACAGTAGCCTTCAAGGCCATATGTAATTGCTTTCTCCATGTTGCTTTATGACTCCCTTCTCCTACTGTTTCCCTGTATTCACTGCAAATGAACATTTTTGTTGTTCCTCAAACATGGCACACATACTCCTGCCTTACGCTCTTTGTACCAGCTTGCTTCTCTGCTTGGACTACTCTTCCTTGGCTACTGACTTGGTTCAGCCTCTCAGCTCCTTCAAGTCTTTGCCTAAATGTCACCTCTTCAATGAGGCCTAATCTGATCACATTGAAAACTATCCACGCAATCCCCTCAACACTCCCTATTTCTTACTTGCTCTGCTCTTTCTATTAATCTTCTCACAGACTTTTTCATATAGTTACGTTTTATGCTTTAACTGGTAAATTTTATATATATATATATATATATATATATATATATATACACACACACACACACACACTAACATACACACATGTATGTGTATTTATTGGTCTATACATATTTTAATTAAATGTATTGGGGTGACAATGGTTAGTAAAATTATATAGGATTCAAGTGTACATTTCTATATTATATCATCTCTATATCACATCATGTGTTTACAACCCAGAGTCAGTTCTCTTTCCATCACCATATATTTGACCCCCTTTATGGTCTCCTACCACCCCCTCCCCCCATACTTACTTTTAGGCTTATTTTCTTTCTTCTCCACTATAACATAAGTCTCATAAGGACAGAAATATTTTTTTTTATACATTAGGGTGTTCTAAGCACTTACAATGGTACCTGGTACAAAATAAACACTAAATTAATATTTTAAAGCAACAACTACTTTTGATTGTAGGAATTATAGTATGGCTTCATAGAGTCTTTGTCTTTAGTTGGATATTAGTATACATAAAGTTTTTTGTGGGGGCGCGGTTAAAGCAAGATCGGACTGGAAAGTTAATGCAATACTTTATGTATCAAAGTAAAGAGTTAAATTTTTATCTTGATGGATTTGTTTAAGGTTTTAAGCAGAGGAAGTTGTATTAGACCCATCTTTAAGTGACATCCTCTGGGGCATTGCTGGGATATTGACCCTTGAGGAGATAGTGATGATAAACTAGATTAATGCTGTGAAGATGAAGAGAAGTTGACAGAATTAAATAACATTTCTGATACAGACCACACAATTTGGCAATTGAATGGATATAGGAAGAAAGGAGGGAAATAAATTGAGAAACTGGAGAAGGTTTTCTTACTAAAGGGACTGGGTATCCAGTAATATGATTAGATAACATAGAGAATATAGCATGGGGAATGGTAGATCCTGGGTTCAATTTTTCATGTGAAATACATGAAGCACACAGCAGAGGAATTGAAGAAGGTGATTTGCATAAAATTATGAAGCTGTAGGGAAAGGAGAACTTGGAGAGGCAATTAAGATAGTTGGCATGTATGAGAATGTAGCAGATGGAGTCATGGGCATGCGTACATTCAGTGAATAAGTGATAGAGTAGTGAATATGATCAGGAGACATCATAAACATTCACAAAATAGACCATGTGTAAGTACCGTGGCAGATCCGTGTAAACAGGGCATGGGAGAACAGAGGGAGGAAGGTATACTGCTAGTCTCTTAAGGAAAGTCTTTACAGAAGAGGTCTCAGAGGCCTCAGAAAAGAAAAGGGTTTTACTTAGAGGACCTTTCACACAGTAACATATACTTATGCATGCAAATATTATATGATAACTTGAGAGCAATTTACTGTAGCTAATGGACAAAGCTTTGTGTGTAGCGACAGACATAGAGTCAGAAAAGTTAGCCTGACATATAAAACCCCTATAAAAACTGGCTGATGCCCTAAAAAATGGCATTGTTTTCCATTGTGCGTGGGAGCTGATGATGAGTTTTAAAATAAGAGTGAAACAATAATATTTATGTTTTGAAAAAGATAACTCAAAGCATCAGCTTCAAAGATAGATGCTCTGAGAGAGGAGTGAGGGAGTCAAATTAGGAGAGATAATAATATTTAAGACAAGAAAGGGTGAGGAGCTGACCTTCACTCATGGTGGTAGAGAAGGAAGGCGAACAGAATACCCTTTAGAGATGTTAGAATGAATAGGTACTAGGACTGAAAACATGAATCAATGTGGTAGATAAGGGGAAAAAAGACTTGAAGATAATTACAGTATAGCCGAAGGTTTGTATAGACATTCTATTTGTTGATGTCAGAAACAAAATATATTTTTTTATTTAAAAAATAAAACAGAAATAAATTTAAGTTTGGATTGAGCAGATATTTAGAGTTTTGAATCAGCAGTTTCTATGAGCTGGTATGAATTTGGGCAACTCATAAGAGTCATGCAATATTAAACGTAGGTATTCTGATTTACAGCATGAATGGCACAAGTGGACAGCTGCTATATCTTTACTAATAAGACATTTGCACTATAACTTTTCATATTAGTGTAATTTATGAAATGATTTAAAATAAACTGAAATTCATCTAAATTACTCTGGCTGTCACAGTACTTTTCATGATGTAGAAAGCTTAAAGTATCAACTGTAAAAAACATTTTGAATTAGAAAGTATCCCTAGAATCTCTACTTCAGGCTATGATGGGAGTGTCTAGTATCACACCAAATCTCTCTCTAAGAATTGACCATGCAACAAATTGAAGGCGTAAGAAAACAAACCAAGGCACAAGAGAAAAGGAGAATGCATTGAGGCAAACACAATATTCACCACTATGTGTGTGTATTATTTTTTCTTTCTCAAGGCATTTCTTGATTCTTAGGATGAGGCATAGAAATGGAAGGTTGTGGCTCAGAGCTAGTAGCCGATTTCCAGAGCTGGGAACACACACAAAATAGGAGCCATAGGACTGCAAGGCTTCTAGGCATTGAGGGATAAAGGGCCCTGAAAACAAACAAACAAATAAAATGGCAACCTGTTGTTTTGTTTAGTTTGAGCACAAGGCACTTGCCGTCATGTAAACTTCAAGGAATTGGAGGTGAACATTTTTGTAGAGAGCTGAAGCCTAGAAATGAAAAAGCCTAGCCGAGCTTTGGCCAACTCATGATGCTGAAAAAGAAAAACAATTGAACTTTAAGATTTGGTGGGGATCAGGAGCCCTGGTAAGCACATAGGCTTTCAGTTTAAATCTTAAAAAGGATCTGTTCCAGGAAATCGAACAGTGTAAAATACAGCCTTGAATGAACTTACATATTAACTGGATCAACATAATCAGGCCCACATTCCAATAGTCTGTCAGACACAAGCTAAATCATTTTGGGAGGAAGACAGAACCATTTCTATTCTGTGTGTTTTTCCATATACATTGACGCAGTTGATAAAAAATGACCAGGCCGAGATGGATGCTTCTTCTTAGGATACAGAAAGTTTCTAGAGAAAAAGCTCCTACCTTAATGATGAGACTACGCTGGACAACCTAGAAAATCATGTTTATGAATCCCAGCAGGGAGCTGTGAATGTGAAGAAATCTAATGAACAAAAATTGAGAGAGTGTCGAGCCCATCCTAGGAGAGGAAAAACTCATGGCTGCTGTCATCCTTGGTGAGCTGTGGGAAAAGGAAGAAAATCACTATACATGTGGGTAAGAAGAAAAAGAAGAGCTTAACTTTTAATGAATTTTCAAAGTTCAAGGGTGAACCAACAGGGCAATTTAGAATCCCTGGGAGCCACAGACAGAAAAGAAAATCTACACTTACCTTACAATTCTTTTCACCAAGTGCTGTGATGAAATCATGGGAGTAAGAAAGGTACTGAGTGTCAGGCCCAAAGTGTCCGGAGGGTTTCCTAAAGATTTCTCTGCTTTTGTTCTTCCCTATCATTTATGCTTTAACTGTATCTCCTTCAGTTCTCCCCCACACACACACACACAAACCCCTTTTTACTCCAGTAACCCTCTGTTTCATTAATAGTGTAAGGCCTTGTGTTTCTCTAGCGTTTCCTCACTTCTTTTTCTCAGTGATTACTCTTCAGCCTGAGATGATAGCGATGGCTGACAGAAACCACTCAGACACTCAGAACCTAAGGCTTCCTAAAGGAAATGTTGAGATTTTACGCTTAAATCATTTATAATAATCATGTTCTTTTTACAAATTTGAACTGTTCTTTTATCCAAAACGTCCAGCACTCATCAAAACTTCTAAACATGAGATGTCTAGTTTTAGCCAAAATCAGACAATCAAGGCCAGTTATCCCAAAACAAGGTGATGCCTACAGATATGGAAAATGAGGTGATGCCCACAGGAGCCCAAGATTACTACCAGTAGAAAGTCTTCAGGTCACAGTGAAAAGAGGAAGAATTCAGGAAGAACCTGCTAGACACCCAGAGTTGAGGAGATTGTGTTGGGGATCTGGGAAGGCAAAGGCAGCTAGAATTTGCAGGGAAGAGTATTAGAAAGGAGCGAGCTTCACAGAGCTCAAGCTCCAGGGATTTACAGAGGGTCCCTCTTGTATTCAGTTGAGTACCAATAGTACACAAATGTGAGGAAACAATTAAGGCTGGGATAGAACCATTAAAAAATTCAAGGTTCCTCAAAAAATTAAAAATAGAACTACCTTATGACCCAGCAATCCCACTTCTGGGTATTTCTCCGAAGAAATCCAAAAACATTCGAAAAAGATATGACTCCCCTATGTCCATTGCAGCATTATTAATTATACAATAATCAAGACATGAAAAAAGCTAAAATGCCCATTAATAGATGATTGGATAAAGAAGAGGTGGTACATATATACAATGGAATATTACTCTGCCATAAAAAATAATGAAGAATCTTACCATTTGGGACAACATGGATGGACCTAGAGAGCAATATGCTAAGTGAAATAAGTCAGGCTGAGAAAACAGATACCATATGATGTCACTCATATGTGGAATCTAAAGAACAAAATAAATGAACAAACAAAACAGAAGCAGACTCATAGATACAGAGAACAAACTGATGGTTGCCAGAGGGGAAAGGAGTTGGCAGGACAGGGTGAGAAAGGTGAAAGGGATTAAGAAGTACAAATTGCCAGTTATAAAAATAGTCATGGGGATGTAAAGTACAGCATAGAAGATATAGTCACTAATATTGTAAAAACTATGAATACTGCCAGGAGGGTGCTGAACTTTCTGGGGGGGATGACTTCATAAATTATATAAATGTCTAACCACTACACTATACACCTGAAACTAATATAAAATGATATTGAATGTGAACTATAATTGAAAAAAAAAATAGTCACAGGATATAAAGTACAGCATAGGGAATACAGTCAATATTTTAATAACTATGTACAGGGTCAGATGGGTAACAGGCTTATTGGGTTGATCAGTTTGTAAAGCATACACATGTCTAATCACTATGTTGTTTTCTACACCTGAAACTAATATAATATTGTATGTTAATGGTAATTGAAAAATAAAAATTTAAGAACAAGAAAAAAGACACAGAAAGACATATTTACTACTTTGTGCCAGAAAAAATAAAATATTTTGAGTGTAGTTTCTATGGTTTTGAAAAAAACTCAATGGCTATAGAAATTAGATACGAAACAAAAATAAAGAGAATTTAATGTCATGGGGGAAAGCTACATGTCATTGAAAAATATAAATTCCATAATGCACGTTTAATCACAAAAGTTGCTTCCGTCTACCCTCCCTCCATTAAATACTTTAATTTCAAACTGAATAAAACACTCCAGCTGAAAGAATTATTTTATATTTGGATAATTGGTGTTCTATTTTTTTCTGTTTGTTTTATTGACTAATGTGTCGTTTGGGTCCAAACAGTTTCTATCTTTTAAATTTGTTCAAATTATTTTGGATATCACCAGAGTTCAAAATGCATGCTAATGAGAGAGAGAGAGAGAGAGAGAGAGAGAGAGAGCTGAATGTTTCATGATCAGCGTTTCCAATTCTGTTTACACGTTAATACAAATGGCACTGTCTTTGATTATGGACTGAGTCTTCCACACTTGAACAGCCTTGGCTCCTTCATGCTAATTTCTGCCCTGTGTGAAATCCCATAAATGTCACATCTGCCACAGTCCCTTTCCCAGTCTAACATATGCTTTCAATGGAGCTAAATGTTCATTATTATCAAATGAGAAAATGCATGTAGAAGTGCTTTGAAAACTATAAACCACTGAAGAAATTGATATAACCCTCTGTTATTACTGAGGGGTCCTTGGTTTGTGACTTAGCAAATTAGAACCATGAAGAATTCCTGTAGGGAGAGAGGAGTGCTGTTTATTGAGAGAGAAAATCTTGCTTCACATGTAATTCTCAGAAACCAGGTGGGACTAAGTCATCTCAGGGGCTGAAGGGTGTCAGGGTTGGTCAGTTTATAACATTCACTTGCTCTATGGAGACTGAGGAACTTTTTGAGTGTAGAGGAGAAAATCCAAAGAAAAAGATGGCTTCCAGATATGGGCAGGAAGTTTAGAGGATGGACACTAATAAACTTTGGTAATTGCATGTCAGTTATCTGGCTCTTCAAGATAAAGCCAAGATATGTGTGACACAATCATTAGAAAATAACTCAGACTTTACTGAACTCTGAACCCAGATTATTCACCTTAACTTTTCTAAGTAAGATTGTTCTGTTTAATCTGCTTTTCCTAAATGTAAACCTTTCCCTTTTCTCCCACCAACACAACAAATAGTTAACAAATAGAGATAGTTAAAAATCAGGAAGGGAGATGATCAAGCAATTAGGGTATTTAGCTATCATTAGGTACTCAAACTGTTGCTTCCTCTTATTGCACACTTCCTAGTTTGGTAGATGAAATATCTGAAAACAATCATTGCAAGGAAGAACTTTAAGTAAAATCAGATATAAACAACTAAAACCTGGAGAAGCACTGCAGCTTCATGAATAATTCTTGAATAGCGTGGTGTGAATGCTGCCTTGCTTGATTCACCAAGTCTTTCAAGATGTTAGTTTCATGTTTTAGTTAAGCTCAACATAAATGTTAATGTGGTCTTCATCAGATTTCTTTTATGTAATTCAGAAGAGTGATGTGTTGATGTTGTAACATGGGAAGATGGCCTTGGGGATAGACTTTGAATGCCCATCCTGATATTCTGGGAGGCATTGCCAATGAATTTATTTTCCAGGAACTAAGTTGTAAAATTGTCTCAGGGCACCATCTTTCAGGCACAGCTGCTGATCAGCGTTGATTAGACTTCTGTTGTCCAACTTGTAATCCAGATATGTTTCATGGAGATATAACTGGTGAAACATCATTGGGTATAATTTTGCTCTGAAAAGATTCTGCTGAGCAAGCGACCAATAAATTGTACATAATGCAAACATTAATCAAAAGGAATGCTTTTAAAAGCTTACTATGGCAGAGTCTCCATTGAGAAAGAAAACTAATCCAACTATCGGCCAATCTTTATTATGAATTGTTGCTATTATGATTATTTTATGATTCTACCAGTCGATAGTTCTCATGGGATATTTAAGTCCCTGAATTACTTACAAATTGAGTTTTGGATCTGAAGTCATTTGTTAATCAATTAGTTGTTTGTTTCTTAGCTCAAAATCTGCTTTGAGTGTTCTATTTGGTGATTAAGGCCCCTGGGTATTCTGAATGTGTATTGCCATTAGATTTGAAAATTAGGGAGTGGGACATAGAAGACATTTTCATGATGCCTATGGTTGGATCATTATTATTAGAACATTGTTCCATTAGTGCCATGAGATACTTAATGGAAACCTGATAAGGACCATGCAAATTTTTGTGTGACAATAAAACTAAACAACAAAACAACAACAACAAAAACCCATGAAACTAACATCTGGAAAGATTTTACATTATCAAAGCAGCATTCACACTAATTGTCTCTAGGGACAGTTTTCTCAGGATTTCCTAGTTATGGAGTCCAATGCCTACTCGATATATATCAAATATGTGGCTCAAGGGAGCGCTAAGCAGTTCTTCCCAGAATACAGTGTACAGGATGCTTAAAAAGAAAGTGGACAACATCTGAAGTGAAATTCTTTATTTTAGATGGGTGAAAAGATGCCCCTATCGGCAGAGGCCAACTGAATGAGCAATACATCGTACTGCAAAGCACTCTGCTAAAATAAGTTAATAATTTTGTGCAAAAGAAATCCTTTGGCCTAGTAGTAGTTGCCTTCCAAGGATTATGTAATTTGAATTAACACATGCTTTTCGACTATGGCCCAATATTGACTCCCTGTACCATGACTTACAATGTAGTTTTTTGATTGAACTTTACAAGACTGCAAAAGGATTTGGAATCCAATATGTCAAAACAGACCATCTGCCTATGTGTTTGAAGCCAATGAAACTGAATATTTCTGTCTGTGTTCATTTATTATATGAAAATTGACCAACCTCTTCTTAAGCTTCTTCATTGTCCCAAAATGGGAACCACGCTCTTTTGAAGGTAGATGAATTCCTCAGTCTAATGGACTCGCTCCAAGTGCAAGGCAGGGGTCGGGGGTCTCTTTATTATCATTAAGAATAATAAAGAATAATTATAGCTGCTTATATATATGAATATTGAGGACTAACTTTGGACTAGAGAGTTTGACAAACACTTCATGTGCACACATTTAATCATCACAACAACTATATAAGCTTTGGGACTTTATAATTCAAATTTTTCAAATGAGACAATTCAGGCACAGAGAAATCAAATAATTTGCTCAAGTTCACATAAATGGAAGTTATAGACCTTGGATCTGAAATTAAGGATGTCTAACTCCAGTGCAGTGGTCAAACATTTAAACTGTTTACCTTACTTTGCTACAATATTAGAATTCCATCTAAAAATGGTTGAGCTACTTGAAACCATTCTCATCAGAAGTGAGGTCAACACAATTTTCAAAGTATCACCTCTGAAGCTTTCTTTGAATATATGCTTGATTTGTGGGTCATTCAGTTCACAGAATAGAACAAAATGGAAAGGCTGAAACTGGGAGACTGGAAATCTCTTTTCTCATTCCTACTCTTACTAGTTATTTGAACTTAAGCAGTTCCGTTGACCTCTTTGGACTGCAGAGTCCTCATTTTTAAAAATAAAGATACTCGACTAAATTATGTCTCATTTCTTCCCAGCTCTGACCTTCTGTTTCTACAGACTCCTATCCTTTACATTCACAAAGGGACAGAGGCATAAAAATAATAAAATAAATGTGTGTAAATACCCTCACAGATTTTGCTAACCTTGCTGCTCCCGAATAGCATCTCCATCACATTGTCTGACATATCATCATGCATTTTCCCCTCAGTCCTGGTTGACCCATGCTAATTAGAAAAAAAATGCCTTTCTAAGTGAAGGGGGTAGGGGTGGGTCTTCATCCGCCACTTCACTGTATGACTCCTGGGCTCGGAGATATATTTTATGGGCATTTTTTAATATGCTACCGTTTTAACCTATTGCCCTTGTCTTGTGCACTTTATTTTCTGTCTTCAGCTTCAATATTCATTAGGAACACTGTGACAAAAAAAGAATATGAATGGCATTAGGAAATTGAGCCCTACTCAAGCTAAGAAAACAATGCTAGCGCTTACACATTGTAATATAGCATAGATGTTTGACATTTCCCTACAAAGGGCTGATTTCAAACAATCGTGAAAATGTGCAGAGGCTTTTCATGTGAACAGTCCATTTAAAGACAAGTGCATTTAAAAATATAACAATAAAGGCAGAGTTTGCTTTCCTACTCTAAGTTAAAACTTCATTATGTGTCAAATATATTACCTGGGGCTGGTGTGAAGCATGAGGTACTAAATGTTCTCACCCTTGTGGCATATGCATAGATATTATAATGTATGGCTCATGCAATTTTCATAAGGCCACTCTGCTAGCTGTCTTCTAATATCTCTCTAAAGACATGTGTGGTATCATTCTTCATTTACTTTGCATGCTGCTTTCACCCATTGTGGATAAACATGAATAAACAATTCTGGAGGTATGAACAGTTAGTTATCTTTGTTTCGGCTTGGTGAAGTTTGAATAAAATATACATGACATCACTGTCCAGACATGTATCTGTGAATCGTATAGCAGTGAAGAAATCCAGAGATGGTTTTGATTTTTTATGATGATGGAAAAATTAGCACCTCAGTAATATGCAATGTAAAGTAGTGTGGACAGAATCTCCTATTCGCCCTTGAACTAGTTCATATGAACGCAAACAACTAACGCACAGGATTCTAATTTTGAAGATCCTATTCAGGAATGTTAGGAGATGAAAAAGATGGAAAGAAGAAGACTTCTGTCATTTACTAGAGAACATCCTCAAGTGAGTTAATAATAGGTGCCCAGACATCTGCTATCTGAAAATAAAGGGTCTCAAAAAAGAAAGCCTGGACCTCCGGGCTTCAAAGAAAGACTATTTCCTCTCCCCACACTTCATGAGTGTTCCTCAGCCCTGGGTTTAAAGCATAATTCTATATATACCATGAACTAAGTTTTCTACAGATTATTTATGTATGCTTCTTAGATCTTGAGCTTATAAAACTAAATCAAATGCAAGCCTATAATATTTGGTTTCAGAAAAACATGGGCCATTTCCGGTATCAGTCACTTCCACTGTGATCGAACTTGAAGTCATCTGAATCATTAAAGCAAGACCAAGCTCACAGTACTCGGCAGGCCAGGAATAACTGAAATCCTATGTGCTGGGTGTAGAGGTTGTTGCATCATGAACCCCGAAGAGATATGCACTGCTATGTTATCTGCAGTTGCTTTTGTCGGATCAGTATTTTATTTTCCATATTTCTATATTTGATACATTTTTGTATATAATTTTCTATTATAAATTTACAGAAGTAATAAAGTTAACTAAAAGCAAGCTAGCAAAATTAATGGCAGCCCTATGCTGAAAGGTGTATTATTCTTTCATTGCATGACCTTAAAAGAAAACTGTCAAGAAGTATATGCTATGCTATACATTTACATACACAACATCAGCATATTTTTTTAGTAGGTACTATTGTATATACTGGAAATGGTGGATGCTGAATTAACTCATGACATTTATGCAAGATAGGCATTATTATTATTGTGTTACAGGTGGAAAAGCAGAGATTTGGAGGCTTTATGTAACCTGTAAGCAGCGGTACCCCTAGAGCTATTAAAATTGACATCAGATCACTTTTTTTTTCTGTTGTTTTTTTTAAAATTATTATTAATAGTTACAGATGTACAAAACTATGCAATAGTTATCTTTTTCACCCCTTACAAAGTGACAACCCCATCCCCCTCCCCTGTCCCTGCACCCCTGATATCATACATATCTATTACAATTCCATTGACTCCATCCCCACACTATACTCCACATCCCATGACTATATATGTGTTAAATTATAGTTGACATATAATATTGTTCAGCTTCAGATGTACAGTGCAGTGGTATGGCCACTACACTGTTGATGAAGTTGTCTCCCTGACAAGACATGAGTCCATCTGGTTCCCTAAAAATATATTCACAACATTATTGATTATATTCCTTAAACTGTCTCTTCTGTCTCTGCAGTTGTATTGTATTATCAGTTTATGTTGCCTCGTCCCTTCCCCTTCTCCCTCATGCCCAACCCCTTCCCATCTTGCCCTCATCAGTTTTTCCTCTGTCTCTAAGACTATTTCTGTTTAATTGCTCATTTATTCAGTTCTTTAGATTCCACATATAAGTGAGATCATATGGTATTTGTCTTTCTCTGACTGACTTATTTCACTTAACATAATGTTCTCTAGGTCCATCCATATTGTTGCAAATGGTACGATTTCTTTCTTCTTTATAGCTGTGTAATACTCCATTGTGTAAATGTACCACAGTTTCTTAATCCAATCATCTACTGATGGGCATTTCAGTTGTTTCCAAGTCTTGGCTATTGTAAATAGTGCTTCAATGAGCATAGGGTTGCATATATTTTTTCGAATTAGTGTCTTGGGTTTTTCAGGATAAATACCTAGGAGTGTAATTGCTGGGTCAAAAGGTAGTTCCATTTCCAGTTTTTTGAGATACCTCTATACTGACTTCCATAGTGGCTGCACCAATCAGATCACTTTTAACATTCTGTTTGCTCTTGCTGCATATCCAAGATGATATTCTACTGATGTATGGGTGGCTGTACATCATAGCGTGGCCAGAAACAATCATTTGTATTTCAGGTGAAGCTTTCTAAAGTTAAGTTAAAATGTAATTATACATTTTCTATTTCTTAAACACTTTTACACTGAAACCTATTAATTTGGGTCAGTCATATAATTATGGTAGATGGCACACAATTGAACAATTTTGGTTATCTTACTACCCAGGAAATTTTTATTTTGTTAAATTAATCCATACTTTTTTTTCTTATTTATTTTTAATTAGTTTCAGGTGTACAACACAGTGCAATAGTTATACTTTTTACCCCTCAAAGTGACAACACCCCCCCAATTTGCCACCCCACTCCTCCCCCATATCATACATATCTATTACACTTCCTCTGACTCCCTTCCACAGTATAATCTGCATCCCGTGACTATCTATATATTCAATTACAATTGGCATACAATATTATACAACATCAGCTTCAGGTGTACAGTGCAGTGATCAAGCCTCTACTCCATCCATGAAATGGTCTCCCTAACAAGACATGGGACTATCTGGCACCCCACAAAATATTTACAACATTATTAATTATATTCCCTGAACTGTCTTTCATATCCCTGTGGCAATAGTGTAGTTACCTATTTATGCTGTCTAATCCTTTCCCCTTCTCCCTCATCCGCACCCCCCTCCCAACTAGCAACTCTCAGTTTTTCCTCTATATCTATAAGACTGTTTCTGTTTACTTTGCTCATTCATTCAGTTTTTCAGATTCCACATATAAGTGAGATCATATGGTATTTGTCTTTCTCCAACTGACTTATTTCATTTAACATAATAGTCTTTCTCCAAATGACTTATTTCATTTAACATAATAGTCTCTAGGTCCATCCATATCATTGCAAATGGTATGATTTCATTCTTCTTTATAGCGGAGTAATACTCCATTGTATAAATGTACCACAGTTTCTTAATCCAGTCATCTACCGATGGGCATTTCGGTTGTTTCCAAGTCTTGGGTATTGTAAATAGTGCTGCAATGAACATAGGGTGTGCATATATTTTTTGAATTAGTGTCTTGGTTTTTCAGGATAAATACCTAGGAGTGGAATTGCTGGGTCAAAAGGTAGTTCCATTTCCAGTTTTTTGAGATGCCTCCATACTGAGTTCCATAATGGCTGCACCAATCTGCAATGCCACCAACAGTGCAGCAGGGTCCCCTTTTCCCCACAGCCCTGCCAGCACTTGTTTGTTGATTTGTTGATGGTAGCCATTCTGACTGGAGGGAGGTGGTAATCTCATTGTGGTTTTTATTTGCATTTCCCTCATGACCAGTGAGGTTGAACATTTTTTCATATGCCTGTTTGCCTTCTGTATGTCCTCTTTAGAGAAATGTCTCATCATATCCTCTGCCCATTTTTTTAAATTGGGTTGTTTGTTTTTTTGGTGTTGAGTTGCATGAGTGTTTTATAAATTTTGGATATCAACCCCTTATCAGATATATCGTTGGCAAATATCTTCTCCCATTCAGTAGGCTTCCTTTTTATTTTATTGATGGTTTCCTTTGTTGTGAAAATACTTTTAAGTCTGATATAATCCCATATGTTCATTGTTTCTTTTACTTCCCTTGCCCGCGGGGATGTTTCAGTAAACATATTGCTCAGGGTAATGTCTGCAAATGTACTCCCTATATTTTCTTTTAGGAGTTTTATGGTTTCAGGTCTTACATTTAAGTCTTTAATCCATTTGAATTTGTTCTTGTATATGGCGTAAGGGGGTGGTCCAGTTTCATTTTTTTTGCATGTGTCAGTCCAATTTTCCCAGCCCATTTATTGAATAGACTATCTTTACTCCAATGTAAATTCTTGCTTCCCTTGTCATAGATTAACTGTCCATAAACACCTGGATTTATTTCTGGGCTCTCTGTTCTGTTCCCCTGATCTATGTGCCTGTTTTTATGCCAATACCATACTGTTTTGATTACTGTAGCCTTGTAGTAGGTTTTGATGTCTGGTAGCGTGATCCCCCCGACTTTGTTCTTATTTCTCAGGATTGCTGAGGCTATTTGGGGTCTTTTATGGTTCCGTATAAATTTTAGGTTTATATTTTCTATTTCTGTGAAAAATGCCCTTGGTAGTTTGATAGGAATTGCATTGAATCTATATATTGCTTTAGGCAGTATGGACATTTTAAGTGTATTAATTCTTCCTATCCATGAGCTTGGTAGGTGTTTCCATTTATTTGTATCTTCTTTGATTTCTTTCTTCAGTGTCTTATAATTTTCTGAGTATAGATCTTTTACTTTGGTTAAATTTATTCCTAGGTATTTTATAATTCTTGAAGCAATTGTAAATGGGACAGTTTTTCTAATTTCTCCTTCTGTTAGTTTATTATTGATATATGCAAATGCAACTGATTTCTGAACATTGATTTTGTATCCTGCTACCTTACTGAATTCGTCTATCAGCTCCAATATATTTTTGATGGAGTCTTTGGTGTTCTCTATATACAGTATCATGTCTTCTGCATATAATGACAATTTTACTTCTTCCTTGACAATTTGGATGCCTTTTATTTATTTTTCTTTTCTGATTGTTGTGGCTAGAATTTCCAGAACTATGTTAAATAAGAGGAGAAAGTGGACATACCTTTTTATTTGATCAATTCTGCCTCATAAATTTGATGTTTCACTCCTAGCTCTACAATCTGGAGTCCCATAAAATGTCTAGTGTAGGGGAAAAAACCACTTTGTTTTGTTGTAAGCATTTAAATGTTCTACCCATGATCCTCACCAGCTCAGATGTTCTCGGATGTTTAAACTGAAGACGAGCATACATGAGTTATTGTATTGATTCCTTATACATTATACTGTCTACATCCTCACCCTCTTGTTAGCAGTCAGGGCTGAGCATGCGTTAGGCTCTGAGGTTGGACTGTGGCTGAGCATCCCGGCTCTGCCTTAGTAGCTCTGTGACCTTGGGGAAAACAACTTACCTCAGCACGCTTTCCCTGCTTTTTTTCCTAGAGATTACACTAGGAAACCTGTCTTCTAGAATTTTTGGCATAGAAGAATTAAATAATTTATCTTGCCCATGATGCTAAGGATGCTAAATGTTAATCATTATGTTTTCTACTAGCCTCCGCACATGTTCTTGATTGACAAAAATCAAGATAAAGCAAACGGACTTGGAAAGTGTGGCACCCCTTTCCATTTTAGAATATCCTGCTTGTTCTTTCAAACCATTTGCTCAGTGAGTACCATATATTCTGGGATGAAAAGGCAAGATTCTATCTCTCTGCCCTCTTTCTACTCAAGGTCCCTTGTATATCATACAATGACAGTATTTTACACACTATTACAATTTCTTGTCTCTACTATTTCCATTTGACTCTGGGCCTCTTTGGAATTGACACTGTATCTTTTTCTCTATCTTCAGAACTAGACACATATAAGGCCCACCAAAAATACTGGATAAATATGATATCACTACTATTTATGAAGTCTGATATAATCAGAGAAGGAATGTAAAAGATGACCACCTTCTTTGATCTTCATTCTAGTCTTCTCTTAATGCAACCTAACATCCCTTTAGTTTAATTTTTAATCAGATCACACTGGTGGCAACTAAAACACCCAAGTCCTAAGTCTTTTCATAGTCAGAACACAGTCAAAGCTATACGAGTAAAACAATCAGTCTTACCATCTGGAATCTTAAATCTTGAACAAAAGTGATCCAAGGTTTCTTCCTGTTGTTAATATCTATGATGACAAAATATGTTAAATTGTAGAAATTATCACTTCTATTCTGGGTGATGTTCAGTTGTTCATAAGGGACATTGTAGATTATGTTATAGAAATGACACAAGGTACAAAGGGGCAATTGGTGCAGATGAGTCAGATATAGTAGAGGAACTATACGCAACTCCAAACTTGTTTTCATCTAGGAAATTTTAGCCTGTAATATGAGATTTTGATCAACTGAAATGGTTCTTCTAATTAAGCTTTTTCCTAAACCCTTTGAAACAGGTGATTATTAATGACAATGTAGACCTTGGTGGGCTGGCTCACTGCCATCACAGAAAGTACCTCCTATTCCTGATGTCTAAGTGGTGGAATGAACCAGAGGTCAATTCTTTTCTCTTTTCTCTAAGTAAACTTTCAGTTCAGAATAGTTATCATCTAGACCCATTACTGGAAATATGAACCATAAGTTGGTGATACTGAAATGTATATCTCCACTTTTAACCTCTCACATCACCTCCAGACTAACTCTCCAATTAGCTACTCCCCATATTCCCCTGGGTGGCCAACTGGCAACTCACACCAGTGAGCTGCCAAACAGAACTCTTGAGTTTTTTACTCCCCCAAATTGATGATCTCAATAAACATCTCAATAAACATCATCGATATTCACACAGCTTTTTAAATGAAATGCCTGTATTCTAGTTTCCCTTTTCCTTACTCCTCAAATCCAAGGCATCAACAGTTTTGTTGCTTTTACCTTTAAAACATATCTTAAATCTGACCCCTTCACCACATATATACAACGATCAACAAATCACCTTTCCTGTCTCCTAGACCCATCATAATTTCTCCTAACTGCTCTCCTGCCTTCCACTCTTTCCTCTCTTCTGTTTTTATTTTTTTTTTTCTACGCAACAGTCAGGGAGATCTCTTTTTAGTCATAAATATGGTCAAGAAGTGTTGCTGCCCAAGTCACTCTAAAAATTTTTGTGACATTCCTCACCCAAAATTTCTGTGGCCTGTGTCCTACCTATTTCTGGATTTATCACTTACCATATTCCTTCTCATTCACGCCTTTCCATTATTTTTGCTTCTCACTGGATAGGACGAGGTTATTGGTCCTCCTGCCTGGAATAATACTCCTTGAGTATTTATTGACTTGGCTCCCTTTCTGTGTTTGTAATGCTCAACTGCCACCCAGCCCTGAACACCTGCATTGAAGAGCCTGCTTTGGTAGCACGCTGTGGTTCTGTATGCTGCTTCATTTTCCTTTATAGCCCTTTGACAAAAAATGATCATCACTACCTTTTTTGATTTATATTCTACCAACTAGACTGTAAGCACCACAAGGAAAGGTGGGTTTTTTTTTCTGTCTCGATCACTACTATACCATCAGCCCCTAAAAGAATGTCAGAGTTTTATAAATGTTTGCTATGTAAATGGATTCATGTTGGACTGAGCATTTGTTAATGTAAAAGCCAATAATTAGCCTATTAATTTCAGATAGAGTTGCTGATAACATGCTGCACCTATTTGAAAGTAAAAATACCATAATAGTGTTATTATTCCAGATATAGAGTGTTGTTTTTTTTTGCTTTTCAATGTGTTCAAGCAATTTCAGCAGGACAGGGACATGCTTTGTTTCCCTTCACACACAGGGAAATTCCTAGTATTAGTACCTTCTCTTTGTGGGGGTGCTTTATAAGCTAGTCACTCATCCTGACAGAAAGAGAGCAACTTTCAGGATGAGTTATCCAAATAATGGGAATGAGTAGTTCCGATGTCTTTTGGAAAACAATTCTCAAATATGTTAGAAAACTTTCCAGTAAACCCATGAAAAGAGTGTTTTGTGATTGGCCCACATGTATGTAAGATATTCAATTGAGCAAAATAACCATATAATCTTTTTATGTATTCCAGTGAATTGAAACGGCATCATTTATATTTATACATGCTTGCACACTTACATACTTAGTCATATCTATTTAAAATCTTACAACAAGAACTCTATTCCTGATAAATGAGTACTCTACCACTATAAATACATCCATGAATGTAAAAAAGAAATATCTATCTATCTATCTATCTATCTATCTATCTATCTATCATCTATCTATCTATCATCTCCATGATATCTATACTGGGGATGTCAAAAACATGTAGACAAGTGGACACTTTGGCCAGCATTGCTCAAGCAGTGGTTCCGCATAATCAGAAGTGTCTGGATACTGATGGGAACCACTTTGAGCACCTCTTGTAATTGCAAAAGTCAAACGTGACTTGTATTCATCTTTTGTTATCAGTATATATTGAGTATTACAATTTTAATACAGTTTTCTTTTCTTAAAATGTGTATTATTTTTTTGGCATATCGATGTATATATATCTATATCTGTATATATTTCCACTCCTGAAATTTTTTTGCAGGCCTCATTATTTTATTGTATTAACTCAGTAGCAAAATAGAGCTAGATTTAAAGCTCACACTCTCACTGCCATCCAATCAGAAACATTGCTATTACTTGAACCAGAGAAATGGTTGATATTAGATATTAAGGTGGTATAAAATAAGGTAATTTCAGTGATAAAAAAGCCTATCTTTGAAAAGGAAATGTTGTGCAGATTAATGAAATTACGTGAGAGGCACGTTAGTGTCCTCTGAAGGATATTAAAAAGAAAATACATAGTATTAAGTGATTTAGAAACAGCTAAAATGGAACTTCTTAAATAATAATTGCTGTTTTAAAACGCTGAAAGGACTCCAAGCATATAAAGTAAGAGCAGATGACTTTAGTGTGGTCATCTCTCGATGGTATATGGTTAGTGGCAAGGAGTCACGTTGATCATTCCCAGTGACGTTCATGGTGGACATCAGTTTCAGAGACGTTGGGGTCCGATGCCCTGCAAGCTGGCACGAGCCTATCACTGCTGAGTTGGTGCTGCTGTGTGAGCAGAAATGAGCACCTGTACAGTAGCTATGGATGCAATTTTCTAGAGCATAAATTTTACTAGCAGATTTGATGGAAAACTAATGTTTTTTTTTTTTATGTTTAAACTAACATGGCTGCATTAGGAGTAGAATATAAAATTTACATGAATTTTTCAAATAAATCCAGAGACTTAAAAGCAATTTTACTCTTCGAGTTGGTTGAAGCCTCTGGAGGTTCTCGTTCACTCCCCTTTGCTATTAGAATAACTCAGTGGGAGAGCTGGTAAAATACTGCATCACCAACTCTTTGATATTGTGCATTAAATAAAAATGAACTTCTGTCAAGATGGTAACTGTGCATATTCTATAGAAACTTGCTTATTCTTCTTTCCTCTGGACCAGCTCAAGTCCAGATTTTGTTGGAGAGAAGTTGGTATTCAGAGAACTCATTCCTTTTTCTTCCTCCCGCCTCTTCTTCCCTCCCTATATTCCTTCCTCTTTCTTCCCAGTTTTCTTTCTTCTCTCTTCCTCTCTCTTCCCTTTCCCTTCTCCTGTTCTCTCACACTCGTTTTGTCTTTCCTTCATTCAACCATTCATTTCATACCTCACATCTCAGGCACCGTGTTAAGCGTCATGGTTATAAAGATGGGAAATGCACGTTATAACATTGACAAATTCTATTCGAAGCTCCAGGATAGAGTGATCTCTATTGATTTATTCATATCTATGTCTTTAGTCCCTTCTATAACATCTAGCATATGCAAGACACTTAATATTTATGAATAAGTAAATACATACATGAATGGAATAAAGTAATAACCAGTAAAGAAGCTATTAAGCTGTATGTGATTGTATGTGATTTATTTGATCCTATCTTTTGAGACTTGAACTCATTGATAAGTGAGGAAAGAGGAAGAACTGAATTTGGGACTCAAGGGACACGTGGCTGCTTCCCAGAAAATATATAGAATAATGAAGATTCATTTGACTCTTGAATGAAGAACGACAAGACTAAAAGAAAGGAATGGTCAATCTATGCAGAGGGAAGAGCACATTGAAAGGCAGTAAAACAGGAAATGGCATGATGTGTTCAAGAAATTATTAAGCTTTACTTCAGTGTGGCTCCTTGTGCCAAGGAGATGGTATTTGAGAGTAAAGGTAGCAAGTTGACTGGTAGGAATAATAAAAAGTACCATGGCAAACAGAACCAAGGATCATGTATACCATCGCAAATGCTGTTGCATCCCCTTCAAGCATCTCTTGTTCCTGATGTTCATTCAATTCCTCCAAGCATGTTCTCACGGGGTTGTAAATAACCAGTTACCCCATTCACGCATCTCAGTGTTTAATAATGTCTGATGGGATTCTGACTCAAATTCCAGAGGGATCTTGCAGGTGACATTAATGTGTAGTGGGGCTGCCGGAACAATTTTTGAAGAGGATGGCTGATGGTTTCAATGCTCATGCACCTGCTTAAAAGGACTCAACTCCATGTGATTGTTTGCATGAAGAAATATGGGTAAAGGGTTATCAGGTATTTGCATTTTACAAAAGATACAGGATATCCGTGCCTGAATACAAAATATACAGTGTTTAAATATTGGCCACTATTGCTCTTATAACAAATCACCACAACACTTGGCAGCTTAAAACAGAGTTGCTATTTTACAGTTCCATAGGTCAGAAATCCACCACAGGCCTCCACGGGCTACACTCCAGGTGTCAGAAGGGCTGCATTCCCCTCTGGAAAATTTTGAGGAGGATCTTTTTCCCTGCCTTTTCCCACTTCTGGAGGCTGCCTACATTCTTTTGCTCATTGCCCTACTTTCTCTGTCTTCAAAGCCAGCCACATTGTATTTTCCTGAACTTTCCTTCGGTAGCCATATCACCTTCGCCCTGCATCTGGGAAAGTTTTCCACTTTCAAGGATTCATGCGATTTTACACTGGGCCCACCTGGATAACTTGGAAGATTCTCCCCGTCTCAGGTTATTAGGCTAAATCATGTCTGCAAAGTCCTTTTGCAATGAAAGGTAACATATTCTCACGTTCCTGAGATTAGGGCTTAAACTTCTGAAGGGTTGGCATGGGAATCAAAATGTCAACCACATAAATGTATGAGTTTATATGTATGTTTTTGTCTTCATGCAAATCAATACTGAAGGCCAGGAGAAACAAACAAGCAACACAATTACCGTCAGATATCTTTACAAAGCTATTCTTTATCTCTATTTTAATATATCAGTCTTTTCAACATTTTGTTTTTTAAGAGAACATCCAACCCTTGATTACAGTTGAAGAACCCTTAAATGGAGAAATTCCCCTTATGTTCAACAAGTTGTTTGGGGATTTTATTGCTTTCTGTACTGGCAGCCACATAGTTTATTTCTTTGTTCAGTGAATAGTAAGTGCCTGTGGTTTTGTGCTACTTTGTATTACAGTACTTAGTAAATTAAAAAAAGGTAACTATGGATGTGACTTTCTATTTGGAGTTAACGATGCCTTCTCATTCTTGCCCTCTTTTTGCTTTCTGCACTCAGGTTTCAAATTCTCTTCCATGGAAGTACTCACTGAAACTCTCGTTTCTTGTATTTCTTCTACTGTTTCACCCTAAATAGTGGATCCTTGAGAAGCTTCACTTAGAGATCATGGTGCACACTCTACAGAGAAAAGAGTGCACAGCTGAGGAGAGGGTTTTCCATTCACCACTCCCAGGGACATTTTGCCAGCTCCTCAAATGTATCATTTAATTTTAATTCACTGTTTGTATTTTATTTGCACATACTGCCAATATCTAATGTTGTCAAATATTAATAATATGCTGTTTAAAATTTTGTTTAGAAACTCAATGTGGCTCTCTCTGGATTAGTTTAACTAAGTCTACTGTATTACGGCATTAAAAATAAAACTTTTTTGCATTTTTTTCTCACTTCTTATTTTTCCATTATTGGGCTTCTATAATGATTCCTGTATATAATGGTCAGACTTCCAATAATATAAGGTATTGAAAGGACATAAAATCAGAAAGAAAAAAAAGAGAGAGAGAGACCAAATTGAGAAAAGCTGAATGATCTATGACCACAAATATCTCCCAGGGAGTGGTATTAGATAGGTGACAAGACTTCCTCATTGATTGAAAGCAATAATAAAAGTTAATATCTGAGCAGTGCTTTAGGTTTATGAAGTACAGTCACAATATGTAGTCCCACATTTAAGATATCTAAAAGGAAATCTCAACTCTGGTATTGTGGAAAACAAGAAAAGGTAGAGAAAGGAAAAGAAAAGAAATCTGTCTGAAGAAAACTAAGTGTCGAGAGAGGTCAGGCCATGGACCAGGGAGACGTAAAGAAAAGCCAGATACAGGCATCTTCCTTCTGTTCCTAAGACAAAGAGAATATAGACAAAAGAGGAAATGGCTCCCCAGAGTGAGGTCGATACCCTCCTCGTTTTAGCAGCCACCAACTGCATCCTTCCTATGAGTCTGAAGAACTGATGATGCAAACTTGAGTGAGACTCTCTCAGTACTGTGACCATTTTAATAGATCTGAATGCATCTCTTAGCAACAGCAACAATAGATTTAGCGCTATGTTATTATTGTGTTTTTTTTAAACAAATACTTTATTATTTTTTTAAGTATTTACTCTTTTCCAAAACATGCTTTATGACCTTTAAATATAGGAACTACTTTAAATACTTACAACATTATGAATTAATAATCATTATCATTTCTGTCTTACTTATGAGGATAATGGGTCACTAAGAGGTTAAGTAACCTATCCAAGGTTAAGTGACTATTAAATGATGTTAAACCGCCGTCATTTCAGACAATATGTGTACAACTTTTTTTTAAAGACTTTCATTAAAGGGAAAATAAATGACTAAACAGCTAATTCCAAGCTTCGAGTTTTACGGTTCACTTATGCACTACTTAGTAATCTAGTACTTTTTTTTTTTTTAACACTAGCTGCTCTGTAATTATCTGATGAAAAATAAATGGCTTTCTCAGGGAACACATTCGGTTTAAGTAATGGGATATCAGAGAGGCATAAGATGCGATCCCTTTTGATGCATTTCTAAAAACCTCTTTTCTGTCACCTTCCACGATGCCCCAAATGAAATCTATATAATCAATTGAACTGAAACCTCCTTTCTCAAATTGAGATTTATTTTTTTTCCAGTACTAATTTTTTTATTGTACAAAATTGTTTTTATTGTCTTCATTTGAATGTGTAGAAATTCTAAAGGCTGAGAATAATATTGCTTTTGAGTTTTTTTAAGTATAATTGGTATGCAATATTATATGAGTGTCATGTGTACAATATAATGGTCTGACATTTATAATACCTTCCACTGTGATCACGATACTAAGTCTAGTAATCATCTGTCACCATGCAAACTTATTGCAATATTATTGACTATATTCCCCTTTGCCCTTTCACTCAACCCCACCCCCTTCCCTCTGGCAATCATAAGTTTGATTTGTGTTTCTATGAGTCTGTTTATGTGTTGTTGTTGTTGTTGTTGTTTTTAAATTCCACATATAAGTGAACCACATGGTGTTTTCATTTCTCTGTCTAACTTATTTCACTTAGCATAATACCTTCCAGGTCCATCTATGTTGTTACAAATAGTAAGATTTCATTCTTTTTTATGGCCAAGTAATATTCCATTGTATATACAAGTATGTACCACCTCTTCTTTTTTTTTATTATATTTTTAATTAGTTTCAGGTGTACAACACAGTGCAATAGTTATACATTTTACCCCTCAAAGTGACAAACCCCCACCCCCAATTTACCACCCCACTCCCCCCCCACATCATATATATATATATATCTATTACTCTTCCTCTGACTCTCTTCCACAGTATAATCCACATCCCGTGACTATCTATATATATTCAATTACATTAG
The DNA here is from genome assembly GCA_033961575.1 of Aselliscus stoliczkanus. Lineage (NCBI taxonomy): Eukaryota > Metazoa > Chordata > Mammalia > Chiroptera > Hipposideridae > Aselliscus > Aselliscus stoliczkanus. The sequence continues at coordinate 44,261,190 of CM066732.1, read as the reverse complement.
GTATACCACCTCCGCTTTAGTAATACAGTGCAGTGATCAAACCTCTACTCCATCCATGAAATGGTCTCCCTAACAAGACCTATGATCATCTGACATTCCACAGAATATTTACAACATTATTAATTATATTCCCCAGACTGTTTTTCCTATTCCAGTGGCAATATTGTAGTTGCCTATTTTTGCTGTCTAATCCCTTCCCCTTCTCCCTCATCCCCATTCCTCTCCCAATTAGCAACCCTGATTTTTCATCTATATCTATGAGACAGTTTCTGTTTACTTTGCTCATTCATAGTTTTTCAGATTCCACATATGAGTGAGATCATATGATATTTGTCCTTCTCTGACTGACTTATTTCACTCAACATTATAGTCTCTAGGTCCATCCATATCATTGCAAATGGCACGATTTCATTCTTCCTTATAGCGGAGTAATACTCCATTATATAAATATACCACAGTTTCTTAATCCAGTCATCTACTGACGGGCATTTTGGTTGTTTCCAAGTCTTAGCTATTGTAAATTGTGCTGCTATGAACATCGGGGTGCATAACTTTTTTTGAATAAGTGTCTTGGTTTTTTCAGGATAAATACCTAGGAGTGGAATTGCTGGGTCAAAAGGTAGCTCTATTTCCAGTTCTTTGAGATACCTCCATACTGACTTCCATAGTGGCTGCACCAATCTGCAGTCCCACCAACAGTGCAGCAGGGTCCCCTTTTCCCCACAGCCCCGCCAGCACTTGTTGTTTGTTGATTTGTTGATGATAGCCATTCTGACTGGAGTGAGGTGGTATCTCATGGTGGTTTTTATTTGCATTTCCCTAATGACCAGTGAGGTTGAACTTTTTTTCATATGCCTGTTGGCCATCTGTATGTCCTCTTTAGAGAAATGTCTCTTCATATCTTCTGCCCATTTTTTAATTGGGTTGTTTGTTTTTTTTTGGTGTTGAGTTTCATGAGTGTTTTATAAATTTTGGATATTAACCCCTTATCAGATATATCATTGGCAAATATATTCTCCCATTCAGTAGGGTTCCTTTTTGTTTTATTAATGGTTTCCTTTGTTGTGAAAAAACTTTTAAGTCTGATATAATCCCATATGTTCATTTTTTCTTTTACTTCCCTTGCCCGTAGGGATGTATCAGTAAAAATACTGCTCCGGGTAATGTCTGCAAATGTACTCCCTATATTTTCTTTTAGGATTTTTATGGTTTCAGGTCTTACATTTAAGTCTTTAATCCATTTTGAATTTGTTCTTGTATAAAGCATAAGGAGGTAGTCCAGTTTCATTTTTTTGCATGTGTCAGTCCAATTTTCCCAGCACCATTTATTGAATAGACTACCTTTACTCCAGTGTAAATTCTTGCTTCCCTTGTCATAGATTAACTGTCCGTAAATGCCTGGATTTATTTCTGGGCTCTCTGTTCTGTTCCCCTGATCTATGTGCCTGTTTTTATGCCAATACCAAACTGTCTTGATTACTGTGGCCTTGTAGTAGGTTTTGATGTCTGGTAGCATGATCCCCCCGACTTTGTTTTTATTTCTCAGAATTGCCGAGGCTATTCTGGGTCTTTTATGATTCCATATAAATTTCAGGATTATATTTTCTATTTCTGTGAAAAATGCCCTTGGTAGTTTGATAGGAATTGCATTGAATCTATATATTGCTTTAGGCAGTATGGACATTTTAACTATATTAATTCTTCCTATCCATGAGCATGGTAGGTGTTTCCATTTATTTGTATCTTCTATGATTTCTTTCTTCAGTGTCTTATAATTTTCTGAGTACAGATCTTTCACTTCTTTGGTTAAATTTATTCCTAGGTATTTTATAATTCTTGATGCAATTGTAAATGGGACAGTTTTCTTAATTTCTCTTTCCATTAGTTTATTATTGGTATATGCAAATGCCATTGATTTCTGAACATTGATTTTATATCCTGCTACTTTACTGAATTCATCTATCAGTTCCAATAGTTTTTTGATGGAGTCTTTGGGGTTCTCTATATACAGTATCATGTCATCTGCATATAATGACAATTTTATTTCTTCCTTGCCAATTTGGATGCCTTTTATTTCTTTTTGTTGTCTGATTGCTGTGGCTAGAACTTCCAGCACTATGTTGAATAAAAGAGGAGAAAGTGGACAGCCTTGTCTTGTTCCTGATCTTAAGGGGAATGGTTTTAGCTTTTCCCCATTGAGTATGATGTTAGCTGTAGGTTTATCATATATGGTTTTTATTATGTTGAGATATGATCCCTGTATTCCCACTTTGCTAAGGGTTTTTAACATAAATGGCTGTTGGATTTTGTCAAATGCTTTTTCTGCATCTATTGAGATGACCATGTGAACTTTATCCTTCATTTTGTTGATGTGGTGTATCACATTAATTGATTTATGGATGTTGAACCAGCCTTGCGCACTAGGGATGAATCCCACTTGATCATGATGTATGATCTTCTTAATATATTGCTGAATTCTGTTTGCTAATATTTTATTGAGAATTTTTGTATCTATATTCATCAAGGAGATTGGCCTGTAGTTTTCCTTTTTTGTGATGTCTTTATCTGGTTTTGGAATCAGGGTGATAGTGGCTTCATAAAAAGAGTTTGGGAGCCTTCCTTTCTTCTGGATTTTTTGGAATAGTTTGAGAAGAATAGGTGATAGTTCTTTTTTGAATGTTTGATAAAATTCACTTGTGAAGCCGTCTGGTCCAGGGCTTTTGTTTTTTGGGAGCTTGTCAATTACTGATTCAATTTCCTTGGTAGTAATCAGGGTATTTAGATTTTCTGTTTCTTCTTGCGTTAGCTTTGGAAGGTTGTATGTTTCTAGAAAATTATCCATTTCATCCAGATTGTCAAATTTGTTGGCATATAGTTGCTCATAGTAATTTCTTAGAATTTTTTGTATTTCTGTGATGTCTGTAGTCATTTCCCCTCTTTCATTCCTGATTTTGCTAATTTGAGTCCTCTCTCTCTTTTTTTTGATGAGCCTGGCTAGAGGTTTGTCAATTTTGTTTATCTTCTCAAGAAACCAGCTCTTGGTTTCATTGATCTTTTGAATTGTTTTTCTGTTCTCTATATTGTTTATTTCTGCTCTGGTATTTATTATCTCCTTTCTTGTACTCCCCTTGGACCTCTTTTGCTGTTCTTTTTCCAGTTCCCTTAGGTGTAAGGAAAACCTGTTGATTTGAGATTTTTCTTCCTTCTTTAGTTAGGCCTGCACTGCTATAAACTTCCCTCTTAGGACTGCTTTTGCAGCATCCCAGAGATTTTGGGTCGTGGCGTTTTAATTTTCGTTTGTCTCGAGGTATCTTTTGATTTCCTCCTTGATCTCATTTGTGACCCACTCACTATTTAATAGCATATTGTTTAGCCTCCATTTATTTGTCATCTTCCCGGATTTCTTCTTATAATTGATTTCTAGTTTCATAGCATTGTGGTCAGAGAATACAGTTGAAATGATTTCAATCTTCTTAAATTTATTGAGACTTGTTTTGTGGCCTAACATGTGGTCTATCTTAGAAAATGTTCCATGTGTACCACCTCTTCTTTATCCAATCATCTATTGATGGGCACTTAGGTTGCTTTCATGTTTTGGCTACTGTAAATAACCCTTCCATGAACATAGGAGTGCATGTATCTTTTCAAATTAGTGTTTTTATTTTCTTCAGATAAATACCCAGAAATGGAATTGCTGGGTCATGTGGTAGTTCTATATTTTGCTTTTTGAGGAATCTCCACACTGTTTTCCATAGTGACTGCACCAATTTGCAATTCTATCATCAATTCCCAAGGGTTCTGTTTTCTTCACATTGTTGCCAAATACATGCTGTATAGTGAAATTTTGATAATAGCCATTCTGAAAAATGTGAGGTAATATATCTCATTGTGGTTTTGATTTGCATTTCCCTGATAATTAGTGATATTGGGCATTTTTTCATATGTCTTTTCATATGGCCATATATATGTCTTCTTTTAAGAAATGTCTCTCTGTATCCTCTGCCCATTTTTTGATCAGGTTGTTTGTTTTTTGTATTTATGTATTTATGTTACTGAGTTGTATGAGTTCCTTATATATTGTGGATATCAACCCCTTATCAGATACATCATCTGAGAATATCTTCTCCCATTCAGTAAATTGTCTTTCATTTTGTTGAAGGTTTCCTTCTCTGTGCAGAAGATTTTTATTTGCTGAAGTCCCGTTTATTTTTGCTTTTGTTTCCCTTGCTCAAGGGGACATATTCAAAAAAATATTACTAAGACTGATGTCAAATAATATACTACCTATGTTTTCTTCTAGGAGTTTTATAGTTTCAGGTCTTACATTTAAGTCTTTAATCCATTTTGAATTTACTTTTGTATATGTTGTAAGAGAGTGGTCCGGTTTCATTTGTTTGTTTGGTTGTTTGCGTATATCTGTCCAGTTTTCTCAACACCACTTGTTGATGAGACTGTCTTTTCCCTCACTGTATAGTCTTACCTCCTTTGTTATAGATTAATTGACCATATAAGCAACAGTTTATTTCTGGGCTCTCTCTTGTGTTCCACAGATTTTGTGTGTCTGTTTTTATGCCAGTACCATCCATTTCAATTATTATAGCTTTGTAGTATAGCTTGAAATCAGGAAGCATGATACTTCAATGTTGTTGTTTTTGTTCTATGGTTGCTTTGGCTATTTGTGGTTTTCTGTGATTCCATGTACATTTTAGGACCCATTACAAACTTTGAAGAAAATGACAAAATCCTCAAACTTTCTACCATGCAATTTAATGTTGCTTTGGCATCTCTTGCTTATTTATTAGTACCTAATTATACTTGCTTCTACAACACTAGCTTTGGGGAGTAGACATCCTTCTCTTAATCCCCCACCACTGAGACTGGTTGGTGATGTAATAGGACATTATGAAGTTGCAGGGTCAGCAAACACTTTCTGTTTGCTCAGCCACTTTGTTTTAGGCTTTGCATTGTAGTATTTGTCTCAACCATGCAACTTGGCCTTTGCAGTGAATGTGCCATAGATAATACATAAATAAGTGGCCATGGTTGTGTTACAATAAAACTTTATTTTTGAAAACTGCTGCCTGCAGATGTGTCCTGGGGGGTTGTGATTTGCGGACCCCTGAATGCAAGTGCAGCATAGAGAGAGCTCACCTTCACCTACCATAAAAACAATTGAATTTGGGTTCTATGTCTCTGATTTTCATTTCATTTTTTGTTTGTTTATTTTGTTTTGTTTTGTTTTTTGCTAGGGGTAGGGATCTGAGGTATCTGAAAGTGCACTCATACTTGACTTGCAGGTCAGTGAGATGCAGACACCTATGGTTACAGAAAAGCTGTAAACATTAGGCACATTTCAGGAGCTGAACTTGGGTGATGACATTCACTTCCTCTCCTTCTCAATTTATTCCTTTAAAAACTTGGACGGATGTATAATTTTGTTAAGTAATTGGTGGTTTATTTTTTCATACAATTCTGTTTGTTTGTTTTGTTTTGTTTTGTTTTTTTGGCCTTTAGGGACTAGTTAAAACTTCTAAGATAAAAGGTAGACCTAAAAGGGTAGAAAAAGTGAGGAGTCTATTCTTTATACTTGCAGGAGCTGAAAGGGGTGGGGAGAAAGCCATAAATGATGCTGATACCTGGGGGCACATAATGATATATTACTGTATTCTGGATCAGTTAACTTCTCTGAATCTTCTTTCAACTATTTACGTTCTTAAGCTCTAGAGAAAATGGAGGTATAGGCATGCTACCTAATGAGTTAAATGGTACTTACTTTTATTTCTTCTGATCAGACCTTTATCAAGATTGACAAGGGAGTGTTCATGTTACTTCAACAAATCTTGGAACGCCAAACCTGTGTTCACTCTTGAGTCCTCTTGTGATATGCTAGGCTATAATCATCCACCCTCTGCTCCATCATCATTCTGGTTAAAGATCTAATCCTCTTGTGACTAATCTCAGACTTCAGAGACTTGTAAGAAATCCTCCTTCTCATTTGAGAATACACAGAAATTGTCCTGGAATGAAAAGACACAACAACTTAGGGTACTATGAAATCAGGGCTTTTTAGGGCTTTTTGCTGCAGGATCTAAGATAAATCAATCACCCCATCATTAAGGGGTAGGAGAAACACATTGATCAAAGTGCCAGACCTATCATGAAGCCCTAGGATAAAGTGTTGAATAAAATCCACATTACAGCACTCTCTTAAAACTTAAGGATGAGTAAGGAATAAAAAATAATCTATCTCACATCATTTGCTATGGACATATCCTACCCGTACCAGCTGCCTTGTTAGTTTGTTTATTGCAATGGATGATGGATGCAGCATCTCAGAAAGACTTCCATGAGGAAGGATGTTTAACCTAAGACCTGAAGGATGAGTGGGGATCACCAGGCAATGGAAACACCAGGGCATTCTAGTTGAATGCAGCCATAGAGGTCATGTGTTTGAGATGTCAGAGACAGAGAGACAGAGGAGGGTATGATTGGAAATGAGAGGTGCAGTGAGAATGACTGAGAAAGAGTCATACAGAAAGTCTTAAAGAAAAGAAGAGGCTACAGAAATAGGGTGATAGAGTTCTTTGAGGGTCTTGTAGCCACTTATTATAAAGGGTTAAAAATGCCATTGAAGAGTTTTGAGCAGGAGAATGGCATAAACAAAACTGCCTTTTGGAATAATGACTCTAACTAGTGTTTAGTTTAGATAAAGGAGTGGAAGAATAAATACTGAAAGCAAGAAAAGTAGCTGGAGGGCAACTGCAGTATTGTTGGTTAAAAAAAAAAAAGAGGAGATGAGCCTAATCTACGCTAAATTTTTTGGAAGTGCCCCGTGAAAGCAGATCTATATTTCAACGTTTTAGCCATGGGTTGTTGCTTGCAAAGCCGGACATGATATTTTTACTCCCCCGACCAAGGTGATTCTCAACTGTGGCAGCAACCTCCTTTCCTACTTCCTCCTGGGACAGGGGCGACGAGAGGGTGATGTCAGAATTTGGGGGATGAGAGATTTTGATGTTACTCTTATACTACTTCCCTATTACGAATTCCTGTGTATAATAGGATCCACTGGGGGTGAACATGCATTCTTTAGCAAATGGGGCAGAAGTAGAACAGTGTATCAAACTTGATTACATAATCGATATTTGGGAATCTAAACCACCAGATGCCTGAGGTTCACCCTCTGAGATTCTGGTTTCATTGCTTTGGGGTCTCAGCCTGCAGAACCGGCTTTTTTCAAACCTCCCAGGTTATTCTTTAGTTTATCCACAGGGTGAGAATTTCTACAGTTAAGGGCAGGTGGAGAACCAGTTCTCTACCACCACATCTCTTTCTAATCTTTTTCCTATTTTTCATGCCCAGCCTGTCCCATCAACAACGCTTTGACAAATTCCTATTCTAAGCAACTTCCAAATGATCACTTTTTTGGCTTGTTTTCTCCATACTTAAGGCTTGAGCTCTTCCAGCTTTCTTAGCTCCGTATTCTGCTATAAATGTGAAATTTACCAGTTTACCATGTAGTACATTCACAATTTGTGCCTCCATCAGCAGTGTTATTTTTAAAGAGCCCTTTGAAGCTGAGCAGCAGACAACAGACTTTAGGGATAGCAGGCCCATCTCAACATCCATGAGCATACAGGGCCATTTCTTTTGGACTGTGTGTGGCCTCTTCTGATTTGAACAAATGAGTTAAAGTATGTGTGCCTGCCCTACCATTATTTTAGGGATGAAGACTGCCGTGAACATACTTGTTATAAATAGGAAGTGTCTTTGCAGCACATGTAGAGATGTGCTTGGGAAAGTTCATTCTGTATCAAATGAATGGCCATATCTTCCCATATTTAAATTCCACTGTCACAGGTTGGTTTCTCCTGAAGCAGATGTTGAGATGAAGATTGTTGTGTAAAATGTGTACTAGGTATCAAAACCTGTAAAGGAAAGAACAAAGAGGCATGATTGAACAAAGGGAGGGATCCAAATGGGATTCCGGTTTGTCAAAGTCTTGGCTAACTCTTGTGGGGAGCTCGGAACAAATTGCAAGTATTGCCCATCATAGTTGACCTTTGTAAGGCGAAAATGCCTGGACATTTCCAAGATGTTCCCCCAGGAGGCCTTGCCTTATCCTATAAGAGATTTGTTCCTTCTTATTGGGTTTCTGTAAGGTTTTGAAGGTGAGTGACTGTGACGCATCTTAATTTTCTCTTGGTATCAGTCACAGGCAAACTCATAAGGTGGTTGTTCTTCATCCTGTGTGTCTGCCAAAGGTCATTACTGGAATCCTTTTGAGCTGTCTCACCGTCCAGTGCAGGTTTGAGACAGTTTTCTTCCCTTGCAAATAGAAGTTCTGAAAAGCTGCTTATTAAAAATATTAAAACATGGTCTTTACTCTTCATTCTCTACCTACTCAATATATCTTTGATCCTAAAACAGTGTTAATCTTAGTTCCCCAGGAAAGACACTCTGGGTGTTCTCTCTTTGTGTCCCTGATACCCATCCATGGTGGGCGCTAGTTGGTTTAATAATGCACATTGAATGAAAACAGCAATGATAGTAATAAGTCTATATTCCCAAGCACTGTTTGCGTGCATTGTCTTATTTATTCCTCACGACAATTCCATGCAATACATAGAATTATTTACAGATTAGACAGAGACAAATATACTTTTATAAGATTCACAAGTCAAATAAAAGAACACAAAACTATTTCGTCCAAAGTTCACACTTCCTATCAGTCTTAAATGTGATAGGAGTATGTGGTGGTTTGGAGGAAGAAGGAAAGGAAGCAAACAAAGGCAGAAAGGAGAGACAGAGACCAACGGAATAGAGAGACAGTACTTGTGTGTGTGTGTGTGTGTGTGTGTGTGTGTGTGTGTGTGTGAATAAAATATAGAGTAAAATAATAATTCGATGAATAATTTGGGCCACCTTTAAAAGGATGTGGACTATGTGTTACTGCAAAAGAACAATGGTGCTTTGTAATGCCGGAACAGAGGGCAGCCAGTTGGAGTTTTCATTGAAAACAAAAATGTAAAGTAAATAAACAAGGCAGAGACCTAAGGATCAGAATGGAATGCGTGTAGGGTTTGAAAAAGGCACTGTTTGCACTTGATCCATCCTTGGAAGACTGTGAGGATGCCTCATAGGGAAGCTGGTAGTGTGGTCAATGGGATGAGAGGGAATTCAGTGTCTGATAAAGCAAATTCTGAAATTGCTTCTCCCTATGTTATCATTCACTGCTGAGCACTTTGGTATTATCTCCTCTAAAACATAAAAGAAGACTAATTCATTTTAAAAGCAGTCTTCTATTTGTCCTTCTGCCGTCCACTCAATGAGCTAATGTATTTAGAAAGCTTTTATCATGGAGCCAGCTTGATTTCTCCCTTCCTCATACTAAGTAAATTTCAGTGAATTAAATGACAAAAAGCCATCTGCTTCCTATAAATAAGCTCTTCTAATACCTGGCAAATCTTAAAAGTCAAGCCGACAACAAATCTCTGTGTGATCAATGATCCAAATTGTATAATTCATCTTCTGTTGAGGAATATTGGTCTTGTTGTGGTCGACAGGAAGTGGATGTGTCCATGGTTCTGACTTGGAGGTCAACGTTTTATAAGAAATTCAGTTTTACTTTGAGAATCATTGCACATGCTGTTCCAACTGTCGGGGTTAGACATTTGCTATAATGGTGGGACAGCGCCTACTCATCCTTAAACAGTCATCTCAAATACATCTTCCTTGTGACAGCTGTTCTAATTCATTAGTAGACTATTATTTTCATGGAAATAATAAACTTATTGGTGGTAACAATCATTACTATTATTATTATTATTAAATTATTAAGAAATGAATATATGCTAGTCACTTAACATGCATCATTTACATGTATTTCTCATGACAATTCTTGGAGATAAATACAAGTGTCACCTTCATTAACTATTTAATGAAGGCATAGAACAGTTTGATAGTTTCTCAACACTAGACAGGTGTGTGATGATGTAACAGAGTTTGGGATAAGAGCAAACGGAAATCAAAAGTATTTGTGTTAATCATTAAGCTATGAGCACACAAGTACAGAACTTCCCTGACTGTATCATTTATATTCCTATGTCTGTGTACCCCAATAAAAGAGACTGCCTTGAGGGGAGAGACCATATATCACTCATTTTTCTTTTCAGCATCGCTTAAGGTAATGATTGGCTCATGGTAGTTATTCAGTTAAACTTTTCTGAGCCTCCTTCCCATTTTGCACGTGAGACTCTGTTAATAATATTACAACTTGTTAAGAGGATTCTATGAATTATCACACGAGAAGATTTTTAGAGTTGTTCCTGGCACATGGGAAGTTTGTGATACATATTATCTACAGGAATGAATTTGGGACTAAGTCTTATAGAAGTGTGTAAGATCTTTCTGAGAAGATGATGATGTGTGGATGGTAAGAAGAGAAGTTAAAATGTGCGAGCCCTCCTAAGAATAGTTGCCTGGATATGGGAGTAGGAGCTGACAGAGTCTTCTGTTTAGACTAAGTTATATGTTGGTTAGCGGTTCCAGTAAAAGAACATTCCTAGAAATAGGGTTCCTAGAAAATCAGTGTCCTATATGATCAAGTTCATTGTAGATATCATGGGGCAAGGTGACAGATGTCTCAAGCTTTGCCCCTGCAGTGTTCTTAAAAACCATGTGTGTGTGTTCTTCCCTCCTCCACAGACTCAGTAAGCTCGTGATTGTGTCTGTAGCTACAACCTGTCCTTCTTCCTAGCCTTTTGATGAATATTTATGGAGTTTCTACACTGTTCTAGGAAGTGTACTAATTACTAGAAATACTGTGGTAGGAAACAGAAATATTTGAACCCTCATGAAGATTGTAACCAGCTGTTACCTTTCTTGGTAAGGCATTTTTTGTTTTTTACATGTTAGTTTGTGTTTGTCTTTAGTAAGGATGTGATAGAAAAATGATGCATTCTGGGTGAATTTGTTATAGTTACCATAAATCTATAATTTTCTGGGAAGAGCCTTGATTTCCTAACTTGAACCATTCATCGTATTAATCATAAGAATGTTCTAGAAATTCCATTGACCCTGTATGCTTTTGCACATGGAAACCAAAGACTTTGTTAGTCTCCTGATTTGGGATTTGAAAAATGTGGTCTTTGTTGGAATGGGTGAATTGCAAGGCCTATAAGATGAACGAGACCTGAGGAAGAATAAGTGTTACAGTGAGGTGTTGTTCTCCCATTAAGAACTGCTTCTAGTTGTCAAAGGTTGAGAATATTCATGTGGCCAAAATAATGTCTGATAGGAATACTAGGAGAGCATATTTATTTATTTATTTATTTATTTATTTATTTTTTAAATTTATTTTTAATTAGCTTCAGGTGTACAACACAGTGCAATAGTTATACTTTAAAAAAAAAGAGTTATACTTTTTACCCCTCAAAGTGACAACCTCCCTCCCCCATTTGGCCACCCCACTCCTCCCCCCCCATATCATATATATCTATTACACTTCCTCTGACTCCCTTCCACATTATAATCCACATCACATGACTATCTATATATTCAATTACAGTTGGTATACAATATTATACAACCTCAGCTTCAGGTGTACAGTGCAGTGATCAAGCCTCTTCTCCATCCATGAAATGGTCTCCCTAACAAAACATATGACCATCTGACACCCCACAAAATATTTACAACATTATTAATTATATTCCCCAAACTGTCTTTCATATCCCAGTGGCAATATTGTAGTTGCTTATTTTTGCTGTCTAATCCCTTCCCCTTCTCCCTCATCCCCACCCCCCTCCCAATTAGCAATCTTGATTTTTCCTCTATATCTATGAGACAGTTTCTGTTTACTTTGCTCATTCATACAGTTTTTCAGATTCCACATATGAGTGAGATCATATGGTATTTGTGTTTCTCTGACTGACTTATTTCACTTAACATAATAGTCTCTAGGTCCATCCATATCATTGCAAATGGTACGATTTCATTCTTCTTTATAGCGGAGTAATACTCCATTGTATAAATGTACCACAGTTTCTTAATCCAGTCATCTACCGATGGGCATTTTGGTTGTTTCCAAGTCTTAGCTATTGTAAATAGCGCTACTATGAACATAGGGGTGCATAAATTTGTTTGAATAAGTGTCTTGGTTTTTTCAGGATAAATACCTAGGAGTGGAATTGCTGGGTCAAACGGTAGATCTATTTCCAGTTCTTTGAGATACCTCCATACTGACTTCCATAGTGGCTGCACCAATCTGCAATCCCACCAACAGTGTAGCAGGGTCCCCTTTTCCCCACAGCCCCGCCAGCACTTGTTGTTTGTTCATTTATTGATAGCCATTCTGACTGGAATGAGGTGGTATCTCATTTTGGTTTTTATTTGCATTTCCCTAATGACCAGTGAGGTTGAACATTTTTTCATATGCCTGTTGGCCATCTGTATATCCTCTTTAGAGAAATGTCTCTTCATATCTTCTGCCCATTTTTTAATTGGGTTGTTTGTTTTTTTGGTGTTGAGTTTCATGAGTGTTTTATAAATTTTGGATATTAACCCCTTATCAGATATATCGTTGGAAAATATATTCTCCCATTCAGTAGGCTTCCTTTTTGTTTTATTAATGGTTTAGGAGAGCATTTTTAGACATAAAACACCAGGTAGGGAGCTCAACTCTTGTATATGCCCAAGGAAGGCTCAGTGCATCAGTCACTCGGTGCAAACTGTGCCACTTATAATATTGTTTCTGATCTTTCCTGTTGTGTGGTAAATTGCCAAATGTTAAGGATGTCAGTTAAATATATATATATATATATATATATATATATATATATATATATATATATATATATATATAATATATATATATCTGGGTTGAGAGTTGTAGAGAAGACCAAGACCAATGAAACAGAATCTGTGGGTCAGACACACAGAAAAAAAGGCCTGTTGATTTTTATTTTATTTTATTCAAAAAAATATTGTGAATTTATAGCAACAGGATCCATTGAGCTAGCTCCTTATTCCCTACCACACTAAGTGTGTGTATATGTGTGTGTGTGTGTGTGTGTGTGTGCATGCGTGTGTGTGTACACACATACCATCTGCAGAACCTGGGCTAGGTCTTTGATTAATATATATGGGATGGATGGAAAAATAATGTTATTTCCTCCACTCAAAATAAATCTTACCGAACTCACATATTTTGTGGCCCTTTAGAAATTTTAGGAGATCTTTGGGAACCTGACTGAAACTTTGTGACATCATGGTGGGGCGTCAGAAAGGAAATTCAATTTAAGTTTAAAAAAAAAAACTCTCAGTGGAATGATTTTAACAAAGGGATAAAAAGAGGACTCGGGAGATAGTCTAATGAGAAATAGTAATAACCCTTGCAGCAATCATGCCTCGATGGGTGAACATAAGCTGAGATTAGAAGACCCACTAGGGAGCTGCAAAGTTACAGGACTGCTTGATGAAATAATTTAATACCTACTGGCTCCAATAAACAGCGTGTACAGAGGATGCTGGGTGACCTGGCAATCCTGCTGCCCCAGAGCATGGGGAAATCTGCTTGAGGCACTGATAGGCCTAAAGATTTTCCACAAGCCCCTCTTTATCCCACTTATTATTTGTTTCAGCTTTCCTCTGTGCCCAGAGTGTTAACCGGTCCCTGATGCCATTGTCTGAAATCTCAGGAATAAGTTGTATTTGAGAAATAACACACGATAATGCACAAAATAAAAATAAGCTGGATACTATTATAATAATGAACATCTTGAATGCGCATAGTGCTTCATAGATTGCACATTTCTTCATATCTGCTGATCCTCATAACAAGCCTAGGAGGTAGTTTTTGCAAAGCAGGTGTTGACAATTACCAATAATGACAACAATACTAATAATAACTATTAATGTACTGTAATAGAAATGTTATAACCAGTGTTATGTGTTTACTCTGTGCTAGACTCGTTGCATATGTTCATTAATTCTTTTCATCGCACTACAGTCATATAAGGTTGAGGGATTGAGGCTTAGGGACGATAAGCAACACTGGTGTTGTGCAGTTATTTCATGATGAAACCAGAGTTTGAATCTAGGCCGTCTGTCCTGGGGCCAGGGCTCTTCTATAGACACTGTTTTACCTTGTTAAGAGATATAGTGTAGGATGTGTAGTGGTTAGTGTTTGCCCCTAATTCACACATCTGTCTAACTTCAATTCTTCCCCCCACTATACCAATCTGAAGTGCAAAAGGCCAGTTTTGTGCAGACTGGGCAATAGAAGTAGGCAGCCCTATCGACCTTCCCTGGACGCCTCTAGCCTACAGCATGCCCTTCATCCTGGCAGCGCGGGGCCCTCTAACATCGCCCTGTCATTTGCACATGCTTCCTTCCAGGTAAACATTATCCCCAACTTAATAAGCCAGGTCTCTAGGGCCCTGCAGGGGGAAAGCATGAGCTGCCAGAACTAATCTTTGAATTATTTACATCAAAATCCAACATAGACGCAGATAAGCTTCACACCTGTCTTTCCCATGATGGGAAAGACACCAAGTACAGAGTGAGAGTGTAATTCCATTTTCAATTGTTGGATGGCTCCTTGAAACACCAGCAATTGGGCCAATTAGGTCCAGTTGTTCGGATGGTATTAGATTCCAAGCTGGTAACTGGTGATTCATTTCACATACGCACAGCGATGCCATCAGATAGTAATGCCTTTTAGTTACTGCCAACTTGGGGCATTTTTGAAATAGTGACCTCAAGATTTGAGCTGCAAAATTCCATTATCTATCCTCAAGCCAGCCAGAGCTGAATTTCTGAAATATCCTATTAAGTTTTCTGCTCTGATAAAAATTCAGAGGCCCTTTTTATATTAATCTCCCCATGGCAAATGAAATTTGCTGAGTGGTAGATTTAATTTCCTTCTATTTGTGTATTACCATATTTTTTGGGGAAAATAGTAATTGCTCTCAATATCACTTTTTCAGCATTACTAGAAAAACATCATAAAAATTTAAGTCCTTTCCGCCATTTATTTCATTGTTTAGACGCCACACAGTAAATAGCTTATTCTTCACCTTTCGATCACTTTGGCATTTTAATTAAAATATAATTACCATTCAAAGGGTATTAATGCTCAAGTTTGGGTAATTGTCTATGTCAGGTCATTAGGTGTTTTTTGAAAAATAAGCTAAAGTAATTTAAAATATTCAGTAAAAATACACCTACTTATTTACTTAAGACAGGTATATCCTAGCACATTTTATTATTTCCCCAGGGCAACTTCCCCATTTTAATTATGTAATGAAATTGAGAAGGCGTGTAAAACAGAGAGTTCCCTGTGGAATTTGTAATAATGAAATATGAATGTTTTCATTGTGGTATATTTGTAGAAAATCTATAGGATCTCGAAACAAAAGAAAGTTGATGGTTCGTATTTCTATCAAAAGTGAGCAAGGAAAAATAAATGCCTTTTAATAATAAAAGGGACCAGTGTTTCAAGCTCACATCCCCTGCTTCCCGTAACCCTCCCACATACAACTGCTTTCCCAGGATTTGGGTACTCTACTGATGTTCTTTGTTTTGGTGGATGCCATTGGAACTTTTGTTTTTTCCGTTTTTGTTTTTCTGATTGAATTCAGTTAAGATGCTTAGGAAGAGGAAGAGATGCCTCGGTAATGTGGAAACAACATACAATGCCCCAATATCAGCAGCTTCTAACAATGAAAATCTGTATCCTCTCATTCTACAGTCTATTATAGATTGCCGCGGACCAGGCTCCATATCTTACCACTCTGGAAATCAGGCTAAACCTGGGCTGCCTTAGTAGGGCTGTCACACCAACAACTCAAACCTTCAGTCAATCAGTGACATCAAGCGTTCCTTTCCACAGCACATTGGCCAAAACAATTTCCATGGCTCCAATCCACTCCTTCGGACACAGGACATGCCACCCTGCTGTGTGCCTTAAAACAGAGAGCAGGACATTCGGTGAGCATCAGTAATGACTGCCCCAAATGGCATTTGTTACCTATTACTATAACATTGCAGCAATTAGCATTGTGTCTATATTGCTTCTCATGAAACAGGAGATCAGGACCTTTATTCAATGACCAAGATGGCTTTAAATGTCCCCTTAGCTTAACCAAACTTTAGACCAGTTTCTTCCTAACTCTATACCCCTAACCTTCCTTTTCTTAGACCAATTACTTCATAAATGACTTTTAATTTTTGTTGTAAATTCTTTCTTTGCTCCTGTTAGATGTAAACTTTCTCCCAGCCTTTTGCCAATTTTACAACCCAGGAAAGTCTTCCTCAAGGTTCCTTGAAATGTAATCATTAAGGAATATAGTACCCTTTGCTCCCAGTCTCTGTGGGAAGGTAGGTGCCTTCCTTCCCTGTGTGCCAGTTAGCAAACATAGATGGACTAATCACATGGACCAGCCAGCCATTATATCTTTTGTGTTACAAAAGTGGAAACTGAGGCAAACAAAGATTTAGTTAGGAATTGCCTGGAGTCATCCAGTTAGGAGATGCCATGGCCAGAAACCTCATTTGAATACAAACCAAACAAACAAACAAACAAAAACACTTTAATATAGTATAATCAGAGCTTTCAAGAAGACATGTGTGTTCAAGATGCTGTAGAAATACCTAATCTAATGGAATCTCACTCAGGGTGTGGAGAAGGAAAAGAAAACCCAGGGAAAGATATTTCATCTGAATCTTGAACACAGCTTACAATGCCCTTCCATAGGCTGAGCTAAAGGAGCAGCTTATTCAAAGACAAGGAGGCGCAAAAGATCACAGAGCTTTGGGAAAACAGAAATAGTTTAACATAGCTAAGAGAAAGAGGTGTTCATTTCTTTGTTTGTTTTGTTACTATACTATCTACTGAGTGGCTTTTTTGTACCTGGCACTTTCATGTTCATATTCAACATCACTTAGAGTGCCTACTGTACATGTACTAACACATACATAGGTTTTGAAGACAGAGCAGAAACCAAGCAGACATTGCTTTTGCATTCTTCAGCTTATGATGAGAAAAACAGAAGACACGTGAATTTAAAGAATAGAAAAATTAGATAATTGTAGTGGTAAGTATAATAAAAAATAAAATAGTAGGGTAATGGAATAGAATGCAGCAGATGGAGGATGTTTTGTTTCCTGTAGGATGGTCAATGGAAAACCTCTCTATGAAGGGAGCTTGTGTAGGAAGACATCAAAGATATGAAAAATCGTATCAGCAGAGGCAGCAGCACGTAGGAACATGGTCTGGTGGAAACAGCACTTCTGGTTTGTTGGGAGAACAAATAAGAGACACTGGGTGCCTGGAAATGAGAGCAGCATGGTAACGATAACATGAGAGAAGTGGGCAGGGGAAGATCATAGTAGAAATGTAGGTTACCGTAAATAAAATGGATTTCATTTTAACTGGACTATGAAAGCATTGGAAGATTTTTGAGCAGGATGGTGACATGACTGAACTGAATGATTCAATGGTTATTTTGATTGGTAAGAGAAGGAGAAACAGTGACTAGTGGCAAGAGCTGAAATGAGTATCAACTGGGAAGCTGTGACAGGTAATCGGTGGGCGACAATGGTGACTTGGATGGGGCACAGGGCCAGGGAAAAGTAGGCAGGTTTGGAATGTATTTTAAAGATAGAGCTAATGGGATTTGCAAAGGAACTGGAGATCGTGTGAGATTAAGAGAGGGATCAAGATTAAAATTTATTTTGCCTGTATTATGGCCATATTTACTAAGACACTAATAATTCAGGGGTGAGCAATATGAAGTGATAGAAATCAACAGTTTGGGTTTAGATATATTAATTTGGGGAGATATATTAGTTTTAAGATAACTGTTAAGTAACTGATGAGATTTTAAATGGGAAGTTGAATATTTTGTCTAAAGTTCAAGGGGATTGACAGGATAGTAATGTTATTTAAGATCTCATGATTAAATTAGGCAGTTTAAGAGGTTAATATGGAGGGAAAAGAAAATAATAGGGCTTATTCTTGGTCCTATTTTCTGTTTTATTTCAAAGTACTATCCTAAGTGCTTTGATGTAATGATTAAATGAGATAATAAATATGTACTTACTCAGTCATTACAAAACCCTACATGATAAATAATATTATTATCCATATTATACAGAGAAAAAATTACAACTCAGAGAGATTAAGTGAATTGGACAAGGTTGCACAACCATTAGAGGCTGGAATGCAAAACCAGATCTGACCATCCTGAAAGTCTGCTTTTACTGTGCTCCCCACAGATTCTTACATAACCAGTAACAGCATTACCACCCTGAGGCCAGGGCTTAACAGGAATGGTCATGGAGGGTCTGTCTTCTCCAGATGGCACAGCTTCCCAGGAATTCCACATGGACAGATCCCAGACAATGCTTTGACCTTCTGTGGGCCATCTTCCTGCACCCCTCTGAGGCCAAGATACTCTTCTGCACCCTTCACTACAACTCTCCTCTCACTTTACATATACTGACTCATTTGACTGCATGCAGTCTTCTTGGATTCCCTATGGCAAGCCAAACATCTAGCATCTGCTCTGCCTAGAATCAGGGCTTGTTGAGTGAATGAATGAACATTTCTTTCTAATATGTAATGTTTCTCTCAGTTTAATATGTTAGAAACCCCTGCTTTCCTGATTCTTTTTCCTAGTTTAAGATGTTTATAGAAAATTAACCTTGATTGCTCTTAGTAGGCCAGCTCACCACCTGGAAATTGACTTTTCATTGAACTCATTTGGCTCACACAATGTAAACAAACTGTGGTTCTCTCTCTAGGGCTTGGTCTTTCAAAGAAAAGACAGGCAAATTACCTTGTTGGCTTGTTAAAAAGTGCATTTCCAGACTCTACCCCCAAAAGATTTAGAATTAGGCAGTCTTAAGGAGCATTCCAGGCAATCATTTAGCGTTTTAAGATTGAAAACCTGTACCCTGTCCTAGGCAATTTGCTTTAAGGTGGCTAAAAATCCCCTCTTTGTATTGGTTGGGAAAGCTCTGGCCTTAGCCACTTCTCTAAAGCATACTCTTGCACTTGACAGTGTTGGGCCTTCATTCAGCTGCTGTTCTTACTAGGGGTATAACTTTCTCTGACTTTCTTCACCTTTCTAGGTTATTTCTATTTTTTTCTAAATGAATTACCTCTTATTCTCTCAACTTTTTTTTTTTTTAAATATTTTATTGGGGAATTGTGGGGAGGGGAACAGTGTTGGGGAATCAGGGAAGGGGAACAGACAAGTTGCTGTGCTTTTGTTCTTCATCTAGTTGTGGAGGACGTTGCTTCACTGGCCCATGTTGGTAACATCATTGCGCTCTTCCCGGATGAGGCAGATCGGCCGCAGGCCACTGGACGGCTGCTCATGGTGGCTCCTGGCAGCTCACGCTGGCTGCTGGCCACTCACACTGGCTGCCAGCCCCTCAGTTCTTAAGTAGTTATAATTTTATCCTTTATCAAGACCAAGAAATATACTTAACATGGAGGACACTCGATAAATGATAGAAATGATCATTGGTTGTGTTTCTTAGTAATGATGATAGCTCATGTGGTGTCTGAGACTGGCCAGTTAGGCAGGAATGTGATATGTGGACACATGCCCAGAACAATCCATCTTGTGAACAAGGCGCTCTCCCTTAGGTCATTAGACTGACCCTGCACTCTTTATGCTGAAAGTGCGATGATACAATGTTGCAAAAGTATAAATGAAATCCAGGTTCAAGTAGCATATTAAAGTGGGAAAAAAAAACCCACAAAAACTTGGCATTTAGTGACGTGATTTAAAGAATTGCTTAGCTGCTTGTAAATGGGATAAACACGCCCATTAAGCCCATACTGCTTCTATAACAGCCATGGCTGTATCCAGGTAGACCACAAAATAGTGGTTGTTAAGATTTTTCTCTGTGGTACAAGCTGAGCAACTGGAAATGAACCCTGGGTCAAATTACTATAGGGCTATCTTTTGGAATCCTATATGGAGCTGAGATATCTGTGCAAAATGGTGATGTCAGCCCAGTGACTGTGGACTTAAGAAATAGTGAGGAGGCACCTGCTTCTCCACGCTGCACACTGGCGTGGAATGCTGAACTGTCATTCTTACTCCCTTTCAGGCTAATCCCCTTGACTCATTTATCATGGGATCTGGAGGGTGATGGAAGGCAGCAGGCAAATGTGGCTTGGGTTTACATGTAACTGAGAGTCTTCTCTATTTAAGAGTGATTTTTTGGAGGGTGGGGAGAAGAAGAATCTGCTAAAAGTTTTATCTTTGGAACTTGGGATTAAGATGTCAACAAGAAAACAACAACAACAGATGTTTACCCAAAGCATTCTGAGACAGCTTAGCCAGAAAGGGTTTCATATTATTTTTACAAATGGAAATAAGAGTAGTAGCCAAAAGTTAGGCCAAATTTCAGATCGGAGGAAAAGGGTGAAAATGTAAATGAGAATAGGGACAAGGTATGTTGAGACAGTACAGGTTAGTATAAGTCACTTAAGATTGAGGCTGTTGTAAGAACCTTACAGAAACCTGCACTATGAGCTTAGAGATTAATAATAATAATAATAATAGCAGCTAACAATTTCTGAGCATTAGTTGTCAACTAGGCAGCTTAAGTATTGTACATATAATAACAAGAGTATCTATTTGAGTTATTTGGGAAACAGAGACATAGAGAGACAAAGTCAATTGTTTGTACCCCCACATCTGTCTGTGGAGCAGTTCTGTTTAATAGAATTATCTGTGATGATGGCAGTGTTTATAATTTTCTCTGTCCAGTATGGTAGCCACAGACCTGTGTAGCTCTTAAGCATGTGAATGTGGCTTCTGTGACTGAGGAAACAGTCACATCTGTCGAGTGGCTGTATTAGACAGGAGAGCTCCAGGGACTGAGCATTTAACCACAGTGCCATACAACTAACTTTTGGCAAGTAGGCCTTTGGTAGCAGCTCGTGTAATCTCACATTTATAATGACACCTGAAAACTAAAAGAAGGAACTAGCCATTAAAAGGTGGATGGACAGAACATTCTAGATCTGCAAAACAGAAAACATAGAGAAAAAACTTTATATATTTTTTTTCTTTTCTTTTCTTTTTTTTTTTTTTTTAAGAGCTGTCCCTGAGTTTAGAGAAACTGAGCAAAAACTGAAATGAGATGAAGCTTGAGAGGTTAGCAGGAAACTGCATCAGCAAAAGCTTAGCTAGCTGGGAGGTGGAGGGAATGACTGCTTCCACTGGGCCTGTTATTCAATAACGGTAACTTCCAACTACTTATAGTTTTGTTTATGTATTATTTAGGATGACATGGGCTGCTGTAACCCAGGCCTCAAAATCATCTTTTCAAAGATGAGAAAAGTTTATTATGACTCACCTAAAATCAAAATGAGCTGGCAACTTATCGAGTGCTAAGTTGAGGGAGCCACATCCCTTCTTTCCTGTGGCTTTGCCACTTTCAACAAGACCAATGTATTACCTGACATCTTATATCTTAAGGAAAAGATAAAGAACAACAGGGACCTGTGGGGAGTTTTGTGAGCCATTCTGGCTATAGTGAGCATCAATTCTGCTTATAGTACATGGACTTGTCACATGATGACCAGAGTAGCTGGTAAATAGAGGTTCATAGTATTTCCAAGAAAAAGACAAAAAGATAAAATGGACTTGGTGCATGGCTATACTCTCAGCCACATGATAGCTGTAAATTAAACATATGATGAAATAATATTAAGGCAGCCTGAAATACACAGTAGAGATATCATTTTTGGACCACACCAACCACAACCAAAGATAATCAACAGAGTACACATTTGTTTTTTGTGACTACTCCATCCATCCTTCCAGAATCCCCAGACCCCCAGCTTATTCTTTTTGACATTAGAATTTGGAATTTTAGTAGTTACAGGCCAAGGTGCTGAAGGCACAGAGGTAGGAGGAAAAGGATGCATTTGCCATTCAGTAAGCTCAGGCAGACGGCCTGGGAGTCATGCAGGGTATGATGGGAGATTAAAAAACAAGGAGTATGTAGGAATCAACCATGGAGAACCTGGCCTAGATGGACTTCTGTATACTTGCCTGACTCACTATCATGCAGATAGGGACATTCTTTAAAAAAAAAAAAAAAAAAAAAAAAAAAAGGGCTGGCCGAGTGGCACGGTGGTTAAGCGCTGGCTTGGGAAGCCAGCGGCCCCAGTTCGGTCCCACATATGAGGGCCAATGACACTGCCCTCAAAAAAAACAAAAAAGTAATAATAATAATAATAATTCCCTTTGCTTGAATAATGTTTCCATGTGGCAAAAGTTGATCTTTTGACAAGAGCTTGGAGGACAAGTTGCCTTAAAATTTTCTTAGGATATCTACCAAAGTTTCAACCATAGTAAAAAAGATGACAGGTATAAAAGAGAGAGTCACAGATGCTCAGAGCTGGGGGAGTGGGGACCTTCCATTATTATTTAAATACATACATACGCATACGTAGTACACACATCCATGTAGGAGTAGAGAATATTGTTAGGAGCAGAGCTTTTGCAACTAGAATTTAGTTTCACAGTTTGGTACAATTACTACCTTGGAATTGTTACTTAGTGTCCCTGTGGCAGTTTTCTCGTTTGTAAAGAAGGAGGATGAAATACCCCATGTTTTGTTATTTTGGGGATTAAATGAGTTAATATGTGTGTGACACTAATAACAGGATGATTATATACCCTATATACATTAGTCATTATCTTTAATATCTTCAGATTACAAGTGAGGGACATAAAAACCCATGAGTTTGAATTAGGAATCTCAAACAGCAGCTGAATCGTTCTAATTTTCTTCATTGTGAAGACCAACATCTCATGGGATAAAAAAGATTGAGTGTTGTCTGTGGAGTTAGACTTCTTGAGTTTGGATCCTGACTCCAACCTGTTAACTGTGTGCTAGAAAAGTTTTTTCCCCTTAACGTCTCCAAAACTCAATTTCCTCATGTGTAAAATGGGAAGTATAATAACAGCTCCTTCTTAAGAGTGTTTTGAGGTTAGAATGAAAAAATGTTAGAATACGGTTCTCAATGCCTGGCACAAAGACAGCACTCCAAAAATAGTATGGATTGGGCCAGCCAAGTGGCTCAGTTGGTTAAGAGCTTGCTCAAGAGTGTGAGCTCTGAGAAACAGGGTCGCCGGTTCAATTCCCGGCCCGAGCTGAGCTGTCAACAGGTGGCAGGATGGCTCAGCTAAAAAAAAAAAAAAAAATAGTATGGATGCTGCTGCTGATGATGATGATGGTGATGATGACAGTGATAATTAGATGATGCTCATTCTGCTATTTTATTCTCATCATGTAAACATTATTTCCATTAAGAGAATGATTAAAATCATTTGAATAAGCAATTGCATTTCTTAATAGGAAAGAAAAAATGTATGATAACTTTTACTCTATTGCTGAATTATTAAACTATCTCTAATTGTTATGGATGATATTTTTTTCCAGTTCAATTATATAATACTAAAGAAAAAGAGAAAATTAAATCAATATCAATGCATACTTTACCCAACAAAACATTTAGAAAGTCATTTCAGAACATGTTGAATCTCAATCATTAATAACTCATTGAAAGAAATAGTGGTTAATATATTATGATTGAGTCCTCACCCATAGTTCAGTCACATAACTAATATTTAAATGTAATGTATTATGCTTCTGACATTGGTGCAGACAACTCATGATTTATTCACATCTGTTATAACACATTCTGATAATTTATTTGGAAGAAAGCAATCTGCACTAATCATTTATTAATTATTACTAAAATGTAAGCACTGCATTAAAGAACTGCTGTTTAAAAATAACCTTTCTTTTTGAAGCCAAGGGCCTATTTATTTCCACCTTGCATTTTGTAATGATTAATTACCTTTTCAGG
This sequence comes from Aselliscus stoliczkanus, assembly GCA_033961575.1. Classification (NCBI taxonomy): domain Eukaryota; kingdom Metazoa; phylum Chordata; class Mammalia; order Chiroptera; family Hipposideridae; genus Aselliscus; species Aselliscus stoliczkanus. The sequence continues at coordinate 44,237,276 of CM066732.1, read as the reverse complement.
TGTTGACCTCTGATTTGATCCTGTGAGGCTTTTGGGGAACATTTTTTTAAAAATTCAATAGGAATGTGTCTATTAAGGATTGAATTGTGTCCCCTAAGAAAAATAAGTTGACATCCTAGCTCCCAGGAGCTCAGAATGTGTTCTTATTAGTAAACAGGATAGGTACAGATATAATTATTTAAGTTAAGGTGAGATCATACTGGAGTATGGTGGACCCCTATTTCAATATGACTGGGGACCTTACAAGAATTCAGCTCATGTGCAAACACAGAGACACAGAAAGAAGTCCACATGACACCAGAGGAAGAGATTGAAGGAATGCATTTACAAACCATGGAGTACCTAGGATTACTGGCTGTCACCAGAAGATAGGAAGAAGACATGAGATAGAGTCTCCCTCAGAGCAGTCAGGAAAAAAAAAAAAAGAAAAAAATCTGTTATTTTAAGATACCCAGTTTGGGGTACTTTATTATAGCAGCCCTAGGAAACAAATACAGTGTGCTGGTTCTGTCATTGCCAATGTGCATATAAAGGTTTCCAGAGGCATTACTGGAAAAAACTTGCATGTTGCAGTTAGAGAGCCCCGAGTAAAAATTCCAGCTCCTGGTGTTCACTAACTATGAAGGTCTGACAATTCAGTTCGCGAACTCATCCTAGAAAAAGTGCTACATGATGTCTTGCATAGATTACTACAGCCCCCTGATCTGATGTTTGGGCTTCCTACCAAAAATCTTGCCCCTTCCAACTTGCACACTTGAATATATTGCCTAATTTTATAGTTGTAACACTTTAATATATGGCCTCATTTTATAGTTGTAACATAGAATGAATTCTGCTGCTCGCCTGCTAAAAGCCCTTGTATATTTTTACATTTTCCTAGAAATAAACCCCATGTTTCCTCATACAGCTTTCAAGACTTCCGTAGACAATCTATCTCACCACTAAAATTCCATGTTACTCTCTCCTTCACACTCTCTATATTCTCTCATTGCTTTGAAGATACCACATACTACATTTCATGTCTCTGCACTTATTGTTTCTTCTGCCAGAAATGCTCTTTTCTGACATTTTTGTCTGCACTTTTCTTCTTATCTTTTGTGAGTCAAGGTAAAGACATTTTTCTTGGCAGCCATTCCCTCCTCAAATAGACCTAGTTTAATCCCTTTGCTGTGTGTTTTCATAACTTCACCTTTTATGTGAATCTTCTTCACAGTACATGGTACATAATTTTCCCAATTAATAGAAGATTCTCTCTTAAATTCCGTTGGAGGATTATCTAAAACAGCTCCATTCCATAAATACGAGCCTCTGAAGATCCGCATATCTTCCCTTCTTAGTGCTTAGCCATTGTTTGGTCTTGTGCATATTTATATGATAAAATACTCCAGCCTCCTGTCCTTATGTTGAAACTTATCAAATTACTTACTTGCTGAATTTTGTCAAATTGCTTTTTAGAATCTAATCAAATTATTAGTTTCATTGAGAAGGGTCCATTGAAAGATTATTCTTTGAATGTTTCTAATTGCTTGTGGCAGTTTTCCTATGATTTTTAATTCTTGGAGATCAGATTGGCTAGATATGAAATCCTGGCTTTACACTTTCATTTCTTCAGTAGCTTAAATACGTTACCTGTTTTCTCCTAAAATGAAGTGATTTTTATTGTTGTTGTATTATGGGGGGGTGTTGTTTTAGAAATAATCTGATATCAGTCCAAGTTTCTCTCTTCTTGACTGATTTGGAGTTTTTGCTTGAACAGAGCATATTCTATTTCTTCAAAGTTTAATAATTCTACTGCAGTGTATCGACAATGAACCATATCATGTCAGTTTTTCCCAGTTTGCCCTTTCATTATTAAAATTTATATCTTAATTTAATTTGGGAAAGCTTTTTTGTACTCCATTTAATACCATTGTGTGTGCATATGTGTGTCTGTTCCATTGCTGTGTTTTCTGTTCCTGTGTTTGCTATATGACATGCCTAGTTATCTTTGCTTTTGTTCTGTACGTATTCCTTTTATCAAATTATTTTATCATTTTCTTCATTTCCATTGATAAATTTCATTTTTTTTTTCTCCTTTCTATTCTCTATTTTCTTCAGGAGACTCTCTGTAGCACCCGGTTCTTCAAGTTTCACCCTTATTTCCAGGTTTGTTTTTTTTCCCTCTTTTATTTCTAAGTTTTCCTGAGTTTTGTCTGCTTTCTTGTCATGGTCTACTATTGCTTATTATTTATTTTTTAACTTTTCTAATTATAATTTATATTTATTCAGCTCATTAAGAAGTATAAGACATTACATGAAGCCATTTTTTTATGGTTTTTCTTCAACTTGTCCAGGTTTTTATTTTGACCATTACATACTTCTTTCAAGCAATATCTTGGTGTTGGTTGAACCACAACACTTTCTTTGTTGTTTCTGTAAAAATTATATGTACTTCCCTTTTTTTTTTTTTGGCTGAGCCATCCTGCCACGTGTTGGCAGCTCAGCTCGGGCTGGGCATCGAACTGCTGTTGCTCAGAGCTCAGCTCGCACTCTTGAGTGAGCTCTTAACCAACTGAGCCACTTTACCGGCCCTTTGTACTTCCCTGCTAACCAAGATGAAATAATAGGAATCCAACTTACTATCTCTCCCTTAAAAATACTGTCAAGTTATACAAATTATAAAAATGTATAAAAACAAAATTATGTAAAATATTAATAGGCTAAACTGTTTCCTTGTATCTTAATTATATTCCAGACATAAAGAAAATACTATTTTTAGAAATACCAAAATATCCACCATGCCAAAAATGTAAAATTCATAGTGTCTGGAATCCCAATGAAAATTTCCAGGCATGCAAAACCATGATGAGAAGAAAATTTAATCAATTAAAACTGACCCAGAAATATTGGGTTATCCATTTAGTAAACAAAGACATTAAAGTAATTAACATAACTATGGTTCATATGTTTAAGAAGGTGGAGAGACTATTAAACATAGTATGTGGAGACGTAAAAGTTGTAAAATGACCCAAATAAAACCTCTAAAGATGAAAATTAAAATATCTCAATGAAAACTCAAGGAATGGTTTAAGGGTGGATTAGACATTGCAGAAAAAAAAAGATTACTGAAACTGAAGATATATAGCAATACAAATTATTTAAAGTGATAATGAAGAAAAGTATATATATGTATATATATATGTATATGTATGTATTTGTTGTTGCTGTCTATGTATCTATCACTCTATCTATGTATCATCTATCTATCTATCTATCTATCTATCTATCTATCTATCTATCTATCTATCTTCCTTATTTAATATGTGTAAACTTGGCAGTGCATTCACAAATGTGGCTCAAAATATATACTTGTCCTTTATACTTGTCCTTCACTTCAAAAGAATTTCATTTTTACCTTTTTTTTAATGTTTATTTTTATGTCCAGGTAGAGCAGTTTGTAGTTCTAAAAACGACCAGCTGTGGAAACCTACTCATTTTCAGCCATTCTTTCCTCTTAAGAGTAATGAGCAATTTCTGAGGGGCAAGTGAATAAGCTGTCTGTGGTGTACTGATATAAAACTGTCTCACCCCCAACAGTAACAGTGGCAATCCTGTAGATAACAAATTACTGCCCTGAGCAACAAGGAACTCAGAAATGTGGTAGACAAGATGATGTCCATAAATCCTGCACTGCCGGTTCTCAGTGAAAGTTGAGTGACATCAAACTTGTTACGGAAACAATTTCCTTTCTGTTTTTTACTGAGGGGAAACAGCAACTACTTTTTTCCTAAATAATATCAATATAGCAGGTCAAATATTTAGAAAGGTATCCTTTGTGCCTGCTGGGAGCCGACGGTCTTTCAGTGTCTGACAAGGTCACACTGCCCTGCTCAGCACTGGATGTTTGGGGTGCTGCCTTATGGTTGGTCATGTAATATCTCCTGCCTCTATGAACCTGTGTGCCTTTCCTCCTATAAGAGACAATACAGTCACTACATTTGTAACAAGTTCCTGTGGTGCCCTGATGATAGCTCGTTGTATAAGTCAACGATGGGGCAAGATTTCCTAAAGAGAAGGAAACTCCCTAAAACAGGCTACAACCTGAGGGGACCCCTGAACTGAGATATTGGGGACTCAAACCCCTTGGCAACTGAGGCACAGACCTCTGACAACATAGGCCAAGAAGCCTGCCTGTGGCCTAAGGGCCCTGCTGTGAATGGTCTCCTTGAAGATTAAAAGTCTTGAGGCCATGAGATTTCCGGTAAAAGGGGGCTTGCTGACCTTGGGGTATGTTAACAACTTTGTTTAAATTATTTGCCTAGTGCATTGTTGTAGCAACAGATACTGAAGCTTTGACTGAGAAACAGATGCTACCCTCTATTGTAAATATGTGGCCCTCCTAGGACAAAAGATGTTTAAGACTTCCTTTAGCTACTAAGTATTGTATTTACATAGAAATAGATTTTAGATGCTTTTACCCTAAACACAGCCACTCCTAGTATACCCCTGTGAGTTTAACTGCTGGAATTTGGGATAGTGGGGAGGTAGTCATGGTAACCACTCTTTAGGCCATATGTAGAGATAGGTGAATCCTTAACATAGAAGAGGCCAGTGTATCCTAGAACAATTACAGGGAAGTAAAGACTGAGTAAATCCTAGGAACTAGAAACCACCAAACTCATGTGATTGAGGTAATGGTCAAGAATCCCTATAAAAAGAACATACTCTGGCAGTAAAGTGTGACACTTCTCTGAAACAACCCCTGCGTCTCCACTGTCTCCCTTCTTTATTTTCCTCCCCTGCGGACGCCGTCTCCACCTGAGGGAAACCCTGGTCAGCGGAGGCTGGTCCCCCGCATGAGCCTATGGTCCAATTCTTTTAAAGGTACACAGGAAACACTGTGTTCAAACTTGTATACAAACTTTAAAAGGGATATAAAACAATAAGAGAGAACTGGAAGTTATAAACAGGAGAAAATTAAAATGTCATTACCTGCTACATAGTCACTGTGGTGGTATATTTGTCATTCACTGGCAACTGAATGTGAGCTAGTTATTATTATACCTATTTTACAAAAGATAAAGCTGGGGTTAAATTGTTCTGGGATGTACTGTAAGAGAATGGAACAGCTGGGTTTGCAATCTACATCCACCCAATTAAAAGCTAGCATCTACTGGACTAGAGTCTAACATAAAACTAAAGCAATGCTTGATAAAAGCAATCTGCTTGGACTGGAGAATAAAATACTATATTAAGAAAATAATTTGGAGAGCTGTAATGTCAAGTACAATATATGCCTTTTTTTATGTGCTGCCAGAGGATTGTGCTGAAAGTCTTATTGAGGAGTCAATAAGAGGACACATTTTGGCTTCCAGAACAAAGAAGATCAATACAGGTATCCCACAGTGGATTGGATGTTTCCTATCTGGTGACATCTGTGTCCCTAAAGGAGTTCAGACTGAGGCTAGAGTCTAAATCTGCACTTTCCAGTGTGGATGCACTAGCCACACATGACTCTTACAATTACATTATTTAATATTAAATGAAATTAAAAATTTAGTCCCTCCTTTGAACTAGCCAAATTCCATGTGCTCAATAGGCATGTACCAATACATGTAAAATATTCATTTAAAAAACATTGTCACTGAGAATTTCATTTTCTTTCACGCTTGCTTTGCAATATTTGTTGTTTTTTTGTTTTGTTTTGTTTTAATTTTAGCAGTATTTTTCTATCTTCAGAACATGGAAATCTTCACAGTACTGCCAGGGTGAATGGAATTCCTTGAGGGCACTGCTTACAGGCACTTCCTAGCTAGCTCTTTTGTGCCTTTCCCACTGGATACAGATTTCAAGGTAAAGTTGTCATTGACATACAGGCCTTTGCTGTGAATCAGTGATAAAATAACTGGCAAGGGGAGGTTTAGTCACTGACTTGCATCTCATTACCCAACAACAGTTACATAGAATCATTACTGATACATTTTCTATTTTCAAGGAGATAGTGGATGGAGGATGTTGCTTTTTTCACTTCAATTACAAGTTAGATAAAAGCATAAACATAGGGGAAGAAACTGAGATGAAGAAGGAGAAAATAACCTGTAAGTGTTTCTCAGATTGCAAACTACAATCTACATTTCCTACTTAAACTACACTCGTACACCACTTTCTCTTCAAAGATTACTCCTACTTTCTCTAGTCTTTTTAACGAATGCATCTATATTATAAAGTCATTGCCTTTTTCTCTTGTCCGAACAATTATTTTGAAACAATGAGTGTGTTATAGCCTCTAGGATTTAATATCCAATGAAATATCTTTCAAAATATACTGAAGCCATTAAAAATTATCATCAAATATTTACTGAGCACCATTATGTGGAAGAGACAGTCTTTCATTATTATTTTTAGGAAACTTATAGATTTATATTAAATATTTATTGTATTTAAAATTCATTTAATTAAACTCCAAGAGACTTATCAAACTGTACATTTTCTTGCACGGATTATATGTTTATCTATCTATCTATCAATCATCTATCCCTCTGCCGTCAAGGAACTTGCATTTTAGAAGCAGAATCCAATCTTTTATTTTTTTCTTTCATTATAGATGACTATTTCTGTAAGAGCTATAATAAAAATATGCACAGAGTACATTGACTAGCAAAGGAAGGCTATCTCAGCTGGAAAGGCTTCACAATTCAGCCAGCAGTGCTTTGGGGCCTTGAAAGCAGGGTGGGATTACAAAAGAGAAACACATTTTTTGAAAAGGCAAGTGCATGCATTTTTTTAAAGATAACCCTGTACCTTACAAGAGTACCCTAGAACAGTGATTCTCAACCATGGCTGCCCAACTGAAATCACCCGGGGAACTTTCAAAATCGACATGTCCCTGCACCTGAGATCTCAGTCTGGTCAATCTCAGAAGAGGCCTAGTCACAATCTTAAGAGCTCTCTTGGTGATTCTCAAGAGCAGCTACGATTGAGAATCATTGCCTAAGATAATAGTCAAGACTGTAGGTGGGTGAAAAAATGGTTGTGTTACAAGGCTGTTGTAAAAAGCTCCTCTGTAAAAAAGAATGTTACTGGTGAGACTTGAAAATAATTTGATAAAATCCATTCTTTTGTGGATGAAGGAAAAATAAAAGAAATTTACTGTGTTGTGTAAGATACAAATGAAGTATCTAATCCAGTGCCTAGCACATAAAAGATGAAGGAAATAAACTAATATTTACTGAATAGCTTACATAGGTCTAGGACTGGACTAGATAATTACATATGTAATCTTAAATTATCTTCACATCAACTCATTTATGCTGAAATGCCTATTCCTCACATTATAATTTTATGTGTGTGTGTGTGTGTGTGCGCGCGCACGCGCACACATGCGCACCAAAATATAGGATTCTTAAATGCAAACCTTACATTAATAAACACTTTTTCTATGAAAATATGAAAACACTGTTTTTCAAGTGGAAAGTGCACTCTTTATGTCATACCTTCAATATTCTGATGTACTCTCTGTCAGTATAGAGGACAAATCTCCAAGGGTCATACAAGATTGCTACCTATTATAATGACAACATCCTCATTAGCAAATCATAGTGTTTACGTAGATGGAATGCTATTAGGTTCCATTCACAGACACCACTCAATCCCAGAGTAATAATGGTTAATAATGGGACAACTCAGGCTGTTCAGGTCATTCTTTTAAGTTTTATCTGAATAATCCATGGTAGGCATCGACAAGACCTTGGGTGATCTGGCTTCTGTTCTCTCTTCAGCTTAATGTCCTGCCACAGTCGCCCTCAATTACTGCTCTCAGGACCTGCTGGGCTCCTTCACACCCTTTGAAGACTTCATGCCCCACACTCTGTTCTCTCTCACATGTTACCATCTTGGAGAAAGTGGACCAGACTGCTTTACTCTAAACCGACCACTCCTATTTCCTTTTCATGCTCCTATTTTATTTTTTGTGCGTGTATTCCAAGTTATAATTACATTTTTATGCCTCCCAAATATAAGTCTCAGGAAGGTAGGCAGCTAATGTGTTTTGTTCACAACAGTGTACCAAACACGTAATACCAATTGATTCATAGTATCTCACCTAGTTGTTAGATGAATAAAATAAATGGAAAAACAAAACAAAATACAACTCTGACATATGCATAATATAGAAAACCAGTCCAGCTTTTATGAGTAGAGCTTTGGCCAGCTGTCTATGGATTATAGAAACTTATAGATCAAGGCAGTGTTCAGTTTCTGTTTCAGTTATGACCAAAGATGCAATTAAAAAATAAATTATGAAAAGAAGAGGAAGTAACTGAAAGATGATCCTTGGCCAAAAATAGTAAATATTGAATGATTTTATGAAACATGGAAAATTACAGGTTCTGTTATTAGAAGATAATAGAATTCTCGTAAATGATTCAAAAGGAACAAGACAGCAACGTGTGAAATTAGAAATGAAATTGGGAGATGACTAGTTTTTTTTTTTTTCTGGTGGTGATATCATTTGTTTTAAAGTAAATATTAAATATGATGGGTGAATTAGTCAGGTCTCTGGCCATAACAGCATTCTTGGGTCTTAAATAAAAATGTGATGGGATTGTTTTACAACCTCCGTGCTTCGCTGTCATAAGTAGCTGGTTTTACAACCCTGTCTATTGCCTCTGTATTTGCAATATACATAATTTGAACTGTAAAAGTGTGATAACAGAAGACCGTTGCAAAGCAATGGTACATCTGTTATTAAATAAGGATGTCACACATCATGAGGGCAGATCAAGAGACATGGTCCCCACACTATGTGAAAAGATATTAGCTATGGAAATTATGTTAATGATTTCCTAAATGTCATTTATTCAGCGTGTTCATGCTATATTAATAAAAGAAATATCTATTATCTCTTAATGGTTCCTGGGACAAATAAATGCCATATTGCTGAAATAATGAAACCATTTTCATAGGAACGTGTTTGGTTCTGTTAAATTTATCTTCGCATATTAAAGTTTTGAATGGGTTAAAGGTACAGAGATCTGGGTAATAAGGGCATTGTGAAGCTATGCTTATTAGCGTATGTCTCAATTCAGTTATGTAGACAGTATGGATGATGGACATATAAAGAAATGAAGCCAGAATAAATAGGCAGTAAAAATCTAGATGCTACATTTATAGAATACCATTTTAGCATACCCTCATTTTCCATGGATTACCGTTTTGATTTGTGACGCAATTAATTTGTGACACTGTGTCACCGTGCCTATTTTCTGATATATACGTTTAAATCATTGGACTTACTTCGATCATACATTTATTTATTTAAATCATGTAGATATTTAAATTTTTTGTGAGATCGTTGTCAGCATCAGCAATGCCAGGAGAAGACTGTCATCTCACTGTGGCTAGGTGGTCCCTGCTTTTACTAATCATCAGATAAGTGAAAAACTACATGAAGAGTTGGAAGGAGTAACATATTTCTTAAAACTGCTATGTCTCCTTAATAATTTTATTGTTTTCTAATGCTGATTTTACAATGACAATTGAGATATGATTAGGAATTAGAATTGCATCAATACATGGAAGGAAATGTTTGTTGAACTCTTACTATATACAAGGATCTTGGTTGGGTTCTGGGGAGAAGGGGGGTGTTATGAGAATTAGGATAGCTATGAAGTTGATGTGTAAATTCATATCTATACATGAAAAAGTAAATTTTATTACTGTGAGTATAACATACTTATAAGGCATAAGTAGAATGTTAGCGTTTATGAAATGTTACTTTAACAATGTTTTCTGAAGTGTGTTTCATGGAATACTAATCCTAGAAAATGCCTTGACATGTAGCAAATAATTAATACATGATTTGATTAAATTATGGACTGAATGTTTTAAGAAAATCTTCTATTATCGATGTATTGGGTTGTAGGAAAGTCATGGTGTATTTTTTTTCTATGTTTTTCATTGCAAAAATGTGTCATGACTTTTCCGACAACCCATTATATAAAATCCTCCATTTAGTGATTCAAGATGCATATTATATTGGAACTCTCAACAACTTTTGACAGACTAAACAAAGTATTCATTCAATGATGTTTATCTCATTTCCCAAACTTTGTAGGTGATTATATATATATATATATATATATATATATATATATATATATTTCCATATGTTTTATGTCAAATGATAAGCAATACATATATATTTCATGCAGCTCATTTGGAAAAATCCCGCTGTAATTATTTCACTTCCTTCACAGGTCTTAGCACTTTTGCTCTAAAATGCCTGATATCCATCCATATTCTCAGTAAGTCAGAGGAAGGCAGTGGGGGAGCACATAGCCTGTGTCCCCTGACCTCCATTCCCTGGGAGCAGCTCTGTAGGCCCCTAGAAGTGCCAGATCAGAAGCCTGCTTCTCAGGCCATAGCTCCTGGACAAACAAATGGCCCTCTTCCTCAGACAGACTGGGTGTGTTTAATCAGCTCTCTGTGCAGTGCCCTGAGGGTGACTGCCTGCCAAGAACTGTCTTTCAATTGTTCTAGTCTCTTGGGACCCAGGAATGCAACCCCCACCCCAACCTTCAGAGCCAGGTGACCAAAGGGTGTGCCCTGGGCTGCAGCCACAAAACCCTGGATGTCAGACGTGTGTAGAAGCTTCCCTCTAAGAGATACTGGCGCTGCAGAGCGAGACAGAGGGGCAATTAAACATGGCACCCTTTGAAAACTAACTAACTAACTAACTAACTAACTAACTAACTAACTAACTAACTAAATTTAATTAATTAAATAAGAAAAAAAGGTGTAAAAAAAAAAAAGATGTTTCCCAGCAGCTTTAACAAGGCAGGGTCAGACTGGGAAGATGGAGCCCACCAGGCTCTGCCCTAGGAGCCCCTGTCCCTCAGTCCACTGCTTTAAAATTAGCAAATGAGTCTCTTTCACATGAAATCTGAGTACTTTCCAAAGACTATTTCTGCTTTGAGCCCTGGGGTAACTGAGTCTAGCCATGGGCCCTTTGAGGGTCTTTTCTCAGTTTACATAGCTCCTTGGGTCTCATGGATGCAAGCCCCACTGGTCTTCAAAACTAGATGTTTTTGGGGGGTCATCTTTCAGGTGCAGGTCTTAACAGTTGCTATGCACGTGCTGGGGTACAAACCCTTTGCTCCTCAGGGGAAAGCTCTGGGTTTGGAGTTTCCTCCCAATTGTGAATCAACCATGTGTTGTGGGATGGGGGAGCTTATGAGGAGATTGTGTCTCAGCCTGTCCTACCTCCTTTGATGTGTGTGTGTGTTTGTTTTTCTCATTTTCCTGATGCGAAGGAGTTGTTCCACCAGTTTTTAGTTTAGGTTTTTTTTGTTTTTGTTTTCCAGATGAAATTGTTCCACGTGCAGCTGTAGATTAGGTCTGTCCACGAGAGAAGGCGAGTTCAGGCTCATCCTGTGTCGCCATCTTGAACCGGCTGTTGACTCTTCTGATATACACTAGTTTGAGTTCCTGAGAAATAGACAAGATAGTTAGACATGCAAGAGATTTATTGGGGAAGAGAGTAGGAGAAAGTAAGGAGGATCTTCAGAAGAAAATACAGATCTGACTTCTATGAAAGGAGAGAGAGAAGGAAGGGTAATTGTGTCAGGAAAAATCTCAGACTGCAGCACAGTTCTAAGAAACTTCCAGCAAGGTCATCAGGGAATCCTCAAGCTAACGTTGGTCATTGAAGGAATTCATCTCGCCCGATAACTCCTTAGTAACCCCACTGCGTTCTACCATTGGCTTAGAGCAGCCCATGTGATGCTTAGCCTTGGTGTAAACTTGATAGAGAACAGAGAAGGTTGACAGCTGGAGTCAGCATATCTGCAACAGGATATATGGGCAACACATTGTCATGACTGCCGTATTATCAATACATCTCTGTTTCCTGTATTTTTGTTCCTATATATCCAGATTCCCTAATATTATGTTTTTGTTTTTAAGATTTTATTGGGGAATTGGTAGAGGGGAACAGTGTTGGGGAATCAGGGAAGGGGAACAGACAAGTTGCTGTCTTTTTGTTTTTCGGTGTAGTTGCGGAGGATGTTGTTTCACTGGCCCATGTTGGTATCGTCATTGCATTCTTCCCAGATGAGGTAGATCGGTCGCCGGCCTCTGGATGGTCACTCACCGCAGCTATTGCCAGCTCATGCTGGCTGCTAGCCACTCACGCTGGCTGCCGGCCACTCACTGCAGCCTATGGCAGCCCACCGCAGCAGGGGCTGCAGCCTACACCATTGCCGGGGCTCGCACAGCCCAGCTCCAGGTGGAGCTGTTGTTAGCTGTAGAGGGCAGTGTCACTGGCCCTCATATGTGGGATCTGAACCGGGGCCGCTGGCATCCCCAAACCAGCTCTTAACCAATGCGCCACTCGGCCGGCCCCTTAATGTTATGTTTCAATTACAGAGGATGTAGACACTTTTAAGACCCTTCTTGAATATTTCCAAATGATACATCATCGAGGGGGTAAAGTTGGATGTGTTCATAAATACAGGGATTAAATGTATCTTATTATACACGTGTTCTATTGGATCGTATCATTATTATTAGTTTCAGCCTTTATGAGTTAGAGAATCATAAAGTGATAGTCAGGATTGATTTTGAAGCTGTGTTTTCTGACTGTTTCGGGCATTGCTTGGGGCATAGTGGGAAAGGATTCTCAGTCCTTAGTTAGGGTAGAAGCATTTGGGCCCAAGGGTTCCTTCTGTTCCTTTATGACTCAGTACTTGCCTTTCCCTGTTGCCTGATTAGGCTTAATGCCAGTCCTGTTCTTTAATTCTGCTGGCTCCTGCTCCTCTCTGTTCAATGAATGATCTGTTCATTCATTCGCTGCTGTCCTGGGGCAGTAGGAGGTGAGCATATGGCAGATCCCGCCTTTGGAGGATTGAAAACAACAGCAACAGCAGGCCTACTGGTGGGGAAGCGGCGTCTTGTTTGTTAAAGTCACCCCTCTTCCCCCTGAATCAGCCCCAGGCAGAGGGGCCACAAGGCCCAGAATGTCAGAAAACATGGAGTGTCTCAGACCTTCACCGAGATTGGCATTCCAGGCAGAAAGGCAGCCTTTGCCTCGGGGATGTCACTGCTGAGCCGGATGGTTCTTCGTAATTAATCAACTGCTTCAGAGAGGGCATCAGGCTGTATCAGGAAGAGTGAATGAGGAGAGAACTTCACATGAGTACAGGGGAAAGTAGAATTATTCTCAAAGATGATACCATCCTGCTATGTCCTCTCCAGAGACACGCATATCTGTGTACACAAAGAAAATCTAAGTGCTTTCAAAGGCTCTTCAACTTTAGTTCGCTAGCTTTAGGTATAACTGTAGGCAAAGTTGGGTCTTAGTTTCGTTTACTGTAAAATGAAGCAGCTGAAAATGAGATCCCAAAGAATCCTTCCTGATTTAATAATCCGTGGACTGTAGCAGCATCTCCCATCCCCTTCAGCTTGATGCCTCTTCCTTTCTGACCCACCTAAACTTAGGGTCATTTGAATTATTTCTCCTCTGTCTCTGCATCTAGTAACATTTTGACAGGTGTCGTGGTCAGCTCAAACTGCCACAACAAAATACCAGAGTTTGGATGATTTATTTTATTTTTTTCAATTATTTTTTTAGCTGAGCCATCCTGCCACCTGTTGGCAGCTCAGCGGCAACTCAGCTCTGGCTGGGCATCAAACTGCTGTTGCTCAGAGAGCAGCTCGCACTCTTGAGCGAGCTCTTCACCAACTGAGCCATTCGGCCGGCCTGAATTTGGATGATTTAAATAACAGAAATTTATTTCTCAGAGTTCTGGAGGCTGGCAAGTCCGAGATCAGCATGCTGGCTATGTAGGTGTGGCCTGAAGCCTCTTCTCTCGGCTTGTCGTTGGCAGCCTTCTGTCCACGCCTTCACGTGGTGGAGAGCAAAGGAGCTCTGGTTTTTCTTCCCCTTCCTACAAACACTCTAATCCTGCTAGTTAAGGGCCTCACTCTTATGATCTCATGTAACCCTAATTATCTCCTAAAGATCCTATCTCCAAATACAGTCACTTTGGGGTTAGGGCTTCACCACAGAACTTTTGAGGGGATACAATTCAATCCATAGCAAGAGGGATTGAAGGAACTACCAGGAGCCACAATTATGATGTGTTTCAATCACCCCTCAAACATGCTTTTTCATGTCTCATATCTTCAGTACATTCCATTTTTGTGTCTCAAATGCTTTCTCCAAAACTTTTCTTTTCCCCAACTTATAAATTCTCATTTATCTTTTAAGAGTCAATCAAACACAACTCCTCTCTGGAATTTTTTCTTGAATTCATCTCCATTCAATGTGGCTCACATTCTTTCTCTATTTTCCTATATTCGTTTGTGTATATTTTACAATTAATACTTGCTCCCTTCTCTTAGGGATAATGCCAGCCCCTTTCTCTTTATTCTCTTAAATTATCTATTTAAATATAATTACTATGGCAGTTGAGATAATGCTTCACTTAACATTTTATGTAATAGAGGAAGTAGTGGGTTTTGCTTGGGGATGAATGAACCTGGCTCTCGTGATAAAGAGACAGTGTCAACCAGTGACTGTAAATAAATTAAGCTGACCACTTTTTTGTGTGTGAAAATCATCTCCTCAAAATAATTCACCATGACTAAAGCCTGCATTTCTATATCTGCGTTTTCAGTTGTCGCTGATAATACTAACCTGGACAAAATATGGTCATAGAGGCTAGATTCTTTTGCTTATCAAACAATTTGAGTTAAGTGTTATTTTTTTTTCCTGTGAGAATATTATTTCTATTACTTTTCTTTAATAGTTATGTATTTGTTCAGATTTAAAAAAATAGTATTACTGAAAAGAAATGAAATAAACATTTCTAGGAATATAAATGTTTTAAAATGATTAGCAGAAGGTTGTTTTTTTTTTTTTTTTTTTTTTTTTTTTTAAATTTTATTTTATTTTTAATTAGTTTCAGGTGTACAACACAGTGCAATAGTTATACATTTTACCCCTCAAAGTGACAACCCCCCCACCCCCAATAGTTTCAGGTGTACAACACAGTGCAATAGTTATACATTTTACCCCTCAAAGTGACAAACCCCCCACCCCCAATACACCCCCCCACACCTCCCCATATCATATATATCTATTACTCTTCCTCTGACTCTCTTCCACAGTATAATCCACATCCCGTGACTATCTATATATATGCAATTACAGTAGGTACACCCCCTCTGCTTTAGTAATACAGTGCAGTGATCAAACCTCTACTCCATCCATGAAATGGTCTCCCTAACAAGACTTATGATCATCTGACATTCCACAGAATATTTACAACATTATTAATTATATTCCCCAAACTGTTTTTCCTATCCCAGTAGCAATATCGTAGTTGCCTATTTTTGCTGTCTAATCCCTTCCCCTTCTCCCTCATTCCCATTCCTCTCCAAATTAGCAACCCTGATTTTTCCTCTATATCTATGAGACAGTTTCTGTTTACTTTGCTCATTCATACAGTTTTTCATATTCCACATATAAGTGAGATCATATGGTATTTGTCCTTCTCTGACTGACTTATTTCACTCAACATTATAGTCTCTAGGTCCATCCATATCATTGCAAATGGCACGATTTCATTCTTCTTTATAGCGGAGTAATACTCCATTGTATAAATATACCACAGTTTCTTAATCCAGTCATCTACTGACGGGCATTTTGGTTGTTTCCAAGTCTTAGCTATTGTAAATTGTGCTGCTAAGAACATCGGGGTGCATAACTTTCTTTGAATAAGTGTCTTGGTTTTTTCAGGATAAATACCTAGGAGTGGAATTGCTGGGTCAAAAGGTAGCTCTATTTCCAGTTCTTTGAGATACCTCCAAACTGACTTCCATAGTGGCTGCACCAATCTGCAGTCCCACCAACAGTGCAGCAGGGTCCCCTTTTCCCCACAGCCCCGCCAGCACTTGTTGTTTGTTGATTTGTTGATGATAGCCATTCTGACTGGAGTGAGGTGGTATCTCATGGTGGTTTTTATTTGCATTTCCCTAATGACCAGTGAGGTTGAACTTTTTTTCATATGCCTGTTGGCCATCTGTATGTCCTCTTTAGAGAAATGTCTCTTCATATCTTCTGCCCATTTTTTAATTGGGTTGTTTGTTTTTTGGTGTTGAGTTTCATGAGTGTTTTATAAATTTTGGATATTAACCCCTTATCAGATATATCGTTGGCAAATATATTCTCCCATTCAGTAGGCTTCCTTTTTGTTTTATTAATGGTTTCCTTTGTTGTGAAAAACTTTTAAGTCTGATATAATCCCAAATGTTCATTTTTTTCTTTTACTTCCCTTGCCCGTAGGGATGTATCAGTAAAAATATTGCTCCGGGTAATGTCTGCAAATGTACTCCCTATATTTTCATTTAGGATTTTTATGGTTTCAGGTCTTACATTTAAGTCTTTAATCCATTTTGAATTTGTTCTTGTATAAGGCGAAGGAGATGATCCTGTTTCATTTGTTTGCTTGTGTGAGTCCAATTTTCCCAGCACCATTTATTGAATAGACTATCTTTACTCCAGTGTAAATTCTTGCTTCCCTTGTCATAGATTAACTGTCCGTAAATGCTTGGATTCATTTCTGGGCTCTCTGTTCTGTTCCACTGATCGATGTGCCTGTTTTTATGCCAATACCAAACTGTCTTGATTACTGTGGCCTTGTAGTAGGTTTTGATGTCTGGTATCGTGATCACCCCAACTTTGTTTTTATTCCTCAGAATTGCCGAGGCTATTCTGGGTCTTTTATGATTCCATATAAACTTTAGGATTATATTTTCTATTTCTGTGAAAAATGCCCTTGGTAGTTTGATAGGAATTGCATTGAATCTATATATTGCTTTAGGCAGTATGGACATTTTAACTATATTAATTCTTCCTATCCATGAGCATGGTAGGTGTTTCCATTTATTTGTATCTTCTATGATTTCTTTCTTCAATGTCTTATAATTTTCTGAGTACAGATCTTTCACTTCTTTGGTTAAATTTATTCCTAGGTATTTTATAGTTCTTGACGCAATTGTAAATGGGACAGTTTTCTTAATTTCGCTTTCCATTAGTTTATTATTGGTATATGCAAATGCCACTGATTTCTGAACATTGATTTTATATCCTGCTACTTTACTGAATTCGTCTATCAGTTCCAATAGTTTTTTGATGGAGTCTTTGGGGTTCTCTATATACAGTATCATGTCATCTGCATATAATGACAATTTTACTTCTTCCTTGCCAATTTGGATGCCTTTTATTTCTTTTTGTTGTCTGATTGCTGTGGCTAGAACTTCCAGCACTATGTTGAATAAAAGAGGAGAAAGTGGACAGCCTTGTCTTGTTCCTGATCTTAAGGGGAATGGTTTTAGCTTTTCCATTGAGTATGATGTTAGCTGTAGGTTTATCATATATGGCTTTTATTATGTTGAGATATGATCCCTGTATTCCCACTTTGCTAAGGGTTTTTAACATAAATGGCTGTTGGATTTTGTCAAATGCTTTTTCTGCATCTATTGAGATGACCATGTGATCTTTATCCTTCATTTTGTTGATGTGGTGTATCACATTAATTGATTTACGGATGTTGAACCAGCCTTGCGCACTAGGGATGAATCCCACTTGATCATGATGTATGATCTTCTTAATATATTGCTGAATTCTGTTTGCTAATATTTTATTGAGAATTTTTGCATCTATATTCATCAGGGAGATTGGCCTGTAGTTTTCCTTTTTGTGATGTCTTTATCTGGTTTTGGAATCAGGGTGATAGAGGCTTCATAAAAAAGAGTTTGGGAAACCTTCCCTCCTTCTGGATTTTGGAATAGTTTGAGAAGAATAGGTGATAGTTCTTTTTTGAATGTTTGATAAAATTCACTTGTGAAGCCGTCTGGTCCAGGGCTTTTGTTTTTGGGAGCTTGTCAATTACTGATTCAATTTCCTTGGTAGTAATCAGGGTATTTAGATTTTCTGTTTCTTCTTGCGTTAGCTTTGGAAGGTTGTATGCTTCTAGAAAATTATCCATTTCATCCAGATTGTCAAATTTGTTGGCATATAGTTGCTCATAGTAATTTCTTAGAATTTTTTGTATTTCTGTGATGTCTGTAGTCATTTCCCCTCTTTCATTCCTGATTTTGCTAATTTGAGTCCTCTCTCTTTTTTTTTGATGAGCCTGGCTAGAGGTTTGTCAATTTTGTTTATCTTCTCAAGAAACCAGCTCTTGGTTTCATTGATCTTTGAATTGTTTTTCTGTTCTCTATATTGTTTATTTCTGCTCTGGTCTTTATTATCTCCTTTCTTGTACTCCCTTAGGCCTCTTTTGCTGTTCTTTTTCCAGTTCCCTTAGTTGTAAGGATAACCTGTTGATTTGAGATATTTCTTAATTCTTTAGTTAGGCCTGCACTGCTATAAACATCCTCTTAGGACTGCTTTCGCAGCATCCCAGAGATTTTGGGTCGTGGTGTTTTCATTTTCGTTTGTCTCGAGGTATCTTTTGATTTCCTCCTTGATCTCATTTGTGACCCACTCACTATTTAATAGCATATTGTTTAGCCTCCATTTATTTGTCAGCTTCCCGGATTTCTTCTTATAATTGATTTCTAGTTTCATAGCATTGTGGTCAGAGAATACAGTTGAAATGATTTCAATCTTCTTAAATTTATTGAGACTTGTTTTGTGGCCTAACATGTGGTCTATCTTAGAAAATGTTCCATGTGCACTTGAAAAGAACGTATATTCTGTAGCTTTGGGATGAAATGCTCTGAAAATGTCTGTTAAATCCAGCTGGTCTAATGTGTCATTTAAGGTCGCTGTTTCACATTGATTTTCTGTCTGGAGGATCTGTCCATTAGTGACAGCGGGGTGTTGAAGTCTCCTACTATGATAGTGTTACTGTTGATCTCTGTCTTTATGTCTGACAATATCTGTTTTATATATTTAGGGGCTCCTATGTTAGGTGCATAGATGTTTACTAGAGTTATG
Organism: Aselliscus stoliczkanus; assembly: GCA_033961575.1. Taxonomy (NCBI): domain Eukaryota; kingdom Metazoa; phylum Chordata; class Mammalia; order Chiroptera; family Hipposideridae; genus Aselliscus; species Aselliscus stoliczkanus. Next base: position 44,218,288 of record CM066732.1, on the reverse strand, counting down.
TCCTCTTGTTGGATCAATCCCTTCATTACTATGAAGTGTCCTTCTTTGTCCTTTGTTATATTCTTCAATTTAAAGTCCATTTTATCTGATATAAGTATCGCTACTCCAGCTTTTTTCTCAGTACCATTTGCATGAAATATTTTACTCCATCCCTTTACTTTCAGCCTGTATGAGTCTTTGGATCTGAGGTGAGTCTCTTGTATACAGCATATACTGGGGTCTTGCTTTTTTATCCATTCAGCCACCCTATGTCTTTTTATTGGAGCATTTAATCCATTTACATTTAATGTGATTATTGATAGGTGTGTATTTATTGCCATTTTCTTATTTGTGTTCGTAGTCTTTCATAGGTTGTTTTTCTCTTCTACTTAAAGAAGCCCTTTTAGCATTTCCTGCAAAGCTGGCTTGGTGGTAATGAATTCCCTTAACTTATTTTTTTCTGCAAAGCTCCTTATCTCGCCTTCGATTTTAAATGATAACCTTGCTGGATACAGCAATCTTGGTTGTAGGCCTTTATTTTTCATCACTTTGAAAACCTCCTGCCACTCTCTTCTGGCCTGCAAAGTTTCTGTAGAAAAGTCAGCTGATAATCTTATGGGGGTACCCTTGTAAGTAACTTGCTGCCTTTCCCTTGCTGCTTTAAGGATTCTGTCTTTGTCCTTAACCCTTGCCATTTTCACTATAATGTGTCTTGGAGTGGGCCTGTTTGGAATCATCCTGTTTGGAACTCTCTGCACTTCCTGGGCTTGTATTTCAATGTCCTTTGCCAGGTTAGGGAAGTTTTCAGACATTATTACTTCAAATATATTCTCAATCCCTTGCTCCCTCTCTTCTCCTTCTGGTACTCCAATGACCCTTAGGTTATTGCGTCTGATGTTGTCCCCCAGCTCTCTTAAACTATTTTCCATGTTTTTCATTCTTTTTCTTTTGTTGTACCGCATGGGTGATCTCTGCTATTTTGTCTTCTAAGTCACTGATTCGATTTTCTGCTTCATCCAGTCTGCTAGTGATTCCATCAAGTTTGTTATTTAATTCAGTAATTGTGTTCTTAAGTTCTAGCTGGTTGCTTTTCATGATTTCTCTATCCTTCTTTATATTTTCATTAATTTCCTTGAACATTCTAATAATCAGTGTTCTGAACTCTGTCTCCGATAGGTTGGTTACCTCTATTTCCTCTATTTCCACAGATTCAGGAAGTTTCTTCTGTTCTTTTATTTGTGTTATGTTTCTTTGTCTCCCCATTCTGGCTTACTTTTGTGTTTGCTTCAATATAACAGATAGATCCCCAGATTTCTCAGTCTTTTCTGGGTAAACTTATATGGTGTGTGTCCTTTATATTTGAATTACTCAGTCTCCCTATTCTCCTGTGCTTGTATCTGAGGTGTTCCTTGTGTCGTGCGTCCTCACTTGTTGAAGTTTTAGTTTTGATTACTTTTGGTTTGTCAGTAGGTGGGATTGACTCCCAGATTGATTAGCTGTGAGGATCAGCAGCGTCTGCAGTTTATGAACTGCTGTGAGAGGATTGACCCCTCTGATGAAACTTGGACCCTATGGGTCTTAGTACCTGTAGTAACTTCTTTTTGGGTGTGACTCTTGTATGTCAAACCCAGAAATGCTCTGGTTTTATCTAAAGTTGGCCTCCGGGTATGATGATTCTTGTGTCTGTTTGTTTGGACCCACTGCTGCAGAGTGATTTTAGAGCATAACAGATCAACAAGAACAACCTCCGCAGCCACCAAAGGAAACCAAATGCTCGCACAATTAAAAACAACCAACCATCAAACTACAGTCAACTTGTACAGAAATATCAATCATACTAATGAAGAAAACAAACAGAAACAAAACAAAAACCACATACTCAATAATAACAGAAGAGGAAACAAAATAAAAATACAATATCCTAAAATAAAAAATAGAATAAACATGAGAAACCGATTAGCTATACCTAAAAATAAAAAATAAAAATAAACTAAAATAATAATAAAAAAGTAAGAAAAATTTAAAAAATAAAATTTGCAGAAAAAAGGAAAAGAGGAAAAGTATAGCAGTGAGAAGAATGAATAAAATAAGAGAGAAAGTGAGGGTGGGGAAAAAGAAAAAGAAAAGAAAGAAAAGAAAAAGAAAAAGGAAAAAAAAATATATATATATATTTGTCTACACACCCATATATATGGACATATATTCACCTATATACACCTATATATATATGCCTATATTAAAAACTACAATATGATTATAATGAAATAGAAATAAAAACCAAAAACAATCAAGATAAGCAGCCAATAAAGGGAAAACAAAACAGAATAAAACCAAACAAACCAAAAATACCCGTGCTGGTCTAGGCTAAAGTCCACCAAGCTCTCTTCAGTTTGTCTGCTGTACAAAAATTCCTGTGCGTCTTGTGGGGAACAGTAGGCCACCTGATGCCTAGCGTGATCCTGGCACTGCAGGTTTGCTGTACTTGGAGTGTGGTTATGACGTGTGATTGGTGGTTTTTACAAAGTCACTGCCTTTTGCTTTTGTCTGTCCCAAGGCAGGCTGCACCCCCAAAGGCTCAATGAGTGTCTCTGGGCACCCTTTGGGTTGACAGCCGTGGAGAATTAAAGAATTCCTCACTACCAAAAGCCTGCTGCTAAGAATCTGTTAATTAGTGCCTCAGCAGATGAACCTGCCCTGCCTCCCAAGCCTTGCCTAAAGGTGGGGGCGGGGTGGGTAGTCTCACTCTGCTGCCTTTACTGGGTGGAAATTCTCAACCCCCTGCAGGTAAGGATATCTTCCTAGTCTGCCCCTATTGCTCCCTTCAGGAGTCAGTTTAAGACTGTGTTGGCCGGGGACAATTTTTGTGGGTGTGGGTGTTTTTTTGGGTTTTTTTTTTTTTTTTTTTGCTTTCTGTTCAAGAGTAGAAAAAGGGAAAAAAATAAAAAACATAAAAATAAACAAAGCCACAGTTCCAACACTGTTTCAAGCTAAGGCCTTTGCCTCTTATGCTCCAGCGGAGTTCCTGCTGCTCTCCCAAAGGGTCTGCCGGGATTTAGGGAATTGCGCGCACCCTACCGTGTGGCCAAGATCCCGCTCCGCGTCTCTCGGGGACCTGCGTCTCCACCCGGCGCACTGCTTGTCCGAGCGAGTCCTCTTTTCCCCCTGCTCCCGGGTTCCAGGCTTCTGCCTCGGAGCCGAGCGCGCCAGCGCGGATCTCCTGCTGCTCTCCCAAACGGTCTGCCGGGATTTAGGGACTGCGCGCACCGTGCCGTGTGGCTCCGATCCCCGCTCTGTCTCTCCGGGATCTGTGACTCCGGCCGGCGCGCTGCGTCTCCACGGGCGAGTCCTGTGTTTCCCCTGCTCCCGGGTTTAAGGCTTCTGCCTTGGAGCCGGCGCGCGCCCGCACCGTTCTCCTGCTGCGCTCCTGGAGGGACTGCTGCCGGGGTTCAGGGACTGCGCGCACCTTTCCACGCGGCTCCGATCCCCGCTCCGTCTCTCCGGGACCTGCCTCCGCCCAGCGCGCGCTGCTTCCGCGGGCGAGTCCTCTGTTTTCCCCTGCTCCCGGGTTTCAGGCTTCTGCGCTCCGCGGGACCCGGTGGGCACAGAGACTGATCCCTGAGCCGGGAGGGTGCAGGGACTGATCTTGCCCTGCCGCTGCGGGGCTCTGCACCCTGCTTCCTGGGGACCTGGCAAGTCGTGGGTGCAGCTCGTCCCTCCGCACAGTCGTCTCCTCTCTCTCCTCCCGCACTCGCCCGGCCTGAGCTTCTGCCTCAGACTGCAAACCAACGCGCTCCGGCTGAACTCCAGGTGGGCCGCGGGCCGCAGGGAGCGAGCCGGGGAACACTCACCGTGACTCAGCAGCCGCGGGTGTGGGCTGCACCTCACGCGTCTCACCGCCTTCTTCCCCTACTCGCCCAGCCTGCCCACCTTCCAGCAATCCTTGTGTGGAACTCTTAGTCGCTCTGTGTGATGAGTAGATGTCTCTTTGAAGCGTATTAGAAGTTCAAATTGTGGATATTTCCAGGGGAGATTTCATGGAGCCCTCCTCACAGCCGCCATCTTGCCCCTCCCCCCAGAAGGTTGTGTTTAGAATTCTCTGAGTCACCTAGAGCCTCTATAGCTTTAGGGTACCCTTTCATTCTTCAGTTCTGCTCTCTCTTGTTCTCTTTCATCCTTGATAAATTTAGCAGAGGCTTTTCTTTACTTTTCTGAGTCTTTTGAAAGGACTAGTTTTAGGTTTAGTTGATCATCTCCATTGTTTGCTTTTTGTTTTCTCTATTCTCTGGATTCACTCTGATTATTTTTGAAATGAATTTTTAGTCTGTGCCATACGTCTGTTTTTCCCTTTTTCTCCTCCTCCATCCCTACCACACTGCATCTGAGCTCTGGCAGAATCTGGGAGAGAGTGGCCATTGATTAAGAGGAAATGGATGTTTGTTAAGGCCACAGTGTTATATTCCCTGAAGCTACCTCAAATTTCCTGGGTGTTCATATTGGATTTGTCTGGGGGGAGTAATTTGCACAACAATACCAATTTTACAGATGGTAAAATTGAGGCTTAGGTGGCTTAAGAGATATTTGTAAGTTCACATAACTAGGAACCTGGTGCCACGGATCAAAAAAAAAAGTGCAGAAGACAAAAAAATAAAAATAAAAAGGAAGCTAGATGTGACACAGTGTTTCAAGGTAAGCTATGATAAGTAAGAGTAAGAAACAAGCTAAAAGTCTAGAGATGCAGAGATTAGAAACAGAGTCCAGGGAATAGGTAGAACTAGAGGGATAATTGCCTTAAGCATGTTACAATGCTCAAGGCCCCATGAAGTAAGTAGATGGGTTAGTATAAGGTTAGGGCCGGGGGTATTGTCTAGTCACTGTGACACTGAATTAAGAAATTGTTTGAGTTTACTAAAATGGACAGTCACTGAATTATGTTTGTAAACTCACTTTGACTTCAATTTTGAAATGCCTGGAGAGTATTCATTGGAAAACTAACTCAGACAATGCATGATTGTCAGATTGTACCGCTCAGACGTGTTTGCTTAAATGTGAGGTTAGAGATGGGTTCTGTAGTTGATGATCCTAAAATAGGATCTCTGAAATGGCGTCACCCCTAAAACACCAGGAATGCTTTCCTCAGAACTGTTTGTGGTTCTAAATATACCTAGCATATATAGTACAGAAAATATACAGATTTCTAGTTGCCACACTTGGTGTGCTCAACTGGGCACGCATGCGCGGACACACACACACACACACACACACACACACACACACACACACACACACACCTGTTTCTTTGCCTGGTCCAGGAATTTATTTCCCATATGTTTCATTTTCTGGCTTTCTAAATGGTTCATTTTATGATATGATATTGTTTCACACATGAATGAATTGAAAGACATAAGAGGCAATCTGCCTGCTGTGAATTTCCTCCTTAATCCCTTGCCTCTCTCAGTGTCCTTGCATTGTAACCTCCATAACCGAGTGCCAAGAAAGATTTTTTTTTTCATTGCTTGGTATTTACACTCTGTCTGCACTTTCGCTGTACCCCACCCTGAAAGAAAACATTTGGACTTAGTTCAGAGTTCTGAAAGAATATTTGCATTGCAGATTCCCTTGTAACATTTGCAGTGAAAATAATGAGAGACAACTCATTCCCTAACCCTCCCAGTACAGAGTATTTGCATCAAATTAATTAGAGAAGAATTCATATTGTATATGCTCCATTTATAGACCCAAATATTTTCTTGGAATTGGTGTGATGTCATGTAAATGTGCAAAATGTCATGTTTTCAGAATATATTCAGCATGATGTGACTATTTTTTTTTAATTTTTATTTACTTGGATTAACAAGATGGGTTTCATCCTTTTTGCTGATAGATTTCTGTGCTTACCCTTATCAAAAAAAATCTAGCCATGGCATCTCTTAATAAATAAATAAAACACATGTTCTTTATACATAGATAAGTGAGACATGGTACTTGACCTCACAGAGTTTATTGTCTAATATGGAAGAAGGTTACAAAATATGTAATTGTAGGTAAGAATGTTCAGAATATGCAATTCAGCTTATTTTTAACCTAGCCTGTGGCCACATTGAAGATTTCTAGAGAAAATGACTTTAAGATTAAGACTGACCGATGAGTAGGCAAGCTCCGTCTAGCTTCTCGAGAAGAAAGGATGGGCTGTACAGATCAGACAACCGTAGCTGTCACCCTACTGGTGAGCATGCCACCTCCATTAGAGAGCATCAGTCATAAGAGAAGGGACCGTGTTTCATGGTGTCCCTAACCTAGTGAAATGAAAATGCTGAAACAGGCTAAAGTTGAGATGACACGTCTGCAGTGTAGATTTTCTTTTTTTCATAAGATATAACATTAAGGGGAAGTTACATATTTCATCATTGAAGTTACATATTACATATTACATCATTCATGAGAATGATGAAATAAATCTATCATGAGAATGTAAGGTAAGTCAGGAGGAACTTTCTTACTTCCTTACTACATGTACGGGTCACCGGTTTCATTTCAATTAAACAATGAAATAGTTGTCAAACGTTTTATTGAAGTAAAAAATGTATCATGCAGTTGCATATTCCAGAATTTGGGGCAGGTCACAGGGATATAGAAATGTATATGGCAGGAGCGAGGGAGGGGGCTAGCCTGGACAAGAGTGTAGCAGATATTGCCCTACAGGCGTTTGAGAATTTCCACTTGCTGAACTATTAAACTTCCTTAACTGCTCTTCACCAAGTCCATTATCATCACTTTTTAGGAGAAGAGTTTGTTTAGACATCTAAATAATGCTCTTACAAATCTCTGACTAGCCTTGGAGAATGGACAAGGTGTAATAAACGTGGAGATGAAAGATTTTCTCAATATTCAAAAAAAGAGAGAACAGTCCATTTCACAAAGCATAAGCCAGTGAGATTTCTATAAATTTGTATAATTTGTGTTAATATTCATTAACAGGGCTTTCAAAGGATAGATGGCAAAATTTACAACCCTTTGATTGCAAGGAACTAAAATCCAACTTGATCAAGGGTAAGCTATAATGTATATAGGCTACTTTATCTGAGAGGAAACTGGGGAAATTCACAGAATCAACGCATGAGCTCCAGAAGCTGAAGTGAAGTGACTATCTTAAAGATTTTTGCCTCCATCTCTGTCTTATCATTGTTTGTCGGTTCCTAGCTTCATTCGGCCAAAAAGCTCTCTCCTTATGCAAGAAAAAAGATGGTTACAATCAGCTCTAGAGTCCCATCCTCTCAGGTTAATAATGCAGCCAAAAAGGAAAACATATTTTTTCTACAATTGTGTAATACCAGGAAGGACTCATTCCATACTTAACTTAGATTGCATGCCCATTTTTTGCCCAATCACAAGTTCCCGAGAAAGAAGGTACAACCAATGGGCCAAATAGTTTTCAATTTTCAAAGGTTGGGCTCAGTATCATTGAAAGGAAATGTTTCAGGGTTGGGGTGGGTGGGGGAAGAGGCTACGAAAGTGCAGTGCATTATATTAAGTACCTCATACTTGAGGTACTTGAAATAACTGATTTTTTTTCTCCTTAACAATATCTGTCACAGTGCTCTTTAAGAGTAATGCACAATTCATACTGTAGAGGGAGCTCAAGTTATCCTGACTCCAACTCTTGATACGTGTCAAGACACTAGATTAGACTTTGGCATTACAGAGAATCCAAATGAGACTATTAGATAGTAATTATTTCCAAGAAGGGCAATAGATAGAGGGAGACTAGAAATTAATGTAAACAAAGGAAATATATAAAAATTAAAAAAATAAATTTTAATAGATTATCCAAGAAATACTTCCTTCAAAACAAGCTCTAGGCTTGTAATGTTTCTGAAAGTTTCAAACATTGGAGGTATTATTTCTATGTTAATATCTCTATATAAGTGATTCTCTCTCTCTCTCTCTCTCTCTCTCTCTCTCTCTCTCTCTCTCTCTCTCTCTCTCTCTCTCTCTCTCCCTACCTACCTACCTAAATTTATTTTATCACACAGATATGAACAGCATGGAAATAAAACCAACAAAATACTCTTAGGGAAATTTTAATGATATAATTATAAAAACACCAAATCAAACATCAGAAACTTTACTACAATCATATTGTCAAAGTATTAACCCTACTTAATTAAGGAAGGTAAACCCTTAATTAACAGAATAGAGCACTGTTTTAATATTAGTTAGCTTATCAGTTAGCTTATTAGTATAGAGCAACTCAATAGTCCTTTGGTTAATGATGAGATATTTACTGAATAATAGTATGTAATCTATAAAGTCAATTGTCACTCTCACAAATACTTATTCTCCTAGATTTCTTTCATAAAGGGATAAATAGGTGCCAAAATAACACTTAGATTAATAAGAAACATCCTGACATTTCATTGTTTGTGGGCAAATAGGTTTCCTTTGATAAATTGATTTTTTTTTTAAAGGAATTCCTTATTCTTGAGAAAGGCTTAAGGCATGTGCAAACAATATATACAAAGACTAGGGTGTTTGGGGGGCTTATAAACCCCAGAAATTCAATGAAATATTTGAGGCACACCTGCACTAAAGAGGCCTTATTTTTAAAATAGAGACTAAGGGAAATAATGATTAGGATAACAGACATCCTTAATAGAATTTTGGAAATTCTGACCATTTCCATAAGATGTAGGATTCATTTATACATTCAATCATTGCCTGTTGAGTTGTGTATTTAATCATTTTTGAATTTTTTTTAATACAGGAATTAATTTATGTACTGGAGAGTGGGGATGATAGCTACAAAATACCCACAAGTAACATTCTTCAAAGGAATCTTACATTGTTTCAAATAAATTTTGATTCAGTATATTAATCAGAGAAAATTCAACGTAAAATTGTTTCCTATTTTTCCAAGAATAGTTTATAATGTAATGAAAAATATTCAGAATATCAATGACATATGAATTATCTAAGAAAAATCCTGATGAAAACAGCAGCAGAATATGTGTGAAAAGTGTTCCAGGGCCGGCCGAGTGGCACATTGGTTAAGAGCTGGATTGGGACGCCAGCACATATAAGGGCCAGTGACACTGCCCTCTACAGCTAACAACAGCTCCATCTGGAGCCGGGCTGTGCGAGCCCCGGCGATGGTGTAGGCTGCAGCCCCTGCTGCAGTGGGCTGCCATAGGCTACAGTGAGTGGTCCGCATCCAGCGTGAGCGGCCAGCAGCCAGCGTGAGCTGACAGTAGCCGCGGTGAGCGACCATCCAGAGGCCGGCGACCGATTTGCCTCACCCGGGAAGAGCGCAGTGATGATACCAACATGGGCCAGTGAAGCAACGTGCTCCACAACTAGACTGAAGAACAAAAAGACAGCAACTTCTCTGTTCCCCTCCCAGATTCCCCAACGCTGTTCCCCTGCCCCAATTCCCCAATAAAATCATAAAAAAAAAAAAAAGTGTTCCAGACCTTAACAAGGGATGTAAAAGAACATAGGAATAAATGGAGAGGACTTGGATTCCAGTCTGCCTTAGAGGGTGCCAAAAAAAATGTGTACATTTTAAGAAAGGAAAAACTGTGCTAAAATTGTAATAGTCAATATACACCGATAACAAAAGATGAATACAAGTCATGTATAAACATTGTTTGGCACCTCCAGTGCGTGTGTGTGTGTGTGTAATTTCTGGAAACTCTTCAAAATCTCAGTAGTATCATAATATCTTTAGAAATTACTAAAAGTATAAAGAAAAGAGTCTGTTGAACAGATATATTGAGAGCGTTGTGAAAAAGAAGACTAAAGAGTCTTTTCCTGTCAGCAAAGAACATACTCTAAAGTGAAAATGACTTTAAAAATTTGGACATAATACCTGAAACCAAGCTGATCAGTGGAACAAAACAAACAGGACTTCAGCCTATTTGGAATATACAGAAATGTTTTATTACTTTTTACAAAGCAGGGGGAGAACTGTCATAAATAATTCTAAAATTTAGGGAAAACTTACAGATTGAGTTATATTATTCTTGCATATTATGTATAAACAATGTTTTATCTGATAAAAAGTTTATATGTAAAACAGATGACATCTATGAAAATATAAATACAGACAAGCATACACACATTTAGGGAAAATAACATTGCTTTATAATAGTTATGAAATTCTTAAGAAACATATTTGGATAGAAAGTTAAAGGCTAAAAAATATTAACAGGAAATCACAAAAATGCAAAAATAATAACAAAGAAATAATGTCCTAATTTGAAGCACTATAAACTTTAATAAAAATTTTGTCAATAGGAAAATAGGCAAAGGATATTAATGGTAGAGTTTCTAAGTGTGTGATACAAATGGTCAATAAACTTGTGAAATACATAATAAACTTCATACCAACAGAAATGAAATAACAATATGCCATTTCGTACTTATTTAACTAGTACTTGATAAATTGCTAGGGATTTTATAAAGAAACAGCCTTGCTTATATTTTGCGGGTAGAAGTGTGAACTGATTCCACATCTCTAGAAATCCCTTTGACAATGTAAATCAGAAGACTTAAATTTTTCTAATATTTGATCCAGCACATCCTTGTCTAGTAATATATCAGGGAAGTGATCATGTATGTGGATAAATGCTCGATTTAAATAGCAGATATAGTGTTTAAAAATTGAAGTAACATTCAACCATTATTTCAGTCTAAGAGGGAAGCAATTTAAGAGGAAATTTACAAATAAATTATAACAAGACTTAAAATGGAATATTCTAAAAACAATTCAAAAAAATCTCATTGTGAAGCATATAAAATGACCTATAGGTCCAAACAAAAGTTATATATTTTAAAAACAATTCAAAAAATCTATTGTGAAGCATATAAAATGACCGATAGGTCCAAACAAAAGTTATATATAAACATGTATGTATACATAGAGGATATGTAGATGTATAAAATAATATGTGATTGTTTATAGTACACATCAGAAAGTTACGAATGGCTACATCTGGCCTTTTTGAATATACATTTTTCTTCTCTGCTTTTTATTTTTCTTTCTGTTAATTTTTGTTTGTTTTATATTTCAGGCTCTACTTTCTGAGTGTTTAGTATTTCCCACGAAGGAGCTTCACTGTTTCTAAGGATCCTTTGAAACTGAAATTGCATAGAAACATTTGTCCAACACATACACTGTCCTGACACAATACATTTTCTATTAAAAGAGGAAAAGAAACTTTGTTTAATTTTTTCCAGTTATCTTTCCCTTTCTCTACCCATTTAAATGAGTTCTATCTTTGAGTATGATTTTGAATGATATGATATTAAATTTATAACAGATGAATAATGACAAAGAGTGGAAGAGACAAGAATAGAGAAGCAAGAAGAAATAAAAAGGGATCAAAAATGATAAGGTCTGTACAGGCTGGACATTAAAGGAAAGGTATAGATATATCTATATATCTATATCTATCTATCTATCTATCTATCTATCTATCTATCTATCTATCTATCTATATGAATGATTATGACTACTGCTTGGTAGAGAGATGATTTGAAAGTAAATGAAACATATATACATGATGAAGTTTTGCTTTGGAATATTAATTAGATCCCCTTTAACAACTTCCAAGAGATGCAAGTGATATTTGAAATTTTTCTGTTATTACTTTTATTTGCTGGTCTCCATTTTGTTTCTGAACACAATACCATGTGGCGCAAGGATTAGGACAAATGTACAACAGATTTATAAGGGGTCACACATATTTCCCTGACAGAAAGTTCTACATAGATTTAATTAGACTTCCAAAAAATCCATGTTATTAGTTGAGAGCAACATGCATGTCTATGGATTGTGTTTGATTACAGGGAAAACACTATGTAGAATAATTTTCCCGAGGCATTGCCTCATTCAGTTGGTGATCACCTCATTCATCTTTTTCTGTTTGTTTTTAGGGTTTTATTAGGAATGTAATAGAGTCTCAGAGTTTTCTCTTGAACTGCATCTAAGGTCTTCTGTAATAATTGAATCAGGGTACCAACACAAAAAGGACAATTTAAATGCAAAAGGAATAATTAAAGAGAGTGTTAATGAAAGGGCTGCTTATAAAGATGCCATTAAGATTATAGGAAATGAATCAAGTATGGTGAATCACCCTGGGTTTAGAAATGACAGGAGGCATTGTCATTCTTAGGCCTGAGCTATATGAAGCAGAAGTTACTGGAACCTGAGAAAAGCTGTCACTATAGGAGAGGAACCCCAGACAAAAAAAAACGTAACCTTTGGAAAATGATCCATATACACACTTCCTGTTCAGCAGGTAGGGAGCCAAGAGTATCAATACCATGATCCCTAGCTCTTCTCACCCTCCAATATCCTGCCAGTTCCTCCCACTAGACGTGCTCAGTGGGATTCCAAACAGCAGAGGCCTTGTTGATATAATCCATGTATGTCAGACCTGGAGACAAGGAGGGATCGTGGAGGGTAGAGAGCTGAGCTCAAGGAACAAACAATGGATATCCAGAACATTTGAAACTATTCTCTAGTAGGTCATTCTTTCTCTATGAAGCTGACATCACAATATGGACCCAGAATATATAAAATATAAGAACAACCTGATTACAAACATAGTGCTGGGACCTCAGGTCTATGTATGATTATCAGTTTCTCCTTTTGGCATCTGAGCCTTCTAGATTCATTGCTGCCTCCTCTGAATAGGAGCATTTGAACTCCAGGGAATTAAAGGGCAATCTTCGTCTTTTTGTTCTTTGTATTTGAATTTATTTTATTTTATGTTTACCACCTTCCCAGTGTTGCCAGATTCAATTGAAAGATGTGTTTTGGGAATAACTTTGAAATACATTCAAATTCCAGGTCCACTGTTATTCAAGGTTTAAGAACTCCTTAACTAACTTAGCTTCTAACAACAACAACAACAACAACAACAACAACAAAAGTTTCGCTGTGTAAAGAAAGAATGTTGATAACAACTTCAAAAATGTTTGAAGGTTACATAAGCCAATTTGTAAAGGGTATATATCACTATACCTGCTGCATGATACTAATAATGACATACTGGTTCGAGGCTCAACACATTCCTCTAGCAAATTCCGTTTTTTCCAAAGTAGTGGGCTCATTCTTCCATTTGAGAGAAACTTAAGACTATGCTCAGGCTGTCACAGCACTACAGATTTAATCAAAAGAGGCATTCACGCATTAACATTTTTAGTGTAAATGGGGAATGTTTGAAGACTGGTGTGTATAGGTGTATGTGTGTAAATATGTATGCTGACAGGTACGGCTGGTGTTGAGGGAAGGAAGCAAAGCAGCAGGGGTATAAAACTGTTACCATGCTCAATAAAGTTGAATGAATAGAGCAGAGGAGATTGACTGCTAAGTGGATGAAACTCTGACCTCTCACCACTGGGACTGTAATTCAAGTTCAAATTGATACCTGATTGCCATGACTGGGACTCCAGTTGAGGCAATATCTAAGCTACCCAGGAAAGATGCTTGGATTGATTGCCTATGGATAAATAGGACACATTTATTTTCTTATCCAAGGGCCTAAAACTTGAAATTTTATAAAACAAAACAACAGAAATAACTAATTCTCATGAATTTAGTCTTTGAATTAGGAGTGTATTTCTGACAGAGACTGTCATCACCAACCAGGGCATGGTGCCTACATCAGCCTTGACAGACTTTCTATCAGTTAAATTAGAGAAATTTAGGATACATGCAAACATAGTTTCTTTTGGTTCACTTGAAGCACTCTTGTGAGCCTAGAGGGACCTTCCACAATGTCTGCTTATGATATACTACTCCAGCATCAAAATGTTTTCAAATGCTGAGTTGTGATCAGCTATAAAAGTAGTGAACGTTAATTAAAAAGATATCTCTGTAAAAACACTGGCGTTCTCCCTCCCGTGCCCTCACCATGCTGCCAGGTTATCATGGCACAACATAGGATCCTATGCTGATAATTATCTGATGAATTTTCTATATATAAAAAAGAAACAGAGGTGAATTCCATTTAACTAAAAGCATATCTCTGCATGCAGGGTTGGAGACATTCAATGATAAGCCCCTTATGAAGCTGCTGGCATATAACAGAGAAACAGTAAATACTAGTTACCTCTGAAATATCCCTCCCACAGCTCACCACATCTACGCGTCGTGTGGCAACACTCAGGCGCTGGCTGGTTTTCATTTTCGCTGATACAAACTAAGGACAATAGTTCCTGTTCCACAGTCATACTGAAGAATTTGATGGAAAAGATGTCAAGTACCTAGGATAGTGTCTTGCCTATAGTAAGTAGTATTCAACAGATTAAAAAAAAAAAAATCCCTCAACATGACAGAAAGCTGACTCTTTAAATAAAATATGAGTAAGTTAATGAGCTATTGGTATAAATGGATACAGGCATTGCTCCAAGTTACAAACAACAATCTGAGACTATTTGATTCTGAAAGTGTTGCTTGTCAACAGCCATTTATTTAAGGAGCCATTGATTCTTATTAAAATTAATCTAAAACTGACAATGTTTCTATTCCTAGAAAAACAAGGCCAGCATCATTGTGGGGAAATTGATAGTGTGCCTTCCTATTTACATACTATAGAAAACTGAAAACCTTGTCACTTCATTAACATTTTAAACATCCCTGAAGCAGCCAGGCCCTAGGTATGAATGGCAACATCAGCCACTTCCAATTGGCCTGAAGGCAGAGCTAGCTGAAACTATTCAAATCATTCAGGGATTGTTGTCACATACCATCTCCTACATATCCTGGGAGGGGGACTGTTGTTTTTTGTTGTTGTAAAATAATTTCAACATAAAAAAACCCAAAACATATTTAAGGTAAAATATATTTATCACAATATCATACAAATCACTGTTCTACACGGAAAAACAAAAAAGGGAAAGCATGTCTTCCAGTAGAGTATAGAAGTTTCTACATTGTATTAAGTACTCCACCAAATAATTTGGTATGCATATCAAAATGGCATATAGATGAGGTCCGATATTTTATAAGAAAAAAAATCTTATTTAAAAAAGAGGATTATAAAATAAATAAGTCTTGGGGATGCAATGTGCAGTATGGTGACGACGGTTAAGAATGTTGTACTATATTGCATATTTGAAATTTGCTAAGAGAGTGTTCAAAGTTCTCATTACAAGAAAATAATTTTTTTGTGATTATGTAAGGCAATGGAGGTTAACGTGACATATTGTGGTGATCATGCCACAGTGTATATTGAATTCATTGACTATTGAATCATTGAATCATTATGAATTATTGATTCATAATGATATGAGGTATTGAATCATTATGGTGTACACCTGACACTATTATGTTATATGTTAATTATACTTCAATTAAAAAAAAATAAAAGAGAGAGAGAGGAGTATAGTCCTGTGCCTGAAAATTATCTGGACCAAAATATAACATGACATGATGACATGGTACAATATGACATGATGTGATGATATGACATATAATGCAACATAATACATTTGTATCTCCTTCATATCCTATGTCAGTGGTTTCCAAACTGTCTTTATCTTTTTAGGGAGAAAATCACCTTTAATTATGAGATTACACATGAACTGCCATTTCTCTACTTTATACTTCCCCATCCCACTTCTGAGGGGCCTTCACATTGCATGCAGACCTTGGTGGAAGAGCACAATTTGAATTAAAACTAAATAACTAGTTTAGTTAATTAAACTAACACAAAACATTAGATGAAAGGTATCTAAATAAAATCTGCCAGATATCATGCTAATATAATCTTGGCTCTATTACTTTGATAATATTGCCACAGACTTACCAGATCAGAATGTTTTTGAATCCCTCTGAATAGCTGTGATTCCTGATAGATTTATCACCTGTGAAAGGGAAAGGGATAAAGTTATGCAGAGGGGTTTTCCTTAAGTCTCAGGCCTTTCACCTTCAGGGCCTAGAAACTCTAGTTTTATTTTGTCTGTGATACAATTTAGATCATTCTCAGGAGAGCAGATTTCAGCAAATAAAAAGGTCAAAGCAAATGACTGTTAAGTATCAAGAGAAGTGACTTTCACATTTGTCCTAAGAGCAATATAATCAAGTTAGACAGAAGCCGGATTCTCAGAACTTGGCTTATGGAGGTTTGTCACTGAGCTGAACATGCAGCGGTGTCAAGGACCTGTTGGTATGATGCATCTATCCTCACACTGAAGATTTAACTCTCTCTATGAACTTGTCCTGCATCTCTCCCCAGGACAGCATTTGAATACACAGTGCCCACCTGCTCCTCTACACTGGTTATTTTTTTTTCAAGGATTATAAGAACCCTTTGACTGGTGCATTTGTTGAGTGGGCATTGGAGACCTGTTTGAGTTTAGGTATTTACTAAATGTCTGATCTCTGGGTGGTAAGCACTTAGGTCTTTGTAAGAGAGGTGGGAAGATGGTGAGCCTATGGCAAATCAGACTCAATCTCTTTCTTTGAGGCAGAGCAGTATAATGGAAAACTGTGGATTTAGGAGTCAAAATTACCCAGATGCTAACCTTTGCATTGAACCCTTAGTCATCATGTATTAGCTCTGTGATCTTGAGCAATTGGTCAAATATCTCTGACTCTCATTTTTCAAAAATGTATTTATCTCATGTAATGATCGTGAATATAAGGTGCTCTGTCTCCATTTATGTTTCTTCTTTCCCTCTTGCCCTATGACACTTAAAATCAAATTGAGAAGATAAACTCACATGTGCATTTTGACAATTACAAGATTCTTTTGCAACAGAGTCCATCAGAAAATACAAAGAGCCGTATCTCTCCAAAGTCCAAGGACACCTGAGTGATGATTTTCTCTCTCCTTAAACTTTTGCCAAGTCACAGCACAAGTGGATTTCCTGGTCTTCAATATTTTTGTACAAGTATCTTCCTTTGCATCACGTGTCTTTCTGCTCCTAGATGTAATTTTCATCTCTTGTCTCAATAGTATCTTTCTTCTTCTAAGATCAATACGTATGTCCAAAATTCACTCTTCTCCAAAGAAGTTTTAAAAGCTACTTCTTACATTCTGCTTGCCAGAGAAGGCAGGTTAAATCTTAGCAGAGTGCCTCATTTATTCATTAAACTTAAAAATCAGTGCCTTTCTGACTGAGCTGATCTTTCATTACAGTGGTAACTTCCATTATTTACAAATCATTGCTGATGTGTGTTTTGTGTAGTCTATAGCTAGTGTCTCCTATAGTTCATAGCTGATACACTGAGGAGCATAAAGACACTTCTTTGTCATCGTCGTAATATGCTAATCAGGGCAGGAAGGGAAAGAATAGAGAGTGCTTCAACCTCTGCTTGGAAATCAAACCTGTGACAACTATAAAATACACAAAATTATTAGTTATCTACTAACTATTATCTATCAATCTGTGGGACACTTAGGAGGGCTATGAGTTTTGGGGTACCCATTATGTCCTAGGCATAATAATAGCAGGCATTTTACCTAAGGGGGAAAAAAATTTAATAAGTGTCTGCTAGATACTAGAAACCACACTACTTTTTATATATGCATTTTATTTAATCCACAGATTCCCAGAATGTAAAACCTTCTTGCAAATGAAAGCAGTTTCGGATTTACAGACAAAGCAAGTAGAAGAGTCAAAGATTAAGGAGGATCTGAATTACTCTCCACATTTTATCCTTTCAAAAATACCAAGTCAGTACAATCAGGAAAAGTAAAAATCCGATTAACAATTAGGGGATAATTCAAATTGCATTTCTTATAGTTATATAAATAATTGGTGTAGTTTCTATATTGAACAGAATATTATATGCAAATTTTTAAAAGATTTTTCCATGTAGTTAAAAATACCAAACACATTAAGACCCATCACAATTAGTTTTGGTTTTTTTTTCATTCTAAAACTTCTCAGTAAACCATTTTTCAAAAAATTATGCCTAAGGTAAATTTCAGAGCAATTACTATCCACATTATTCAAATCTCTTAATAGGTGGAGACCAAAGTATTTAAGTTGCACTAAATTAAGTGCAACATTCTCCTAGAATGGTGGCTAAAGGCCAATCCATTTCTCTTCCAGCTCTTTCAAACCCTTCTCCTTCTACCCATCCCCTAGTTCTCTGCTGTTTTTATCTGGTGACCATCATTACCATATACAATAGACTCTGTACATTTTTTTTTCTTTTCTTTTTCTTTTCCCTTTAGAGAGCATTGTCACTGGCCCTCATATGCGGGATCCGAACCAGGGCTGCCGGCACCCCAAGCCAGCTCTCAACCACCACGCCACTCGGCCAGCCCTGTACATTTTTTAATATCAGATTTATTTCTCCTGATAGGCTCAAATCATATTGAGGGCAAGAACCAAATTTTATTATTATTTTTTATCACTTACATTGCCCAGCAACATATAAGTACTAGAAGAGATACATTATAGGGTGAAAAACTAAGTAATAGATTTGAGATCTAATTTATATATCTGTGATTAAATCCATTTCTGTTGCTAAGTTAGCTGTATCAGGGGTCAGCAAACTTTAGAGATGGAAGATTCAATCCTGTCCCTCACAACGATTTGAAAATTACTCAAGAGACATAAATCAAATGAAATCACCATTATGTGAATAATATCCTTTACAAATTTTATAAATGAAACTATGATAGTTTTATTTTCATTTTCAACTTTACTTCAGAGCCACATGAACGTATCCAGAGCCGCATGTGGCTCTCAAGCTGCAGTTTGCCGACCCCTGAACTATGTGAACTGAGGTAAGTTAATTAACTTCCTTGAGTTGCAGTGCCCTCATCTATAAAATTGAAAGCCCAGAACCTAACAGATTGTGTCATGAAATCTGACCAAGCTGTCTCATAGCCATTATTTTCAAAAAAACTAGCCAGGTTTTATTGAAAACATACCAGAAGTGTACACTGAATAAATTATGCTCAGTTCCCTCACCTGCAAAATGGGTATGAAAATCAATACTATTTTGCAGGACTATAATGGCTACTAAATAAGGTAAGATCACTAAATTGTTTAGCAACACGTTTCCATAAATGTACAACAATTTCACCATATTGCCCAAAGTGACAAATGACATTTCCTCCACTTCATCCAGTTTATATCCTCAAAACCTGCGTACTTTCCTTATCCTAGAAGTCTTGCACTCCAAGAAAAAGAAAGAACAGATGAAGTCTGCTAGAACAAGAACATATAACTAAGCTAGGTTTGAGGATGGAGGGTCAGAGTTGAATAAATGCCCTTATATTGTTAAATGATAAATATTCATGTGAAATCATCATTTCAAACAGAGGGAACAAATAATAGAAGGAATATTATGAATCCTTTGAAATGCAGCAAAAGAAGCCTTGTTTAAAATTTTAACAAGTTAGAGTCATTAGCTAAACAAATCCTGACAGCTTCACAGTCACATAGACACCTAACAAAGGCTTGATTTGTGAGACACCCTTAATAGGTCCCTCTGCATTTTCCTCAAACATTCCATTTTGTTCCAAGCTATGGATCCCAAACTGTCATTCCCTATTCTCTCTGCTAGCCACATGTGTTTAAAAAAAACACAGCTAACATTTCCCTTCAACAATGATCACAAGCGAGGTTCTCTTCTACATCTCACTGTATTGATCCTGTCTAAAAAAGAGGGACATTGTCGAGGAAAATAAATCAACGGATTCCTTTAAGCTTTCAAAATGGAGACTTTCTTAGGTTTTGCCATTTTCTCTCAACTGCTAAAACAGCAGATGGTTGTATTCCCCAACTGAAAAATTATGGATTATGCCATACATAATTTATATTACTTAAGAGAAAGGTGACCTGGTAGAAATGAACTGTAATAAGCATCCACCAAATGCTAGGCATTATGGTATTTAATTTACATATAATTGTCTTGTAATCCTCACAATGCTGCAATGGGGTAGGAAATATTAACCTATTTTGTAATCAAGGCAACTCAAGTCAGAAGGTTGAAAATAAATGAAAATCAATGTCCCCTGTGGAACAATACATGGAGGCAAGAGTCTGAGAGGGAAATGGAATGAGAAATGCATCCCATTTATTCACTTTCTTAGCAGAGAAAAACATCGTTATTATTAACAGTTCATGGTATATTCATACTTCAAATTTATTTTGAGTCGTATTATACTTTCATTTTAGTAGAAGGTGAAAAGTAGAACTTTTAGGTATAATTTTCCTATTGAATTACTTCAATTTCTCCTGCCAGAAGAGATCTCAAAATTTACAGAGCAATTAGCTAAAAAACAAAGAAAAAACAGTATTTTTTTTTGATAGAGAAATACACTTTATATAGAACTGGCCAAGAGTAAATCCCCTTTTATATTAGTTAGGTAAGAACATGTGCATTGTCTCATAAAGAAATATCTGTTATTTTAATTACACGTTTAATGGGCAGTCATCTTAGGCAGCAGCAGAAACAAAAAAGATAACACTTTTGAAATCACAATAAAGGGTTGGTGCAGAAAAAGAAGGGTGTGCAAAACTGATTTCATTGAATCTTCAGCACTCTCTCTTATAAAGGAAATACATGTATTTTATGTATTCCTTTATATAATTCTTTATCTCAGATGAGCTCATCATGAAGCACAAATATTTTTCTAACCAGAGGTTTCACATGTGAGCTCTTTTGCCCATCTCCTCCCAGAGAATCAAACCAACTTCTCCCATCTCAGCACCTTTCGGAATGAAGTCAGTCTCTGGATGGTGCCATCAAATTGTTCCCTTCACTAATGTGTGTTTAGCAATGTGGGGAGAAGCAGGCTAAGGGGCCCACAGGACACTTCCTCTGTGCTCAAGGCCTCAGAGCCAACCAGCTCAGCCCTGGAAGGCAGTCCAGGGTCCACTCCTCCTGCATGCTGTATAGGCTATTTAGAGGGAAAGATGTATGGGGAACAAGGGTGGGAGGGGGAGGGTGTGTATTGGGGAGTTCGCGTTACTGTTTAATGTGAGATAACTGTACTGAACTTTTGTGAGTGGCGTACATACAGAACAGTGAGTGTCCATGCACATGTCCACAAACCAATCACATCCTTTAAAAGTAAGGAATTGTCCACTTTGTTTTAATGTATTAAAAAAATATTTAAATAGACAGTTTATAAGAGAAGAAATACTGATTGAAAAGTACAAATGGAAATATTTTACCTCTCAGCAATGAAATTAATAGAAATTCAGCTTCAGTGTTAGTGATAATGAATAAGTGTAAAAATGAGGACATTTAATTTAAGAATGTTGACAGCAAATGGGCAGTTTTGCCCAGATGGTGAGGCAAAAACTGAGGTAATTTTATCATAAAAATGTCATGAATACATCAAACTCTTAAATATTTTGTAACCCTTAATACACTGAACTTTTACTTCTGGAAATAAATCATGAGAGGTCAACAAACAAACAAACAAAAACATTAAAAAGTTAAAACATCCACATTAATATCCATATTGGATAGCCTGATTCAAAATACTGTAAACTGGAAATGATACTTATGATTGAAATGAGAGGAATGAACAAATTATGGCACACTTTATATGAAGAAATACTATGCAAGGATTAAATTCATCTTTGCAAATATTGTAATACCATGGAAACATGTTTGCTTTGTATTACATGAAAAGATATATACTTTACATACATAATATTTAGTACAGTATCAAAATTATGTACAGGTAAAATGTAAAGCATAAGAGAAGTATACTGAAAATGTTCATTTTTAACAGTGACTATATCTGATGTTATGGGTACTCTTTTTTTTTTCTTATTTTTCTATTTTATATATCCCAGATATTTTCTCCTGAGCACATATTAATTTTTAAAGTGAATAAAAATAAATCTCATTAAAATTATTTTTTAAGGTAAGCCTTAGCATTTGGAAGGCTTTTTTTGGGGTGGGATTTATTGTTTTATTAAAATCTAAAATAAGCTAACCACCACCACCCCCAAATGTTGAAAGATGTCATCTGAATTGCATGGATCACTCCTCCACAGAACTAGATCACATTCCTGCTTCATTACCATTTTAGAAAACTCACCTTTCAACCATCTACAATATGGGCCATCACTCATATCGAACTTAATTAGAAAACAGTTTGGAAGTCGGAGGAATTCCTAATTTAAATCAATTAAAGGGAAAGTTGTCAGGTTCGCTTTTGGCTTGCTTATCTCTACTTTCACAGCAAGGCTGAAGAGATCTGTCTTCCCCAATCTCCTTGTCTTTCTCCCAGATTATGTCATAGTGTTCCGTGTGTAAATCTAGGAACTCGTGGTGGCAATTAGCGTCTGAGGCTCCTGCCACAGCTAGGAGAAGGAGCCCAGGTGACAAACGAAGGCATCCCAGGATTCCATGCTGAAAAGTCTTTGATAGGCGCTTCCGTTCACAAATGACATGTCTGTAGTTGGTGGGGCAAGGCAACTCTCTCCTCTAGCCCTATTTTCGTTCTGTGTGGAGAGTGTGTCTTCCTTCCCTCACCCATGCCCTAAATCCTATTGTGTCACAGTTAATTTACTTATCAAATGGAAAAAGCATGTCAGATAGTGACTATTTCAGGAGCACAGTTCTTTCACTGAGTAGATCATTACAGGTCCTTTACCTCTCCATTACTAAAATAAGATTCCTTGCCCTGTCTGCTGTCTACCCACATCCCTGCTGGCTTAAAATGTGTGTTCCCTCTCCACCCAACTTATATAAAACTACTTTCTGTGTTGTAATTTCTTTTCATGCATTCAAAAATCTCATCTGTCAAGAAAAGGGGACACAAGATATACTATATGGTGAAAAAAAAAGTATATATATATATATATATATATTCCCTCAAATTGGGGTACATAATCATTTATATAGGTGCCATATCTCCTATGCTGTGGTTCTTGAGAAAAGGGACCAAGATTTAACTACTTTTAGTATACAGGGTATATATTACTCTCAATTTATGACTTAGAATCAATGAATGAATGATTTTTTTTTAAAAAAGCTGTTTTGTATTACTTTTGGGTACAAAAGCAGATTTCAAAGTGATAGAATTTCTGAAATATTTTAATAACAAGAAAACAATTCAGGATATCTGAAATTAGACATACCGTGAAATTCCAGAATAAAGTATGTTTCTACATAAAGTAGATCAAACTGAATTTCCAGAATAGAGACTAGAAAATCTAGAGTATATTATGGTTATACATTTAGGATAAATAATGGAAAATTCTAGACTAGAGGTTAAATGACTTTGTCCAGAGTTTTTATCTCTATTTTCAAAGTAGTTGTAAAAGTAAAAACAATGGATAGGATGGAATGGGTAGGTTTTCTTTTCTCCTCACATAAGCTTGTTCTGTAATTCTGTCTCCCATCAGATTGTAAACCGCTTAAGGTCAGGAATTCCACTCTTCCCTGAGTTACTAGGATTGCCTCTCCTGGACTTTCTGTGTCTTAGGAAATGCTCCTTTGGTTGATTGTTGTCAACTATGAAACAAGCAGGTTCCGGAGATCTCAGTTCATTTACTTTTAGGTCATTTCTTCTGGCAAGGCAGCCCCAGTTTACCAGGGTCCCTCCTGAAGGGCTGGTCCAGCGTGGAAGAGCCCAGGGCAGAAAAGGCAACTGCTGAAACAAGAGGTGTCTAAGTCATACCTTAACTGGTTTTAGCTTTACTATGCTTTAAAATCACTTTTGATGCTTTTTCAATGACAATTTCTAGGCTCACCACAAGATATTGTGATTCAGTGTTCCTGGACTAGAACCTGGAAAGTATCTATCTATCTATCTATCTATCTATCTATCTATCTATCTATCTATCTATCTATCCATCCATCCATCTAAATTGAGTTATAATTGACATATAACATTATATTAGTTTCAGGTGTATGACATAGGATTCGATATTTGTATGTATGGCAAAATGATCACACATTAAGGCTAGTTAACATCTGTCGTATATACAGAGGGCCCCAGAAAAATGTATACACATTTTAAGAGAGCAAAAACACTATTAAAATTGTAATACTCAGTATATACCAATAACAAAAGATGAATACAAGTCACCTTTGCTTTCTGCAATGACAAGAGGTGCTCAAAGTGGTTACCATTAGTGTCCAGACACTTCTGATTGTGTTGAACTACTGCTTGAGCAACATTGACCAAAGTGTCCACTTGTATACACTTTTTTGGAACACCCAGTATACATGAAAAAAACAGCTGTCTTGTATTACTTTTGAGTACAAAAGCAGAAGATTTCAAAGTGATAGAATATGTGTATAATATATGTGCATAATATATGTATATAATATATGTGTATATACATGTGTATAATATATGTATTATGAAGAAGACATTTTACTGAGATTTTCTACATAAATAACTACAGAATGCTGGAAGGCCTAAAGGAGCAGCTGCAGTCTCCCTGTGCATAGGTCACTAAGGAACCCATGGGGATAGGGTTTGGGGGAGAGACTGGTGATAACCAGAAGAAGAGAGGACATCCCTGGATACTCTCTGGCATGAGGAATCTCTTATAAGAGAGAGAAATAGAATAAAAGAGAAAGAGTAGGGCTAAAAGCCCAGATGTCATGAGGAGGCAAAGGTAGGGTCCAAAAGGTCCCAGAGCTTGGGAGTCACTGGGTCAGACAGAGCCTGTACCCTGTCCTTCACCAGCATGCTGCCTATCACCATCTCTCACTGTTGACTGTCAGTGGGGCAGCTCCGGCGTGCCAGGCTTCTGAGACAGCAGACCAGGTTTCCATTGGTCAGCGTTCTCCCTGAAAACCTATTCTTATCAGATGTCCCACAAGGACCATGACCCAGGTTGGCAGTGGCAGTCACTTTCTGCATTGCAATGTGGTCTCTCTGACAAGTGTCTGTGATCTTGTTCACTCCAGTTAGCTGCCCCTGTTCCTTCTTCAACTCCTCATTCATCAGCTTCCAATGGGTGGCTGAATGTAGACCTAGACCTGATAGGTTTGGTTGTACAGCTAGAAATTGGCTGTCTAGATTGAGTCACAGAAATGAATGCCCATTACAGCAGTGGCAGATTCTCCTGGTGCCAGGGACATTATTTCCAGAAATCACTGGATGCTGATGCAAGCAGGCAGTTTAATAGTGCCCACATGCGGGCCCCCGATGGGGTATCAAAGTTGGTGGTGAAGTGGATGTGCATGACACCATGCGGGGGTCCCTGGAGAAAGGTTTGTGGCTGAAGGTGGAGTCCACAGCCAGCCCCACCAGCTATGCATGCCGTAGAGCAGCTCTGACCTCCCAATTCCCAACACCGGACTTGGCAGGAGGGCACCAGGGCAGGGACTATGAGTGTCCAGTCCTCTTGGTCAGCATTGGACTAGTGGACACAACCATGGGTGGAGACACGGGCTGGACACTGGCAGGGTGACGTCCTCTAGTTCACGTAGGCACATCCCCTTGCCTGCAGAGCCACTTTTGCCGCTGGCAGGTGGTTTTTTTGTTTTTTTTTCCCTCCAGGAGGCAGTTTCCACCTGCTTTCCCTCCACTCTGGTGAGTGACTGCTGGAATTGCCACTGTCATCCAAGGCCAACCCTTCTTCCTGAGCCTGTGGTACGTGTTTCCTCTTCTCACCTTCCTCCTCACTCTGTTCACTTTTGCTGTTCATCCTTTTCTCATCCTCACCCTAGTCTTATTATTGAAATCACTGCTGCACTGCCCTAGCTGCTCTCAAGCTGCTGCTCTTACTGAGCAACTCACTCTTGGACCCAAGGTGGGAGGGTGCGTGGTGGGTACTGCCCACAGACTGTGGGGCCTGACTCCCACTCAAAGTCTGAGTGGACGGGTTTCTCCTCTCTTTCCTCTTCTGCAGTTTGAGCTCTTAGTGCATTCACTCATCTTCATGTTGCCCACAGATGGATCTGGGGCTTCCTTTGACCAGTCGGGCAGCTCCTGGAAGCCTGTGGCTTTGGCATTGAACAGGTGGGACGGTGAGTGAAGCTGGAAGTGGTCCCAGTTTTTGAAGGATGACTTCAAGACTGGGGCTGGTTTGGGTGCCAAAAAGAGCTTCTTGGCATGGTGGCTGAGGACCCCAGCCTGCTCGGAAGGGACCATAAGCTATGCTTTGCCATGGGTGATGTCTGCTCTGCCATGGATATCGTAGTTCTGGACATACTTGGACAGACTCCGCACATACTGTGTCAGCAACTTGGTCTGCTTAGAGCTGGTCAGGCAGAGCTTGGCTGCCAGGTGGATGACCTGCAGCTTGATGGTGTCCTCCTCTGCTGTGAAGGACTTGGCCATTTTTCTTGGGACATCAGGTGCAATCCTGGAGACATACACTACTCACCAATGAGCCACAGGATGCTGGCTTGGGCCATGGGCACCTGGATGTTTTCTGTGAGCTTTTCCAAGTGTTTGATGATCTCTGCGTGCTGTGCTGGCTGCATATGCAGTAGCTTCTTAATGAGGAACACTGACTCTGTGACCATGAGCTCATCACAGCGGGACAATAGCTGCATCAGACCATTAAGGCTGGTGTCACAGACTCGGCTTAGGTTAGGAGCACAGCATCGAGTGGCCTGGACTGTGACTCCCACAGAGTCCTTGTCCACGTTGTGAGTGTAGGTCTGGAATTCCCTTGGGACAGGAGGGATGTCAGATTAGTTGCACTTGCCAGGTTGCTCAGCACTTTCCTCTTCAGGGTATGGATCTGGGCGTGATTGGTTGGTGGACCTGATGTCGAAGCTCTTTAGGTAGGGTTCAAACCTGCTTGGCTCTTGATGGACATGGTGGCCAAGTTTTGGAACACTGTACTTCACCTCACTGCTGAGATGACAGATCAGAAGGACCTGGGCCCCTCGGCTGGGGCCACCAGGTAGCAGGTGAAGGGAAGGTGGAGGGAAGGGTCCAAATAGGAGGGAGAAGAGGACCAGTGGGAGGAGGTGGGACTGGGGGGTCAGTGTTGCGGGAAGGTAGGAAGGTAGAGGGGACATGATGCAGTGTCCCAGGGAAGTTTTTGTTTTTGTTTTTGTTTTAATTTTTTGAGAGGGTAATATATTTTATTCGACAATTGGCAGTGTAACAATTTGCATTAAAACAAAACAAAACAAAACAAAACAAAACAAAACAGCAGCTCCTGCCTAGAAGGAAGCTTCTCGAATCAAAAGTCACTGGCAGTTGATACAAAGAGCAATGGACAGGGCAGGACTGGAGGGAGCTGAGGGAGCTGGGCGGTCCCAGGAATCATGCCCAGTGCTGACCAATCGACATAAGAGACTGCACCACTACCAAGGGCCCCCTCGTTCTCAAAGTGACAAGAACAAATGGATTTAGTCATACAAATCTCTGAAATATTTTGGAAAACGTTTTGCGGGGCTTTCCTAGATGGTCAAGTGAACCAGGAAAATGGGCAAGTTCTGTGCTAACTCCACAATTACCCAATTCCTATAGTACTTAGTTTTAAAATGTCAAGTAAACTCTGTTGCCCCAACAGAACCTCCAGAAATTGATTCCTTATGGTTTTTATAAATATTTAAATCTTTTTTTTTTCTCTCAGTCTCTTTAGACTTAACAAGAACATGTTTTAAGAACAGTCAATGAAGGCTTCAAGATTTGAGTCAGAGAAGATCTTCCTTTGCTGCCTATTTGGCTGATAATCACCAAATTGGCTCCTTAAGACAGTAGGGTAGGAAAAAAAAAAAAAAAAGGTCCCATAATGGATGCCCGTGCAAGGGCCCGTGGGAGCCGGGGCTTAGAGATACGATGGCTCCCACCTGCTGTGGGAAGCCGAGGGAGAATGTAGAAGTGGTTCTCTAGGTTCCTAGATGTGTGTTAAATTAGATGCAGGCCCTTCAGGCTGACGTTGATACTTGAAGATGAGCACATGAGCCTCCTTCACATACAGACACAGTCTGTGCCCGGTGGGTTTCAGGCCTCTGTGCTGACCTGGGCAGGTAAGTCTGCATGCCAGCCGTGTCTCCCTTCATTATACAGGTCTGCCTGTGGGTCTTGCGGACCGGAGTTCTGTTCCTACTTGTTTTCAAATGTAGACGTTTTAGGGGCTCCTCTTTCAGGTACAGGTCTTAAACGTTGGGGTGCCCGGTGTGGGGTTCCAACCCTTCGCTCTTCAGGGAGAAGCTCCGCGTTTTGTGTTTTGAGCTCCCCCAGGCCGCCGGGAAGGGGCCTAGGGCGAGAGCAGGCCTTGTGTCAGTCTCGGGACGTGTGGGTGTTGCTCAGACACTGACGAGGCGTTTTTCAGAGGAGGCTGTTCCATCCAGGGCGGCAGGTTCCAGGGGCGCATGGAAGGAGGCTTCTCTCCAGTAACCGTTTTGAACCCAGCACCGTTGTGGAGGCTGGACGCCTGAGGTCAGGTGCCGGCATGGTTGGACCCTCCACTGTTTAAACCAGCAGCACCTGTACCTTATGTATTCATGGGCCACGCACTGAGTAAGTGCCCCTTGTGTTGTGTCAGCAGTTCAGGTCTTTGTTTGTCCCCTCTGGAGTAATACACAGAAGGCAGGGTGTGATTGTGCTCAGGGAACCTTGGAAAACAAAAGGGGGCTATCAACGTGATGGTTCAACTCAAGCTCCCAAGGACTTCGGTTGACGTTGTTTGTCCATCTCCTCACAATCAACACCTGCCCTCCCATCACTATAACAATCCACGTCCCAGGAAGAACATTCAGGCGTTACTTAAAGAAGTAAAGGGGTAACAGATTTTACAGTTGCTCTGTGGTGTCCCGTTACAAGTTATGCTCCCCTTGCGGGCTTTTGGAATGTTTTAAGGCTGCAGCAGTGAGCTTTCTGAGGGTGCAGAGGGCCTCTCAGCATCTTGGCCCCAGAGTGTTAGAAATCACACATAGCAAATGAGGAAGAGTTTAAAAAAAAGAAAAACAAACAAAAAACTATGTTCAAAATACAGCAACTATATGGGTCTATGTATTTGTGAATGCTTAGGGAAGTTTTTTCGAAAAAACATACCTGAACATTCTAGGCTAACCCCCCCGCCCCCACTCACACACACACACACACACACACCTTTCCCGGAAGCGAACTGGGATGAGATAGTTAAATGGCCTTCATTATTATAATAGTTTTCTGTTGGTGTCATTATTTCAAAACTTGCTTAAAGTTGCTTTTGTTTTGTACTACAATTGCCACATTGTCAAATGCATCTTGAAAAAAATATATATAATCTATTATATATATTTTATATATATAATTTATATATAATCTATATAAAATATTATAATATAATATTTTATTATATATATATAAAATAGAGAAAGATGTTGGCAATGATATTAATACATTTTAAAATATGCATCTCTTAGGGCTGGCCGAGTGGCTCAGTTGGTTAAGAGCTTGCTTAAGAGTGTGAGCTGAGCTCTGAGCAACTGTGGTTTGATGCCAGCCTGAGCTGTGTTGCCGTTGAGCTGCCAACAGGTGGCAGGATGGCTCAGCTAAAAAAAAAAAAAAAAAATATGAGTCTTTTACCTATCTATATCCTAATAACAGATTATAACAAGGAATGCCTCCATCATAAAAACTTTTTTCTAATAGAACAGCTGAGAGCATACAGGAAGACTATTGATTGCAATAAAATATTCTCTACCTGTTAAGGTGTGTATTAGGCAAATTCTCTTCAGTTATAAGAAAGCATCATCCCTATTGAAGCCCCTTCCAAGAATTTATTTAGAGAAATTTCCTGGGAGCGTTTTTTGGAAGAGGCCATTTTTTTTTTTTCACTTAGCACCTGAAAGGATGTGTGATGGCTTTTGTCTGTAGTACATCTCTGAATGACCCAGAGTTACATACAAATGCATGGATAGATGAATGTATGGGATGTATGGATGTATTAGTAAATTGTTGGAAAATAAAACAACTTGATGAGGGTAATGCCTCATGCATACCTACATACATATGTACACATGTATAAGACATATCACGGTATTTATATTTCTTCATTGTGGGATGCTCTTTATTGGCTAGAATTTACCTAGAAAATAGCAGTTGGCACCAGAGGAGTAGAATATAAACATTATGATCAATGTGGCATGACAGATAAAGGGAATGCTGAGCATGGCATTCAGCTTAAAGCAGTAGACCTAAATCTTGGCTGCGTATTATAATTGCCCAGGGAGTTTTTAGAAAGATATATGGAGCCCCACCTCACAGATTCTGATTTAATGGTCCCAGGTGGGGTAATATTAGTTTTAAAAGCTCCCCAGTGCTAACATTTTCACCAGGTTAGAAAGAAAAGAAACATAGTGTGTGGCAAAGTATATAGTGGTAGAACAAACTTGGGTAGAAGTTTGATAACTGTTTGAAATTTGGAGAATATTTAGATCAATTACAAGATCCGGCATAAACATTGCTGGCAAGGTTTCTGAAACATGAAAAACCGGGTGTAGGTCACACCTGGCAGCACAATACTTTGGGACACATTGCAAAGAAGAGGGAAGACCAGACTAGAATAGAAACTATTTAGGGTCTGGTCACTAATTTCTCAACGTTGGCTTAGGTTCTCTGTTTCTTAATGAGAAAGAAGTAGATAATCATTTTGGAACCCACTGTATATCCCATGTAGTCTGTTACCTATATTCATAGTTGGATTAACACAGTAAAACACTCATTAATCTCGTTACACATTTGGGCATATTTGATTTCAACAAATGTCTTCAGTTATACTTGGGAACAGTTCTTTTGTAATAAAGGCTGTCCTAAATTCTGGGTGATAGCATTCAATAAACATATGTTAATCACCTAGTAGAAATTGAGTAAAAAGTGTCTACTCAATAAAATCATAAAAATCCCTGCTCTCAAAGAGGTTACATTCTGGGTTAGGGTAGGTCAGTTCAGCAGAGAAGACAGGATTTTTGTTGTTGTTTTCTGAGGTACTTTTACATAGTGGTGTGTTCTGTAAACTAAATGAAGCTGAGGCATGTGGGAAAGTGCTTAGCGTGGGAGTGAGGCTGGCGTCTCTGGAAGGTGTTGAGACAAAATATGTGAAAAGAGGCCTGAATAACTCCCACAACAGCCTGTGACAAGCAATGTTTCAGAGAGTATAGCAGATATAAAATCTCTGGGCAGAAATGGAGTTATCAACTTCAGCTGTGCCAATGACTCACCTGAAAAGTGGTTCAGTGGTCAAATCAGTGCTCACCCCTAATATTCTTTGGATGTGTGAACAGGTCCAGCATTGTTCCTGAGAATTTGCTGTTTAGTTGAATCAAGAACTACCCAAATTTAGAAGGTCAGCTACTCATCCCAGGTTGATATGCACATGCATATCTATACGCTCATATATACATGCATGCACATATACATACATACATGCATACATACAGTTCCATGTTCAAATATTTATTGCACAGTCTAACAAAGCTCATTGGAATGCTAGAAATAGATTGATATGGATGGTTCCATCTTTATTATTAAAAAGCAGAGTCTTAGGTCCATATCCAGCAATTACAGTATTACCCTTTTTGACGTCTGGGTTTAAAGTAGGTTTCCCACTTGCTCTGCCTGGATCCATTTGTCTTCTTCCTTCCCCCATGTGTTGCTTTGTTAGCTGGGAAGTTTAGAGTGGAGCTTCACTCTGGATATATCTAATTTTATGCATGTATATCATAAACATAATCACCTTCTTGTTAATTTAAGTCTCTAAATGCACAAGTCTTTTAGAAATTTATGCTATTTTAATAAAATACACAAATTAGGGATTTTCTAAGCCCCAGAAGCCAGGATGCTATTCACAACTTAGTTTTCTATATTATTAAATAAGGGGCAACTACCCTATTAAAGTTTGATTTTTCATCTTCTTGATATATCTTTATTTATTCTATGGAGTTTGTATTTAAATATTCTTCCATTTGCTTGTTTCTTTGTTTTTTAGCTTTAATCCTTTTTGAAATTATCCTGGAGACCAACATGAGTCTTTTGGGTTAGTTGTTTTTTTCATTGTGTTATAATTTAAATTTTGATAACATATTTACTAGATAATAAGCAAAAAAATCAAATCATCTTTTAGCTTAGAAGTTTTATATTTTTAGGAGCAAGATGAGATTTATCAGAAGGTCAATGATTATTTCACCTGGAAAAGTTCAATACTTTTATTCTAGGGTTGTATTGACTGCTGTGGCTAAGTTAACAGTCTTGTTCATTCAATCTGTTAAAAAAAAAAACCCAAAACTTAAAATACTGAATGTGTAGATATATATGTTTGTTGGGAGGGGAGGGATTAAATGATTTTATAGTCAAAAGACAAACTAAAGAGACTATAACTATTCTTTTTTTTTTTTTTTTAAGCTGACCCATCCTGCCATCTGTTGGCAGCTCAACAGCAACTCAGCTCGGGCTGGCATCAAACCGCCGTTGCTCAGAGCTCAGCTCGCACTCTTGAGCAAGCTCTTAACCAACTGAGCCACTCGGCCGGCCCTATAACTATTCTTTTTTATTATGTAGTTATATAGTTGTTTTGTAGCAGCCATCTATAATAAATTTTAAACTAGAAAATGCTGAGCCTCTTGGTTCAGACAACATGTCTTTATCCTCTGCAATGCTACTTTAAAATATATCTAGAGGGAAAATCAGGTAATTTATTTTCCTAAAGGAATAGGAAATTATCTGAAGATAATTTTCACAGTTATGTCTAATAGCTGTCTATAAATTCCAGAATCTATATTTATTAAAACCTCTATCAAAAGTCATTTTGAATTATTTTAATATTGCTATTATTTATTGTTAGTCTCAATACCTAGATTACTCATTAGTAGTTCTTACAGATTTATTTTAAAAATTCATGTTTAAATGAGGCAATAAAATGTTATTAGAATTTTTTTTTTTAAGGGTGGGACAGTGATGGTCAGTATATGAAGCTTAACTGTAAGGAGTTTGCATTTTGAACCTAAAACAGATACCGGCACATATTTGGCATTCAATACATAGGATGGAAGGAAGGGAGGGGATAGAGTTCTTTTACTGTCATTTTTCTATCTGAGACAGTTCAAAATTTTTTTTTCCAAAAACATGCATTTCTGAAGCTTCTTTTCTGTCTTTATATGATAAGGCTTTATTGTCCAAAATTTTTGTTATATTTCACTGGAATGGCCATTTCAGCAGTGTATGTGATATCAGATACAAAGAAAAAGGGAGACTTAAAAAGGCTTTTCTATTTCTTTTCTGTAGCTAGTTGTAAGAATAGTAGTTTACTTTATTTGAAAAGTAACAGTAAACATGACCTCTGTCAATTATGAGAAAGTAAGAGAGAATGTCATATGGTTTCAACATAAGCAGTTATTTCTGTGTTCAAAAAATTCTAATAGATCAACTTCAACATTGAGCACATAGCTGCATTTGAAAATTCAGAGTGGATTGAGTTGTCCATTTACAAAATCATATGCTTTCTTTCCTTGGAATTCGAAACAGAACTAGGCGTATCATTAAGATAGACTTTTCAGGAAGATTCCAAAAAGACTTAGACAAGAAATGTATAAGCTAATGAAAATCAAATTGTGTTTCTAAATCAATAAAATCAATAAGAAAAATTTCAAATGTAAATGAAGTTTTGTTTTATGCCTTCAATCAAGTATACTGTCTGTATAATTTAATGAACCTTTCATTTTATTGGAACTGGCTTACCAATTTATAACAGAAAGTGGAATTTAGATTGGGTCTACAGAACACTACTGAGGTATATGATTGAAGAAAAATGTTACCTTGTCATCAGGAAAGTACAAAGTTTAGGGGCATAATAAAGAAAGAGCTTTTTTTTCTTCCCTAATTATTTATTTTTTGTTTATTGTATCAGTCTGGTCTCACAGAGTCCTAATTTATTCAATGGAATCTAATCTAATCATGATTTATTTTGATTCTCAAATTTTCCCAACATGGATGTCCCATCTATTTGTTCCTGTATCCTTTTGACAAGTCTCCATCATTTCTTATGTCTTTAACTTTTAATTTAAGTAATATTATACGACTTCATGTATAACATAAGACCTATCTAGGATAATGTATATTGTATTGCCACCCTACTGGCCTTTGCAATATTGTTGACATACATTTTTAACTTCTAAATATATTATAAGCCTCGCCATACATTGTTGTGTTTTTACTATACACATTCAATTAATTTTATAAAGATTAAAAGACAGGAAAATGTGTTGTTGTTATTATCCACGTATTTATAATTTTGGTTGCCCTTAATTGCTTTATGTATAGACACATATTTCCATCTCATATTGTTTTCCTTCTGAATGAAACATTTCTTTAGCATTTTTTTGTAACACAAGTCTGCTGATGCATTCTTTGAACATTATATATCTACAGAAATCCGTATTTTATCTTCATGTTTGGAGGCTTATTTTGCTACATTGTAAATTCTAGATTGACAGTGTTTTCTTTTAGTAGAGTTGTTGCTCCATTCTCTTCTAACTTGCAGTGTTTTGGATGAGAGATCTATCATTCTTCATGCTTTGGTTCAAAACATAATTTTTCTCCAGCTGATTTTAAGACTTTCTCTTTATACAGTTTTTATACAGTTTGTTTATGATGTTTTTTTGTCTTTTTTCTTCATGTTTCCTTTCTAGGTTTTGTTGAGCTTCTTGGATCTATGAGGTTATAGTTTTCATCAAATTTGGAAAAACTTCAGCCATTATTTTTTTCAATTATTTTTCTTTTATCTACTCCCCTACCCAAGTTATTTCCCTTTCACTTCAAATGTAGTCCACTTGAAGTTGACCCACAACTGATTGATAGCATATTCATTTTTTCCCCAGTCTTGTGGCTCTTTGTGTTTTATTTTGGGTAGATTCTATTGCTATGTCTTCAGGTTCACCATTATTTTCTTCTGAAGCATCTACTCTGAAGTTAATGCAAAAAATGTGTTTTTCATGCCAGACATTAGAGCTTTCACATCTAGAAATTAATTTATTTTTTATTTTTTTTATTTAATGTTTCTACTTAACATACTTACTATTGCCCCTTTTTAAAAACATATAGAAATATGTAAAGACAGTTTTAATGTCTTGTTTAGTAATTCTGTTGTCTGTAATGTTTCTTGGTCTGTTCTATTGATTGATTTTTCTTTTTCTCATGGGCCATACTTTCCTGATTCTTCATTTGGTAGTTTTTGATGGAATGTCATATATTGTGACTTTTAACTTTCTTGTTGATGAATATTTGTGTGTGTGTGTGTGTGTGTGTGTGTATGTGTGTGTTTGTATTTGTATGTTTGGCCACATATGTATGGCCAAATGAATGGATGCACATTTTAAGAAAGGAAAAAGCTGTTGTAATACTCAGTGTATACCAATAACAAAAGATGAATACAAGTAACATTTGACTTCTACAGTTATAAGAGGTTGCCATCAGTATAATTTTAATACAGTTTTTTCCTTTCTTAAAAAGTGTATAAGGCCCGGCTGAGTGGCTCAGTTGGTTAAGAGCTCACTCAAGAGTGTGAGCTGAACTCTGAGCAACAGCAGTTCAATGCCCAGCCTGAGCTGAGCTGCCAACAGGTGGCAGGATGGCTCAGCTAAAAAAAAAAAAAAAAAGTGTGTACATTTTTTTGGCACTGTGTGTGTGTGTGTGTGTGTGTGTATCTTTGAGCTTTGTTCTGGAACACTGTTACTTGGAAAGAGAAATTGTTTTGAGGTTACTTCTCAGCTCTGTTAAGCAGCATTAAATTAGGCTAATCTACATGTAATTTTGTTTCACCACTGAGATACTACTAAGTTCTAAGTACTCTAACTGATTTCCTGTGAGCGTTTTCCTTTCTGATTGCACGATTCTTTCCATGCCCTCAAAACATTTCTCTCACACATGTGGTTTTAGAAATGAGTTGAAGACTTGAGGAAATGCTCTGCAGACCTCCATTGCTTTTTTTCTGCACACATCGTATCTCCAGTATTTTGATCTGCAACCCTTTTCCATCTTAGTCTCCCTCTTTTGAACACCTCCTATTCACTCCATTGATGAGAAAGACACTTCTACCCTAGGGTTATGAGGATAACCAGACACATATTGCCTGACTGGACAAATGAGATGGACCATAGTCACATATTATTAGTCACACATACTCACAGCCTAGGGGAAGAGGGCACAGCATGCTGCACAGGGCCACATGGAGGTGGCACTTGGGAACAGAGTGAATAGCTAGAGGCCACGGGAGTCAGTATTAAGAGGGTGTGGAGATCCCCAGGTTCCTGTAGGGGGATGTGATTGGCTTGTTTGATAATCCCGTGGGCTGCAAGGGAACTGAAACCCACTACTTGAGGATAAACTAAAACTGTGCCTGATCCCCTTGTTAAGGAAGGCAGTTAGCTAAAGGACCTCATCCACAGGAGCAGAATTGGGAGGGTAACTTGTGGTTATACCATTTAAGGCTCTCTTGGATTTGCCAGATATAAAGGCAGCACATAATATTTGATCTTAATTTTAGGCCTCATACCGCAGTCCCTAGACTTCCAGCTCCATCCCCTCAGCTGAGTGAGGTTGCTGGGCTCTGACTGGTCCTTGTCTCAGGGCTGCAGTCTGGAAACCCTAAGTAGGCCATAACCTGGGGGCCATCATAGAGCCCACCTGTCTCAGGCACCACTGTCCTGGGCTGCGTAATGTGATGTTGGAAGAATGTCACATTATTCCTTCATTGATTTTGTCTGTTAGT
This sequence comes from Aselliscus stoliczkanus, assembly GCA_033961575.1. Taxonomy (NCBI): domain Eukaryota; kingdom Metazoa; phylum Chordata; class Mammalia; order Chiroptera; family Hipposideridae; genus Aselliscus; species Aselliscus stoliczkanus. Next base: position 44,181,697 of record CM066732.1, on the reverse strand, counting down.
TGCGGTGGCTGTTTTTAGTGAAGTGATAAATCTGACAACTTTACTCTTTCTTGGCCTTAGCTTACATTTTAGAGAATTTTAGCAGGATACACATGATAAATTGACATTTACTAGAAAGCTGGTCATTATTAAGTAAATGGTAAATATTTGATCAGCAAGAAAAAGATTTCACCAGGGTTACTTTTAAAAGGCCTCATATTCATCCTCCAGAATATTAAAAATAGTATGGCTATAGTATGACGATGGGACGAAGAGAATAAGAAAAGAAAAACCTAGTGAGTATTTGAAAAAAAAGAGGGAAATTATAAATCATATTCCAGTAAACAATGTCCTTACCTTTAGCATTCTCCTGACTTTTATTCTGATTCTTGAATCTGGAGGCTCATATTTAAAAAATGAAAAGGCATTTAATCAGTTGATTTTGAATAAGTTATTTAAACTCTTTCAATCTCAATTTTTTAAAATGTAGGGATAACATCCACTATCAATGAAATACATGGTATAAAACTTACATAGGCACTTTATACAATGTTTGTCCCTCAATAGGTGCTCAATAAATATCATTTCCCCTTAAGCCATTTTGATTAATTCTTATGGAGTTTCCTTTCTCCTTTTATACAAACTAAAGTTATTTTACCGACTAGCTAGTTTCAGTTTTGCTTTTGCCATTTTCCTTTTCCATTTCCTCACTCTGGGAGGCTATAAACCTTGCTGTGTCCATAAGTAAATAAAGTCCTCAGCCTCCCCAACAAAGAATATATTTTTTGGCAAACACACTGCACTTACATGAAGTGTCAGAATTTCAAAGCCTTTCTAAGGAGTCCAGCAAACATATCTAAAGACAGGTAAGGCATGATTATGAGCCCTTTTCAAGGCAGCAAGACCAGTCTTCAGAAAGAAAGTCAGGCTGTGTAGAGTCACAGCTCATCCTACAAGACCTTTAGCTGCAGGAAAAAAAAAAAATACAAAGAATAAAGTATTGTTAGATTTAAAAAAAAGAGTTCACTTGAGAGCTATGAATTATTTTTAAAACTTTGCTGTAAGTACATAGGAAAACTAATCCTTCTGATTATGTCTAATCCATATGATAGTCAATTCTGTTAACAACTATGTATTGAGCAAATTAAATCATTTCCAATATATTGTAATTTAATGGTTGGAGATAAAGATACTGTGAATTATATGGATAAGGAATTGTTAGCATTAACATTCCAGTGACTAGTTTTGTAACCTTGAGCCAATTATCTAAAGCTCTGCATCTCAGTTTCCATCTCTATTAATTATGGACATCACATAGGGTTTTTCTGAGGGTTAAATAAAACAACACAAATAAGGGATCAGTTATGGTCTGTAATTCATAAAAAGCCCCCAATGAATGATTGCTCTGCTGCTGCACTATAAACCATTAACCATTACTACATTTATCATTAAATGTTTGTTTTCAAACAATGACATTTTTAGATTCTTTCAATGCTTGCCAAAAGCAGAGCTCCTAAAATCAAAACAAGGATCAGAGAGACATAAAATATTACAGGAATGGAGATGGAAACTCAAAAAGAAAATCTATCATGTAAGAAAACATAACATTTAAGACAGAAACAATTATTGCTCATATAAGAGAGAAGAAACACTGGGAGAATAAGACAGCATTCTACCATTGCAACACCTTTTTTCCTTGAGCAGTCCTTCATTTATTAAACAAATACTTCTTAAATATATATTCTAGACATTGTGGAGAAAGATGTTAACAAGACAGATACAAATATCAGCCCTCGTGGAGATTAAATTTTAATAAGGGGAGATAAGGAATAAATATCATATGCCTCATCCTATCTTATCCTATCCTATCCTTATAGATTTATATGTGTATACATACATACGTACAGAGCAAAGAAGGCTGGGAAACGGAATAAGGAGAGTGTGTGTGGGTAGAAGGGATTACAGTGTTAAATAAGGTGGCCAGGGAAATGCGCATTGAGGAAGTATGAACAGAGACGTGAAGAAAGTGTCATTTTTGACATTACTGGGTAACTGAGAAGCGGGTATTCGAAGCAGAAGAGACAAGCAAAGCATAGCTCTGAAGTAGGATGATGCCTCCGTTATTGATGGAACATGGAGGAGACCAGTGTAGTGAGAGTGGAATAACTGAGAGGCCAGTTCTGTGCTTTGAGATTACAGAGTTTATGAAGGAAGGGTGTTCAGATGATGAAGACCTTTTAGATTATTCTTTGGGCATTGCTTTTTTTCTTTCAAAGAGATGGGAGATTCGTTCTGGCTTCTGTGCTGAGAACTGAATAAAGGGAAGAAGTAGGGACATGAGTTAGGCAGTGTGGAATGATTCGATTGTTGATATATTTTGATGGTAGCATTTACCAAATTTTGAGTAATTGGATATGGGGTGTAAGAGATAGAGAGATGTCAAGGATAACTCCAAGGGATTGTCTTAAGCAACTGGTGGGACGGAAGATAGAAAACGACCGTGCAAGAGCAGATGATGGAGGCTAGAAGATGGTCAGATCCAGAGTTCAGTTTTAGGAGCATTAATTTTGACATGATGATAGACTTTCAGGTTTAAGTGTCATGGAAACATTTGGATACGAGTCAAGTTGAGGGGAGAGACCCAGACAAGGGATGTAAATTTGGAGTAATCAGTGTGCGTGTGTGCATGCGTGTGTGTTTTCATGTCTTTCACTCCTTATCTGTAGGCATGTAGATTTCATATATCATTGTTCAGCATTACATGAAAATGTATTTAATTTAATTACGTTAAAATGTGTTTAAAATTATTGCCTTGTAGCAACATTTAGTATTATTTTAAGGACAATGAAAGGTATGGGGCAGATCTGGGTATTAGTGGTCAGTTTCACTGGGTATCATTCTGACAGCTTTGAGCTTGCACATACTATTTTAGATTTGTGATTCTCAGGTTGCTCACCTGCAAATAAGAGATAATAATGCCTACCTTACAAGATTTGGTAAGGGCCACATATTATAATACAATTCTTCATAATTTTAGTTTTTAATTAAGTGATATAAGATGTGCAATGTATTAAGTGCTTCATATCCATCATCTAGTTTAATCCCCACTAAAAATAAATAAAATAGAAGTAGGTGAAGTTATTGCAATAGGAATAAGGTACAGCTACTGCCTCCATGAAGTTCACAGTCTGGTAGGAAAGACAGTTAGCAAGCAGATTACAGAGTGGTATAACCATGAAAGAAGAAATAAGTCTGAGAGGTGATGGTCATTATTGCTACATGGATAGGAACGGCCAGGGAGGTCTTCTTGGAAGAGGTGGTATCTGACTGGGTTGTAAAGAGCCCTTGGGGTTTGCTGGTGTGTATGAAACAGAACCCTTGTTGATCAGTCTGTCCCTTGCTATTGGGAACTTAATGAAAAAACCATGAAAAGTAGTTCCTGCTAGGATTTTTTTTTTCCCTCTCTCTCTTCGTGCAGGTTGAGAAAAAAAAAGTGTGAAAAGTAACAGTCGATCTTATATCCAGATCATGCTTCCTCTACAAGAAATATATTTTCTCTTCAAAGTGTTAAAATGGCCACTAGGAAGAAAGAAACCATACCAATTTGTATGGTTCTGCTTGAGGTCTCAAACTAGAGCAGATGCTCTAAGGCTTAAAAACAATAATCCAGATAACAGGACTATCGCACAAAATCTGATTCATTTAGGCATTTAACAAGTATGTCTAATAATTGCCACAGCTGGGATGTTGATTACTGGCGTAACTGGGGGAGAGCCGCCTGAGCCTACCATCACTGTAATTATGTTCCAGTCCCTGACAGTCTCCATGGCCTTGTCCTGCCAAGACCTCTCGATCACTATGCATAACCCATGCCACCAAAGGACACAGTGTGCAAGAAATCACACATTTTCAATTAGATGCCTAAAAGAGCCTCTCTAGCTGCAAAGTGGAGGCAGCTGCACCAAGATATTTGGCCATTTCTGTTTTCTGTGGTTTAGCTCAGAGCATTCAGAAGGAGTGGTGTATTTTAAATCTCTGTCACCAAGGCATGTGGACGTGGTGATTGAGAGTTCCGGAGATCGTTCTAATAATTTAAATGCTGTCTGTGATCATGCCTGCATGTGTGACCTTGGGTAAGCTATGTAACCTATATGTACCTCAGTGTTCTCAGCTGTAAATCAGGGCTAATAATAGTATCCCCCATATACCATTGTTCCAGTAATTAATCAGGCAATATAGGAAGTGTGTAGCCAGCAGCTGCAGAATGAGTGGCCAAGAAAGTTAAATATGTCCTCTCCTATTAACCTGTCAGTTTAGAGTGAGTCTTCTCTATGTATTGTGTTCTTCTAACTCATTCGGCCTTTGATTGCTCAGTGAAGGAATAAGTGCATGAGAGTGAGAGCCTTATGTTTACATAGGTTTTGGAATCATTCCAATTGATTGTTTTCTTCTTACTTTAGCATTGCCATATTAACATTTTATTCCATAATTTGAATAAGGGATGCCTTTATTAGTAAGATTATATTATTAAATCTCTATAATACTCCATATCAGAGACAAAGTATGGTGTGTGGATTATTTTTAAGAATTATTTCAATGCTTCTATTGCTATGCATTCATTGCTTGCTTATTCATTCTGTCATTGGGGAGTGATCATTTGCAGGAATATGTTTGCCAATTTAAAATTTTATGTATTTATGAATAACTTTATAGATCAATCAGTGTGTAGTGTTAAAGATGGAAGCCTTAATCTAACCATGACAAACCACGTTTTCACAGGCACATTCATTCCTTGAGAACCACCCTACTGCTCCCTGACAGCAAAGATAGAATTTCTCTCCTGTGTTTTTTCACACGGTATAGTCTCAGGGTAGAACTAGACATTAGAAACCATTACAATCTGCCATTCAAACTGTGAAACACACTTTCCCTATTGATGGTAACTAAGCATATATTGCACCAGAGACGTTTTATAAAATGTAAATAAAAAGAGACACAGCTTTCCTTTGATGGGCAGCATAAAAAAGAAAACGCATTATTTCATATGCCTTAAGAAAAGTGTTAATTAAATCAGTCATTGCATTGTAAATGACCAGGAATATTTTACAATACTTGTTCTTTTGTTATAACCCAACACATTCCTAGCGAATGTGTGAAAATGATGGGTTTTACCAAAAATGACGAGGACAAAACGCATTTTCACTTGTGGGCTCTGTCTGAAGGAGGCATTTTCCACTAAACTCACTGTTGCTCCATGCCTACTCTTCCCCGGTCCCTGAAGCAGACAGAATGCCACTTCGTAGTTTCATCATGTGATTGGGTTCTTCTGCACTCCTTGTGTCAGTACTTGTCACAGGGCGGTAAGTGGGAGGCTGTGAACCTGTAGGTTTTGTCTTCTTCACAGATTTCCCTCAGGTGCGAACAAGCCTATTTGTATCTTTTCAAGCAGCATTTTAAATATCAGCTTTGTTCACAAAACACGTCTTTATTTTCTGGAGCTATTTCTCAATTTTTTCTTAATTTGGGAGTGTTTGTTTTGACTGGCACCCTCCCCTTTCTCTCCCCCCCCCGCCCCCAACTAGCCAGCTTTCACTGTTTCTCCGAGAACAGGTATGTCCATGGGACTTCTTTTCTTAATCAGATTTACAACTGCATCCTTTAGCATCATTCCTGAGTAGAGACACTGGTAGCACAAGGATGTCTCTGAAGGTCTGATGTTAAATTATCAGATGTAATGGAGAGAGAGAGAGAGAGAGAGAGAGAGAGAGAGAGAGAGATCAGTAGTAAGGTTTTACCTTAATGTCATCAAGTTTTCGCTGGCACATTTGTGAATATTTGCCTCAGTGATGGAGTCTGCTTTACAAAATCATTTTGTGCCAGAGGAGCCTGTTTAAAATTGTGCTCATGGTGCTGTCTCCAGGCGGGAATCTGTTATTAGCAGCGGTGATAAGGAAGGCTGCAGACATGTCATGACACTGGTTACCCTCAGGATAAAAGGAGATCAAGGCTTTCTGAGGAAAGGGCAGGAGGGGAGCATTACTCCTTGTCACTGCCAGACTTTGTGGCTACCAGCAAGGGATCATTGTAAGCTGCTTCCAGCTCAGGAAATTGGGAAAATTGCGGCTCCCACACCCATGATTGCTCCCCTTCGTCAGCCCTCTTCAGAGCTGTCATCTGAGGGACTACACTCAGGAAGATGGTCATGGCAGAGTTTTCCCTACAGATAATTGAAGGTGCTTCACCTGTGTGTACAGGGCCTCAGGTCAGATGGAAGGAGTTGGAGTATTAGTACTGCCATTTTTCTGCACCACACACACACACACACACACACACACACACACCTATGTTGTTTTGAAAAGATTGACTATGAAATCAGTGGTTAAGGAACTAAAATATGTCCTGGGGGTGGGGGATGCGGGTGGTGGAGTTATTTTCCATTAATCAGAAAGGTTTTCTAAAACCCAACAAAATAAAATTGACTTGACATGAAAAGACTTATGTTCTTACAAATTTGAAATAATTTTTTTTTTTTTAAGGGCAATGTCACTGGCCCTCATATGTGGGACTCGAACCGGGGTCGCTGGCTTCCCAAGCCAGCACTTAACCACTGCGTCACTCGGCCGGCCCGAAACAAATTTTTATTAATCAGTTTCTCCCATCCCTGAAATAAAGTACACAAAATGACTGAGAGATTTTGTGTCACATCAGTACAGTTATGTCATTTACTCATACATATTCCTAGCAATTGTTAAACAAACAAACAAAAAACTAGCAGCGATTAAAAACCAAGGAAAGATTGTGTGAACTTTAGAAATGTGCTTATTTTGGACTGAAGACTAAACATAATTGGATATGAAACTTGCAAATCTTTGGTTGTAGCCTTTGTTTTTGAAAGATCAAAATGTTCTGTATACACTACAGAAGGAAAGTCTGGGAAAGTTTGGGTTCAGTAGATATCACCAACTCTTTTTTGCACGTGTTCTGACTTGGGCAGAAGCCAACACACAGTTTGCAAAGCACTTTTCCTTAATATTTAAATTCCCTTGAAGGTTTAAGAAAAATGTAAACCCCATGTTTCTAATTCATTTGCACTCAACTCATAAAAAATGTTCTTCAATTTGATCTTGTTGTGGTCCAAGGTCATTAAAACACTTTCAAATGAGCTTTCCTCCTTCAATTGAAATCCAGATGTGTTTTGTCAGCTCTAAGCACATTTGGAACTCAAAAAAGTCTTGGTCATAAATGAGAAGACACAGATGGTTTTGGAACTTAGGGAGAAAAAAAAAGTCCACAGATAATAGAAAGTCTCTTAAAATATATGGAACTATCATTTTTAAGATTTTCATTCAATGGGTGAGGAACATTCTGCTCATTTAAAGATGGCAGTCTCTGCAGCTAAGGGAAATTGAATGATCTGAGGCCAAACTGGGAGCAAGAATATATCCAGGAATAGACTTGAAGAGCCTTTCTTTTTACTAATCACAACTAGTGATTAAAATAAATAAATAGTAGGAGGGTGAAAAGGATGGAACCAAATGCTAAGCCATATGGCATCGCCATCAGGGATAGAGAGAAAAGGTTATTTTTCACATTTCAAATATTCCCTCACATTAGCCACAAAAAAGATGGGGAGGAGAAGAGAGACTGAATACTGTGCAATATGAGGCAACAACAGTCAAATTCCAAATAATTATATTCCTGGCATTTCCCAGAGAGTTCAGCCTTTAGACACTCAAATACTTGCTCTCAGTTTCCTGAATTTTGAGGCACAGTATGATTCTATTCCTGTTAAATACAAATTGTCTGAAAAATACTTAAATTTTCCCTATATCTTTTCTTTTCTTTTTTTAACCGCGGCGCCACTGGGCTGGCCCTCCCTATATCTTTAAACTAATATGTTGATTTGTACAAACACACACATCACTAACTGCTCACCAGTAATCTTTTTCAGCCCATAATATAGATCACTAACTCTCTGTTCTTTAGTTATGAATTTCTTCATAACCAGGATCAATTTATCAGCATATGATACATGTTGTACTGGTGACATCCACCTGAGAACTTCCTTATGGTTTTGAAAATCTTATATTTGAAAGACATTTTAATATAAATTTCTTAGCTAAACATTATTTCTATACTTAGTTTAGTAGGACTTGAATATTAGTGGGGTTCTCCCTTAGAAATTGCTTTAGAATTAAGCAAATCTAGGTTCACATTCTAACTGGACGTGCACTAGCTCAGTTATTTAGGTACTTGACATTGCTTCTCCGATCTATTTTCTCACCTCCACAATGATGATAAAATAGATACATGTGCCAGGTTTGTTGTGAGGACTGAGTTTGAGAGGTGCAATACCCACGTGTTACTTTTCTAGTCACGTTTCCTTCCCCTGTACGATGGATTATATGTAGGTGTAGCTCAGCCTTTGATATCCTCATGGAAACAAGCAGAACTTTGCAGGGGCTTTAATTCTTTTAGCCCCCTTCACTCTTGTTTTAACTCTGTGCTTTCAAAGACAATGCTATGCAGTTGCTTTTGCTTATAACTGTTTCGAAAACCTGTTCTCCTGGCCTGGAGGTAGCAACCTTCAAATCTAAGTCCCAAATTCTTCTTTCTCTATTTTTTATTTTTCCAATATAAAGTATATCTGTGTCTACCCAGCACTCATTCACCCAAACTCTCATAGCAGCATTCCAGGTTCCACGTTGCACCCCCTTTTGTCCTCATTCTACACAAGTCAAATGGGGTTGACATCAGGCCAGGCCCACCAATCACTGTCTCAGTGTTAGGCAGGCAGGTGACTCAAGAAGGGTCACGCAGGGCTATTGGAATTCAGTTACAGCACTTTCGATTAAAAGAATTGGGCAAGTTTTTTGGAGGCTCCTGAGGAGGTAGGTTTGATACCTGGAACTGCCTAGAGCTTCTGTCAGAAGGAGGGGAGAAACTTGTCTGTGGATGGAGCCTCCTTGAAAGAGAGGAGAGCAAAAACATCTGAGTTCTGAGAGCATTGGGTATGTATCTGGAGTTAGCCATCCCCGAAGCCTTTCAATTACTTAAGAAAACACATTCTTCCTTTAGCACAAGCCACTTTGAATAGAAGTATTTTATTTAATACTAATATAAAAAGAACACATAAATACATTTTCAATGCATAATAACATGGCCTTCATAAAACTAGTGAGTCATGACAATTATTTTTCTTCCTTTTCTTACTGTTGTTATTACTACGGTTATTACTTGTAGCTGAAAATAGCAATAAAAGATAGCTTTCTTTTCTCATCTTGAACAGACATTAAAAGGTATATGTATGTTTTCAGACCCAGCCTCCACACCACACAATGCTTGCAGACACAGGTGCCGGCTTTGCTCACAGGAAACGGCGGTTCCCCTCCGTACATATGCCCAGCATGTCCATTAGGCCTCTCTGATTTCTCAGCCGTTCACAGTCACTGCAAGTTGCTTACCACTGTGTTTCGGTGGATCCTTCACACTTACGTTTTTTTTTTAACTCCCTCTCTGCAGCTGACTCACTGTGTAATGCCTGTTTGAGTAGCCTGATACTATGGGGTCTAAATGAGCCCTCCCCCACCCCTTGTTGACTACCTGATTATAGGCTTCTTTTTTTTTTTTTTTTTTAGGGCCATGTCACTGGCCCTCATATATGGGACCCGAACCGGGGCCGCTGGCTTCCCAAGCCAGCGCTTAACCACTGCTCCACTCTGCCAGCGCTAGGCCTTTTAAGAATGGATTCTGCTTTATATCTTAATTTATACTCTGATGTATGTTAGTCATGTTGCTCAATGAGACAGGAAATGGTCTATGGATGATAATTTTGTTAAGAAGTAGAAAAAGAAAGGAAAATGGATGTTACAGAAAAAAACAGCAATTCAGGGGTGGGGCTAAATGTAAAGAAACCACCTTGCTTGCCGTTGTGGCTGAAGGACAGACCACAAATGCCCCTGGAGAAGGAGCCACGTTTCAATGGCTTTCCTTTGTACCCCAGCAGCTGTCACAGTGGGAGGAATCGTCACAGGCTGGTATTTCCATTTGTTTGAGGGCTGGGTGCTTCTTACTGATGGCAGGGACCTCAGCAAAAGAGATGGTGGAAATAGGTTTTGATGTTTAGCTTTGTTCTGATGAATTTCCACATACAATTATTAGGGATTACATACAGCATTTCTCACCCCATTTTAGGGAGGCTTTTAGAAAAGTATACTTGGGCAAAGGCAGTTTCCCTTTAGCTATGTTGTCCAAAGTAGATAAATACGGTTGCTTAAGTTCTTTCCTATCACAATTATCTAAACATCTTTCTTGGCGGGGGTGGGGGGGTGGGGGGGTGGGGGGGGTGGGGGGGTGGGGGTCGGCGGCGGAGATCAGGAAGGAAAACTCAATTACCTTGTTTTAGACCATGGTTCAGTGGCTGGGGAGAAAGCCAGATAACAGCTCTGCAGACTGGTGGTTGGAAGTGGAGGATAGTAATGAATAAACACAATCTGGCATCTTTGAGTTGAATGTCCTTTCGTGATGGCCAGCACATCCTTGAGACATTCTGTGGTGACAGTGACATTTACAGATAGCATCGAGGTGTATATTTTTGACCATTTTCTCCTCCATGCCCATTCATGTTCCGGTGTAGGCTTTATTGCTACACCATGCCGTATGATTCTTACATCGCTCAAGAAGGTCATGCGTTCTTAGCACAACATAAAATGTACCTGGTGTTTTTCAGAAATGATGCTACATGACCTCTAGCTGTCCTTGCCTACCCATTCTATCTGTATCTTTTCCAGGGAAGCAAGATTAGTTGCATGGTGTATTACAAAGGCAATTTGTCTTAGAGTCAGTCTATAGAACACAGTGTGAAAAATTCTATGTCTGTATATGTGAATGCACTTATATGTATTTCTTTAAACTTCAGCTTACCTGTGTTACTAGGTTCAATCACTTAACTTCCCAGAGATATTCCACCACCCCTGCCACCCTCACCAGAGGGATTAATTGTTTAATTAATAGCACTCTAGAGCGATGAGACTTGGTGGCTCTAGCCGACAATAAAGGGATCATCCCAAACAGTTGTGCTGGAAGGGAATATACCACCCTCAGCCTCTGCAGAGTTCAAGTGTTCACAACTGTCAATGGAATTTTTTCATTTCAAGCTACCTGCTCTTTTCCATTGACACCAGTGAGCGGCCACTCTTTACTTAGGGAGCTGTGGGTATGGGCACATCGGCAAATCCAACCTCAGTTCTTCAATATGTCAATTTTGGCTGAAACAGGTTCTTGTGAAATTAGTTAATGTTTGCGGTGATTTATTTCTCTTTACCTTATCATATAAAGGAAAAACAAAGATATTAAAAAAAAATTAGAACAGAGAAGGCAACTCTTCTATATGCTGAAAACAGAGATACCTTCAGATGAAGATATTCAATTTTGTGTTTATACTGTAGAGTCAAATTAACAAAATCAAAGACCAAGACATGTAGACTTGAAAATGCATTTTTAGCGATGATAGTTAAAATGTGATTTTAATGAAGGAGTTTTAAAGATCACATTTTAGCTCTCTTGGAATAGACTTGCTCTTAAAACATAAGACTTGCACCATGGATTTAGGATGACATGTTGTTGTGAAATAAGGGACTGTATAGGTTTCTTTCTTGGAAATAAATTCCAGTAACAGACTTTCATCTGAAGTTCACTGCTATTATCTCTTTATATATTGAGTATTTTCTGAATCTTAATCATTTTCATAACTTAAAGGAGTTGACAGCAACCCTAAGGCACATCACTCCAAACAAATGACAAAGGACATTCTACCAACTGTTTAGAAAGAAAATATTTTATTTCTACAGAATATTAAGTCCAATGGTATAACTTTTCATGATTTGATTCATTTTACCCTTGAAATTCTGAGCAACCACTTTGGTGATTTTTTTTTTTTTAACACCGGTGGTCCATTACAAAGATTTCAGTCATCTTCTGCCAAGCTCCCATTTAGTCGCCACAGCCATATCTGTTTTATAGGTGAGCTTGCTGTCCTTCTGTGGTTTAGGATGATTGCAGAGCTGAGTGAGGTCCCATCTCATAGGACTTAATGGAGCTGTTTGGTAACAACTATGTTAAATTGCATTCATGCCAGTTATATGACAGTTACTTGAAACCATTCATTGATTCCACCCATTCACGCGTATCAAACGTCTGCTGTGTGAAAGGCACTGTAACAGGAAGGTGTGGTGTAGGAAGGCAGGGGGAGGGTAGGCGTGCATAAGTGGCCCTTGTCAGGGTGGCAGACAGGAGAGCACATTGCTCCTCTGCAGTGCTATTACAGAGTGGACTCAGAAGTGTGCGCTAAGAAGGGAGAGCTCACTCTGTCTATGTGAGATGATGCTGGCTGTGCAGAGGGGGTAACAATAATTTTATCTCTTATTATTCATTTTGGAGGGTTTCTTTAATGTTTTGGTTGTCACTATATCTTTTAAACTTCTCTGACATTATCAAAGGGTATTTCTGCTATTTACTTATCAATTTAGAAAAAGGAATGCTTGCATGTCCCAAACAACCCATCCCTCTCTATCTCCTAGGCTACCATACTGTTCTAATAAGCCTCTGTATTGATTCTCCTGCTTCCATCCTTGCCAACTTCAGTGCATTCTGTATCCACAGCAGGAAAAGTGACCATACAAATCAATCTGTCATTCTCCTGCTTTGATTTTGCAAAGGTTCAACTTAATGGCCACACGATTCAGCCAAGTCTTGCCTCATTTTTGATCAGGACCCTCCCCCACCCCCTTGCCAAGTACCTTCAGGTCTTCACAGTCCTCTGACAAGAGAAGTCTTCTTTTGCTCTTTGCTTGGCTAACTTCTCATTCTTTAGAGTCTCAGATTAAATATCACTTCTTTAGAGAGGACTTTCCTTATATGCCATGATATTATTTCATAGCATCCCGAACTTTCCCATTATAACATGCGTCATTATCTGTAATTCACGTTATTTTTTTATTTTCCACACTAGGTTAGAAATCAGATAAGAGTTGAGACAGTTGTAGCCTTTGCCCCTACAATAATGCCTGGCAGGTGTGGAACATTCGTGGAAAGTGTTTCCTGAATGAATTTATGTCGTAACATTGGCATTTAGACAAAATATTCCATAATATGTTTACAGTGTGTATTGACCGTTGTGTACTGTGAATTTAACTTACTAAGGATTGAGTGGAAATAAAAGAAAATAAAGATCTTAGGTACAAAATTAATTTGAAAACATATTGCGTGTTGGGGTATTCTTCCTTTTCTAGTCCGTGTAACCTGAGCCTAAATTCAGTATGTTCATACTATAGGCTGTGTTGACTAAAATCAAACCACATTCAGCTATGGATAGTATGTGTTTGAATAGATGCCGTAGGCTGCATTCTATCAGAGGAGTGGGCAACAAGCTGTGAGACTAAATTTTTGTCATCATATCTATAAATCAAGATGAAAGCTATAGACTTCCTCCTGTGGACCTCACACTGCCTTTAGAAAAATAAAAAGGTGAAATATTTAGGTTGAAAAAGAGGAAATACGAAAACAATTACTTGGCACTAATAGAATATCGCTGACTAACTGCTTTCCTTGACTGAACATCTGGGTGACAGAGAATTTCCAAAACGCTGCAAAGTGTGATTGGAGATACCGGGAAGAACATGCCAATATTTTAATATTCTAGTTTATGATGCCAGCTCCAATGTAAGATGAATTCCTTCCAAATCTTATTTGTATGTTTAGATATATTCACTTTTTAAAAACATAAGTAGAGACTAAATCTAAGACAATTGAAAAAAAAGAAAAGCCGTAGTTTCCACATTGCTCTAACACTTGGAAATATAAAAATAAATGGAACACAAAGTGTGACATGTATCAAGGGTCATATCAAATATATATATCTTGATATCTAAAGGCTGCTAAGAATTCTAGATATTCTTTTTTACAACATCAGGCCATTTAAAAATAGTTTAATATTAAATTGCCTAGAGGTAGTAAATAAATCAAATGTACACATATTGTACTGTTGGTTTAATAGGTAAACATTAAAAATACAGACACACTTTTTTATAATTATCCTTTTAAGAACAAATGATTATTTTTGTAGCAGAGGGAATGTTTTTTAATTGAATTTAATAACAGGTAGAAGACTGGACTGACTTCAACTATAAAATGAAAATTAGAGCTACATTTCATACTACCAACCTTTGTGAACATTAACCTAATTTAAAAGCTGTTTAAATGGAGCTTACTTGCTCTTCATTTTAATCTGATGGAAAATAGACTTAATTGTGCCAAATAAATTTAGCTTCTACATAATAACAATGTTTTCGGTTCTACTGCTTTCTTTCCTGAAGGATTCCAAAATGATCCCACCTATTGTGTGCTATTTCTTTCTTTCTTCAACTTGTGAAGTCAAATAGAAACATAAAATTTGGTTAGAAACCAAGGAATTGACTTTTAATTTTATTTTCTTCCTACCTTCTGATTAATGGGGCTTTGAGAGTAAATAATTCACTAAATCAATCAGAGCCTCAGTTTCTCCAACTATGGAAAAGAGAGTTAAGCTTTGCAATTCCTTCCTTGTTACATGGCCAAATGAAATACGAAATTAAATATCTGTGTATCTACAGAAAATGGTGCAGCATAAACTCAAGTGATACTGATTTATGTTTTCTGGTTAACTAATTGACTTCCTAAATCAGTTATTGAAAGTGGTTCAACCTTGATACCTTGAACTTTCCTGGTACCTTTGATTGTAGGAGGCAGGAATTAATTAGTGAACTCTTAGTGAAGAAAACATTTGATGCTTGCTAATATGTGGCTTTGAAGAAAGCAAAATTAAATTTTGACTCATTTGTCAGTTAAAAAATGAGTGTGTGAGCGTAAAACTAAATTGTAGCACTTGGAGTAGGAAGTAAATTCTGTTGAGGAACAAATCTGTATCAAGCAGTGTGCTAGTAGGTGGGTTTTTTTTACTTCACTAGTAAGGTTGTGAGATAAGGAAACCCAATTAAATTTGAAGAACAGATGAACAACAAATAATGTTTAGTGTAAGTATATCCCATGCAGTATTTGGGATATACTTCTACCAAAAAAAAAAATATTGTCTGAAATGCATATTTAACTAAGAGCTTCGTATTTTTATTTGCTAAATCTGACAACCCTATTCTTATGGCAACGCTGCACAATAGGCTAATAGTGCCCCATATGGCAACTGGAAAAACTGAGGTTCAGAGACCTTTCATTACACATCTTAGATCACACAGCCAGCAGGTGGCAGGGGTGGAAATTAAACCGAGGCCCATCTGTCCCCAATTCCAGTGCTCATTCCAATCTGCCATCTTGCCCACATACCACACCAATACATTCGGCTGCAGAATCAACAATGATGTCTCCCACCAATGCGTATGCTTCTCCCTAGCTAAACAGATGGCGAGAAAGGGAAATAATTTATTTCCTTCCACCTCCTCCCCAGGCAACTTCCCCCCTGTGCCATAAATTCTGTCAGAGGACAAAAGAGCACTCGCACTTACTCCTGGTGCATAATATAACTGCAGCCACTTCCCTGAAGGGGAGAAACCTGAGAACGTGAGAAGAGGGAGGCATCCCCGCAGCCTCCTAAGAGCCTGCCTTGCGACTTTACCACTGTTTATCATTTTTGTGGCAAGACATGTTTTGGGAAGCACTGTAGTGGTAATTCCCTCAAAGCAATAGTTCTAGGGCTCCATAAAGCCATAGGTGGCCATCTGTGGTCTATAGATTCTGAAGGATGAAAGAAAAACTGAGTTGATTTGCAGTTAAAGTGATGAAAGTGGCAGCTATTAAAACTATTAGTTACTATTTTCTGTTCTGAAAGAAAAGGAGAGAGGATATGAACACCGGGGGCAAAGGCAGATCTATTGCCGAGCCCCGAGCTTCAGAAGCCTGTCGTGCAACCTGTGTCGCGGCTCCCACACAGTGTGGCAGGGGACAAATAGTCGTGTTCTATTTTTCATTTTTAACATTTAAGCAGAAGGCCATCAAGAATGATCTCCGTAAACATTTGATTTTGAGCCTGAACATCCCTCTTCGTTCAGCAAACAAAATCATGGGTGTTAAATGCTAGAGAAGAAACCAATATGGCACGTGTACTTTAGCAAATGGATCATTTCTCCAAGAATGTTTCTGGGTTTCTTTTTCTTTTTATCTGATGCAGTTTAGGTAAGAAATGATAATCAGGACTGGGAGGCGGTGAATGTAGCAAGTCATGGACTTTCTGGCCAGATAGACACAGGTTCAAGTGTCAGCCCCGCAACTTACCTGCTGTGTTACCTTGAGCACGTTTGCTTCAATTTCCTACACCTATTCCTCTGAGAGTGGAATTAATAGCAATACCTACTTGATGGTAGCATTGCAAAGAAGAGAAGAGATTTTAAACATGAAATGCAAAAGACTACCATGGCCATATCACACACTTCAAAAGCTTATCAATTGCGTTTACTTTTATCTACCTTTTAAATTCTGAAAATCCAATGTATTGAGGGAGAACTGTATCAAGCAAAATAAAACTAGATTTGAAGGCATTATTATTATTATTATTTTGCTTAAAATTGAGTCACGTGCTGTTAATTGTCTGGGCATATAGAGAGATCCTATAGATCCAAAGGCAATAATAGTATTGGCTATATAACCTTCCTAATACTTTTCTAATTCCCTGAGCAGTCCATCGTGTATGGGTTCAGGGGCTGAAGCTATTATTATTCTTTAAGATAAGAAACTCTCAGATATGTGTCTCTGTACATCCCTGGAATTAAGTGGTCCATGTGGTAATGAATTTTCTTTCTAGAGAGATTCAACTACTACATCACAATTACTACACATCAGGAACTCAGTGGAAAAAATTCATTTTCAGGGAAAATAGGTAGATCAGATGGCTTTAAACCAAGACTGTTTTCCTACTTTGAGATTCTGCATTTCTAAGCACAAATTCTATATTTGACTTGTTGGGTCTTATTTAATTAATCCATCTATTCCATCATTAAAAAATGCATTTATTGTGCTCCTACTATGTGTTTGACCCTGCTGTAAGTACTTAGTTTACTAACACTGTGTAGAAATAGAGAAACTATTGAAATGTAGTGAGGAGGGAAAAAATTGTCAACCAATAGTTCCTTGTTACTGTACATTGAGCAATATATTTTATCCCATTACATTTTATTTGTGTCACTTTCATTCTGCTCTCAGTATGAACAGACAAGGCTAATATTGTTTCTAGCAAAGGCCTGACAGCTATTCTGTTGATTTGTTTGGCATTACATTTGAGTTGCACTCATGCGGCCCCGACTGCTGAAGGATGGCTCAGCTGAAAAGAACAGGCAATCTATCCTAGGGAAGAAAGGGCAGGGTTTTGGAAAAGAGAGAAATTTGGAATCAATACTTGTACATATATGCACTGCTAAAGGCTGTGAAAATTCCCACACTGTGGTTTAGGTAGAAAAGAGAATGACCTTTACCCTCCATAAGAGAGCTGGAGCCATATATGGTCATTTTAAAGACTATGGGCTTTGATGTCACAGGATCCAATCCCCCTTTCCTCTTATAATGAGCCTTATATGTTGCCTTTTCAGTCCCCCCTTACCCCCGCGTTTTTTTTCTTTTTTTTTTTTTTTTTTTTTACAAAATGTGCCCCGATTTTTCTTTGAGGAAATCCGTTCTCCCCCAATTTATGTTAGTGAAATGATTTGGATGAGATTGACCCCACCTTCTGCCAGAAGGGCAGGTCATCTTGACATTTGCAAATATGGGCAGCATTCCTATCTGGGTACGTGGAGACAGTTTCTAGGGTCTTCTAGACAAGCTTCTTCCTTGTTATTCCATAAGTAATAAGAAGCTTTCCTAATAATTAATCCATGTATCTCTGAATGGTGTGGGATGCAGCTGTGAGGTCTGATCTCTGCAACTGTTTGCCATCACGAGGCAGCCATCCTTACAGAAGACTTCACATGGAGAACGAATGGCACAGTCAAGATGTTTAGAGAGAAATAACCAGAGCCCATGTCATGAAACTTCCTATCAAATCGTCACCCAGGACTGACCTCTGAACTGTTTAGTAACATGAGGCAATGCACTTCTTTAAGAAGTAAGATGATTTAAATTAGATTGAATGATAACCACCAAAAGAAGTATTCAAAATGAGAAATTCATATCCTAGCTGTGTGATGAGGACACACTGCTTATCCTCACTGAGTTTTTTAAATGTGAATCCTTGCTAGATTTCTTGGTAGTAAGTTATGTGACTTTATTTTTTCTTCTGCTAAAGGAAAATAATCATGACTTTGGCTGTTTATTCACAAAGTTATTTGGCAAAGTTATTCACGCACCTAACACAGTGCCTTGCACATTGTACTTATTCAATACAATCTGGTTATTGTCACCATTGCCTCACTTTATGCACACATGTGTATGTTTCAGCAAACATATGCTGACCTTCCAGCAGCGCACAATTCGGTGGTATAGAGGGGAGAGCTGAGAAGTGATAATGAAGATATTACTCTTATTTTCTCTCTGTCAGGGAAAGAAAGCAAACTGTGCCAAAATAATTTTAATATATAGGGTATGTGAGAAGTTACGTTTAAAAGGCATGAGTAAAGTGCAGTGAGTGTCAGACTGGAGACAGATGCTGAGTGGAAGGATCAGGGAACTTGGACAGATTGGCTGCCCTTATATAGGTGGGTTTTGATAAGTGAAGGAGCCCCATCATACCTTACTTACCCAGCTCTCTGTTCACCTTAGAGAGGACTCTGGGGGCAAAGGCGAATGGTGAGGAAAGCAGTGAGAGAGGGAATTGAAAAAGACGTTCAGGTTTTTCCTAGAGTTTGACATTCTCTGAGTTTCTCGTGCTCAGCGATTGTGGCTCCTTTTAAGTCTTGTGTGTGAAATGATGTGTATTACATGAAGCTGTTGAATATGTGTGTGCTGGTTGGAGGAATTCCAAAAAATAACTTGTCAAATCGAATGCGTATTTTTTATTATTTAGTTCTCATTTCCTCCATTAGTGCCTCACCAAGCTCAAAGAAATCAAAAGTGAAAACCGTATGCATGAGTATACAACAAATGTAATAATGAAACCGAAAATATCGTTGCGTGCCTATGATATGCCCGTCAATCTAAATGCTCGCTCTCATTCAGTAACACTCGCTGATTTCACTTATCCATGGATGAATCCTTTGACACAGGCCACGCTGTCTGTATTTTCAAAGGAGAGAGGTTCAGACAGTATAAAGTGTCTAAGTTGATTGCAACTAACTAGTGCAGTCAAAGAAAATGTACATAATGTTTGTCCTTACTGCTTAATGTAACAGGAAATTGGCATGGGACAGATAGTGACTTGCCCAGTAGTCCTCTTTTGAAAAACATGTGTCTTGAGAACCTGTTTTTGCAGTGACGTTGTTACTTTTGTTTCCCTTTTGTTTTTGACCTCTTGCACCACACTAAACTTGTTATCGGTAATGCCAGCAGTTGTCTCGATCCTTTACCATGAGTTGATTTTTCTCCATCTCTTCTTCTTGGGTTGTTGAGATAGGGAGGCTTCATCTGTACTGAAAGGCCACTCTATACCAAGGATCATGACAAATGATACAATTAATTTTTTTCTTGACCTAAATTTCAAATAGTATGAGCTAAGTCTTAAATATTCTAATTTTATATCTAAGCAAACCAATATTAGATAGTTTCTTTAGTGTCCTAGCCTCAAATATCTAGTAAGGGGGAGTCATATTTAAAATATGGGCCAATGTGACTAACAAAATCTAGTGGAAAGAAGTGCGCCGCAGTGGAAAGAATGAGGAGAACATACACAGAGCCATTAAGATGTTCTTGACTGCAAGTAAAAGAGTAACAATAACTTAGGGAATAAAGACAAATGGTGATCTCACTAAATCAGCCTGGAGGAAGGTAGTCAAGCCAGCAATGACTGAACTCAGACCGTGTCAGTGAGCTGCCGTTTCCTGCCTGAGCTTGTCACTGCATGGTCACACCATGGCTCTGCTGTGTAGCTCCAAGCATGTATCACAAAGCAGCATCCACCACAGGAAGAGAGGCAAGAAGCTCGCTTCTTTGCTCATCTATTGGCCCAAATGCGAGATCCTTTCGCAGAAGCGCCTGTCTCCCAGTGGATATCCTCTCACATCTTAATGGCCAATATTGCGTCAGATGGCTGCCTCTATTTAAGAAATCTGAAAAAATAAAAAGTGTGTGGAAAGTCAGTTTCTAACAGTGCTCACCCTTCAGGAAGAAAAAGAAAGGAAAAGGCTGCTGAGTAGCAACCAATGATTTAAATCACAATAGTTTTTCTTCCTTTCCTTACATAATAATATCAAGGTGAAAGGAGAATGGAAAGGATTTATTCAGTGGACCATTATATTTTAAAGTTCGAAGGCATATAATAGATAAGTATATTTATATCCACAATTTTGCAGGAGGAAAGCAAGACCCAAGGAGGTAAGATTCCCTTCAAAGTTTCATATGTAATAAAGCAGCTTCTAGCGTATTTCATGACCTCGGGCTCCATGCTGTCATCTACTTGACTGTAATATTTGCGTCTGCCACTTCCTTCCCTTGGTCTGATCCTGGTAACTTCTGTGGTCACTCATTTTTGCACTGAGGTGCTTCTGACTAGTGTGACACTCTGTTTCCAAAATCAGTTTCACATTAGAAGAAAAGAAAATCTCCTTAAAAGTATTTATATTTATCATTAAAACAAAATATATAAGTGAACAAAGAGAAAGAATACAACAAACATTTGTGCTTCTCAAAATCTTGATATTTGATAATGTTAGCTTCAGAACATTTAAAAACTAACACAAATTAAGGTGAAGTTAAAGTCACCTTTTAAATATTCCTCCATCATATTTTCACAGAGGCATGCTAGTTTGAATATGCTCTATTATTTTGCCACTCAATTTTTGATATATATATATATATATATATATATTTTACAACACATATTCATACACACACAAAATATATTGATTATGAATGGGTATAAATTAAATCATTGTGTACATTTCATTTTGCAACTTGAATTTTTACCTGATATTGTTTTTCAGATCTAGTAACATCGATGCTTATAGAATTTAATTAATTAATTAATTAATTAATCTGATGTATACCATTCTGTCATGTGAATATTTTGGTGGTCAGTTGTATTACTTACTGCATTTTACAATTAAAAATTATATGTATGGTTACTTGTGGGCTTGTATGAGAGTCAACAAAGAGTGAATGCCTAGAAGTGAATTCTGGGTCAGAAAAAGTATACACTTTCTCAATTGTACCAGATACTGCTAAATTCATCTTCATTTTCTCAATTCCCCAAATTGTCTGTCTGTCCGTCCATCATCCGTCCGTCCATCCATCCATCCATCCATCCATCCATTTATCCATCTACCTCTATATCTATGAATTAAACTAACAATAATAATAGTGCTCTTTTTATTGAATTAGATCCATTTAAGGAGGTCACAGTGATTCCACCACAGCCTCGATATCCCCCTACTAGAATTGATTACTGACCAGCTGGAACTGATCAATAAGTGCTTAAACCTTCCTTTATCCTGACCCTTGGCAAAGGTACAGGTTAAAGGAAATGGATTTTTGTTTTTTTGCGAATGACATAGCCAAAGTCTAATTAACTCCCAGGTTCTCCAACTGTTAAGAAACCAGAGGATAAAGTAGGAACAAAAGAACAAATATTAAATATATATATATTCATATTCTGATAGATGGGTCAAGTGTTTTCTTCTTTCTGAAAAACCATCAATAGTTACTCTTCTAATACTGAAACAGGGAATTTTACCCTGTATGTTTTGAGGATAGCATCTTAGACAACTAGCTAAAGCGACACATTAGCTGAATTCAGTAATGACATCAACTCAAAATCATTTATTGAATTCTTCTGTACCTGGAAACACATGTGGCTGGGGGTCAGATAAGCTTCTCTTTTGAAAGACTTCATAGTCCTCTAAAAGGGAGGCAAAAAGCATGCGCAAGTGATTGCGATCGGTTATTGCATGCAGTTAGTAGAATTCTGTATAGTATTGAAAAAGCATTTCAAGGAAGGGCAGACCAGTACTACTGTGGAGTGTGCTTAGAAAGGATTTTGCCTTAAATTTGGATCTTACAAATATTTGTAAACCTACAATAGCAAAACACATTACCCAATATAATTTGGACAAAGATCCAAAAAGGCTCTTGACCAAAGAAGAGATACAGATGGCAAATAAGCATATGAAAAGATGCTCAACATAATATGTCACTAGGGAATTGCAAAAATTAAAACAGCCATGAGATACCATTACACACTTATTAGAATGGCTAACATCCAAAACTCTGACAACACCAAATGCCAGTGGGGATGTAGAGAAAAGGAATTCTTGTTCATCGCCGATGGGAGTAAAAAAAGTAGTAAGCTACTAGGGAAGACAATCTAGAAATTTCTTACAAAGTTAAGCAGCTTTAACATAGGATCTAGCAGCTAGTATTTATACTAATGAGCTGAAAACTTATGTGCACACGAAGCCATGCACCTGGATGTTTCTAGAACTTTATTCATAAATGCCAAACTTGGAAGCGACCAAGATGCTCTCAATGGGTGAATACATAAAGCAGGTATGTCATACAATGGGATATGATTTAGGGATAAAAATTAGCTATGAAGCCATAAAAAGACGTGGAGCAACCTTAACACATATTAAAAAGCCAATCTGAAAAAGACTACATACTATATGATTCCAACTATATGACAATATGAAAAAGACAAAACTATAGAGATAGTAAAAACTCAATGGTTGGCGGCAGAGAGGGATGAATAGGTGGAGAACAGGATTTTTAGGGCACTGAAACTATTCTGTTTATACTGTACTAGTGAAAACATGATTTTATGCATTCATCACAGCCCATAGAACTGTACAACACAAAGGGAGGATCCTAATATACATTATGGAGAGTAGTTAATAATAATTTATCACTATTGGCCTACTGCTTGTAAACACTATACTGCACTAATGAAAGGGAGGACTGGGGAAGGCCGAGTGGCACGGTGGTTAAGCGCTGGCTTGGAATGCCAGCAGCCCTGGTTCGGTCCCACATGAGGGCCAGTGACGCTGCCCTCAAAAAAAAAAAAAAAAAAAGAAAAAAAGAAAGAGAGGACTGTGTACCAGGTATGGGGGAGAGAATGTGGGAACTTTCTGTACTTTCTACTCAATTTTTCTATACGCCTAAAAGTGCTCTAAAAAACAGTGGACTCTAATAATTAAAACAGAAAAAAAAACAATCATTGGATATCTACCAGGAAAACAAGGAGGGGTCATGGATGCAGTGACAGCATTTTCCACCAAACTGATACGAAACAGTGGGTGGATATTTAAAAAGCCTGAAGTGGAATCTCAAAAGAGAGTGGTTAGGAAACTTGACTCTATGCAGAAGATCTGTGATGTGGGTTTTAGCTCAAGTTAAGCTGTGGAAATGAGTAAGATCCATCAAGTTTTGGAGAAAGTGGAGGGAAGAGGCAAAGTATAAAATAAACAGAATCTGAAACAGACCAAGGCAAAGCCAAAGAGGATTTGCACTCCTACTTTTTCCTCCCCACTATGTGGATTAAAACAGCAACAAAACCCCACATTTCTATATATATTTTAAAAGCTACTATCTCAGGAATTTGTTACTAATTGAAATTGAAGCATTTATAAATTATGGAGAATATAGTAATTAACAAAACATGCAGTTAGTCAACAGTTGAAACTATTAAATCATTTTATTGGAATAATTAAACTTAATTTTAAAACAAAAAAAAAAATCACAATTAGTGTGTTCCCATAAAATACACATCTTCTTTCTGACATTCATGGGAAACAAAACAAAACCCTTCATATGTACATATTTTCAATGGTACATAAAGGAGTTATGGCACAAATGGGATAGAAAAGAGCATTGAAATTTCAGATTATATACATATGTGTATATTTTTAAATTAGACATTTACTTTAATATCTTGAAATTTGGAAATAACAGTGTGTATTTTTGGAAGAAAAGTAAGAGATGTTTCAGAAGAGTTCTTGTAGTTTTAGAAATGCCATAAATGTTGATGACCTGGGCTACAAGGTAGCTGGAATGAGAACTAGTTCCAGAGGTGGATGATAAGTGTTTGGGAGACTGGGAAAGAAACTGATTATATTTCATATTCCGATAAAATCAGGATCCAAAAATATCTTGGCAGTGTGCTAAGAGAATGAGTCAGAAATTAGCAATAAAATTTAATAGGGCAAAACATATGTCTGCTAAAACAATCTGTAGCTTCAAGATGGAAGAGACATGAATGACTGTCAGGAGCAAACAATTAAAAGTGTTAAGGTTTAGTTGATAGCAATTTCATCAAAACCCAACACTGATGGATTGGTCTAAAACTGATCCAGAATTTTGGTGCCTTGAGAATATTTGGTACAAATTTTCCATGTTGGATAGTCCATACTACTTTCAAGTTTGGGTGTGGGTCATTAACAAGAACACAGAAAGAATTTGTCTTGTGTCCAAAGATTATCATTTAGAGAATCCAAGATTAAAGTTCATAAAACATAGTTGAAAGCACTAAAATTTTTTCTACAATATAGCCTCAGGACATAAGCAAGAGCTACCTTTAAATAGATGAAAGCTTCTATTTATGAATGAATCAGGCTTTCACTTCTTGGACCCAAAAGATAGGATTAAAACTAGAGCAAGGAAGCTTCTTGAAGTAGAAAGCAGCATAACTAAGGAAAACCTTTTTAAAGGAGAAATAAGGAAAAGAATGCCTTAGGAGGCAGTCCATTTCTCATTACTGGGCTTTCTTATAAGGGTAGTGATTTTTTTTGTTTTGTAGTGATTCATATATTGAATAAGGAATCTTTCCTGACTCTGGCTAGTCATTAGAAAGCTAAAATAAATTACACAGCAAAGAAGGATAATGACAAACAAAATCCAAGGCTGATGTAGATCTCAAAATTATAAACTGCAAGTTATTACAACTGGACCGTTGGGCCAAATTCAGCGATGTGTTTAGTTGCCACTTTAAGTGGCTGTTGTGTAGTGATTACATGTTAGAATATATTGAAGGAATCTAAAGGGCATCATTGCCTGTTCCATACTGGCCATAAGGTATTATCTCAGGAACAATGACATCAGTGGAGCAGGGGTCACCAGACAGAAAATCCCAAGAATGAGGCAGTAAGAAATGCAACAGAGATGTAGCACTTCGGCAGGAGTAAGGAGTGCACAATGGGGAAGTGAACCTTATCATTTAGTTAAATTGTATACAATTACAATAAAATCATCTATTGAGCTAAGAAAAATGAAGCAAAAGCAGAAATAGACTTCCCGTTCCCAAGAAACCCATGGTCTCTTGGCAAGAGACAGTTGGGCCAAAATAGAAATGCAATACTCCTGCTTTTGCACATGCACCATTTGGCAGGCACTATTTGTGATAAATGTTTGATTCATCTGAGCTCTGGTTAATCTTCTAAACTCCATGAGTTGTATATCATCATTAACTCCACTTCCCAAAATTGGAATCTGAGGGCCAGAGAGGTCGTGTAAGATGTTCCAGGCTCAAGGTTAGAATGTGACAGAGCTGGCGTCACACCTACATGCGATTCATTTTAAACCCCATGTCTCCAAATACTATGCTGAAGAGAGAACTCGAGTGGCAAAATAATGGATGGGCAAGGCAGGAGCATTCTAGGTGCAGGAGACATATTGCAGCATCTAGCCAAGAGAGAATGTGTGAAGGTATAGAAATGGAAGAGCAATGGTAATAGACAAGAAGGTTTATGTGGAAACTCAAGGAATGTAGTTATTCCTGTAATTAAGAATGCAATGGAATTATAGCTACTGAAAGATCTTAAACCATAAATAAGTCAAAATCTCAGAAACGCTCGCAGATTATATGACTATTTCAGAAATTATGAAATTGTCTTAATGTCACCTTTAATAAAATCAGGCTTCTAAATTAGAGGGAAGCAATGGGGCTGTATGTAGGACACAGGTCACTTATGCACAGATTTATTTATATGCTAGCATAAGGGAGACAATCACGGAAAAGAAGCTATGAGCAAAGTTTTACAGTTATCATTTCCCATGAAAAAATAATTTCATAGTTTTGAATGAAGTGAGACCATTTGCTCATGGGGCAAAAATCAAATGCTGAAAAGAAAATGAATGAAAAACAAAAGTTCTTCATTGTTGATGTTTAATTTTCAAACCAACCATGAAAGTAAAAATTAAACTTTAGAGAAACCCTATTAAAGTCTTTGTGCTTAATGATTTAAGATAAATAGTCTATAATTTTGAAGTGTTGAATCTATGTAATTCCTCTCGATGTTAAAAATACTTGTAGATAGATGTTTAAAAATCAGTCAGTTACTTTATAGCATAAAAGAAGGTTTACCTTCATTAGTTTAGGTAAAAAAAAAAAAGATCTCAATAACTGTATTGATGGATCATTTTTCTCTGATAGAATTCTTTTTAAAGTAGCTGCTGTAATTTTAGAGGAAAATAAGAGGTCTTTTTAAATGATAATTCCAGCTTATTATCATTTGAACACCGTTTCTATGAGCCAAAGGAAAATGTATCTTTATCTTTATTTCATAAATCCGCAATTGCCAACACTATTCCCATACATTTAGATGGAATGCAATTTTCTAAATCTTAATTTGCCTTGAGTAAAGAAACCCACGACTTCAGTACAAAATATCTCCAGAAACGAAAAATGGATTTTTGCTCGTCCTTTTAACCTGTCCCTCAAATTGTGTTCTCCATGTTTTGTTTACTGACATGGAAAACCAATTTGAGGATAAATGGGAGAGAATATTGTGGGATGCGAATAAGAGATAAAAGGCTTCTTGAAGCCTAGATTCACCCAGGGGTAGAAATCTATAAAATACCACAATTCCTGCAAAGGATATGAAAGGCCAGTTAGTTGGGATACCATAAAAAAAAAATTAAAAAGCCATAAAAACTGTGGTGCCAGAAACAAGGAGAAATTCAGTAGTGGAATTTTACATGTTGGTGATATATAAAAATGAAAAATAACCACAAAAGTTAGTAAAAGAGACTGACTCTAAATCATCAAATATGATTTAAGCTGCAATGAATGAAGACTGATAAAATCCATAACAGAAAAGTGTTGCGAGAAGGATCTACAGACCTTGTTTGCAAGTCCAACATTTAATGTTTTTAACTTGGCTGTCTTGCTTTCATGAAACCTATGATGGAAAATGTGACCTTTTAAAAGTCTTCTAAGGATCCCCCATTGTTCTTAGAATACAATAAAAATACATTACTATGACCAACAAAGGAGTTAGAAGCTATTGAAAAACTTTGAAATTTTAGGTAACTGGATTTGAATGGAAATTGCAATTTGGACATGTGTCATACAAAGATGGCCTTGGGTTCAAATTTCTTTCATGTAGAGAGAGAGCTAGAAAGATGGCCCTCATATAATTCCTTAATTCTCTGTTACCTGTTTGGAGACGTGGGTGTTCTCTAGGGAAAAAAAAAAAAATCCAGGTTACAGGGTCGTATATGGTATTAGGTGATGAAAACCATTCACCCTTCTTTTCTCATTCCCTAGGTGTTTGCTGGGACATTATATACTTTTAGGTATCTTCCATGCTTTACTCAGCTCAAGATGTTCCTAAGCGCATGCCAGTATCCACAAATTTGAATTCTACTTGGTTTTGGGCCTGCTTGACCATTAAACCTCCACCCAATATCTGCTTTATTCTTTTAATAAAACTTGCTTTAATTTATTTTATTTTCAGTTTTAGTAACTCACCATGAAATATATATGACAAACTCAGAGGAAATATTTAAAGATAATTGAATAGAAAATATAAGAAGTTATACACCCACAAGAAAGGCTAAAAATAAAATGACTGACAGTAATGAGATGGTGAGGATGTGAACCAATGAGAACTCTAATAGAGTACAGGTCAGATTATAAATCGGTTTAACCACGTTGGATAACTGTTTGGCAGTGTTTAGTAAAGCTGCACTTATGCCTACACTCTGAGCAACATTTCTATTACTAGGAATAAACACAAGAAAGCCATCCCAATATGCACCAAAAGATATCTGCAGAAAATGCTATGATAGCACTGATTTTAAGAGCCCCAAATATGAAACTACTCATATGTTGACACAAATCCAGTGGATAAATAAGAAAGTGGTTAATTTGTACAAGGAAACACTATACAAGAGTGAAAACGAATAGATTACTGCTACATGCCACAACTTGTAAGAATTTTACAAATATATCAAGCAAATAAACCAGAAGTAAAATAATAGAGGAAGGCTACCTAGTCACGGTTTCATTTATATACATTTAAAAAACAGACAAAACTTGCCTATGATGATACAGTCAGATTAGTGATTACCTTTGAGGAAGAGAAGGATGATCGGGGAAGGACATGAGGTGGCATCTCGAAATCTGTTTGGTGACGTGGGGTGTGGCGATCTGGACGTTCTAGGGTGTGAAAATTCCCCAAGCTGTATGTCCATTTTTTTGTCTATTTATCTACCTTTCTGTCTTTCTCTGTCTATCTTTCTATAATTTATATACTATGTTTTTTATATTCATAATATATATTAATTACATACATAAATATAAATCAATTAGAAAGTTGACACTTTAAAAAAAGAGATAAGTAAATATCTAGGATACTAGGAGATCAAGATGACAATGTGAATGATGGTGGTGGTGGTGGTGGTGATGATGTGAAAATTCTGTTTTCTACAAGGATATGTTATTAATATATAATGAGTATTTTGAATATAATAGGTACTTTATGCATAGTAGATAAGAGCTTGAAACTCTGGTTTTAGGTAGACATGGATTTTAGTGTAATTTCTATTACTTACCAGTTATGTGGTGTTAACTTAGAGCTTTTATTTATGTTAGTGTTAGAGCTTTTATTTATATTAGTATTTATTGCTATCATTATCATCATTTCTGCCTTTTCAACTTGATTATCAATATCACTACTTCTTTAGAAGCAGTCTAAATGTTAGGTGGATGATAGCTTTAGTAAATCTCACCTTAAGAATAAGAATTGACCACATAGGTAAATGGGGTTTAAAGTGTCCATGTACAAGATACATAGAATATGAAATCAATTTGTCTTTAGTGACTGTACATTTAAAAAATTATGTGATGAAAAATTTACACCAGAGTTAAAATTGCATAAGTCAGGCAATAAACATATTATAGAGCCAAAATAATTATAAAAGTCCTATTAAGTCTTTTCATTTCAACAACTGCTTTATTTAAGTGAAATGGACATATGATGACAACAGAATTTATCATTGTAAATCTGCTTTTTAAAAAATCATTTATACATCAGCTGCTTTGATATTCATAAGACCTAACACTTATTATGACCTGTGCCACAATGGCCTTATTTCTCACTTCAGTTTATAAAGTAAGAACGTGAACATGTAACAAACTGTTTAGTAATTGCTCAATGAAATGCTGATGAACTGGTAAAAAATAGTGGAAGCTAAGTCAAAATGTTGGATAGCAGACAGCACCCTCACGTGGTAAGCTAAGATGATCACCTGTTGCTCTTTGAAAGTTCTAATGTGATACATTCAAAACAGTTGACTGTATCCAATGCAGCATACAAATTATTTATATTTAAAGGGTGTCAACATAATAAATAGAAATTACTAAGCAAGCAACTCAGCTGAAAAAAGTTAAGGACCACCTGAATAATTTTTAGGGTTGCCATTTCTCCATTTGTTTTTTGGTTAATTCCTATCTCTGTCTCTGTAGTGAGTTATGTTAAAACCTAAGGCAGGGCCAATCCAGGTATGGCAGGTTGCTTGTTGGTATATCAAGTCAGCAGAGTGTGTATGAGGAGGGAAAGAAATTGTGTCCCACTCCACAACAGATTTTCGGTAAAGGCAGTTAGAGGATAAGACTATCAAGTATTAAAAAAAAAAAAAAAAAAGATACAATTTTGTGAATCTCTCCTGCAAGAAAAGAAGAAATAAAGACTTAATCTAGGCCATGGAAGTAGGTCTGTTCTCTCATAATTATAAGTCCTAAATATATTTTCTGACAATTTTACTAGGAAATTAGCATATTTCTGACTTTATTTTTCTTCATGTGTTCTCTGTGTTAATAATGTAATAATGTAGACATCTACAGTGGTATGTTTCCGTACTTTGTATATAGCAAATATATACGGAAACCCACTTGAAATTCAACATTGCAAATTGAAAACAACACATTGAATTTGCTCGAAAACATGCTGAGTTTTTTCATTTGCCTATTTGTTTTGATGCGAGATAAGAGTGGGAAGTGTGCTAAATATTGGTTAATATTCTTTAAAATTAAACGGATGCAATTTTCTTTAAAGATCAATTGTGAAAGCTCAAACTTCCCTAAAAAAAAAAAAACCCTGAAGTTTTATTTTCAGTACATCCAATTGTTTATTGTTATTAAACAGTTATTTACTTTCCTGATGCACAGCTTTTACTGTTTGTATAACACTGGAAAGTCTCTTAGCTCCCCTGAGCCTCACTATGCTTACTTCAAAAATGTCTACAATAATAGGCACATTATAAGTTCCTACACATTATATATTTCTCCAAAGAGGACAGACAAATGGCCAACAGGTACAGGAAAAGATGCTCAACATCACTAACCATCAGGGAAATGCAAATCCAAACCACAATGAGGTATCACGTCACACCTGGTAGGTTGGCTATCTATTGTCCAAAAAAATAAAATAAAATAAATACTGCTGAGATTGTCAAGAAACTAGAATTCTTTTACACACTTGGTGGGAATACAAAATGGTACAGTTGCTGTGAAAAACTGCATGGAGTTTCCTCTGAAAATTAAAAATAAATCTGCCATATGATTCAGTAATCCCGTTTCTGGGTATATATCCTAAATAATTGAAATCAGGATCTCAAATATCTGCATTATTGTGTTCATTGCAGCATTGTTCACAATAGCCAAGATATGAAAACAACTCAAACGTCCATTGACAGATGAAAAGAAAATGTGGTATATCCATGACATGAAAAATTATTCAGCCTTAACAAATAATGAAACGCTATTATTTGTGACAATGTGGATGAACCTGGAAGACATTTTTGAAAAGTGACATAAACCGGTCACAGAGGACAGATGATTCTGTGTGATTCCTCTATGAGGCACCTGAAATAGTCTGATGTATAGAGGTAGACAGTGGAGTGGTGGTTCCCAGGGAATTGGGGGAGAGAGATATGGCTATAAATTTATGGTTATGCCAGATGAGTAAATTCAAGACACCTGTGGTACAACATTAGTGCCTGCACTGAGCAATATGGTATCTGTGAGATTAAAAATTGGTTAGGAGGGCAGCTCTCATGTTAAATGTTCTTACCCTCTCCCCAAAAAGGGACACGCAAGGAAACTTTTGGAGATGATAAATGTATTTATGATCTTGACTGTTGTGATGGTAACCTGAATGTATGTATATGTACAAAGTTACTAAACTGTATAAATTAATTAGGTGCAGTTTCTTTGTACACCAGTTATAGCTCAATAAAGCTGGGGGGAAAAGAACAGAACTAAGGGGAAAAAATGCCAAGAATAAAAATAAAAAGGAAAACATGTTTAATTTAGCATAGTGCTTAGCAAATACATAATAGAATTTTTATTTTATGTCATCACTTTCTTTTTTCTTCTTCCCTTCTTTTTATGTCCCTTCTACTAGTTTTCTGTGCCCATATTGAGAAAGAGAAAAAATTTTCAGCATCACCTTGTTTACAACATTTAATAATTTAAGAGGAAAATCCATAAAAGATCTTTTGACAAGTTTCCAGATAATTGAAAGCGAGTTGTTTTTAAGTGCCAAAGTTCATCTATGATCTGTCAAATATGATTGTTCCGATATATTCAGTGCAAGAAAATAAATGACAAGTGACATAAAGACTAGAGACATGCTTGTCCTCAGAAAACACAGGGAGGAAGCAGATTCGGGAGGCGGCTGCTAATGACTCCAGTCATTGCCTGCAAGTCATAATGGCCAAGGTCAGCGGTGAACTAATGTTTCAAGTACTAACCTGGAGGGACTTTAAGTACAAAAGACCGAGGGTCAAGTGCACTTATCACAGTGGTGGCGCCATCAAAAGGGACTGTTCTCAGCATGTGACCTGAGCACATCCCCTGGCCCAAACCAGATTTTTACTAGCATGAAACAATAGGAATCAGAGAATGTTATATATTGCACCCTAATACTCCCTCATTTTCAAGAGTATGTTAGTTGTTCATTATGTTATGATTAGAGAAAATTTTTGTCAACGGTTCCCTTACCCCAAACTCCCTCCCGAGAAGGTAATGAGCACATGATACATTTAAATTAGCCTTTATTAAACAACATTATGTCTATACTCTGGGGGCTTTTATTTTGCATGAAAGGCCAAAATTGAGATATATTTCTTCTTTAAAAAGTAAGCTCTACAACTAATTTTAGTGCAATATTTTACAACATAAAACAAGACTCTAAGAAAATGGCATGTTGCTCTTAAATATGCACCCCTAAAATAAATAACCCTTCCAGACTTTGGATGGCGTTTTTATGAAATGTTTAATTTGGTTTATGAGTCAGCTCTCTCAGTTGAAGTGAAACTTCAAGGTTTCTAGAGTCTTTTCTCTATTCTTAAAAAAGTGGTGTATTTTTAATGATGTGTATCAAGCCAAACAATATTGGCTCAAACTTAAACAACTGGTACAAATAATTCCAAGTATCTTTGGGAAGCAGGACTAAAATTAGATAAGCAGAGATAGAGAAATGAACCAACTGATTTAAAAGAATTAATGCATATCTAGAAAGATCCTTTCAGTACTCATTATAAGGAAGACAACATGCTACACATATTGAGGCAAAATAATTAAAAAAACAAAACAAAAAAACTAGAGCTGGCCTCAGACTTCTCCTCTGAAACACTTAAATTCAGAAAGCAGTAAAGCAACTGCTTAGAGAGTTGTCAGGCATTGACTCATTCACTCTTAAATAAGGCATTTTTCTGTTATAAATGAAGGGAAAAGAGAAGTTACTTTGAATTATACAGAATTGTTTAGAAAAGAACATTACAACAATTTAATATAGAAAGGATATCTTGGTTTGATTTTGGTCTTGGGTTTACTTTAGAAAATATTTACTTATAACTAAATCTGGATATGAGTGCCATTTATATAGAATTACCATATTTGCAAGCATAAAGGTCATTTTTGCATAATAACTGCACTTAAGCTTTAGAATCAGACACTTGTCATCTAGATATGGCTCCTGTGTGGATTTGCTGAATTACTCCCATCTTTTGACTTGGGCACCCAAAACAAGCATATCAGCTGGGGGTCATTTTAATGAGCATATTATACATTATTCTCCAAAAATGATGCATCATTTTATGTAAATAATAATTTGTTTACTTGAAGAGACCCAGCGTTTTTGTTCTAATTATTTAAACTCACAATAGCATATCTGACTAGTTTCTCGGTACTGGTCTCCTTCTCTGTCACATATAATCCATTCATGGTACCTTATCTATCATTTGTGCAATATTTATTTTTTATATTATAGACCAAATATAAGTTCCTTCAAGAAAATATATAAAATATCAAAAATGTAAAAAGAAGGAAGTAAAAAAAAAAACTTATCCTAGCATCCAGAAAATAACAAAACAAAGTAAATAAAACCTTAATATTTATGACATATTTGTGCCACACATGTTTTTCACATCGATTATTAAGTCAAATTATTCTGAACATACAAAGCAGTATTTCCAAATATTTGTCCAGTTTAATTCTCCTTGTTCCAGCTAACTGTTCCCTATACTCCACCTACACGATTCCCCAAATATGTAAGTTATTTCTTATCCCCAAATCTTTGCTTACGGTATTACCCTTGTGAAATCTCTCCCTCTCACTCACCATATCAGATACCCAACTTTAAAGATGGAGAATCCCACATTTCCTTCTACCATGAAACAGCGTCATAAATTCTGTCAGAAAGTTTGTCTGGAGGGCCGAGCTCTATGGGGCTGGAAGTGGCCACAGAGGATCCTACTAGAAATGACACGTCCTCTCCTGCCTCTGGGCCTTGCTGTGGGTGCCTGCCATCTTGTTTACTGGGCACACAATTTTGTATTAGCCTTTCCTAATTACCTCTTTCCACCCCCCAACATTCACATCACGTGAATAGGTGAATCCCTTCTTTTGTATTCCCAAAGCCTCACTTGCAGGCTTTTGCCAAACCACTTGTCACACGGCACTGCAGTTGTCACTTCTATTTAACTGCCAGCCTGCCTCATGAAACAGAGTCCTTTACGAAAGGTGGGCATGCCCAGCTCAGCTCTCCATCTCTGGCATTCTGGGCTGTGTCTGCAGCATAGTAGACACTCTAGCACCTGTACTTCCTTTCCAAATTATTCCCTCAGCAAACATTTTCTGACTGGTCTTCTTGGGAAAGAGTGAGGTTGAGTCACAGTTCATTTAAGGCCGTTGTGGGAGCCCCGCTGTGGGAGGAAGGCCCTGACTGACCGAAGGGTTTGTGACTTCATCTGCTAGCTGTTCTGCAGGCCTGTTCCCATCCTAAGAGGAGCCAGATGCTTGCTAGTTTAGCTTGATGTTGGGATTAGAAGAAAATCTATCCGTAAAAGAAAAGATCTTGCTCCTGGAAAGAAAAATCAGTGTTTTACAAAACCCTCATGAAATCAAGCTCACCAGTCCTGTTGCTAACTAACTGTATGCTTTGAGATAGACCATTTCCCATTGTTGGATCTCAGATTTCTGAGACTTGGGAGGGAGAAAAAAAAAGGGATTGAACTAAGCATCTTCTAATCCCCTTTCAGCACTAACTTCCTGTGATACAGGGCACATACACTGCCTACACAATATGTAAATCATTACTTTCTTCAAGGTTAGAGATACATGTAATGGAAAATAACTTGCCTTTGTGTTAGAGTTTCTCCCCTACTTAAATTTATTTTTAAGTTTTCATATATAACTGGAGCTGTATTTTGTTTACCATCACAAAATCACTGTAACATAGGAAGAAAAAAAGACTTTCATTCATGCACATTATCATTTGCTCAGCAACTCCTCATTGAGTAGCTACTGTGTACCAAGCACTGTGGTAGGCGGTGAAAATATGGAGGTGATGGACAGTCAAGGGTGTCAGGTCCATTTAATAAATGCTGAAATCAAATGATTTGCAAGGTCTAGCAGCTAGTAGTACCAAGCCTGATCTCTTTCTTTAACTCAACCAGCAAGTTCAACCATTACTCCATATAGCTTTGAAGCTCCTCTCATGTATGGGTTCTGCTTTGGAAGTTAAAGTTTAAAAAAAAAAAAAATCTAAGTATTTTTAAAGATGGTACTTAGCCAAAAATATATGTACTTATCTGAAAATCTGGCCTGAAACAAACTGCACTTGGAAACTGGCTCTATTCTCTAGCTCCCAAAGGAGCCTTGTAGCAGAAATGTGACCCCAGCAGGGGAACCACGGAGTATGTGTGAGTGAAATGCCTGGGGGATTGGTCTGAAACAGCTGTGTGAGTAGGAAGCCAAACTTTCAAGTAAAAATAGAATTAGTGGGATAGTTAGTCTCGTTGAAAAGAAATTGACGATGAAACATGTAACAGGCTTGACTGTCTTATGTAAATGCTGGGAAATGAGTAAACTATACCTGTGCGAAAGTAAAATGTTTACCAGTGCTATGAGGAATGGCATGGGTTTTGCCTGTGTTTTGCTCCAGGGAGAAAGAGAAGGTAGACTTCTGCACCGGTCTTTTTTTCTCATCTCCATGGATCCCCTCCTGATTTTTCATCTCACCCTATCCTGTGGTATTTCTTCTATTCATGTTTCATTTCATAAAATGAGCATTGAGAACCTATTATTTCCAGACCTCAGTCCTAACATTGAATCAGAAGATGACCCTGCTCTCAGGATGTCATGTTTCATAGGGGAGATAAGATATTCACATAAGTGTCACCTGGATAGAAATAGGGTTTCTCATGACCCAGTCATTTTTGAGTATATGTACCCCCCGAAAAAAAGTCTTGATATCTATAAATTACAAGTCAGTATATATATATATATATATATATATATATATATATATATATATATATATATATATATTACTATTATTTTAAAGATTTTATTGGGGAATTGGGGGCAGGAACAGCATTGGGGAATTGGAGAAGGGGAACAGGCAAGTTGTTGTCCTTTTGTTCTTCAGTCTAGTTGCGGAGGGCATTGCTTCACTGGCCCATGTTGATATCGTCATTGCATTCTTCCCAGATGAGGCAGATCTGTCGCTGGCCACTGGACAGCCACTCATGGTGGCTCTTGGCAGCTCATACTGGCTGCCAGCCACTCACTTGGCAGCCCACTGCAGCAGGGACTGCAGCTTATGCCATCGCCGGCCGCTCACGGCAGTCCAGCTCCAGGTGGAGCTGTTGTTCACCATCTTAGGTGTAGAGGGTGCAGTGTCACTGGCCCTCATGTGGGATCCGAACCGGGGTCTTGCTGCTCAGAGCTGGTATCCCAAGCCAACTCCTAACCAACGCATCACTCGGCTGGCCCTAAATATTAATTTTAACATCCAAAAAGTTACTAGAATTAGTACAAAGATTTAATTCAGAAAATCTGTTGAGACTATATGCATTGGGAGGAAGAGCTATGCTCAGTACCCAGAAAAAGCCCTTTTTGTCATTTTCTGGTGAATCTCTTCCCCACTTTAGGCCCCATTCCTTGGTGCTCTGCTCATCAGTGTCTTACATTTTTATTCCATTCTGGTTTTGGCCGCTAGGGATTTTTGTCTCGCTCACCAGCCTTATCAAGTCATTGTAGGGTCATCTGCCACCTTACACTTCCGGCTTCCCTGTCTTTCCTTGCTTCTCGAGGAGGAAACAACCTAGGTTACTTCATTATTTCTCTTTCACTGCTTTTTTTTGGGAGAATTTTCATATAATTTCCACTGAATCAAATTTTCCACCTTCTTACCTCTCCCTACCTTTTATTATATTAATATTTCAGTGTATCAGAGAGGGAAAGGTCATGAATGGCAGTGGTTGCTAAGTTTTCTAGTGAAGAACACCTTGAAGATGGAGCAGATCCTGAAAAGGGCAAAGTGAAAATAGCAAAGGGATGTTTATTTGTGAATGCATACTTTTTATTTTATGGAAACCCTACTGAATTCTATAGTGAACTGCAATTGGATGATATGACCTTGCATTTTATTTTCTGGGAATAGCATTCACCACTGCAGAGAAACAGATATGTTGCATACATGCAGAAAGATAGAGAAAAAAGTTAGTCTTGGCAGCATTTAAACCCTTGCTATGTATATCCCTAAGGTCCAGCTATTCCTGCCCATCGATGCTGGAGAGCAAATGCGTGGCACTGCAGAAAGGCTCCCGTCATGCTTGAGGGGGTACAGTATGAATGTCTGTCACTTTCAATTCAAAATGTTTTAACTGTTCCATTATCTTATTACAATTCTGGTAGGATGGCATTTTCATTCTAATTTTACAAAGGTGAAATGGAGGCTGAGAGAAATGGAAAAATATTAATAGTTTGGAAAGTTGAGTTCTGATGATATTGTGTACATATATGTATTATATATGCAGAGTTCGTTTGAGGGAAATACATCTTGTAGCCTAGGATGTATCTTTGTGTCTCTCTCTCTGTGTGTGTGTGTGTGTGTGTGTGTGTGTGTGTGTGTGTTTGTTGCTGTGTGTATTTCTGTGTGACTGCACTTCTCTGCTCCTCTGTGTGTGTGTGTGTGTGTGTGTGTGAGAGAGAGAGAGAGAGAGAGAGAGAGAGAGAGAGAGAGAGAGAGAGAGAGAGAGAGAAAAGAAAGAGAGAGACAGAGAGAAGACTGTAAGAAAGAAACCAGAGAAGGGGAGGCAATGAGGGGACATTTTGGAGCAGAAGCTATTAAAGGCTGCCTGTGAAATAATGCAAATCTCGTGCTTGACAGAAAGAAAAAAACCCTGCACATCATTGTAAAGGTGTTAGTGATGTCCTTATTTTCCAGACCACTTGATCTTCATGTTCCTTCTTCTTACCCATCTTTCAAGTACCCAGTAGTCTGAAAAATAGATGATAAATTCACTTCTCTCTGTCCCTCCTGACAAATGAAGACAGCTCTCAACAAGGCAGTAATAGCAGCTTCTCCAAATTATTCTAAAAACACTGCCAGGGTATCAGCATCTTCCCGAACTGCCTTGTTATCCTAATGCAATTATGGAACTTTCTAATCTTTCTGTCAGTGCAATAGTCAGGAGGCAGGAGAATTAAAAAAAACTCTGCAAACCAGATGGACTAAACATCTAAAGTGGAGGTGACTGCTGATCCACTGCTTGGGCTATTAGCTACTGGCATCTAGACCAATAAGTCCTTACGGTTCCCCGGCTGGTCAGCAATTTTATATTCAGCAGATTCACTGTAATGCTCACCGATGTGAGAGCCTTCCTGAGCCAGCTTTCTGCCCCTTTATACCCTGCTCTAGTCATCCTGAACCTGGCCAGTGGCAGGCAGTGTACCTGTATGTTCAGTGAGCACTGGAAACAAGCCTGTCCAGGGAGCGAGGACGGATGGGACGTCACGGAGGCCACACCGAGACACTCTTCCTCGCCTCACATCGTCCCTGTGCAGGACGAACTGAGCTTTCCATGGAAACCTGCCTGCCGTTCATTTTTCTCCCCTTTAAAAGCTCTGAAAATTGAAAGCAAAACCACTTTGAAGTATAAAATCGTAGAATTTGAAAGCTGTAAGGTCCTGAAGAAATAGATTGCTTTTGCTTCAGTTTTACCGATGAGTGAGGGAGGGTGGTGTCCTGAAAAATGACCTGGAGAGTGTATACCCAGAAGGCTACCTCTGAATGGTGGATTAAAAAGATCGTTTTGACTTTCCTTTTCATCAGAATGTCTTACATTTTCTAAAATGACCATGGATCACGCTCTAAATAAAAATTATTATTATTTAAATAACTAGTTTTGGCAATCACCAGATCTGAGTGTGAGCCCTCACTCTGCCGTGGAAATGCTGGGCCACCTCGACAGGTTATTGAACCTCTCTGATGCTTCGTGTTGTCTCTGTTCCATAAATGGCAGCACTTGTATCAATTTTGCAGGAGTGGAGTTTGGATTTGATAAAGTAAAATGCTGAGATACACAGTACATGATTTACCCCCTCTTCTTCCCTACTTTCAGTAAGACCCACATACACAGTGTAAATGTCCTCACTTCTTACTCTCTCCCTCTAAGGACAGTGCAAGTGTCTGTTTAGGTTAAATGGCAGAATGTGCAATTTATATTTCCTGTTTGGGCTTCCAGTCCCTTCATTCAACCAGAGTGATTGTCCCAACCCACCCTGGACCACACGAAGGCCAGGCAGTACCTGTGAATGAGGCCGTTTGCATCACTGAGAGAGAAATCCCCGATCACATCGGGCTTGGTAACAGCAGCCCCTTGAAGGCCACCACATACCTTTGTTGTGAAGAACTGTATCTTCCTCTGCACAGATGTGGGAGAGGGCGCCCCGTGCACAGGTCCTCTGAGACAGCCAGTGTGACATAAATCATAAAAACGATAATAAAAATAGCTAATGTTTATTGATACTTCTATGCCAAATACTTTAATAATAATAATATCAGTATATTTGATCTTCCCAATAAGTCTCTGAAGCAGGTAGTATAATCATTGATACACTGAGGGGCAGGGATATAAAGAAAATAATTCAAGGTCAGATGACTATTGATTGATGGATCTGGGAATGGGCCCTGAGCTGTTGGACTCCAGGTACTGTGCTCTTAACCAGCCCTGGAAGCAGTGGGGAGCAGGGATGCGGACACCATGCTAAGTACGACTTATGACCACAGAGCAAAGAGAATATGGCCAAGTAGAGTATAATGTTAATATGAAAGAAATGATCATCCAAGGGGTCCGGTTCTCATCATTCATTCTTTTTATCTTCTTTTTTCTTTCTTTTTCTTTTTTTCTTTTACTTTGTAACTATTGAGTGCCCACTAATCCCCAAGGCTACCTTTAAGAATTGGAGATATGAAAAATATGACCTGGTTTATAATAAGAGCTCACTCAGTGTTAATCTCTTATTATTTATGTGCTGGGGTCAGAATAGAAATACCTAATATATTTTAACTAAATTTCAAATATTATTTTATTTTCGCAATGACCAAATGAAGTATATGGTGTTATCTTCATTTTAGAGATGGAACTCTAAGGGGTTAAAATGTTTGCCAGTTGACTAGGCTGCAACTTTAAGAGCTGTGTTCTCAACCACTGTCGTCAGTGCTGCCGCTGGGAGAATGTTGGAGCGAGAGCAGCTAGGTCTGGGCATCAGCTCCTTTGCAATCTGGTTTAGTGATGTGTCATTGCACCCACCACTCTGTCTTGCCCTGTCAAGTGGAGAAATGATGGCCTATGCCATTCACGTAGCTCACCGGGGGCATCTCACTGGGTCTGCACTGCAGCGCTCCTAAATGGGGCCTTATACGTGCCACTCCCACGGGAGCACCTGCCGTGCATGTTATCATCCCAGTTTCTTAGGTGAGGAAACTGAAGCTCAGAAATTGTAATGGCCTGGAATGTGTCACCACGTCAGTGAGAGCTGAGCCCAAATTCAAATCTCCTTCTAGACTGACTCCCAGGCACAACCTCTGTTGTCCCCTTCATTTGGAGATGGAGGAACCTTCATATTTTATACTAAAACAAATAAACAAAAACCTTGATCACTGGGTTGGCATTCTTATACCCAAGACATGTTTAATTAAGGAAAATGTGTGCCTGTGCACTCACAGAGACCAAATGTAGAGGCAGAGTTGGATGGAAATGCCTCGTAGAATTAAGAGTTAATGGACTCTGTAATGGTCTGTATAGGTTCGCCTCCAAGCTCCGGTTCCTGGGTCAAGGACTGAATCTCTTACCATGATGCCCTAGCCAGTGTTGATGACTTTTGGGTAATTCACAGTAACATTATATTTGAAAAATGCTCCTTCGTAACTCATTTTTCTCAACATAAGTCCATTGAAAGATACTATAAACAATGCAAGCTGTCAAACAAAAATATGTTAAAGAAGTAAATAAAAACTATCCTAAACTCCAGCAGCACGGCCACCACCCACGAATGTGTTAGAGTCCACCCCTGGGCCTTTCCTGTGCCAATATGCACGTAGGATGGGCTGACGGACAGGTAACTTAATGACATAAATTCAGGACATCCTGGGGATATGGATTCCAGTTATAGGTCTGCTTCTGATATTAGTTGGCTATTAATTATAAGCAACTCAATTAGCGTTTCTGGTTCATGAGTTCAATGGTGTGGTAAAGGAAGGACTCATTTCCCCCAAACTGTACTTTTCTCACGCAGCGTGGAGGAAGGGATGAGG
Organism: Aselliscus stoliczkanus; assembly: GCA_033961575.1. Taxonomy (NCBI): domain Eukaryota; kingdom Metazoa; phylum Chordata; class Mammalia; order Chiroptera; family Hipposideridae; genus Aselliscus; species Aselliscus stoliczkanus. The sequence continues at coordinate 44,140,214 of CM066732.1, read as the reverse complement.
TGTGCAGGGAGGGTTTATATAATATTAGATCCTGAAGTAGAGAGAAATTTTCTGACAACTTCTAGCTCTAACATTCTGTCCATCTGTGGCTCCTATTAGTCAGTTTATAGCAAAACACTTAATTATTTTAATTATGTATCCTTACCATTCCAATGTGCTGATACACTAAATGAGGTAGAGGATTCAGACTTCATAGTAGAAAGAGACTAATTCATGGGTGAAAACCAAAGGCAAATTGCACCACCGTTTTGCAATGCCATGACCTTGGGTCCCTCTGAGCCAATGAATGTAGTATCGAAACATATAAATGACTGCTTAGGATAATGATGTAGAACAAGGGTTGGTGATTTTTTTTTTTTCTGTACAGGGCCAGATAGCAAATTAGAAGACACCATGTAGGCATTTATATAACCTTTTAAAAAGTAAACATTTAAAAATGTAAAACATTCTGAGATGCTAGGCTGTACAAAAACAGGCAGGGGATGGACTTGGTCGTGGGTCAGAGTTTGCATACCCTTGATCTGAAAGATTACGATTTATTCCAGAGACCTTTACAGAAAGGTTTTTGGCAGAAGAAGTAAATAACATGTAGGGAAAGGTAAAAACTAGTTCAAACAGCAGTAAAATATTTTTTAAAAATTTATAATGAAAGGATTTAGAAAATACATTTATTTAAAAACTAATTTCAAATGTATGTTTTCTTTAATTCTTTTTGTCAATTCACTTTATCAAATGAGGCTGGTCAGCCTTCCCTTTGTAGAGGCTGCAGGTGACGGGGACTCTGTGCAGACCTGTATCCCAGGTGAAGCCACAGAGCAGGAAACCCATCAGGTAGACGATACACCCCTGTCCTGATGGCGCTGTGGTAGCATCCCTCTTCACATTCCTCACGGTGTTCACCCTTTCCACTCAGTTTCCTCTTTAACTTTTGAGTTTTGTTCTTGGAAGTCTCATGAATATATTATTTAAAAGTCCTGGGAGTTTTAAGAGCCTCCTGATAATCTATCACCTGAGGAAAAACAAAAAAAAAGAAAAGAAAAAAAAAGGATAGCAGTTCATGCAGTGAAAACTCCAAGGGCAGATAAGAGATTTGCCTTTTATTTTCCCCTTTCCACAAATAAAATTGCTGCATTTAGGATATGACAATTTCTTCCTTTAATAGCTTTTGGGAAACTATATATGACTTGTAAGTTCTATGAATAAGAAAACTGAAGATTCACTTAATTATTGCTTCTACCTCCCCCCTTCTACCCCATGAAATGCAGAGTTAATGGATTAAGATTGATATTGAAAAATATATAGATTCTGTCATTCAAGATTCTTCAGTCAACTGGAGAGTTCTCTGTGTTGTCTCGATCAGACCAACCTATATGTCCTGAACGGAACCACTTTAGAATACACCTCATGTCTGAAAATAGCACAGGTGTCATCTTTGCCCTGATTCTACTCATATCTACTTGTTCCCATCTTCAATGATGGGCTGACCCTCAGTTGGCTGAGATTATTACCCTTTCAAAGACATCATCAGTCTCCTAAACCCGATGCCAGTCCACACTGTGCTGAACTGTCCCTCTAACAGACTGCTGTAATTCCCATCCCCCATCAGTCAGGTGTCCCCTTCCCCCCAGCTGGGAAAGGTGGACCAGAACAACCTGACCAGTCATTCTGCACTAGGCAGGGGCTCTTTGACAATGGTAAGGTTACAGGCAAATAGGGCCACTCTTGCTCATTCTTTCCATAAGCTTTTTTTCTTCTTCTCCTATTTGTGTCTAAGGCAATAAACCAAGTCAACTTTCAGTAATTGTTGAGCTGAAGACCCTGAACTTTGGCATGGATAGTATTGTTAAGATGATAAAGAATGGCAGGTTTGGTCTCTGCTATGATGGCCTTACAACTAGCTGCCACGTAGGGAATCTAGATTCTGTAGTTTGAGGTGTGGAGAGTAACCGGTACATGTATCACTATTATTTCCTCTTTTAAAACCCAGAAAATAGCAAATATCTGCTGACTTACTATATTCAGAGTGTCACTACTTAGCATGTGATGTGGTACAAAACAACGATCTCTCTCTTGTTCTCTTTCGCCTTTCCCTTCTTCTCTCCCTCCCCCCTCCCTATACACACACACACACACACACACACACACACACACCCACACACAGCAGTAGGAATGTCACCCAGCTTTGGTCTCTAGAACATTTTGTTCCTTTTCTCATTCTTGCATTCTCTTCTTCCATGCAAAGAAATAAGATTTATCCAGAGCCCTCTGTGTCCTAGGGGCACAAGGATGAAAGAAAGCTGCAGCCCCACCCCTCCTGGAATGTCAAGACCATCTTCCTGACCCCTTGTACTACTGCTGAATATCCCTTTCCCTGGCTTCCCTGATAACACTTCTTCCCATCCCTCCCCCTTGTGACATTTCCTGCTCTGAGTAGGGCTGCAGTGTCTAATTATGATATATCTCTGGGCATTTCTGTTGATAATTTTGTTTTTTAAGCATCGTGTTTTCATATGCGTGGTTACACTATGTGAAAGGTCCATACATTTTTATGAAGGAATAGAGATAATTGAAAGAAAACCTGAAGAGCAATTGAAGGCTATGCCATTAAAAAATGTGAACATTCTGTTCAAACTATAGTTGGTTAAAAATACATGGAAAAATACAAGTCAAATCTCTGACCGAGCTTCCCACTCCCACCTGTTGTCCTGAGTGGTGATAATGGCGTAATAGAACACGTTCCTAGACTTCTAACAAGATATACTCCAAATGGGTTAAAATGTACAAATACAAAATTTGGTAATATAAAAAAAAATGTTGTATCTTCAGTACTAAACGAAGTCATGGGTCAGAATCAAGGACTTCCAGGAATACATTTTAAGAATCATCTTGTAGTGAAATTTCAGTTTAAGAAAAAGCAACTGATCACTGTGTAAAAGACAGTAATAAAATGTACAAGGCTTGATACAAAGTTGACAAGAGTGTGACAGACCAAAAATATGAGAATTTCCTAAACCTCTCTGCCCCTGAGGTCTTACTCTTTGATGTATATCTAAGTCACTTTTTTTATTTTTTATTCTGAACTACTAAATCACTCTTTGGTCACAGACCAGAAAACCAGCAGTGGGAAGTATTCATCAGGGAGACACAAAAGAAATGCAGTTTGGGAATGGCATTTTGCCCCTTATTTTTGAAAAAAGAAACTATCTTAAGCTATCCATCCGAGGCAAAAAAAATAAAAAAAAACTGTCAACCATTATCAAAATGATTTACTTAAGAGCCATTTAATGAGATTCATTAATTTAAAGAGATTAAAACAGCCCATATTAAAGGACATTTTGACAGAAAAAAATAGGTTATAATAAAAGCTGAAAATCTGCAGTCTCTTTATCAAAGATGATGCAGAGCTCTCAGCAAAGTCTTCTTCATTCAAAGTGAAATTCAAGATCTGATTCAATTAATAGCAGACTTTAAACAGAAAATAAAGAAAGCTTGCAATAGGTCAAAGTATGAAATGTACAACTGACAAGAGCACAAAATGTTCACCATTTTCTTAGGGAGACTGAAATGAGATGGGAAGGAGGAAAATGGACGGGTAAAACCATGCGCACTTCACAGTGGAAGAAGCAACCTGGCCTAGAGACAAAGCTAACTTGAACAACCTGAAAAACAGCCCCTCTGTTCCTCGTTGCCTTTGAGGCAGCGATTGCTTGTATAATTCTTATGTAATTAACGAGAGCCTCATTTTTCTCTCCAGCATATGCATTTTGACAAGGAATTAATGAAATCCATTCAGCTCCTTAATAATATTTACTCTTTCTCTTAAGTATAGTGCATTACAAAGATATGTCCTAAATGCACCAAAATGGTTGCCTTTGTGGGCAGAGTGATTTTGGATTAGGTATGCATAGGAATATGTCCATGAAATTAAAAAAGGAAATATATGGAAATACATTCACATATAATCATCCAGAATAAACATATGCGTACATATGCACATTCAGCTGGACAGTTGAGGTATGAATGAGAGTGAATAGCTTTACTACAGAATACACTAAATTAGAGGGCACTGTATAGTTAGCTGGGTCGCCTGGAGAGCAGGTGCTGAGATGGATATAGGAATGCAAAGGTTTCTTCCCGGGTGATGTTTTCAAAAGATAAAAGAGGGAGAAAGTGGGATTGGGCAGGGAAAACTCCAAACCTTTCCTTTGAGAAGGAGGAGGGATGGCAGCAGGATTGGACAGGGACAATCTCAGACTGCAGGGTAGGTTTGGAAGTTTTGGGGAGGCACTCAAGGAGGAGCAAAGATTTCCCACTAGATGAGCTCAAGGTTGGTTAAGGGTAGCCAAGACCCAGCACCCATCAGTGAGGGCTGCCCAGGAGGAGCGCTGCCTAGGAGGGAAAGCAGGGGTGGACCCTGAGGGTGGTTCGCAGAAGGAAGCTGTGAGCTCCCTGCATGCCTCGCCCTGGAACAGAAAGTTCTTTCTTGAAGGAACAGCTGAGCAGCGCCTTTCCATCGCTGCCTCTTCTCCCCTCCAGGTCCCAGGTAGGTAGGTCTTGGCATGTGAAGGGCAGGGTGGAGGGGAAGACACTCTAACTCAGTACTCTTTTTTTTTTTCTTTATTAAAAACAGAACCCCAGACAGATTAAATGACTTGAATAGGATCTCACAACATTTCTTAGCATGCTCAGGACTGGAATTCTTTATACCATTTTAAGGTCGTTTTGCACTTCGTCACACTTCCTGTTTTCCTCAGAAAAATATAAGGTATTTGATACTCATGCAATGATGGCTTTATATACTGACTTTTAACTATACCCATTGTCCTAATTTCCTTATTTTTTATTTATTCTCCACATCTTTACACAAATAACTGCTAAAAAAGTTGACCTACCTTAACATTTTTTTTCTGTTAAAATTGCTGTTAAACTGTTCTTTCTCCCAGAGATTGCTAATTTTGGCCATTTCTAATTTTAATTATTCTGATGATTCCAACATAATTCTAAAATATCCTTTTCCTCTACTTCTTGTTATATTATACTTGACGATAAGTTATGAAAGGTGGTACATTTATCTTTTAAAAAAATACATCCTCTCTCCATTCCTATTGTTTGAAATTTGCAAACACTATTTAAGTGATGAAATGTTACTATTGCCTTATCTATCAACTGTAGACAATACATCTTTCTCCCTACTGTGTAATATTTAAACCGCTTCTTCACTTCTCCTTTTTCATCTGCCTAACTCTATTGGTTATACCATAATTTTTTGTTAGAGTTTATGACACTTACATGCTCTACTGCAAGCTAGAACAATTGTCAACTTTTCTCTGAATTTTGAAAATCAACACCTCAAGCAAGAACATAAGCTTAAGCTTCTAAGTCTGTGAGGCTCCAATGAGTCAGCTTGGGATGTCAAGGTCAAATATGCTCTTCTTTTCATATTCACTCAGTGACAAATTATGCAACATTTTATTTTGATTTATATAACTACCATGGATTACTTATATAGATTTTTCTTTCCCACAGTTCTATTTTTCCTCCTGTAGACAGAAATATATAAATATAGATGTACATACATTTATTGTAATTATATTATATATAATATATAATAGCCTTCTGAAAGATCACCCAGTTTATGTTTGTGTATCTATCTCTTAAAATTAATTTGATTTGTCCATTAGTACTGTTTTATACATATTTTTAAATATGGTCTTATTTATTTCAAGGGCTATTTTAAGTATAGGGTCTCTTTTTATTGTACTTTTATTCATTTATGTTTTTTGAAGATTTGTTTATCCTTTTTCCCAGGAGTACATGATGAATAAATCTTTTTAAAAATTGTGAGTAGAAGGTAGACTCTTTGATGATTCTATTCTGAAAACATAATTTGGGTGTAGACAAAATTCTCATTTCAAAACCATTTTACTTTTTACTTTCTATATAATCACTTTCTTTTTTCTAAAATTAGATTCACATGCATGGCTCTAAGAAATAATTCACAGAGCTCCTGTGTTCCCTTTACCTAGTTTTCCTGGAAAATGATGCCACAGTATCCCAACCAGGAGACTGATACTGACACACACATTCGCAAGACTGCACTGCTCCATCACAGCAGGGTCACCTTGTCTGCCCTTTTATATTTCTTTTTTTGTTTTTGAGAGCAGTGTCACTGGCCCTCATATGTGGGACCGAACCGGGGCCACTGGCTTCTCAGGCCAGTGCTTAACCACCGCGCCACTCGGCCGGCCCTGTCTGCCCTTTTATAGCATGCTTACTTCTCTTCCATGCCCACTGCTATGAAATCCTGGGCACCACTCATTTCTTAGCCATTTTTTATAATCCACCATTTTAAGAATTTTTCAAAAATGGAATAATACAACATGTAACCTTTTGAGGTTACTGTTTTCACTCAGTATAACTCCTTTGATATTAATTCAAGTTGTTGCATTTATCAATAGTTTTTTCTTTAAAAAATTATATATATATATATATATATATATTTCTTAGCAGTATTCCATGGTGTGATTGTACCATAGTTTGCTTAAGCATTAACCCACTGAAGGACATCTGAATTGTTTCCAGTTATTGGTTATTACAAATAAAGCTGCTGTGAACATTATTGCGTATAAGTATTTTTCATTTCTCTGGGGAAAATGTACAAGAGTGCATTTGCTGCTTTCTGTAGTATTTGCATGTTTAGGTATACAAGAAATTGTCAAAGTATTTTACAGAGTAGCTCTAGCACTTTACATTCTCAGCACCAATGTATAAGTGGTTTTTTTCTCTGTATCTTTGTCAGCATTTGGTTTTGTCGTTTTTATTTAGTCATTCTGATCGATCTATAGTGGTACTGCATTGTGATTTTAATTAATCTGCATTTCCCTGGTCACTTAAGGGTGCTCAACATGACTTTAGTGTGTTTATTTGCCAACTGTGTTCACTTCTTGGTGAAATGTTTGTCCATGTGTTTTTCCCATGTTTTAATTGGAGTGTGCGTGTGTGTGTGTGTGTATGTTACCATTGAGTTGTTAGAATTGTTTTTATTATATATTCTGAAACTACTCCATTGTTAGCTTTGTCGTTTATAAGTACCCTTTATCTATAGCTTGTCTTTTCATTCCCTTACCAGGGCCTTTTGCAGATGAGATCCAGTTTCTTGTTTTTTCTTTTATGGATTGTGCTTTTGCAGATGTTTAGATCCTGAAGAATTTTTTTGCCTTCAAGTTTTACTTTCTAGTAGAGTTACGATTTGACATTTACCATTTTGCATTTAAGCCCATGGTCCATTTGTGTAGATGATGAGAAGTTAGGGTGAGTTCATTTCATTTACCTCTGGGTGCCCATTTGCTGCAGGACCATTTTTTAAGAAGGCGATCCTGCCTCCATTGAACTGTTTTACACCTTTGTCATAAATTAATTGAGCATATTTGTATGGATCAAGCCATTTTTAAAGAAGACATGCATATCTACATTTTAAATGTTAGAAAGGAGCGTGGGAGATGGTTTATGTTCATGGAGCTAATCAGTGCAGCAACAGTATCAATCCTGCCTTACCTAGCCAAAGGGCCTTGCTTGGCTTTTATGTGTTGTGTCTAATGCTTCTTTCAAGTCCCCACAGTGATTTGTGCACAATAGATACTCAAATATGGGGGAAAAAAAGTGCCTGAAATTATGGTTGATTAAAAGACCACTTAGAGTACATTGGTATTTTAAATGGTAGGAGGTTGTCTGACCTGTCTCTCTATGTCTGAGCATTACCAAGTTAACTATCTGCAGAGGGTATCTAGTTTCAGAAATGTGCCTTTGCCTCACTGTATGATTTTTCTTTGGGAGTTGCTTTACAATGCAATTGTTTTGTAGAGACCTGACAGCATTCTCCTTCTTGAAGACAGACTCTTCAAATAAGGAGGAAATCTGCCAATTCTGCAAAAGTGAGACGCCTACCATCACTAATGTAATGAATACATTGCCTTGTATTGTGAGACCAAATTTGAATTGGATTCTCTTGTGATTATCAAGCCATACAGTCCCCTATTTTTGGGTAAATATTGAGAAAGGAGGAGTAGTCACTACCTGTGAATTTCAGCAGGCCGTCAGCCTCAGAATTTCTGGAATATCGTTAAAAGTGAAGATTCAGTGGTTCTGCCCCAGACTCCTTAAACTAAGTATGTTGGTGTCAGGCCCTGAAATCGTTATAAATAGTTACACAGGTGATTTTTCACATGACAGCTTTCAAGAAACATAATGCCACAGAGACATTCCAGGAAAAAGAGTTCTTTGAGGTTAAGACATCTGGATTAATTGCTGATCTAAAAATCCTTAAATAACTAGAGATGGGAAACTGTGTATACCATGTGGTATCCAGTTGCTCCGGAACCATTTACTACATGAGATACAATTTAACATGAATAGAATTTAGTGTTGAGGCCAGTGCTGAAGATGCAAACAGCAGAGAAGATGAATTAAAAAGGTCATATGAATTATCATTTGTCTGTGTTAACTGAGATTATTAAACCGAACAGGCAGGCGCAGTTCAGGTCAATTTCCCGTTCTTGTTAACCATCTTTGGTAAAGAGCAAAATAGCAAAATTCTCTAAAGTAATTCCCCGTCTGTAGCAATAAGCACATACATTGATATGGAATAAGAAGATACAGAAACACACAAAAGTTTTGACTTTTTGTGTAAGAAAAGAATGTATTTGTTTATGTCATATTTATTTTCCTTAATTATTAAAGCTATGATCTTATTACAGATACATAAACACTGAGAGAATTGGAAGTAATCAAACCAGCTTTAATTCCATCACCAGAAGTGACCACTGTTTAACACACACACTCACATGCATACACCTATGTATGTACAAACCATGAGGCACTCATAATCTAGTTCCATGTATTTTAGAATCTCCTATTATTTCTACTCTATTTTCCTGTAGATGGTAGACATTGTATATTTAGAATATTAATGTAAAGTTGAGATTCACAAAGGAACTCACCTATTTCAGCTGCTTAATTGTAAGGACCTTATTTTATAATCAGATAAAGACTTTTTCCACTTGGCAGCTGTCTAGCTATGGGCAAATTTATGAAGCTCTCTTAACTTGAGTTTCCCGCATCCAGAGTGACTATATTAATGACTGCTTTATTGGGTTGTGGCAAGGTCCAAATCATCATATTTGTAGAGAGAATATCTGAGTCCTTGACACGTAAGGCCCACTGTATGGCGGCCATAAAATGGTAGCAACATCTGAAAACCATTTCAGCATCTCCCACACACTCCTCCCCAAGCTGAACTGCAGTCTGTGCACCAGATGGCTCTTAGCACCTACACAGCCTTCTGGTATGAATGCTTCCCTGTGTCAATATGGTAAATGCCCCATTTGTTCTCTGAGGAGGCTCAATCTACACCCTCCCTGAAGCTGAATCTCTTTCTATAGCTGCCTCTTAAGTAGTAAGATAAGTAGTGAGTGTCAATTATGTGCCAACCGTTTTATATCTATTATCACACTAATCTTCAGAATAATTTTCAAGTAAGCATTATCTCTGTTTGTAAATAAGGATGCAGAGATTCAGCAAGGTTAAGTAATTTATCAGAGGTCACAGAGCTTGTAAATGATGGAGGCGGGCGTTCAGCCCAGTTGTCTGACTCTGAAATTCGTGTTTCTTCCTACTAAACAATCCTAGTCTTCTCAGTCATTTTGTGAAAGGATCTTCTGGGAAAATCACCGTTGGCAAAATCACCCTCTCTTTTTATTCAGAGCCGTCTCCTGTGAGTTACAGTTTAATAGAGAAAGCCCGTGCTGCTGCCACTTTGCCTGAATCAAGTTTATTTATTGAAGTCTTTGAACTGAAGTTGGGTGGATATCCTACTACTTTGTACTTTTAGAGGGTCTGGAGCCTTTATACACAAACAGGGCATATACAAAATTAACCATTTAACAGTTTTAAGCAGATATCTTCATGAGAGAAAAAAGGTCTCTGATCCATGAAGGTGACTTAGCTTGTATCCATTTATACCCCTGCATTTCATATTATAATTTCATGGCTTCCTTCTGCCCTCCCTCCTTCCCTCTCTTCCTTCTTTCCCTCTGTTTTTTCTTTCTGAGTTATCTTTGACAAAATACTCCCAATATTTGCTTTTTTAATGAAAATTTGTGGATATAAATAAGTAAACTTTTAAAATTGGTTGAGAGGATTGGCAGCATTGTTACTTTAGTAGCGGGGTTATGTAATTCTCCTGTTTGGTATTCCTAACAGTTTAGTCACATAAGCTCTCTATTGTTCTATCATATTTGGGTCTTGTTTATTCCTTAAAACTTAACTGAAAATGTAAGATGTAAAGCCCTATTTTTTGGTTTAAATCTCAGATTTCCACTTTAGGACTGTGTCCACTTGGGCAAGCTGTTCAACCTTTGGTGCCTCAGTAATGCCCTCATCTAGAAAGGGGCTAGTTAGTGGGACCAACATCATAGGACTATGAGTTTTCTATAAAACATTCGCAGTAATACATGTCATATAGCAGTTTCTCAGTAACTGTTAACTATATTATTAAGTCTCGGGAATCCTAGACTATCTTAATTTCATATATTTGCTAATGTGCAAATATTAAAATACAAATATAAACATATAAATCAAATATACAAATATTTTTGTAATTAGATGCAAGGCATATTGAAAAGAAGAGTTGGTCTTCCAACAGTTTGCATTTCAGCACGAAAGACAGATAAGTAAACATAATTACATCACAACATACATCCTCTGAGGGAGAGTCAACAGAAGGTTACTGGGGGTGAAGGGGAAAGAGCAGACACTTTGAGGGAGTTCAGAAGGATTCCTGGAGGGAGTAACCAATGAGTTTTGTGTGCTGGGATAGTGAAATAAATAGCAAGACATTCTAAGAAAATCAAAGGCAAAGGATATTTAAAAACCTGGTGTGTTTGCTGAATTTCCATTTGCTATAATTAGAATAGTGGGAGGAAGATGTGGGAGTGATGAATATGGGCTGCAGAAGGAAACCTGTGCCTCACTATAGATATACGGAAGTTCCCCCCTTATCTGCTGGGGACAACTTCCGTGACCCCCCAGTGGATGCCCAAACTGTAGATAGTACCAAACCCTGTATATACTATAATTCTCCCTATTGATTACCTACCCACAATGAAGTTTAATTTATAAATTAGGCCTAGTAAGAGATTAACAACAATAACTAACATTAAAATAGAACAATTATACCAATATACTATAAAAAATCATGTGAATGTCCCTCTCTCTCTCTCTCTCCCCCACTCTCTCCCAAAATATCTTATTGTACTGTACTCATCACATAAAGGAAGCACTTTACAACTTGTCTTTAGCACATCCAGATTGCCAGTAGCATCACTACTCAAGCACTTTGGGGCCATTACTAAGTAAAATAAGGGTTACTTGAACATAGGCACTATGATGCCGTGACAGTAGATCTTTTGACCAAGATGGCTACTAACTGACTAACGGTGGGGAGTCTGCAATGTGGATTTGTTAGACAAAGGGATGATTCACATCCCAGGTGGGATGCTACTCAGAAGAGCATGAACTTTAAAATTTATGAGTTGTTTGTTTCTTGCATTTTCCATTTAATGTTTTTAGACTATAGTTGATTGTAGAGAACTAAAATTGTGGAAAGTGAACCCATGAATAAGGGGGGACTACTGTACCCTGTCTTTCATGAAGTTTCTTTGAGGTACGTAGTAGGGGTTCTAGTGATGGCACCACGTTGCGTCTCCATAGAGGTGGATAAGCTTGATCTTGAATGCTTGTTCTGCCATTTCTCACTCATGGATAAATAACATACTCTTTCTCCCTCAACACTCTCATCTATAAAATGAGGGTGATGAAAATAGTACATAGCTCAAAAGGTTTTTTGAGGATTTAATGACATAAAAATATATGTAATTTGTGGGACATAGTGCTCTTATATGTATTAGTGATTTTAAATATAACTGAAGTCCTATCAGTGACAAAACCAAGGACAAAACTCAAGCATTAAGGTTAAGATTCGAGCCAAGAACCAATGCCCAAATCCATGTTGTTTTTTGCCACAAGCTCCTCTTTCATTAAAGAAGAAAAAAAAAAAGAGTGTGTGTGTTCAAATGAAGAGACATTAACTTTTCCCTAGAGCCTGATGAGGAATCTGATTATTTTCTCTCTGGAGCAACTTCTAGTGTTATTGTGATCCATTCAATGAATAGCATTTGGCCACTTCAAAAGCATTTTCCCACTTCCATGTAAATGGTATGATTAGATGTGAAAGGTAATCTTGAGCGCTGCCATGTTATGACATTAAAATAATAATTCAATTGTTAGCAACCCCTCACAAATAACTATTCAATCTACTTGTGTTGAATACCTCAGCGTCCTCTCATGCCTTTCCTTTTTGAAACACAAAGCAGTATTGATTTCTCTTCATACCCAACTAAAAAGTGCTTTGAGCACTTTTATTATTTCATTATCCAGCAGTAAATAAGGAAAACCTGCAAAAATGAAAAACAAGTAGATGGGTTACTTTTATCCCTTTTCCTGCAAATCTCAAATGCGGATAAGAGTGACTTTTTGATGGATTCATATGTCATTATATTTGAAGACATCTTGGCAATCATCATGAAAGGCAGCTTCGTATAGTGAAAAGTTGTGCATATAGAAATGGGAGCCCCAGTGTATTAGTCTGCTTGGCTCACCATAACAGATTACCACAGACTGTGTCTTAAACAACAGAAACTTATTTTCTCATAGTTCTGGAGGCTGAAGACCAAAATCAGGGTACCAGCAGGGTTGATTTCTGGTGATGTGTTTATCCCTGTGTCGCAGGTGACCACCTTCTCACTGTGTCCTCACATGGCCTTTGTGCACAAAACTTCTGATGTCTCTCTCTCTTCTCATCAGGACACCAGCCCTATTGGATTAGGGCCCCACCCTTATGACCCCTTATGATGTCATTTAACATTACCTCCATAAAGGCCCTATTTTCAAATACAGCCTCACTGGGGATTCAGGCTTCCACATATGCATTTGGTGGGCACTGGGGAAGGTGGGAGGCACAATTCAATCCATTACACCCAGTTTTAGAATCAGCTCTGCAACTTACTGGCCATGTAACATTCAAAAACGTATTGGTTTCTCTTATTCCATCCCTAATTTCTTAAATGTAGATAGAAGATCCAGCATACAGCTCTGAGGAAAGGAGCATTTCCTACTGAACTGAGTTTGGAAGGGGTCTGGAAATTAGCCCCTTGTCCTCTTTTCAGTTAGTCAGATTAATTTACTAAAATATGCATAGTACGTAAAGAGACATATAAAAGCAGCACCCAGGAAATATAGGGGGAATTGCTGAGACATATTCTACTTTTTGTATAAAATAAGGTTTAAGAGACTGATTATCTCTTACTCTTATAAGCCTCTGCTTCCTGGACATGGAAAAAAATAGCTATTTCCTAACTCTCCACTCAATTATTAGATGTCATGGCTACACAAATGAACAGCTTTTAACCAAAAATCTTCTTTCAAAGTCAATTTAATGCCAGCTAGGCATTACTTGTATAGGCTAGTCATTTAATTATGCTGTCCAGTGTCTTCACGCTTATACTAGGGCAACTGCCTGTGTTATTTTCTTAAATTTTTATGTTAAGTGAAAGACGGAGGGTCATATACCCCATTTCAGGGGTACATACTTAAATACCAAAAGGGACTAAGGCAGACAATGCAGATGGATAAATAGCTGTGCTGGTGGGGACTGTGCAAAACTTGAAACTGTGGGCGTCACTATGAGGGGCAGAACATGACCCTCTTTACCTGAGAATTGCTGTGTAGGAATGTTGGCTTCATGTTGAAAGAACTTCTAACCTTTCAAGTAACTAAACATTGGGGTTTCTGAGTGGAATGCAGATTCAGTTGGCAGCTAATGAAATTTCTGGACACATTGGGAAGACCAAAAAATGTGTCTGTCCTGGTTACTATGCTTTCATAACAAACCTATCCCACATGTAATAGTTTTCAACAACATTTACAAGTATTTTCCTCATGAAACAGTCATTCGGGGAAGGCTCAAAGGGGTCATCATCTTTCTGTTCTACTTATTTTTTTATTATTATTATTTTAAGGGGGTGACCAGGAAGCTGGGGGCTAGAATCCTCTGAAGATGCATCTGCTCATGTCTAATGCATGGGCTGGGAAAATTCAAACGGTGGGAGGCCCTAACCACGTGGCCTCCTCGAGGTATCTCTCTCTGTCTCTCTGTGGTCTCTCTGTGTGGTCGAATAAGGAAGGTGGCTCCTGAGCAGCCAGCCTTCTTACATGTCAGTCAGCCTAGGACAGCTCATGGCAAATGTCTCCATAGAGCTAGCAGAGGCCATGTCGTTGTATGTGAACCTGCCTTGTTAGTCACTTAGCATCAGCTCTACCACGTTCTATTGAATGAGTCAGTTACAAAGGTCTACTCAGTTCCTGGAGAAAGGACATAACTCTCGGCTCTCAAAGGAGGTATCTCTGTTGCACTGTAAGAAGAGCATATGGGGTGTGATGTGTATCGGTATGGACATTTTTGGAAAGTGCCCCAATATACAGAGGGTGCCAGGAAAATATGTACACATCTAAAGAAAGGAAAAAACTGTATTAAAATTGTAATTCTCAATATATACTGATAAGAAAGGATGAATACAAGTCACGTTTGACTTTTGCAATTACAAGAGGTGCTCAAAAGTGGTTACCAGCAGTATAATTTTAATACAGTGGTTTTCCTTTCATAAAAGTGTATATGTTTCTTTGGCACCCTCTGTAAATACAGTATATTTGGCTCATTGGCTACCAGTTGGCGCCCAGGAAATCTCGGTGTGCTCTAGGATTTAAGGAAGTACTGCTGAGCTTCCTCCAAAGCCATCTCAAAATTCTGTCACCGTCTACAGCCTCGTTTTGCAGAAAAGCATGGTTCTACCGGAGTGCATTAAACAATCTGACTCCTTCCTTGTAGGGATATGGATAGCTCTAGTAGTGACGTAAAAGTCTAGATTGATGCTGTGATTGGTCTTAGTGACTGGGCAAGACCTGATCAGGAAGTTGTTTCAGACAGTTAGAAATAGATGGATAATTAGAACAGTCACTAAAATATTCCTCAAATTGAAATAGGTTAAACTGGAAAAGATAATTATATTCCTTACTCCAACTGGTTGAGGAAAGTTCTGGGACATGAACAGGAGGTGAAGCCAAAATGAGACAAATTGGCCATGACAACAGATACATAATGGAATACCTCATGAATGTGGCATTGAGTGGAAGCATATAGCAAGAGGGCAAGATGAGGCCTGTTGTGGAAACTGTACAAGAAAGTTGAAAATTCTTGGTATCAACCCTGGGCTATCCACCTCTCCATCTGTAGCTTAGCTGTGTGCTGTGTGGTGGAATCAGTCTGAGCAAGTGATGACAGTACTGGTATATTCTTGCTCATGCAATCAGAGAACAATCAGGTGGATTTTTTGAGGTTTCCGAAATACAAAAGTTGCAAATTAGAGTCAAATGTTAATGCAGCTCATGTGCCCATATTAGAAAAGAACCACAATAGATTCCTGACGTGCTAGATCCACCCTATAGAAATGAGGCTATTATTCTGAATGTCTGTTGCCCTCCTTGGGCATCGTCTCTATAGAGATGTATTAGACATTCTTCATAAAATATTTATCTAGTTCTCAGAGGCAATGTAACTGATCACTACTCTTCCCTTTAAATTAAAAAAAAAAATCAAGGCTTAGAAGAGAGAGATCGTATACAAATCCCAGGAGGAAAATCTTTATGAAATACTCATGTAAATTGCCTTATCTTGTTGCAGTGTTATTACTCTTTCAGTGGGTATGTTTCATGTTAACATTTTTATTCATAATCCACTTCTGTGTTGTGCTTTGCTGTGGAAAGAGAGCCTGCTTTATTATATCTTGCTGTGGCTTGGGAGAAATCCCCCAAATTGTGTTATTAACAAAACAAACAAAAAATAACAAGGCAGCAATGGTACACTTTGAAGTTGGTTCTTGACAACAGAAAGTATGCTTATTTTTATACCCAGCCTTTGTCTGTGGGATGACAAAGCCAATTTAGAATTTTTCTTGATTGTTTCTACCTTCATTTATATATGGATCAATATGGGATAGAAATAATTTAAGAATCAGAAATAGTTGGTCCTGGGTCCCCTCTATGTTGCTTGTTAGCAGTGTAAAATTAGAAAAGTTTTATAGTTTTTAAGCTTCAATTTCCTAAATTGCAAAGTGAAGTAGATGGACTGGGATGGTCTCTACAATGTATTATTTTTCTAATAGGTCATAATAACACGTCATTCAATGTGAAAGTGCCACAATTTTTTACGACCATGACAATAATTGATATCCTGGGCATTCTCATTTAATCCCCTGAATTTAGTTTCCAAGAAACATCAAGAGTGAAAAGCAAGCATTTGATATAAGCAGAAGGAAAAAAAGAAAACAACAAAATGATACTAAAGGGTACCAAGATGAGTTAGCTCCCTTACGTGCAAGGAGGAGCACACGAGCCCTGGGTCCTTGCAACTACAAGGTGGCTTTCTCCCCAGAGCTGGGCCACTTCTAACTCCAGAAAGTTATCACTTGGGAGAGATTTACACTGGCAAACAGAATTTGTGCCAAATGCCCCCAAGATGTGACAACTCTGTTTTCTCAAAGAAATTCAAGGATTGGTTAGGACCCTCTGAACCAAAGGTAGCAAGCATCACTGCGATAATCCCCGTTATCCTGCCCACTTTCCTGGAAAACATCAATCTCCAGTGAAAATGGATGCACATACTCACTTACATATTTATACACATGTGTAAACTCTGTGTATAAAATGCTGCGCTCTCCCCTCTCCCAAAATTTAGGGTTTTTTGGAAGATAAACTGGTGAGGGGTTCCAGACATGTCTAGTGGTTAAGGAGAGAGTGTTGAACTAAGCTCTCTGTTATTTAACTAGCTGAACAAACATTAAATGACTTACCTACATTCTGATTGGAGATCTTTAGGTACATTCAACAAGGAGAAAGTACAGAAAGGGAATGTGGCTGTAAATTTGTGATGTTGGAGGGGAAGTGATGTTGGAGGGTCATCCATTGTTCTTGCAGGATTCCATGCCCAGCCAGCATTTCTCTCAGTAAACTCACTTTTGTAACTGATAAGATTTAAATTCTTTACCTATATTTTTCAGGAATAAATAAAGGAAATAAAGTACCTTGTGTTGAATCAGGGGTGTGTGTGTGTAAGTACTTCTGCATCTGTGCACAGAAAATTCAGCAGTATCAAAAGGTATCTGTTAAGAATGCCAAACCCAGAATATCTAAATGCATTCATTTGGAGCATATACATTGAAGAAGTATCAGAAATGACAAGATGGCAACTGGGAATATGGTAGGAACAAGAGAGCCTTACCAGAAAGATGAGCGATGGGTGGGGGGCAGGCAGAGGGGGATGACAGTGTCTGATCTTGAAATGACAGTGAAGAGAAACATAATGAAATAATTTAAAAGTGAAAAGCATTTTGAAATATCTTAAAAATACCAACTCTCTCAGAGTATCAGTGACTTTTAAGTGGGTTGAGTCGAGTGGAGATATATTCTAGAAGTGATCCCATTTTAAGATACTCAGAGATTCTCTTTAACAAAAAACAACAGAAGCCAGAAGATCCAGAATCGATGTGACTTCAGTAAAGAAGAAATAGCCGTCTGAGTGGTGCGGCGGTTAAGCGCTGGCTTGGGAAGCCAGCGGCCCGGATTCAGGACCCACATATGAGGGCCAGTGACACTGCCCTCAAAAAAAAAAGAAAAGAAATAGAAGCCCAGGAAGGAAAGGGAGGGGGCCTTTCCCTCCCATATTGGACTGTCCCTCCTGTCACTTTCCAAATTAATTTCAAAACAGAATGACTTTTTCACCTTATATATTTTGCATATTGAAGGTATCCCTATATCATAGTTATAAAATACTTTATGCTCTTATATTAACTGTTCCTGATAAATTAAATTCATCAACTAAACCTTGATTCAACAGTAACTGTCACTATATCAGTGTCTAGTATCACAGAGATCCCGGGAATCTGGAAGGTAAGGGAATGTTTACAAATTAATATAAAGAGGTTAACTGCATTAAGGATGTCGCAGCGGACAGTTAGGATCAGGACATGGAGTCAACAATTAAAACAAATTACCGAAGGCTCAACATTGAAATCAGATCTTGAGACAGAGACACTGAGCCGTGCACAGCGGTTGGACATGTCCCAAAAAGGTCATTAGGAGGATGAGCTCCCTTTTTATTTATTTTTTTATGGGCACAATGTACTCCTGAGGAAGTGTGTGTTTCTTAAGTAGAAGCCCAGGATTCAGACATCACTTAGATAGTTGCTAATTATTATTTTGAACAAAAGCCCAAGTTGGATGTGTTAACCCTGTGGTTCTGAACACCAGGAGAGACTCAGAGATCCCTGTGAAGAAGCCTTTCTCAGGATGGGACCAATCCACTGGAAGAAGAGAATACTGCAGTCATGTAGTGTGGTCCGCAGATAGTTTGAAAAGCTGTCAGTGGAAAAAGCAACACACGTACGTACTTCACTACCCTAACAAGGCAGCTAAATCGTTAATCAGAAATTTCAGAGAAGAAGATTCTTGGGGAAGGAGCTCACCACCTTTGAAGGTGGAGAGTTAAAAACAAATAGCAACTTGAAACTTGAGCAGTTAACAGTTAAGAAATTGGTTTGTGGGAGGGAGGTGGAGAGAGAGAGAGAGAGAGAGAGAAGAGAGCGCGCGCGCGCACACACACACACACACACACACACACACACATATGCACGCACGCGTGCACTTTGCTTTGTTGCTGGAAACAGGAACCCTAGAGGACCCCTGGGTGGGAGCTGCACCCTCAGAGGCCTGTCTGAAGGGACTGGAGCCACAAGCAGACGTGTCCCTGTCCAGAAATGCTACATATGTCATCACTTCCTTTGCCTCCCAATTCTATCCGTGCCTTCCGTTGCCCAGTCGCCGTCAGAAGCCAGCTGCTCTGGCGTTTGGGGGAAACTGGCCCTCAGAACTACACCTCTGGGACACACACATGGCAGCACAAGGAAAAGGTGGAGCAGGCTTCTCAGAGCAAGCGTGGCAACACAATTGGCATGGCAACTCCAAGAATGTACATTCTTAGTTTGGGTAATATTCCTGAAACAAAGGCATGGCATTTGAGCTGAAATAGTGAAGGTAACAACAAACTAGGCTTGAGAAGGCCTTTCAAAGAGCTTTCCAGGTTGAGGAAATACCGAGTACAAACTCCTGGTGACAGAAAAAGGCTGGATGCCTGGGAGGAGCAGAGAGGCATCCATGGGGCTGGAGAAGAGTTTGCGGGAGTGTTGCGGGGGTGTTCTGGGGAGAACTAGATGAGCACGGCCAAGGGGAGGTGTCCAGACTTGTTTTAAGTGCAATAGCAGCTCATTGGAAAGGATTTATTTAGCAGGGCAATGACAGATTCCAATTATTGTTTTGAAAGTACCACTCTGTCTGCACAGGAAAAAATGGCTAAAGACTCACAAAGTAGGAGTAATTGTAAGGGCATAAGCAATTTTTTGTAAGTATTTTTTGACGTACTTTACAGCAAGTTAATTTATTTAAAACTATGATTGGGTAATAATGTAATTACATTTCTGATTTAAAATGTGAATGAAAAAGTGAAACATTTCTATGATTTGGAAGTATTTTACAACTTTTATGTATGTATGCATAATAGTCATGTTTTTTTCCTCCGTATTAATAAATAGATATACCATGCAATTGTTATGATGATTTATTTTAAGTCAGATTATATTTTGCAAATATTATAATATTAGGTAACATGAGTTCATGATTTCAGCAGATCAATAGAATCCATTTGAACCCAAGATCAAATGGATCATGATATTTTAAGAATCATATTTGAAAATAATACTAAATATTTTTTTGTCTTGTTATTAAAGAAAGATAAAAACAATGGTTTATATTGATGCTCATTTAGTTGTAACTTAACTTCCTGTTTTTTTTCCTACCATATATATTTTTTAAATGTATTTTTAATGTAATACACTTCATTTTGACCATGTGAAAAAGACTTTTGCATATGAAAATTCAAGAATCTGTAGGTATAAATTTGGATTTAATTTTTAAATTAGTCTTTTAAGGTTCTAGTGTGAGAAAATGTCATGTTTTTCTTAAAGGTGTCTGCTTAAATATTGTTCAGTATGTATTTACCAAAAGAAAGCAAATATCAAGGTCTTCTTATCATCCTCTTTGACTATAAACAAGTTTTTATTGAGATTCCGTTAGATCTTAATTGTTATTTTTTTGTAGTGCATAAGCTGACATCTTATCTTAAATAAATACAGCAACTGTGGAAAGAGTTTATTTCCCTACTTACTTTCTGTTATGGGACAGCATAGATAGTCGAGGGAAAACACTTTTGTTTAACTCTTGAAATGTACTAGACCTGTGGCTTTGGGCATAGTCTTAGCTTCTCATCTGGAGACAGATGAGATATCTTAATTATATCTCACACTTTGTATTAAAAACTGGAAAAAATAATGGATGGAGAATTGCTGTGTAAAGTGTGTACCAAATGTAATATCTCCCGCTCCCCAGTGGACTGGAATCCTTATTTTACAAATCTGACCCTCACTCCCCAGCTTAGCATGTTTGGATGGTTTTCTCCTTGCGTAAGATAAAGTAAGAACCCTTCAGGATGGTCTCATGCCTGATTAGCCCTCAGCCTCTTCTCTTGGGGTACTTCCCTCTCTTCGTTTGTATTCAGCTGCACTAACCTGCATTTGCCCCTCAAATTTGAGTAGTTTTTTTTTTTTTTTTTTTTTGAGGGCAGTGTCACTGGCCCTCATATGTGGGACTCGAACCGGGGCCGCTGGCTTCCTAAGCCAGCGCTTAACCACCACGCCACTCAGCCGGCCCAAATTTGAGTAGTTTTTAAGCTCATGTCACGTTCCGGTTTCTCTAATGGAGACACAGTGGTAAAAAGACTGCTAAAGGTCCCACCTTCATGACACTTATATATGAGAGCAACAGCAACCAGTGCCACTGCCACGCAAATAAATTCCTGACTGTGCAATGGGGTATGTGTACCGTTGGCAGAGAGAGAAACCCCATGTGAAGGAGACTGGTTCTGTCCCGCCAATCTGTGCTGTGTTAGGGATGAGGCTCTAAGATTGCCCATTTTTATTGAAAGCAGATATGCAGAGCGTTCTGTACTGTCTCGCAATATTTAAATATTGGCTAGTAGCTAATAGAAAAAAAGCAACAAAATCCCATGGGGTAAAAACTAAATGTTTTTGTTTTGTTTTGTTTTGTTTACTTTTAATTTCTGGTAGTATTAAATTTGTGTGTTTTTTATTAAAATTTATTGAGGTTACAATGCTTAGTAAGTTACATAGGTTTCAAGTGTACAATTCTGTAATACGTCATCTGTATACCACACTGTTCACCACCCAGAGTCAGTTCTTCCATCACCATATATTTGACCCCATTTACCCTCATCTACCACCCCCTCCTGCTTTATCCTCTGCTAACCACTAAACTATTGTCTATGTCTATGAGTCAAAAATAGAAACAAAAAACTAAATGTATTTGCCTGCTATATGTTGATGTTCAGTGTCTGGTCCATTATCCCTTTTCTAGAGGCACCTCGTCTCTGTCTCAGGTCCTTTGCCCGTGTTGTTTCTCTCACTGAAAATGTCAGTTCTGGAGTCAGCAGCATCCTCCACTTCACTTGGATCATTTCTGTTCATCCTAAAGGTCTCGGAAATGTTCCTGACCGCCTAGACTGGTTATTATTGCATGCCAGAGTTCTTTATTTTACCTTCATAAGGATCATATATTTTTGTTTTTAATTATTGTCAGTCTGTGTACCTAGTTCTATAAGCAACTCAAGATTTGGTCTCTGTCTGCCCTGATCAACTAACATCTTCTCAGCAAGATTCCAATAAAAATTGGAGGCCTTGGCATTAAGGGAGCCTCTGTTCCCTAAAGAGGGAGCTTCCACTTTCTAGAATTTATCATCAGATGAGCCCATGATCAAGTTAGGGAATGATTTTTATTCCCAAATTGGTCATGATGGGGTCAGCTCATTGCTGTGTGACACAACAGAGTGAGTTCAGTAAAATGTAAAAGCATTCCTTTGCTGTGTAGACAATTCTTGGTGAAAACTTCAGTCTTTATGCAACGTCAAACCATTGGTAACAGAACCTCATTTGGAAGCTCACCAAAACCCATTTTTTTTTTAAACCAGTCTCTTGAAAGTTTTCATGTGTTTGTAACAACTTGGAATCCACCAGCCAGACATAAAGTTTATAACATCTCAAACTTATTCAAAAGAATAAGGGCTATTTTTGCATAAGGGCAGTGCGATCTATAGTTTTCAAACTAGGTTACAACACCCCTATAGAGATATATCATTGAATGTCAGGGGCATGAGAGCCCCAAGAGGACCCTGAAAGATTGGCTCTTTTTAGGAGAATCAATTTTAACGTAAGATATGAGGAGAGTATATTTTTCTATTGATTAGAAGATAAAACTATTGTTCTGAAGGATAGAAATTTATTAGGTTAAGTGAGAAGTACATAAAATGCGCTTGGTTAAAGGATTTCTAGAGGAAAATATATAATCATACAGTTCTGTGTGTTTGGAAATAGTTGACATTACATTAGTGCCAGTGAAATGTACTAAATCAGTGGAATTAGACGAACATGACTCAGTCAGCAAGCTGTGCATGTCTCGGTCAGCAAGAAATTTAGAAATATAAGGACAACAGAGGACGATGTGATGGTTTTGATTTTCTTGGCACCACATGAAAGTTAGAGGAACCAAGCAGGATTTTGGCAGGAGCTTGTACTGAGAACATAACGGAGGTTTAAAAAGAAGTAGTTAGAAGTGTCCTTCTACAGGATAAACTGGTTGTGACCTCAGAAGTTTCCCAGGCACCATTTCTGTCTGTCATTGCTCCCGTTGGCATGGACACCACAACTATAGGAAAAGCAAACAGTGTGCATGGATTGGGTCTCATCTGCCCTGCCTAGCTGGCACTGGTATTTGCAGGGTACTTGGGATTAGTCAGCTATGGGCTTAATCCCCTCAGTGATTTTTACCAATTGGCTGGGTTAATTAACAACTGTGACAATAGACTATCTGTCTGTCTATCTATCCATCCATCATCTATCTATCATCTATCTCTCTATGCACCCATCATCTGTCTGTCTATCTATCTATCTATCTATCTATCATCTATCTATCTATTATCTATCTATCTATCTCATCTATCAATATCTATCTGTCTATATGTCAAAATAGGGATATTTATTAAGAGTCAAATGTGCTCAAGGGCTTGCAATGCACAGCAGTTTCCTTACCATACTTCTCATCCTCAATGGAGAAATCATTTTTTTTTTTTAAAGGGCAGTGTCACTGGCCCTCATATGTAGGATCAGAATCGGGGCCGCCGGCGTCCCAAGCCAGCTCCCAACCACTGCGCCATTCGGCCGGCCCTGGAGAAATCATTTTAATATCTTTTGGTTGATTTCATATATACAAGTATGTCTTAATTTAGATTTCTCCCAGAAGCAGATTTGGAGACAAGGAGCGAAATGCAAGCAGTTTATTTAAAAGGTACATGGAAATGAGGAAGAGACACAGGGAAGGAAAGCCAGCTAATGAGGGTATATTGTTAGTCACCCTGATAGTGAGTGGAAATTAATCTTACAGGAAATATCTAGGAAAAAAAAATCATACCCCAGAAACATCCCACTTGCTGGTGGAAGAAGCTGGGATATTTGTCCACCTTCTTCCATCAGGCAGTGATTGAGTTCTCTGGATGGTGGATTCCTTCATATAATACTTCTGAGCTGTCCCAGGACGGGGCAGAGCAGTGTCTGGTGGAAGCCCCAGGCTCAGGCCTGCAGGTGGCAGTTATTTGCAGCAGTGAAACCCAAAGGGATACAGACAAGGTGCTGACAATGTCCACTCCAGTACACTTACACTGAATATCTTGATGTTCAATATTTTTCATGATTGATTGATTATTCTGCCCTAAAGTAAGGATTGAAATCACATCATAGCCTCCATTTGTTTTCTGTCCCCGCCAAATTCATTATAATTGTTGTTCCTGTGTTACTTAGCTTTGTGTCCTTTAAGTAACACATATACTATTTATCTGTAATAGCTAGTATGTTTTGATGCCTCCCTTCGTAAGTTGAAAGTGTTAGGACCCACCTATCATCTCCCATAGTGCTTCTCTAATCTTCCCAATCCAGCTCCTTTGGTGTGTGTACCCTATACATAACATTATGTGTTATACTTACATACTCTTCTGTAACATATTTAAGCCCTAAACAGTTTGCATATAGTTTGCATATAGTGGGTTGAAAAGTAATCAATAATATCAATAAATATATTCATACTCCTTCCAAATACCATCCAAATTAGATTGTTCTTGAATCTCTACAACCTACTGTTTGACTCTGGCTGGATAACTCATTATGCCTGCCCTACAGTCTTCATCCTGGGAGGTTTTTTTCATTACTTTTTGTGGTTGGGAATATTTTCTAGATCTCATATATTCTTTTTCTCTTCTTCGTTTTACTATAACGCATTCTCAAATTACCTTCTAAGAAATGGTGTATTAGTAGAGTAGAGGTGTCTGAATGCGTGAGTCCTCATATATTTAAAGGTGCATTTTTAAATGTGTTTGATAGTTTAAATAAGTATACGATTCCATGTTGAGAATCATTCAACACCATTTTCTATTCTGTTCTAACATTTTCATTTATCTGTAAGTGGCCTATTACTGTTCCACTTCATGCTGACCTCTATCTCAGGTTAATTTAGAATATTCATTTGATTCCCTGTGATTCTGAAATTATGCAGTGGTGTCTAGGCATGAACCATTTTGATTAATAGGCAGCCTTTTAATTGTGATGATTGATTTTCTTTAACTCTGGGAAAATCCCGTCTATCTTTCTTTAAATTATTAAATCAGTTTTTTTGTTTTTTTTCTTGTTCTTGCCTTTTGGGATAAATATTTGTAAGATATGGTGTATCCTGGATTGTCCCTCTGTTTTCTGTCCTCAAAAAAATTATCTTTATGATGATGAAATGAGAAGATTTTATTGGCTTTGTCTTCCAGCTTTCATTAACTTATTTTTACCTTAATTTTAGCAATTTTTATTTTTAATTTTTTTCAGCATTTTTCTTGTTTTTTTTATTTTTTATAACATTTTGTTCTTGCTTTATGGATGCATTATATTAAAGACTCTTTCATAGATAATACAGAAACCAAAATAGAAGAAACATTCTGAGTCTACATCATGGAGATTCATTTGTTCGTAGACCTTAACTTTTTCTTTTTTTTTTTCCAATACAGTTAGTCTTCTTTTAAATGTCTGGCATTTCCTGCAAGCCTTTTTATGTTTATGATGAAAACATAGTACACATTATTTGAAACAGGGTAGCCAACAAAAAGATACCTTCTTAGGCTAGGGAGGCAAGAAGCCATCCAATGTGCCTTTAGAACCCAACCCCACATGTTCTTTCCATTATGGGTATTGAGTCATTAAAAACTTTTTTTTATAATTATTTAATTAGTATTTCAGATAAATGAAATCTGTGTCCTCGGTCTACTTTTATTTATTTATTTATTTATTTATTTATTTATTTATTTATTTATTTATTTATTTATTTATTTATTTTAGCTGAGCCATCCTGCCATCTGTTGGCAGCTCAACGGCAACTCAGCTCGGGCTGGCATCGAACCATCGTTTCTCAGAGCTCAGCTCGCATTCTTGAGCGAGCTCTTAACCAACTGAGCCACTTAGCCAGCCCTGCGGTCTACTTTTAGATCTGTAAGTTTTACATACTGAAAGGTTAATCTTCAATTTTCCATCTGAGCAGGACATCTTAGACTCCGCCCTCATAACTTGTGGGATGTGTGTCCCACCTCTCCCTGGGAGGGTTACTTCCAGCAGAAATAAAAATCGAAAAGTACTATGGGGGAATGTAGGCGGGAAGTTGATAAATAAGACTTCGACCTGTTTTTAAAGATTTACTCACTTTATAATCTTGGCTGTTTCACTTTGCTTTTTTGAGATCCAGTTTCTTAATTTGACAAATTAAAATGTTCCTACCTCATCGGAGATTTTCTCTGAGTGCCACATAAAAAGAGGACATGCAGTTATTTGGAAAACTTCTAATGTTGTATACTCTATCAGGCATACAAAGGTAAACAAGATACAATCCCTGTGAGAGAGCATGTCACAGCCAATCTTAGATCATCAACAATGTCAAAATAAAGAACGATAAATGCTATTAGAAAGAAATACTACTTCAAGCACTTATCACTGCTAGAAATTGCATAGTTTGCAAGCTACTTAATGTGGAGCAACTTATACATTTTTAAAAGTTTTCTTTTGGGTAAATTTTTCATTTTGCATGTTAGTAGGTAAGTATAACATTTAAAACAGTAAAAGATTTTGCTCAAAATCAAACACCAAACAAATGATAGAACTGGTACTTAAAAATAATTCCGACTAAATTACTCGTTCTTGCTTCCTCACCAAAGATTTACGAGAGTATATTATATTTTAGTAAAAAATGGCATGGTTTACTATACATGTTATAGAATAGTAAGGAAAGAATAGGCTTTAAACAGCAAATGCTTGTCCTAAAAATGAAATGAAATTAATAGTAAAAAACAGCAGTTGATTAGTGAGTTTCTTTAAAATAATGTCAAATAGAGATGTCGGGTGAATTTCTTCAGTGATAGTCGTGACTTTTCTTCGATGTGGCGATCCAACTATAAGGAAAATAGTAAGAAGAGCTTTAGCTGAAAGCAGAAAACCTCTCCTCTGGCTCTTAAGAGTCCTATCGTTAGAGACTGGAGAGGATCACATGCGTGGATGTCAAAACGGGAATGATTTACCCAAATGGGTCTAGTCTCAGGAAGGCTCACTTCTGCATTCTCCAGGAGCTGTATCCAAAAAGCCATGTGAACAAACGCTCCAGAAAATAAGGATTATACCAATCCAGGCTTGACAAGGCAGAAGCATTTACATGCATAATGGAAGTTTCTGTGTGGACCTGCACCCACAGGCTACCTAGGTTTAGTTTAGGAAGTATAAAGAAATACCAGTTTCAACCAATACAGATAACCCTGGAGAAGATTCAAAATCGTGTTTAGTTGAATGTGGTCTCTCTATGTTTTTCTAACTGTCCTGAAACTGGACGGGAATAAAACCAATAATGTAGATTACTGGATTCTAATTGCTAGTGGGAGATACTGCATTATTCAGTAGCCTAGTAGCAGTGACCCCTCAAATAACTGGCACATTATGGTATGGTTGGAGATAGACACAGTTTCTAGTTACTAGAGTACTAACACATTTCTATACTGAAATAACCCGGGTCAAAGGAAAGGGGTCCAGTATTTTGGAGTTGTATTCTGCAACCCAAATTGGCATAGTGTGACCTTTTCCTTAGTAAAATTCTCTGGTTGGTTTGAGGTTGACAATCAAGTAATGTGCATTGTAGGGCAAAGAAAAGATGATTAGATGAAAAAGAATCTGAATTTTAATGTTGATTCTGTTCTTAGATGATTATTTTGCTCTGACCATATCTGTTCCTTATTTGTATAATGAGAGATTGAATTACATGGGCCCTGAAGATTCCTTTGCACTATAGCATTCTAGGACCACCTCTATTAATCTAAATGTCAATACCATTTGTTGTAGAGTCTTCCAGCCATGGCTTCTAATCAGTCACGACTACACGTAACCATAAGCTTGTTGTATATTCACCCCGACATTCACTCTGGCTGGCCATGGTACTGTCTTTTGCCAATGGCACATCAGCAGACATGTTGCAAGCGGAGGCTTGTGCACTGTGCCTTGCGTCCTTGGGACACTGAGCTGGAGCTGCCACATAAGAGACCCCGCCAGGCTTACTGAAGAATGAGAGACTATGTGGAAGGGACTGAAGCATCCCACCTGGTTGCCATGACCACGTGCTAGACGTGAGGCTGAGTCCGCCTTGGACCTTCCAGCCGTGTGAGTGCAGCTGCATGAGCCACCCCAGCTGAAACCAGCAGGGGAACCCACCAAGCCAATGATTCCATCACGAGAAATAATCCATCGGTGTTGTTTGAAGACATTAAGTGTTTGGGTATTTTGTTACAAGGAAGTAAATAACTAACACACCATTTGACAAGGGCTTTATATAAATAGCATACTGAGCACTTTCTAAATTTAGATAATGAGACAATTTTTACCTGATTACTAGAATATGAGCCCTAAAAGAAAGGAGTTCATATCTGTCTTGCTCCTCCCTGTTGCGAGTGCTTAATACAATGTCAGCACTGTACTAGTTTTGTGTTATGTACATGACGTTACCCCAAAGCTTGGTGGCTGAATACAGCTCATATGCACTATCTCACAGTTGGTTTGGTGTAGGAATGTTGGCATAGCTTATCTGGGCCCTCTGTGTTAGTCTCACAAGGCTGCACTCTAGGTAGTAAGGGTGGTTGTGCTTTGGTCTGAAGGCTGAGTTGGGGAAACACAGAGATCCAAGCTCACTCATGGAATGCTGGCAAGATTCACTTCTTTACAGGCTGTGGGCTCTGTGGCCAACAGCTCTATGCTGTACGGCCCCTCCACCATGGTGCCTTGCTTCACCACAGCCAGAAAGAGAGGGTGCCAACAAAATGAAGATCTCAGTATTGTGTAACCTAATCATGGGAGACGCCTCAGTGCTTTTGCTATGTTCTCTGTTTTGACCTCTAGGTCGAGCCCTAATTCAAGAGCAGAGAATAACACAAGGACCTAGATTCCAAAAGGCAGCGGTCACTGGGGTCATCTGAGAAGGTATTGGTCCACTGTAAATGCTGGATGCATTTTGTAAAGGTGTATAAATAAGTGAATAGGCAGGCTTGTATTTATTGATCAACAAGTGTATGCCAGGCACTGTGCTGTGTGCTGGGGATCTTTAGGTGCTTATGACCGAGTCCCTGCTTTTTAGAGTATATAGTAAAGTACAGAGGTGTGAAAATTAATGCCATACCATGCAAAAGTGCAAGCCTTTGATTTTTGGTGGAATGCGTAAAGTACAGATGGGACTCAAATAGAACATAATTAATTTTATTGGGTAAATCAGGATGAAATTTCTTGAGTATGGTAACTTGAGTATGGTAAGCTAGGGTTTTATGGATGATTCATTATTTTCCATCTCTGCAGTTAAAAATAATGGAAAGAAATGCATTTCACATAGAGAGACTATCATGTAAGATATGTGTGTGTGTGTGTGTGTGTGTGTGTGTGTGTGTGTGTGTGTAGCAGAGAATGAGGGACAAGCAGGTATTTGAACTGGAAGGAGTTTTCCCCACTAGAATGTGCTGTCTTATAAAGTTTGCTGGAGAGCCATCTGTCCCACAGTCTAGGTGACCTAGTGAAGGTGTGTGAAGGAAGGCAGGTGCAAAGAGGAAGCCAGATGAAACTGATTGCATGATGGCCCCTATCTCTAGAATGTTCAGGTTAATTGCACATTGGAGAAAATTGACTTAAGTTAGTAGTTTTGAGCAAAACTGTCCCAAATCCAATCCTTTCAGATGGGAAAGAGACAGTCCTTTGACACCAGGGCGTTTCTGAGGATACAGTGTGGAGGGGAATTTAATGATCTGTAAACGTTCACATCTGTTGATAGTTACTCTCCACTGTGATCAGAGAACAAAATGAGAAGAAAGTGTGATTTTTAAAATGAGTGTACTGAGGAATTTACTAAAAATAGGAACAGAAGTAAAATGTATAAAACTATGAAAGTGTGGCTTGGGAGGGACTCTTACTATGTTTTACATTGGATAAATGAGGTTGGTAAAGGTGGATTTAGAATATTGAAGAGCATGATTCAGATTCATAACTAAATTCAAACCCTGCCTCTATTGGTTACTAGCTATGGGTCTTTGGGTGAGCCCCTTAATATGTCTGAGTGAAGAATCATCTATAAAATTAGGATGTAACTACTCACTGATTTGTATTGAGAAGTCAATGAGAATTACTAGAAAAATGCTTTGACTTAATAGGCAATTGAGTTTTCCTTTTTTATCCTATGCTCCAAAGTTTGGGGAAACACATCTCAGAATGCTTCTACCTTGGCCTCTTCATATACTTCATAATTAGACAGCATTATCTTTGATGGTGTTGCCACTTGACCAAAAACCCATTATCAATAACATTCTCCAAAAGGTAGATTGGATCTAAGTCAAGTCAGTATATGTGACTATCTCCCAAGGTCCCCAACACTAGTTAAGTTCTGAGGCACATGCGTATCATGAAGAGGGAGGGACAAAGAAATGACCTACTTGATCCAAAGAGATACCCCTCCCGCTCCGAGTATCCAATTATGAGTGGCCAATATTGCAGTTTTCCAAGGCCAAGTACACACTAAATGCTTGTTTGTCTAGACCAAGGGTTGGCAAACTGTGGCTCATGAGCGACATGAGGATCTTTGGGTACATACATGTGGCTCTGAAGTAAAATTGAAAACGAAAATAAAACTATCATAGTTTCATTTGTAAAATTTTTAAAGGATATTATTCACATAATGGTAATTTCATTTGTTTTATGGCTCTCGGATAAATTTTAAATTATTGTGAGGGACAGGATTGGCTCTTCCATCTGAAAAGTTTGCTGAACCCTGGTCTACACCAAAGACTGAAATCCCTATGGTAGATGACATTGCTTCCAGTGCTTATAAGGAGGTTATTTATTCTTTCCCTGTATACAGAATTGGGCTGCATGCCATCTCAAATAGCACATATTCTAGATATGATAAAAACTCAGCATAAACAAACTGAAGGTACCTCGGTTCAGGATTTTAGGGTATGGCAAAGGTGGAGTTGGACATGTTAGATATACCTGAAAATTTATGACGAGAACCTGATGTTACACCTGATTTCTGAAGCAAAGGCAAGAGACAAATGGTAAGACTTTATTAGATCAATCAAGAAGTGTTATAAAATGTATATGCCTGATGGTCATAGTTTGAATGAATGAGATGTATTAGTAGATAGCAAAGTAGCGGGGAGAAGAAATGTTCTTCTAATCTTCCCAAATAATTGTCCAGTTTGAACTTCAACATGTTTAGGCAGAAAAAGTAAAAAAACAAAAAAACAACAACAAAAAAAATCAATGAAAATCCATAAATGTTATGTTAATCCATAAATGAAATATTCTTACTGGTAAACTCTTTCTTAAACAAAAACTGTCTTCATGCCATGAGCCTATCATTCTTGGTTCTTTCTTTGTCTTCCATACGCCAGCTTTTGATACCCTACTCTATGCCCCCCCCTTTACCACCACCACTACCACATTCATCATCCTCTCTCACCCAGGCTTCTCACCTCAAATTCCCTTAACCACTACATATATTATGGCTTTAGGATGGCTCCTCAGGGCCAGCCGAGTGGCTCAGTTGGTTAAGAGCTCTCTCAAGAGTGCGAGCTTTGAGCAAGAGGGTCACCGGTTCGATTCCTGGTCCGAGCTGAGCTGCCACTGAGCTGCCAACAGGTAGCATGATGGATGGCTCAGTTGAAAAAAAAAAAAAAGATGGCGCATTCTGCCATGCACCTGTCTTTGTCCACAAAAAAAAGACAAGGCATGAGGTATTCTGACCCTGCTACTTCTAGACATAATTCCCTTTCATAATTTGCAGTTTTGTGTGAATAAATTGTATAGAAATTGCCTACCTTGGATCCAAAAGTTGTTGGAATAAGATGAGAACCTGTGTATGAGGAGACTCTAGAATAGCTAGAATACAGCAGGATTGAAATAGTTTCTGGTTATTACTGTTATTGCTGATGTTATTAGTAGTGTAATGTTATCATTATTATGGCAATGATCGTGTCCCTTCTAGACTGCAAGCTTCTCGAGGATGGAGCTTTGGTTTTCTTTATATTTGTCTTACTCAGGACCTAATGTAGGGTCTTAATATACAGAGGGTGCCACAAAAAGGTATACACATTTTAAGAAAGGAAAACTATTAAAATTGTAACACTCAATATATACTGATAACAAAAGATGAATACAAGTCATGTTTGACTTCTGCGATTACAACAGGTGCTCAAAGTGGTTACCATCAGCATCCAGACACTCCTGATTATGGCAATCTACTGCTTGAGCAACGCTGACCAAAGTGTCCTCTTGTATACATTTTTTGGCAACCTCAATATAAGCTGAGCAAAAGTATTGGCAACTTGGATGATAGTTAGAAAAGGAAGTCTTTCAAAATATGAATTGGCAATATAAAAAATAAAATGTCAGAAAGCTTCTCCAAGAAAATCTTGGAAGAGCAGTTATGAAAGATGATTGCCAATTCTCAACACAAACACACACACAAATACACAAACACACCATTTAATTTTAATGTAGAAAGCATCAGATTAAAGTGGACTTCTTGGATTCTGAGACTGAAGCAAATGATTTAATGTTAGCACCCTGAGTTGTTATCTGGGACCAAAGTTTGGATACTCCTGATTGACCAACCTATATTCAAATTCACTGAACATCTACACATTTCTGTCTGTCTGTCTCTCTCAAAGCACTGATTGGAGGATGCAGAAAAAGTCATACTTCAGGTGTTGGACAGCTGAGGAAAAGATGTTACAGTTTGTAGTGACACACAGGTCCCATGGGCTGTTTAGGTAGATGCAGAAACTACCCATCAGCAACTCTGCAAGCCAACAATGCCGAGTCCTTTCTATCGATAATTATCTCTTCCATATCTGAATAAGCATGGGCTCCTGAAGGTGTAAAAAAATGCCCTGGAGGTATAGCTAGCAAAAATTAACACTCCACTGCACATCCTAATTATGATTTAATTAGGGAATTAAAAAAATGCCAAGCACATGTTTTTTAGCAAGTGCATAATTACTGACTTATTGCTTGTAGGTTTTCTACATATTTTTCATTGTAAATATCCAATTATAATTGTCATTTAGGTCAGACGTTAAGAATTCAAAGTCTTATTCAAAATAATGAGAATTTGTTTCCTTAAGCATAATGTCCTCCAGTACAGTTTTTATGTCTTTTAATTTACTGTGTAGTCTACACTGTTCCCTCTCTTAGCATAGACTATGGGTGGTGTTTTCCTCATGATGTGATGTATTGCTTTTCAACAAAGACCCACATCTTATATTTACAACCTGTTCATAAGGGGAAAAAAAAAAGTGACAACCACACCGGTGTTCCTATTCCTGAGAGATTTGTAACAAAAGATGACTGTAAAATTGCAGCCTCCTCTTCATTGTGAAATGCTTTCACAGTGTGTGTGCCTCCAACTTGAACCAAACTTTTGGAGTGATGTCTAGCAGATCTGTTTTGACCTGCTCCCAATAATGTTCAAATTAAAGTCACAGTTGGAAGAGAAAGTTGTGTGTGCCACGTGAGTTCCACTAAAGGTGTAGAAACTGTTCCCAGTGTGATTTGTTACCACTGTCATCAGCTTTTAAAAGCCACAGCTGATGGAGAATAATGTCTGATGTTGATTTCTTAATCACGCTGCCATTATGGAAATAATAGGTTGCTACAGTAATAACCATTACCCCCTTTCTGATGGTATTGCAATGCCTTTTACTGTCACTTCTAATGACCATTGAACTGTTTGGTCTAATGAATGAGAAGACTCCAACATCTTTATTCAAAAGTCACTAATGATAATTGCCACCTATCACCCCATTCTCCAGAGCCCAGAGTATGTGTCCACTGAATCCTATTATGCTCACTGCAGGTCCGCTTCCCAATCTTACAAAACTCAAGTAATTAGCCCTAATTTATACCTGATTCAAAAATGGATGCAGTCTTTTTCTCTCAGATTCATGCATTTTGTTAGGTCTGAATAACAGTTAACTCCAGAAAAATTTTACAGATTTTATTGAAAAAGTCATAAATATTAGCAACAGCTGTAATTTCAGTAAGTCAGTAAAAAAAAAAATCCTAACTCTATTCATTTTTATACCTTGAAGTGATGGTAAAAAGCAAGGCCTCTGGAGTAGACTAGACTTGGCTTTGAAATCTTTGCGCCATCTCTTAATAGCTGTTGTAAGTCCATGCAGATCAGCTCTTCTGAGGTTCAGTGTCCTGTCTCTAAAATGGGAGTAAGAATAGTGTTTCCCTGATATGGTGGTTGTTAGTTATCAAACCTCAGAGCGGAAACTGTTATTATATTATCACCATCAGTATTATTACCGTTATCCTTTCCACCTCACATGCTTCTCCTTTTTATTGACAACAAATTGCCTCACACAGTTTTCAGAATAAGGATGTGATTGGGATGTTCTTGATGTGATGCCAAGAACGCAGCTGTGAATGTGGAATGGAGTTTTTGAGTCATTGCGCAGGGAGCCTATCTGTTAGCAGCAACTGCGTCTTGAAGCTTCTATGCTATGTACACCTGGCCTGAATTGAAAGAGCTAGAAAATGGTCAAAACACATGAATAAAAAGGATAAAGGAGGGATGCAGCTAATAAATAGAATGCACACTAGGGGTTAAGGCACTGAGCGAGACATTTTAATGTACTCTCTCTTATTTATTTTCACAAAAAAGTCATGTGAAGGAGATAGCGATATTTCTATTTCATAGCTAAATAAACTAAGCTTAGAGAGGTAAAGTAAGTCTAATTTCAAAGAGCTAATAAATAGTGGAAATGGCGAGGCTGGTTCCATGTCTTGATCTACAGATATATAAGCTGTATGACCTTTTGAAGAATTCATGAAGTGCAATCTGGTGAAGGCATGTACTTAGAGAATGAATCCAAAGAATGTGTAAAGGAAAGCAGCAATGACATGTGCAGCATAAAATTTATAGGTGTTGGAGGACATAGGAAACCAGAATGTTTCTTAGTGTACGCTTCAAGTTAAAAAATACACCAATGTGAAAATCGCATACTGAGGCGCAAAATTAATCATTTGACCACATTTGATATTGATCAGATTCACATTGAAAACTTTTGCCAGATTTTCTCATACACGATAGAAAAAAGAAAAGGCGGATATTTTCAAAAATGGAATATGGAGACAATGTTGTGATAGGAGCTTTATCATGTGAGAGATTATCATGGAAAAAAAATGTCAAGGGGAGACTTTAATTTCACAAAAGAAGGTTATTCCAAAGAGACACATATTTACTACTGATACTCTGATGTTAGAAACATAGACATATTTTAAAATCACATTCATCATTAAGATGATCTTCTTGAAAATGTAATTCTCTCTTATTGAAAATATTACAACATGGCTGGGAAGCAATGCTAAGATTTCCATCTACATTCAGAGTAATTCAACAGTTCTATTGTTAATTATCACTTTATAGTTATAGATAATTACAAAATGGCCACAATATTTTACCTCCTCCAATCA
Organism: Aselliscus stoliczkanus; assembly: GCA_033961575.1. Lineage (NCBI taxonomy): Eukaryota > Metazoa > Chordata > Mammalia > Chiroptera > Hipposideridae > Aselliscus > Aselliscus stoliczkanus. Next base: position 44,104,737 of record CM066732.1, on the reverse strand, counting down.
AGAGATGGAGCCTATTTCCTCACCCCATCAATATGGCTGGCCCTCTGATGTCCTAATCACATCACGCCTCTGGAGACCTCACAGCTTCCACTCTATCTGCTCTTGGAATCCTTGGGCTGCCATGCAAATAAGCCAAGGAAAGTCCGCTAGAGGATGAGAAACCAGATAGAGGAGGCCCAAGTCACGCCCACCGTCCTATGCTAGCCCTCAGGCAACCCACCATGGGACTATCAAGGCAGAAACGTAGCTAGTATCAGCTAGGCCAAGCCCAAACCAGAAAAAATGCCCACCTCATCTCAGCCTAAATGGTGACACACAAAATTGTGAGCCAAATAGTTACTACTTAAACTTATTAGGTTTTAGGGTGGTTTGTTATGCAGCAAATGCTAACTGATAAAAGTTATTCCAAACTATTCAAATGTCCTAGTTATGTGAAATGCTTCCAAAAATGCAATAATATTTTAGTATTTTGAGAAACTTTAGAAACTCCAGAACCTTCTTATAGAAATATTTGTGTTTATTTTTCAAATAGGAAATGCATTTATATAATTCGAAATTCAATAGGCATGGAAGGATATAGAATAAAATTCCCTTTCCTCTGTCTATTCCCCAGGTATCCACTTTTCCTACTTCCAAGGAGATCATCAGCTCTTAAAGTATTTTTCCAGCAATAATTTAACCCTATACAATATATGTGTTATATATGATACACATATTTTGCACCAGTCTTCTCTTAGATATCTTTTAGGCTAACTCCCTCACCACTTTCAGATCATGGCTCATATAACACTTTTTAAGAATTTGAACTTCATGTTTTCAGAGCAGTTTTAGGTTCACAGAAAAATTGAGAGGATGAAACAGACATTTCCCATATACCCCTGCCCCCACAGATACCTTATCCCCCTCATTAGAGTGGTACATTTGTCACAATTGTTGAATCTGCAATACATTGACACATTATAATTACCTCAGTCTATAGTTTATATTGCATCACTCTTGGTGTCGTACATTCTATAGGTTGGCATGTATCCATCATTATGTTTTCTTACAGAATATTCACTGCCCTAAAAATCCTCTGCACTCTACCTCTTCAGCCCTCTCTCTGCCCCAAATCTCTGGCAACCACTCATCTTTTTATCATCTTTATAGTTTTACCTTTTCCAGAAGGTCATCTAGTTGGAATTATACAAAACACAGCCTTTTCAGATTGGCTTCTTTCACTTAGTACTATGCATTTAAGTTTCCTCCCATGTATTTTCATGGCTCAGTAGCTCTTTTTTTTTTTTATAATTTTTTTATATATTTTTCAAAGATTTTATTTGGGAATTGGAGAGGAACAGGCAAGTTGCTGTGCTTTTATTCTTCAGTCTAGTTGTGGAGGACATTGCTTCATTGGCCCATGTTGGTATTATCATTTCGCTCTTCCTGTCTGAGGCAGATCGGTCACTAGCCACTGGACAGCTGCTCATGGCAGCTCACACTGGCTGCTGGCTGCCAGCCACTCACTGTAGTTTATGGCAGCCCACTGCAGCAGGGGCTGCAACCTATGCCATCGCTGGCAACTCATGGCAGCCTATCTCCAGGTCGAGCTGTTGTTCACCTTCTTAGCTGTAGAGGGCAGTGTCACTGGCCCTCATGTGGGATCCGAACCGGGGCCCTACTGCTCAGAGCTGGCATCCCAAGCCAGCTCTTAACCAGTGCATCACTTGGCCGGCCCCTCATTTCTTTTTAGCACTGAATAATATTCCTTTGCCTGGATATGCCACAGTTTATCATTCACCTACTGAAAGGCATCTTGCTCGTTTCCAAGTTTTGGAAATTATGAATAAAGTTGTTACAAAAATTCATGCTCATGTTTTTATGTTGACATATGTTTTCAGCATCTTTGGGTGAATACCAAGGTGCATGATGGCTGGGTCATATAAGTAAGAGTGTTCAGTTTTGTAAAAATAACTGTCAGACTGTCTTCCAAAGTGATCGTACCATTTTCCTTTCCCACCTGCAATGAGTGAGAGTTCCGGTATCTACACATCCTCTGGCATTTAGTGTTGCCGCTATTTTGGAATTTGGCCATTTTAATCGGTGTGTAGTGCTATCTCATCGTTGTTTTAATTTTCATTTTTCTAATGACATATGATGTGGAGGAGTATCTTTTCACATGCTTATTTTCCAGTTATATATCTTTGGTGAAGTTCCTGTTAAAATATTTGGGCCAATTTTTAATTGGGTTGTTTGTTTTCTGATTGTCAGATTTTTAGAGTTCATTATATATTTTAGATAAGAGTTCTTTTTCAGATGTGTCTTCTGCCAATATTTCTCCCCAGTCTGTTCCTTGTCTCCTCATATTTTGGCATTGTCTTCAACAGAGCAAAAGATTTTAATTTTAATAAAGTTCAGTTTATCAATTTTGTTATTATATGGATTACGCCTTAGTGTTGTACTTAAAAAAAAGCCATCTCTACGCCCATTGTTACCTTGGTTTTCTCCAATGTTATGTTCTAGGAATTTCATAGTTATGCATTTTACATTTAGGTGTGTGATCCATTTGAGTTAATTTTTTCAAGGGAGTAAGATCTGTGTCCAGATTTATTTCTTGCATGTGGATGTTCTTTGGTCTAGTGCAAGGGTAGGCAAACTTTTAAGATGGAAGAGCGAATCCTGTCCCTAACAACAATTTAAAAATTATTCGAGAACCAGAAATATACTTTTACAAATAAGGAAAATTTAAAGTAATATTATAACAACTAATAGTATTAATTATATCTATTAAAATAAGGAAAACTCACACAAAAAATTGCTCACATGTACGTACCCAAAGAGCCCCGTGTGGCTCGCGAGCTGCAGTTTGCCAACCCCTGGCCTACTGCTATTTGTTGAAGAGATGATCTTTGCTCCATCATATTGCCTTTATTTGTTTGTAAAAAGTCAGTACATTTTTGTGGGTCTATTTTGGGGCTCTCCCTCCTGTTCCATTGTTCTCTTTGTCTATTCTTTCACCAGTATCACACCATCTTAATTAATGTAGCATTACAATATGTCTTGAAGCTGGGCAGTGTCATTGTTTCAGCTTTGCTGTTCTCCTTCAATATTGTGTTTGCTGTTCTGGGTCTTTTGCCTGACCACATAAATGTTAGAATCAGTTTGTCAGTATCTAAATAATAACTTGCTGGGATATTTGATTGGGATTGCACCGATTCTATAGGTCAAGCTGTGAAGAACTGACATCTTGACAATATTGAGCCTTCCTCTCTGTCAACATAGAATATCTCTGCATTTAGTGGGGTGTACTTTTCATTGTATTCATCACAATATTGTAGTTTTCCTTATATTGATCTTATACACATTGTATTAGATTTATATCTAAATATCCCATACATTGTGTGCTAATGTAAATGAGATTACATTGTCTTTTTTAAGGTTTTTTTTTTTTTTTTCCGAGGGCAGTATCACTGGCCCTCATATTTGCGACCCAAACCAGGGCTGCTGGCTTCCTAAACAAGCGCTTAACCACTGCGCCACTTGGTTGGCCCAATGATGTTACATTTTTAATTTCAAATTCCACTTCTTCACTGCTGGTATAGGAAACTGATAAGTTTTACATGTTAACCTGTATCCTGCACCCCTCTTCCCCTCTCCCCCTTTTCACCTCTCCCCCTCTCCCCACTCCCCTTCTCCCCCTCTCCCCCTCTCCCTTTTCCCCCTCTTCTCTTCTCTGCTTTCAGCTTTTCTACATAGCCAATCATGTCATCTACAAAGGACTGTTTTATTTCTTCCTTCCCAATACATACTTTTTATTTCCTCTTCCTGCCTATTGTATTAACTAGATCTTCCAGTATAATGTTGAAAAGGAGTGATGAGGGAATATCATTGCCCATCTGATCTTAGAGGAAAGTCTTTAAGTTACTCATTAGTAAGTTTAATTTTAGTTGTGGGGTTTTGTGTGTTTGTTTTTTGTAGGTATTCTTTAATAGCTTGAGGAAGTTACACTTTATTTGTAGGTTATTGAGAGTTTTTCTCATGAATGGGTTGGGAATGTTTTTCAAATGCTTCTTCACCTATTGATATGATCATTTGATTTTTCTCTTTTAACATGTTGATGTGATGGATTACATTAATTGATTTTCACATTTTTAATCAGCCTTGCATACCTTGGATAAATCCCACTTGGTCATTGGGTATAATCCTTGTATACATAGTTGGATTTGATTTGCTAATATTTGATTTGCTAATATTGTATCTGTGTTCATGAGATGATATTGGTGTGTATTTCTCTTGTAATTTCTTTGTCAAGTTTTGGTATTAAGGGTAATGCCAACATCATAGAATGAGTGAAGAAAGTCCCTGCTTCTCTGAAAGAGTAAAGAATTCAGATAATTTCTTCCTTAACTGTTTAGCATAATTCATCAGTGAATCCATCTGGGTCTGCTGCTTTCTGTCTTAGGGTTATTAATTATTTTTTCAATTTCTTTACTAGTTATAGGCCTGTTTCAATTGTCTATTTCTTCTTTTGAGAGTTTTGGCAAGTTGTGTTTTTCGAGAAATTGGTCCATTTTATCTAGGTTGTCAAATCTGCAGGCATAGACTTTTTCATGTGGTTTCTTTATTATCCTTTTAATGTTCATAGGTTTGGTAGGGGTAGCCCATCTTTTATTTCTGATATTAGTAATTTAGGTCCTCTGTTAATGGGATCTATCCTAATCTCCTTACTTAATTCACAATGTAACTCCCGGTCCTCCTCAGTTGCTTTACTATTTTATGGCACATATCACTTTCTAATTCATTATGTGTTTTGTTTATTTTATATACTATTTGCCTCCATTCTCATAAGTTACAGGGGGAAAGGGGAGATTTTTATCTTGTTTGGTATATTTCCTGCACATAGTAAGTGCTCAGTCAATACTTGAAAAATCATTGACACAACCTAAAGATGAGAAAAATATCTTAAGGAAAATGTCATTTCAAAAAAATCAAAACTATCACTGTATATCAGACTCAGTAAGTGTGTACAGCTTTGGTTCATTTATGCAGCTCATATTTACTAAATTATAAGGTAATGTTTCTTGGTGTTACAGAAATAAAATTATTAAGTAGACATTGTCTTTGTGCTCCAATTAATTGAAGATTGATAGGAGTGATAGGCATATCATAAAATGCTTGCCCTATACTAGCATGTTGATTGATTGTTGAAACAAAGCTGCTTAAAAGGATTTATGCTAATAATACTCAATAAATTAGAAAAAGGTAAGTGCCATAAGAGTGGCATAGACAAATTGCTTTTGATTCAGGAGAAAGAGTAATTACTTTTCACTGGGATAATAAGGGAACTTTCATAGAGGAAAGGGTAACATTTGATTTGTACTTTGAAGTCTCTTTCGAACTCAGGTTAAGAGGAAGATAGGCTGGTTGTTGTGCAAAATAAATAAATAAGTAAGTAAGTAAATAAATGTAGTTGCAAAGAACAAGGCACACACGAGAAGAAGTTGCTAGGGTAGATCAGAGAAGGCCCTAAAATCTAATTAACATGTTGATCAGGTGTACATTGTCCCACATGTGCTTTTTATAAGATATAGTGCTCAGTATAATACTTTAAAATATGACTAATTAAAAACAGTTCATCATGTTGAAGTTCATCATCTTAATTTCTTATGGGACATATTTTCACCCCACTGTGGGGTGGATGTCTTTTGTTTTTAAGGCCTTTCTTTTTTCTTTTCTTTCTTTTTAGAAATATGAGGTCTCTATCTCTATACATATGCGATTTTTTGAAGTGGGTATTAATAATATGAGTGAAATAGTTTGATTTCAGAAAGTAAAGATTTATAAGTCATGGTGAAACTGACCAGTGGGACTGACTTTGAAATATGAGTAAACTTCAAAATGGTATTCTCTGAGTGCAAAGACTTATATTTGCCCACTGCTAAAATGTAGATTTAGTTTTCTTTGTTCCTATTGATATAGATCCAGTGTTTTAATTTCTGCTTATAAAGGAAGAGAATTGTTATTTTCCTGCATTCAGAGAATGGGCTGATCAAGCCCATGCCCAAATACAACCCCATTCATATTTGTAGGTGTAAAGTAAAGCACCAATTTCCGGGTATATATTAATATATGCAATAGTTGCAAATGAAAGAAAACAAAGACATGAGGTCATCAAAGAGGAAGAAAACCTTTTCTCCAAAGGAACTTATTTCAAAGTTGGGATGATTTTTCTGTTAAGAGAAATAGTTCCAAGACTGATGTTTTAACACTCTAGTCTTTACTAGACAATTCCATCTAGAAGGATTTTTGGAAATTACATGGTGGAGCATTTCTCATATGGAATAAGGGAAAGAATGGTGTAAAAAGATGACACGTCTTGCCCCAATTCAGAGAGTATGTTGGTAGTAGAACTGGGATTAGGAGAAATAGTGACATTGTCTTTGAGAGGTGAGGCAATTTTGGGAGATGAGATGAGAGGGCTTTTCTGATAGATGCCAGACAGAAGAGAATCTTGGGAAATGCTGAGGCTAAGGATTTCAGGATTAAATCATAAATATAATTTTGGTGCCAAATATTTTAGGGGCATCCAAATGCAATTTTTAAAAGCTTTTTATAAGTATATTTTATATGCATTATAATTTAACCATTATAAGTGCACAGTTTGATGTGCTCTGGTCAGTGAATATAGCCATGAAACCACCAACAAAATCAAGCTTTAGAGCACTTCCAGTATCCTTTAAAATTGCCTCATGCCACATTTTGATTGATCCCTGGTTCAAGACAGTCACATATTTCTTCTGTGTATCAGTTTTTCCTCTGTAGAACTTTCATATAAATAGAATCAAATGATATATAGACTTTGTATCTTTTATCACATTTTTTGAGATTTATCCACATTTATTAAGAGTTTGGATATTTTTATTACTGAGTAATATTCCATTGAATGCACATACCACATTTTACTTATCCATTCTCCAGTTGATGGGTATTGCTTGGTTACCTTTTTTTGCCTATTGTGAATAATGGTCCTATAAAGCATACAAGTCTTTGTATGGGTCTTTAAATTTTATTATTATTATTATTATTTTTAATTTCTCTGTAATAGATACTTAAGCTGGAAATTATTGACTTTCATGGTAGGAATTGTAAAGAATGAAAAGAAAATAATTTCCAGGCCGGCCGAGTGGTGCGGTGGTTAAGCTCTGGCTTGGGAAGCCAGAGGGTTTGGTCCCACATATGAGGTACAGTAACACTGCCCTCAAAAAAAAAAAAAGAAAAGAAAATAATTTCCAAAGTTTCTGTACCATCTTGAGTGCTCACAAGCATTATAATGAAGGCACCAGTTCTAGAGTCTCACACTTAGTATTGTCAGTGGGTTTTTGTTTGTTTTTGTTTTTTTAGCTGAGCTATCCTGCCACCTGTTGGCAGCTCAGCGGCAGCTCGGCTCGGGCTGGGCATCGAACTGCCATTGCTCAGAGCTCAGCTCGCACTCTTGAGCGAGCTCTTAACCAACTGAGCCACTCAGCAGGTCCTTGTCAGTGTTTTTAATTCTATTTATTTTAGCAGGTTTGTAGTATTACATTTTTAATTTATTTTATATTTCCCTCATAACTAATGTGTTGAACAGTTCTCATGTGTTTGTTATCTTAATTCCTTTGTGAAATGTCAAACCTTTTATCTATCTTTTTTTCTCAAATTGGATTAACTTCTTTTATGTCATTGAGGAACATATGGTGGATATACTATGTATTAAGTGCTACATGAGGAAATGAGGCAGCAGAATGACTAGGGGGAAATAAAACAGGAACTTAAAATTGGTAAGTTAAAACAGTTGTACATTTATGTAATATAAGCATGCTTTTCTATATAAATTAAAATGGTCACTACTTATGTATTGTTCATTATTTTCTGGAAGCATGCTTCCAAATTTTACTCAATTTTCCCCTAACTTCTACCAGACATGCTGCTATTATTCTCATTTAACATTCATGGAAATGAAGGTTGGATCACTTTACTCACTTGTCCAAGTTCACACAGTTGGAAAGTAGTGCAGGTGAGAGTTACCAGCTGGACTTTGGTCTGTTGCTTTCCCCAGTGTTGTTTCAGTATTTCTTTTTGTTCTTTGTTCTGCTTTATTGAGGTTTAATTGACAAACACATTTCTGAGATATTTAGATTGTACAGAGTAATGATTTGATACAGAAACATTATGAATAGATTCCCCTCATAGAGTTAACTAACACTTGCATCATCTCACATATTTATCATTTTGTGTGTGTGATAACGTTTAAATTGTACTCTCTTAGCACATTTCAGTTACACAACACAGTGTTATCAACTATCATCACCATGTTATACGTTAGCTTCTCAGAAATAATTCCTTTTATAACTGGAAGTTCTTACCCTTTATCAGTCTTTCCCTGTTTCCACCACACCTCATCCAATGGCAAACACATTTTTACTTTCTGTTTTATAAGTTTGACTTTTTTTTTTTTTTTTGAGGGCAGTGTCACTGGCCCTCATATGTGGGACCCGAACCGGGGCTGCTGGCTTCCCAAGCCAGCGCTTCACCACCGTGCCACTCGGCCGGCCCTATAAGTTTGACTTTTAAAGTTTATATTACACATATGTGATACCATGCAGTATTTATCATTCTTTGCTTGACTGATTTCACTTAGCATAATGTCCTCCAGTTTCATCCATGTTGTTTCAAATGGCAGAATTCCCTTACTTTTTAAGGTTGAACAATACTCCATTTTATCTAAATCCATATCTAGATCTGTTTCACATTTTCTCGATCCATTCTTCTGTTTGATGGCTGCCTAGGCTATTATGAGTAATACTGCAATGAATGTGGGAGTACAGATATCTCTTCAAGAGAATGATTTTGTTTCCTATGGATATATACCCTGAAATGGGATTGCTGTCATATGGTAGTTCTCTATATTCAATTTTTTGAGGAACCACCATACTGTTTTCCATAGTAGCTGTACGAGTTTACATTCCTGCCAACAGTATACAAGGGCTCTCTTTTGTCTACAAGCTGCTGGCATTTATCTTTTTTGTTTTTGATAACAGACATCCTAACAAATGTAAGATGACATCTCATTGTGGTTTTGATGTGCATTTTCCTGATGATTGGTGTTGTTGAACACAAAAAGTGGTGTTGAACACTTTTTATGTTCTTGTTGGCTCTCTTCTTTGGAAAACTGTCTATTCAGGTCCTTCACCCATTTTTAAATCTGATTGCTTGTTTGTTTACTTATTTATTTTTGCTATTGAGTGCCTTGTATATACTAAAATTTATATTTTAAAAAGAAGTCCTTTTAAATTATTATAGGTTAGAAGTAAGAGTTAGTATGGCTAGTTAATATAATTCTAGAATAAATAAAGAAATATAAAGTATCACTAGAAGAAATGATACTTAAGAGAAAAATGAAATATGATTTTAAGAGATGTTAAGATGTAATGATTGATTTGGGAGTAGAAAGGGGAGAGATGTTAAAGATGGTTTCTAGGATTCTAATTTGAATGACTAATTGTGGTGCAATATCAAAATATGATATAGAGAAAATGTAGGAGTGGGAACAACTAAGGAAGCTGTGTTTGAGGGTGGATAGGAGGTGTTTAATGAATTCTGTTTGGGTGGCTCTTGTCAAATTCGAGCTGCCAGTGGGATATGTATTTGATGATATCCACTGCACTGTTGGAAATAAGTGCCTGAGACATGTGATACATTGAGGTGTCAATTTCCAGGTCATCAGCATAGTGAAAGCAGTTAAAAGTACAAGCAGAGATATGCATTGAAAAAGTGTAAAAATTAAAAACCTAGAAAATACTGCCAAAAGTTAGACATAGGGGAAAATTCAGTGAAGACATAAACGATCAAATCTAAATGTTAGGAGGAGAGCGGAGAGAAATGTTTATCACAAAAACAGATGAAGAGTTTATAGATGGTGGATAATCAAGTCTCATCAATGTGGCCTACTAAGCTGACTTCAGGTAAGTCTTTTCTACAAGAAATCCATAGTTACACTAGATAAACTGCATTTTTAAAATACTCAGTTAAACTTGCTAACGAGAAAACAGGTGACCAGGAGTCTAGAACTTAGAAGAAACCCAACTTTAAGATGTAAGAAAATTTGGATTAAACAAAAAAGATTAGTGAGTGTCTCCAAAGAGAACTATGCATTGCTTAAGCACACTCTTCTGTGCTATCAGTTTCTGACCTTTCTTTGCCTTTGAGCAATTTTACAATTCTATACATTGTAGAAAACAGATAGCAATGCAAAATAATTCTTGTCTATAGATGTGCAAGTATATTCTTTCAATAGAGGTGAAATAGACTCCCCTCACTTTATGGAAAAAGCTAATTTTGCATCCCTATGTAAATTCATGCCAGTATCTCTTTATTCTACGTGTTTATTTAAGTTCTCCTATGAGCCTGTCATAACCTGCCAGGCTTACTCATTAAACAATAAATTCAATAAAATATTTAATACATGTCTGTGTTACATCTGTGTAAGAATCATAATTTTACCTTTAAAAAATTATTTTGCAAAGGTGATAGATAACGTACTCTGAGCAGTCAAAATGCTGTGGAGCCCCATATTAGGGAGTGTGGTATAATGTCTATTCAAGGGCAGGACAGCAGATCTCAGACTCATGTATGCTGGAGCAGGAACCCCAGAAGTCTTTGCTTTCATACAAAGGAACCGTGAAGTACTCACACACTGATCATGCTTATGGAAAGAAACAAGATACCTGTACTGTAGATGGAAAAAAAAAAAAAGATAGATATTTAAGAAGACTCTGAGCATTCTCCATAAGAGGTGGTGGATTTTTCATTCTCATTAACTATGTGATGTTGGGTATCTCAAGTTAAGCATAAACAAAATCTAATTTGGAATGCGAAAACCATGCAGTGACAAATAAAGAACCACTCTATAAAAAATGCATCCATGACCCAGATGAATGGATTCCTAAGCGAATAGTTCCTCTGACACCTTAGTCCAAAAATTACTAGCTACCAAAACAATCAGTGAAATTCACACCCCAAATTAGTGATGAAGCAACAACTTCAGAGAGAGTTTATTTCTTTGAATATTTATTTTTCGTTCTAAAAAAATAGCAGAATTTTTGAGGTAAGAACAGATTTCTGTGAAGGCTAAATGGATGTTTAATGTAGAAATTTTTTAGAAATGAATATGATTACTGTAAAAAGTCAATAGCAATATTAAACACTAAAGATAATACAGAGAATTAATTGTTGCTAAACTTGAAAAAAATCACTCACAAAGAGGAAAAAGATTAAAATATGGAAGCATAAAAGATTAATTGAGAAATGGAGAAGAAAATGAATTACATGAAAGGGAGCAGAATTTGCCACCTGAAAATATGCCTCTGTAATAAGGAGAATTTTAGGCTGATTATTTTTAAACAGTAGACACAGGAGTAGCTCTGAAAACTGAGCAGAAGTTATGCTTTTGTAAGGGACATTTACTTTTATGAGGGAAATCTCCATTTGTAAGGATGTCTCTCTCTGTAACCAAGAGGAGGCTGGCTAAATCCTAGAAACTCTTTTTAGTGGAGAAAGCAGTATTTTAAATCTGCATAACAATCTCATCCTTCTTTACTGTGCTCTTCACTGTCACCCCTAATAACTGGCTCCCCTGCCACCAAACTCTTCTTTTGTCTTTAGCTGGAGATGCTATTTAAGGTGGTGGCTTGGGCCATTTCAGGACATTACTCAGCTTTCCTGGGTATTTCCTGTGTATACAGGACATATACATCTTTTAAAATTTGGATTGTTTTTGTTTTTCTTTTGTTGAGATGTCTTTAATTACAGAGGTGTCTCAGTTAAGAATCTCGAAGGGTAGTGGGAAAAATGATTTTTCCTCTCCTGCATAATATGAAATTTTCTTATAGGTCTTCATATATAGGGAAACGGTAATATAGGAGAGTCAATAACAGAAAAAAAAAGATAAGAGTTTTACAATATTTTAAGGGTGGAAATATAACCTTAGAGTGAAGAAAGATACTAGATTCCATTCAACATAAAAATAAGTAAACCCATCCCTAGGCATTGCCTGATAAAAACACAGCACAATCTCACAAAGAGAACTAGGTCCTAAAATTTCTGAATCATTGTTTCCTATCCTTAAGATAAGGGCTTACAAGTATCAATTGGATTGTACATATAAAATAATATCAAACTCAGGGTAAGCTTTATAAAGCTTACTTTACTTTTCTTACCTATTATAAATTGAAGCAAAATGCTTAGTGCTTTTGCTTCCCAAAGGGCTTGAGTGTTAATAGTTGATAATTGAGAGAATATGAGCCAAATCATGCGGTCTCTGAATAGTAATAATTCATGGAGAGTTGAAAAGGAAAATACTTATAAAGGTGAGAGAGAAAGAGAGGGAGAGAAAGAGAGAGGGAAAGAGATATGTTAAGATGGTAGGTTAAAAAATAGTTAGAAACTGATGTCAGTTATAGCTAAAGTAAAGATTGAATTTTAATATTTTTCATTTTCTACTGCAAATGAAGTTCGTGAGTTGACCGGGAGGACCACATTCCTGTCCAGAAGAAGAATTTGTCCTGACGATGTTCATGTAAGGATCATTAAACAATGTAATCATTGACACCATAGATTATAATGTTTGCCAAGAGAATAAAGATCCTTTGAATACTTTCCTGTGGTCACCCAGAATGTAATAGCAAACCAAAATTTTGAGTGACAATTCATGGGAGTTTGAGGGACAGGATAGGAAGAGTAGAAGAGTCCGGGTATGGCATTCTCTGGTTATCTTTTTTAAAAATAGGGTAAAATTGAAGTATCTAAAGGAGTGGATTCTATTTAAAAGATGATGATATCGACTAAGCTGGCTGCTTGTCTACTCAGAAAATATTTGTGTGATGTGGGGCAAAAAAAAGAAATATAAACAAACAGAAAAAACCTTAAAAATAGTCATTTTCTTTAAAAGATGTAAAAATTTGTGCATGTACTTTAAACATATTTGTATCAAATCACATTTGAAATTATGTGCCACCATCCACCAACATTTCTTACAAGTATTTTGTGTGCTTTACATCACAAATGCTAGATGCAATTTTGTGTGTGAGACTGGAAAGCTTGATTTCAATGCTTTTAATATTCTGCAGATTTATATGACATTGTTTCTCATGTCACTGAACAGTGTCAAAAATAAAGTAAAAAGAGACCAGGTTATTTTCTTAATACATGAAGGAAATATCTAGCTCAGGGATTTGGGAAACATTTGGAGATAATTACTAGGTCGCTTGAGTCAAGGAGCAAACTTTTCTATGTGAAATGTAGAGCTCTATTAAAAAATCTCATTCTCTGCCTGACAAGTGAAGTGAGTTGGTGGATGTAGAGAGACATGCTATGCTAATTTAATTATCTTGAGTACTCGATACCCAATGGCAAAATTATCACATGTTGATTTTAAAATTAACCGATTTTAAAACCAGAAGGTGGCTTGAAAGTAAGATTTGTGGTAATAAAAACCTGAATTTTAGTACTGGCTCCACTGGACATATTTTATCAAATTCTTTTTATCAATACTTACCCTGTAGTGTTAAAAATTAAGAGTTAAGTGAAAAAAAAAAATTAAAAGGGCCTCTCATCTTTTATGGGCCTATGGTTACTATATTTTTGAGAAACTGGTTTGGGTATTGTTTATATTTATATTCCCATTTACCTTAATTGGGTATTTTCAGATTCATCCTGCTTTGTAAGTCTTTCAGATTGTTCCTCTTCCTTTCCCCCCTGGTGTTAACTGTAATTTTTTTAAGCTTTTTTTTTTTTTTTTTTTTTTTTTTTTTTTTGCTCACTTGGAGTATTCCCATGTCCTTCTGAATTACTAGTTTTATTTTGGATTCCTTCCCACTCTTCCCATTTCCTCATTCCAGTATTCAATTAATCTTTCTAAATTTATACTGACATAATAGGGTTCCTAATTTTTTATAACTCCTCACCATTGCCTAATCGCCACTGTTTGCCTTATTGTATGTAGCACATTCTTCTCATTCTAGCTCCTAACACCCTTCTCATAGCTTTAGTAAAATCACTAATCATTTTTTTAAAAAATCCTATCCCGTTTCCCAGCTTACCACCCTGTGCATGCCTGCCCCACTGTCCTTCTCCAGCTGTAAACTTATTATCTAAACCAGGTTTATTTGTAATATTCTCCTGAATCATTTTCAGGTATTCACACTCACACGCAACTCTGAATGGCTACATATTGATATAGCATTCATACATGTATACTTTATTATATAACACTTAGCACCCACATAGTCCTCGCTTCTCTTGCAGTGAAACCGCTTCATATCAGGAAGTGTAACTGTTCTTTTCCTATTCCAGGATTTGGAATATAGTACACGATCATTAAATGTCTTCTGTGCAAATGATTTCTGAAAGCTGCATAAGACAGAATATATACTTGTACTTGGCTATGATATTGCTAATTTAGGGGAAATGTGTAGTTACAAAGTTATCTGTAAACAAAGAGTAGAAATGTAGGCAGTTGGTTCTGTTCTTAAAATGACTTTCCAACACTCTTGGGAGTGGCATGATAGAGAAGCTCTCCCAGCCACGTGGGCCTGGGGTGCAGTGATACTGCCACTTAAGGAGAAATTCTTTATAAAGTGGAACTGTGTGAAGCAGACTCTCATGGGTCACAGCCTGCTTTGTAGGTGACCCCAAAGTCCCATAGTCATTTCAGCTCACCTGCAAGCTCAGAGTTCAAAACTGAATGAATATTTTGTCAGGAGGTCTTCAGAATCAGCTTCAAAAATCTAAATCTCAGCTGTCTAGAAAAAAAATGAATGAAGACTCATTTTAATTAGGAGGCAGTATTTCCTCTCCACAGAGGTCCATGGCATTAATTAAAGTCATGACTAAAGGTTCGTCTGTCAGCTTTGAACTTTCAATAGTTTGCCCAGGTTTGACTTGGACTGACTTGAAATTTTCCGAAGGGCTTTTTTAATCTCCATAATTTCACATTTTGGTCCTACAAAATGTGAAACACAATCACATTGCATTATTTTTTTTTTTTTGAATTTTGCATGGCAATTTACACTTATCTCATATGTGGATGCTTTAATAGGCTTTGCAAGCTTGGACCTAGGTAACCATCACCTTTTCTAATGAGTCTCCTTTTATCTGTTTGGTTATTTGGATGTCCGTAGGTTCTATTTTCCTATAACATTGGGTGTTCACATTCTCTTCTCTGTACTAAAGCTCTTAATTTTTCCATGAAGTCAGCTTTTTACAGCTCCAAATTGGTTGCTAATATGTTAACCAATGAACATTTAGTCAAACATAAATAGTACAGATTTATATCCTGGTTTCATATTGATTTAAGTGAAATTCTTTCCCATTTGGCAGTACTTCTAGTCAGGGCTGGCCAGAGGCAAAATTGTGAAGTAGGTTAAGCTGCTTTCGCTGTATCCAGCTTTCTCTAAGGGTCTGTGGAGGAGGGCGGCTCTTTCAAACTGAAGATGAAGCTTTATAAAATGAAGGCTCTTTACTGTCTAGGCTCCAGATGAATGTAAGGGAAATGGCCGCCAACGTCCGAGGCAACCTCTTGATTCCACATTTTTTTTATAATGCTCATAAGGGTTTCTTATTGAGAAATTATTGGACATAAAAGTATTAGGGAAGCAAAACTCAGGCTACACGTTTGCATTGTTTAATTATCTCTGCGATGAGATATTACTAATGCAGGGGGATTCAAATTCAGTAGGAAATGGTCACCGCCCAAGAAGAGATGACATTCCAGTGAACCAGTTAAGTTTGAAAGTGTGTAAATGGCCTTCCGCCACCATAGGGGTTTGCACAGAGTGCTGTGGGTACACACAACCAACAAGAGAAAGTTGGAGATAAGTTTTGAAGAAATCCTTGAAGTTTCTGGGAAAGCAGAGACAGGGGATGGATTTATCTGTGCAGTGAAGTAATGGCATTACATTCTGAAAGTCTCTGGCATACACAGAGCATAGCTGGTCTGACAAAAGAAGTGTTCCTGGGAGGCAAGTCTGGCGGTCCAGTTCAGGGCCAGATTATAAATGGTCAGCGCCTGACACCAGGCATCATTAGGACTCACTGTGTAGGCAACCAGGGGTTAAAGGTTCTACGCAGACAACTGACATCATAAACTCTGTTTTACTGAAGTTAACCTGTGAGGGATATGAAAGTCTACACTGAGGCAGGGTAGAAGATACGGAGATGAAGTGGCTTTTAAGGGTTAATTCTGAGGTTGAATTATGTGGACTTGATAGAGAGTGTGTGTGTGTGTGTGTGTGCGCGCGCGCATGTATGTATGTGTACATGTGTGTGTGTTGGGGAGGTAATGCAAAAGGAGGATTAAAACTTACATTTAGGTTCCCCCCAAGGCCAGCTGTTCAGATACAAAAAAAAAAAAAATCAAATGCCAGTAGTGTGTGTAGGAGATCATTACAGAAAATAATAATAATAATAATAATAATAATAATAATAATAATAATAACCCTCAAGGTTTTAAGTGTTACGAAGAAATCCAGAACAGAGGAGAACAGAACCATTATGGTTACATTAAGAAGAAACTATGTCCTTAAAGACTTGAGGAATGTGAAACAATGAAAAACCCCAAAGGCTATCTGATATCCAGTGCACTGTACAGACACTGCCTTTTGACCGTCAAGTCACAGCACTCAGAACTTACTGTGCCAGCTTAGATCAAACGCACCTCTTCCTGGTTGTCAGGTTTTGATCTAGCAAATCAATGTGTGTCTCAAATTACCTCTGATGCTCACCTCATGTCATCACTCATCTGTATCTCTGTTCTCTAGCCTGATGACTCACTTTCTCTCCTTCTCTCATCTCTCTTTCTTAGTTTTACTTTCTTCCTATTACTTATCCAGCTTTGCTCATTTCCCTAAAACAGAAGTTCTTTCTACCCATGCACAAACATGTACCTATGCGTATAATCAGTTCACTTATTTAAGTCACATACTCAAGTTGTAATGAAAGCCCAGCAAAAATAAAGAGGGCTGGCATTTTGAAAATTGTTTTATAAGGCTGATGCCAGTTACCTTTTTGATATTCCAACAGGCCTTATTTCTTTTAGATACTGAAAATATACTACTTTCCATCACAGATATATTGTGTGTGTATTTGCAAAAAAGTAGCAGTATGCTCAGCTGAGACAGGAGGAAATATTTTGATAGATACTAGCTTTCTCAGCTTAATTACACAGATATAACGAATTTTATCCATCAGCCATGCTTAAGTTCATTGCTGTTTCTAACACTTTCCCAAACTTAAACTGAGAGTACTTTTGACACACATTCCTTTCCCAAATCATACATAATATTTGCTCTATTAAAAATAAGTAGGAGTAGGAAGGCTTTTTCAACTAGTTGTTTTAACTTGCATAGATCATTAATATAGTTACCACTTTTGAATGCCTATTATGTGCTAAACCTATCACAGGCATTTCTTTTACCTTATTTCATATCATTTTTTTTTTTTTTACAAACCATAAAAGTATGTATAAATATCTCAAATTAAGAGATGAAAAAAATTGAATGTACTGTGTGGGATTTGCAGGGGGCAAACAATATATATGTATTTTAGGCCTATAAAAGGGCCAACCAACCTATTTACTGAATCCATTCTTTTAAGAAATGCCTGTTTATGGAATTATTTTAATTCAACATTCAATATTATTCAAAAAAAGTTGGAAACTGAGTGTGACAAAGAAACTCAGGGAAGGATGGAACGATGAAACTGAGAAGAACTTAGTGCTATATGGAATTTTAGACATGATGGTTCCAACTACATCCAGTAATGTCTATTAGAAATTCTTGTAAACTGGGTAATACACAGGATTGGGTCAGAGTTATTTTGGTATGTCCACCTCTCAAGTATTTCCCGCATTTTGTTCTGAAAACAAGAGTTAGTAAATAAGAAACTAATAGTAATATTACATAGTATTAATTGCGTAATATTAAAACAAAATAGTAGTACTAATAATAAAATAAGGAAGTGCCCTGGGTTCAAATGAGAGAAACGCTGTGCATTATATTCCAGACTTCTTTGTTGTTTCGTGATACATGTTCACTGTCTAATGACTTTAATGAGCCTTGCAGTAAAGAAACCTATTCTATGAGTTTTCTTTGCCCTCTATCCCCACAAAGATTTTCAAAATACTTTTAGCATGGACACATTACTCCCTATGAAACAAGCACCTAATAATTTCTTGTAAAATGTAAGCATTCCATAGAAAATAAGATGTGGGAGTTGTATGAGGACCAATTCTTTAGCCTCATGTAGCTCTCCCTGACATTTTGGTCTTCTGTACACTTAGTGATCTTGACTAGATTATGTTATTTCATATAATTCTTTTTTTTTTTTTTTTTTTTTTTAAAGATTTTATTGGGGAATTGGTGGAGGGGAACAGCGTTGGGGAATCGGGGAAGGGAAACAGACAAGTTGCCGTCTTCTTGTTCTTCAATTTTAGTTGCGGAGGATGTTGCTTCACGGTTGGTATCGTCAGTGATCTTCCCGGATGAGGCAGATCGGTCGCTGGCCTCTGGATGTCGCTCATCGCGGCTATTGGCAGCTCACGCTGGCTCCCAGCCGCTCACGCTGGCTGTGGGCCACTCACTGCAGCCTATGGCAGCCCACTGCAGCAGGGGCTGCAGCCCACACCATCACCGGGGTTTGCACAGCCCAGCTCCAGGTGGAGCTGTTGTTAGCTGTAGAGGGCAGTGTCACTGGCCCTCATGTGGGATCCGAACCGGGGCCGCTGGCATCCCAAAACCAGCGCTTAACCAATGCGCCACTCGGCCGGCCCCATATAATTCTTAAAATGGTAATTTTGATTGTGATTAGTACAGCAGATTTATGTACTTAAGCCCAGTAGAAAATAAAGCCTCCTAGAGATCATATAGCCTAGATGAGGTATTGAGAGAAGAATCCAGTTCTCATTCTAAAACCTGTCTGTATAATTCCACTGCCCAGTCTCCTGGGGCTACCAAAAACAGTCACTCATCATCGGAAGAATTCCTAGGACAGTGTAGGACATACATCCATTACTGTTTAGTTTGGTGTTTTTTTTTCATTTTTTTTTTTTTTTTTTTTTAGTTTCAGGTGTACAACACAATGCAATAGTTATACTCTTTACCCCCCAAAGTGACATCCCCCTCCCCCAGTTCACCATCCCACTCCCCCCCATATCATACATATCAATTACAATTCCTTTGACTCCCTTCCACAGTATACTCCACATCCCGTGACTATCTATGTATTCAGTTACAGTTGGTATACAATATTATACAACATCAGCTTCAGGTGTACAGTGCAGTGATCAAGCCTCTACTCCATCCATGAAGTGGTCTCCCTAACAAGACATGTGACTATCTGACCCACCACAAAATTTTTACAACATTATTATATTCCCCAAATTGTATTTCATATGCCTGTGGCAATATTGTAGTTGTCTATTTATGCTGTCTAATCCCTTCCCCTTCCCCCCCACCCCCCTCCCAACTAGCAATCCTCAGTTTTTCCTCTATATCTATGAGTCTGTTTACTTTGATCGTTCACTCAGTTTTTTCAGATTCCACCTATAAGTGAGATCATATGGTACTTGTCCTTCTCCGACTGACTTATTTCACTTAACATAATAGTCTCTTCACAACATTATCAATTACATTCCCAGAACTGCCCCCATATCCCTGCGGCAACACTGTAGTCCCACCTACACTGTCCAAAACCTTCCCACTCTCCCTCATCCCCACTCCCTCCCAGCCAGCAACCATCAGTTTTTCCTTTATATCTGCTTGATATGACTTCAATCTTCTTAAATTTACTGAGACTTGTTTTGTGGCCTAACATGGTCTATCTTGGAAAATGTCCCATGTGTACTTGAGAAGAATGTATATTCTGTTTTTTCAGGGTAAAATGCTCTAAAAATATCAATGAAGTCCAGCTTGTTTAAAGTGTCATTTAAGGCCTCTCTTTCTGTGTTGATTTTCTGTCTAAAGGGTCTGTCCATTGGTGACAATGGGGTGTTGAAGTCTCCTACTATGATAGTGTTACTGTTGATCTCTGTCTTTATGTCTGTCAAAATCTGTTATATGTAATTAGGGGTTCCTATGTTGGGTGCATAGATGTTTATTAGGGTTATAGTACCCTTCTTTGTCTTTTATTGTAGTCATTTTAGCATTACTGTTTTTTAAGAGACAACTATTATCTCCATTACATCTTTCAAGATGAGATTCGTTTTCTTTGTGGAAGATGAACAACTTGAATGGAACAAGGTGTAGTTTTACACTGTGATGGTTCATTGTGTATGTAACTTTGTCTTTGTCATGGGATTTCCACATTAGATACATTTCTGGGTGTGTCTATAAGGATATTTCTGAATGAGATTAGCATTTAAATTGGTGGACTCCATAAAGTAGATTGCCCCTCCAGGTGTAGATGGGCGTCATCCAAACCACTGAAGGCCTGGATAGAACAAAAGGTGTGGGAAAGGATTTACCCCCTTCTTGCCTGCCTCTTTGAGCTGGGACATTTGTCTGCTCTTTCCTTCAGACAGGGACTTATGCTCTCAACTTCCCTGGTTCTCAGGACTTTGCATTCTGACTGGAATTAGACACTGACTTTCTTAGGTCTTCAGACTTCAGAGGGCAGGTTGTGGGACTTTGCAGCCTCCATAATCATCATGTGATCCAATTCCTCATTGTGTGTGTGTGTGTGTGTGTGTGTGTGTGTGTGTATATCACATATATATTCTATATAAATATATGATAAATATACATCATATATATTCTATATAAATTTATAAATATACATCACATATATATTCTATATAAATATATGACAAATCTACATCACATATATATTCTATATAAATATAATAAAACACACATATATATGTGATATTTATAAAATTTCCTATTGCTAATGTTTTGCTGGGGAACCATAAGTAATGCACATATGTATCAAAAAATTTGGGATTAAGACTGTCATTAATGTTCTGAAAATGAAAATATAAACATGTCTCCAAGCCATGTCTCTGTTGACATGAATGCAGTAGCTGCCCTGTGCGGAGGGAATACCAAGGGAGCCCTATCCCATGGCCTTCCTTCTTTCCTTTACTTATTACACTTGATAATATTAAAGGGCTTCTCACTAATTCAGACTAGATATTGGGAAACACTTTTCAGAACTCAGACCATGTCTGGTTTCACATTGCTTTGCCTTACATACTTGAGAGAATTAAAAAAAAATTCTTAGAAGAACAAACTCTCTAAGTAAGCTACCCTAGATGCAACAAAAACACATATTGCAGGAACATATTAGAGCCATTACAAACTCTTTCTATGTTAAACCCAACCCATTAAAAACCATTTCTCTGTGGGGAAGAAGATGGTGTGTTTATGTGTCTGTGCATATGCATTTATATGCATATACACACTTGTATACATATAAAGGTACTTATATATTCTAAGCACACTTTTCCCCTATTGTATTTAACATACTCATTTTATAATTTGTTGAAATTTTTAGAAAAAAAGAGAAAATAAAAAGATAACTATGTCAGTAAGAAACCCATGGTTGACATGATACCTTCATATAATCCTTTTCTTCATGGAATTTTTAAACTTGAATAAGTGTTTTATTTTAAAATTTAGCTTCTTTAATGTTAAATTTTAGTATAATCATGTTCCATGTCATTAAATTGTTCCTAAAGACCATTTAAAGATGTTGTATACTATTGCTATATCAGGTGTTCCATAATTAACTTAGCTATTAACCCATTTTAAACAGAAATAATCTGTTTTTCACTATATGTGATGCCATGGTGAACACTTTCATTTATAAAACTTGTTCTCCTATAGTAGATTTCCAGAAAGTGTATTCGCATCACAAATTGGGAATCTTGTTTAGCTTCCCAAAATTCTAATTAACACTTCATTAATGTAAGTGTATAATAAGTAGTTGAAACCACTATTTTCACTAATACTTGATCATACACAGTTTTGATTATAGTGAGATTTCTTACATTTGAAAACATGGAATCATATTCATCACTATTTTATCTTTCAAGGCACTTTGCAAATTGTTTCATACTTATTTGTCCCTGATACATAACTGTTGAATTATTACTCCATGTATTTGAATTAATGGGATTTTATGGCATATTCTTGTTATTGAATAGAATTTACTCTATATTCTGTCA